>BSBM01000388.1:0-1200000 GCA_027924585.1 Larix kaempferi | reverse complement strand
CATCAATACAAGTATCCTACCGATACAAGTAACCACATCATCAATACAAGTATCCTACCGATACAAGTAACCACATCATCAATACAAGTATCCTACTGATACAAGTAACCACATTATCAATAAAATCACTTTCTCGGAGACCATTCGTCTACGGATCAATTCAGGGGCTGAAGTCCGGGGATGATACAATCCCCACTTCTCGGAGACCACACGTCTACGGATCAATTCAGGGACCTAAGTCCGGGGATGATACAATCCCCACTTCTCGGAGACCACACGTCTACGGATCAATTCAGGGACCTAAGTCCGGGGATGATACAATCCCCACTTCTCGGAGACCACACGTCTACGGATCAATTCAGGGACCTAAGTCCGGGGATGATACAATCCCCACTTCTCGGAGACCACACGTCTACGGATCAATTCAGGGACCTAAGTCCGGGGATGATACAATCCCCACTTCTCGGAGACCACATGTCTACGGATCAATTCAGGGACCTAAGTCCGAGGATGATACAATCCCCACTTCTCGGAGACCACACGTCTACGGATCAATTCAGGGACCTAAGTCCGGGGATGATACAATCCCCACTTCTCGGAGACCATACGTCTACGGCTCTCTTTTAGGACTGAAAGTCCAGGGATGATCCAATCCCCTCAACTGTCCACTAAGGACTTCATTCTCGGAGACCTCACGTCTACGACTCTCTTTAGGACTGAAATTCCAGGGATGATCCAATCCCCTCAACTGTCCACTAAGGACTTCATTCTCGGAGACCTCACATCTACGGCTCTCTTTAGGACTGAAAGTCCAAGGATGATCCAATCCCCTCAACTGTCCACTAAGGACTTCATTCTCGGAGACCTCACGTCTACGGCTCTCTTTAGGACTGAAAGTCCAGGGATGATCCAATCCCCTCAACTGTCCACTAAGGACTTCATTCTCGGAGACCTCACGTCTACGGCTCTCTTTAGGACTGAAAGTCCAGGGATGATTCAATCCCCTCAACTGTCCACTAAGGACTTCATTCTCGGAGACCTCACGTCTACGGCTCTCTTTAGGACTGAAAGTCCAGGGATGATTCAATCCCCTCAACTGTCCACTAAGGACTTCATTCTCGGAGACCTCACGTCTACGGCTCTCTTTAGGACTGAAAGTCCAGGGATGATTCAATCCCCTCAACTGTCCACTAAGGACTTCATTCTCGGAGACCTCACGTCTACGGCTCTCTTTAGGACTGAAATTCCAGGGATGATCCAATCCCCTTCTGTATTCTCATCTATACAGGTACAAATATCCAAGAGCATGTATCACATGTAGCATGTATTCTTACTAATACATCTAATCATCAGAACATGTATACATCACAACTAGCATGTATTCTTACTAATACATCTAACATCAAAACATGTATACATCACACCAAAACATGTATACATCTAGCATGTATTCTCACTAATACATCTAATATCAAAACATGTATACATCACACCAAAACATGTATACATCTAGAATGTATTCTCACTAATACATCAAAACATGTATACATCACACCAAAACATGTATACATCTAGCATGTATTCTTACTAATACATCTAGCATCAAAAAATAAAAGATATATAAGAGTTCTAAATCTAAATAATTGTAAGTAGCTAAGTGCAACAAAACAAAATTGTTATCAAATACTATACTACTCCCCCTTTCGAGGAGGGTCCTTCTGGACTATACCAAGCATGTCTCGGAAGTGTTCAAACTTTACTCGAGACAAAGGTTTAGTCAGGATATCGGCAATCTGATCCTCAGTGCTTATGTACTCGAGCTTGATGGCTCCTCTCTGCACCATGTCTCGTATATAGAAGTAACGGATCTCAATGTGTTTTGACTTATCATGGAACACAGGATTTTCAGTCATCTTAATGCAGCTTTGATTATCACACATAATCACAGTGGGATCCATTTCTAAGTCAAAAATTCCAGATAAAAGTTTCCGAAGCCACACTGCTTCACAGCTGGCAGAGCAAGCAACTATATATTCTGCTTCAGCAGTACTGAGGGCCACACTAGATTGTTTCTTGCTGAACCAGGAGATCATGGCAGATCCAAGGCCATAACATCCGCCTGAAGTACTTTTTCTGTCCGGGACACTACCTGCCCAATCAGAATCTGAGTAACCACGTAACTTGAGTTCATTACCTCCAAGATAGTATAAGCCAAAGTCCACTGTACCTTTTAGGTACCTCATTATATGCTTTGCAGCTATAAGGTGAACCTTTCTAGGTTCTACTAGATACTGACTTAGGGTATTTACAGCAAAGCATATATCCGGCCTAGTATTTGTCAAATACATCAATGATCCAATGATTTGTCTATATAGGGTTATGTCCACTAGTTCTGATGAATCATTAACTAATAGTTTCAGGTTGGAGTCCATGGGAGTGGCCATGGCTTTACAATCCAACATATCAAATCTTTTGAGAATCTCCACAGTATACTTACCTTGATTTAGAAAGATTCCTTTTGGCTCTTGCCACACTTCTAGGCCTAAGAAGTAGTGCATTAATCCGAGATCTTTCATTTCGAATTCTGAAGAAAGCTTCTTCTTGCTTTCAATGATTTGATTCTCATTTCCGGTTAGAAATAGATCATCTACATATAACAGCAATATAACAGGTTCATCATCCATCACTTTAAGATAAAGATTGGGGTCAGCTTTACTTTTGGTAAAGCCCATGCTTGTTAAGAAACTGTCAATCCTTCCGTACCAAGCCCTGGGAGCTTGCTTCAATCCATATAAAGCCTTTTTCAGTTTGCATACATGGGTCCTTCCGTCTTTGACCTCAAAACCTTGAGGTTGTTCTATGTATACTTCTTCTTCAATTACACCATTCAGAAAAGCTGTCTTAACATCCATTTGATGTAATTTCCATTTCATCATGGATGCAAGTGCCATGATAGTTCTAATTGAAGTATACCTAGCAACAGGTGCAAATGTTTCTTCATAGTCAATTCCTTCCTTTTGAGAGAATCCTCTGGCTACAAACCTTGCCTTGTATTTTTCAATGCTACCATCTGCAGCATGTTTTATCTTGAAAATCCATTTGGAAGAAACCACACTTTTATCTCTTGGTTTGGGGACTATATCCCAAACATCATTTTTCATTATCGACTAATATTCTTCTGTCATTGCTTCTACCCATTCTTTCTTTTGAGCTGCTTCTTCATAGCTAGTAGGTAGTTGATTCACAAGATCACACATCAAGGCCATATAGTTGGACACTAGCTTTGGTTTCTTTCTTTCTCTAATGGAGCCTTCAGGAGCACCATATTTTTCAGCCCCTTGGATAATATCTCTAGCCCATGCTGGCCTTCTTTTCTTTGATAAATCTGAGATAGGAGGTTCTTGTGGTTCCAACATGTCATGATCCTCTGGTGGATTATATTCAGGGATGTGAACAACCTCTGAGTTTCTAGAAGAAGGATCTTCTTCATAGATTTCTTCAAGTTGGCATTTTCTTGATTTCTTGAGAGCTGCTTCTTCATCAAAAGTTACATCTCTACTGATTTCTATATGATGAAAGCTTGGTATGTAAATCCTGAAGGCTTTGGATGATTCACAATAACCAACAAATATTCCTTTCTTACCAGAAGGATCCAACTTGGTTCTCTTTTCTTTTGGAATGTGGATGTACATAGGACACCCAAATATTTTAAGATGGCTTACCTCGGGCTTCTTTCCAGTAAACACTTCTTCTGGAGTTTTGAAATCAAGAGCACTATGAGATAATCTGTTTTGAACATATACTGTTGTTCTGGCTACTTCAGCCCATAGATACATGGGAAGATCCTGGTCATGTATCATAGTCTTCACAGCTTCCATGATGGTTCTATTTTTCCTTTCTGCAACCCCATTTTGTTGGGGATTGTAGGGAGTGGTTAGTTCTTTCTTGATTCCAGCTTCTTTACAGAATTCTTCAAACTCTTTTGAAGTATATTCTCCACCATTGTCTGTTCTGAGAATCTTGATTTTCTTTTCTGAGAGATTTTCTATTAGAGCCTTGAACTCTTTGAACTTTCCAAAAACTTCATTCTTACCCTTTAGAAAGTATATCCAAGTTTTCCTTGAATGATCATCAATGAATGAAAGATAGTATTCAAATCCACTTAGAGAGGTGGTGGGCATTGGACCACATACATCTGAGTGTATTAACTCCAAGATACCCTTAGTCTTTGTTTCACTCTTTGGAAAGGGGTTCTTGACATTCTTCCCTTTCTTACATCCTTTACATGAGCCATCATGATCAACCTTCAAATCTGGTAGTCCTATGACCACCTTGCTTACATAGGGTAAGGCTTTGTAGTTAATGTGAGCTAGTCTTCTATGCCATAGCTCACTGGGGCTAGAGGTTTCATGAATAAGAGCAGCTTCCAGATGACCCTTGAGTTTATATAAACCTCCTTCCTCTTCACCAATAACAATTGCGTCCTTAATAGATTTGCCTTTGGACCACATTAACACTTGTCCATCAATGAATGCCACTCTATAGCCTTTCTTGCCTAAAGCTTAGATTGAAAGCAAATTCTTCTTCAATCCTGGAACATATAAAACTTACTTCATCTTCATGGGAGTTCTAGAATCGAGTTTGTAGTTTGCTTCACCAATTCCCTTAATGGGATATTGATAGTCATCTCCTAGAGATACCTTTTGGGGAGAAGTCTTTTCTTCAAGATTTGAGAGAGTCCTTTTCTGTCCTGTCATGTGCTTTGAAGCACCACTGTCAATAAGCCATGTACCTTCTCCAGGGGTTATAGATCCAGAGAGTGCGGAGAAGAGAACATATTCTTCTGCATCTTCTTCTGCATTTCTCCTTGACCTTCTTTTGAAGAAGGTCCTTTCTTCTTCTTCCTCTTCATTTCTAGGTCTTTTATTGTGAGACCTTTCTTCCTCTACTTCTTCTTCTTCACTATCATCTTCTGCAAGATGTGCTTGGTGCCTTTTGTAGTGAGTGCCCTTTTTCTTCTGTAGAGGGAAATCTCTAGCAATGTGACCTATTTTGTGACAAGAAAAGCACTGGAAAGAAGAGTAATCTCTTCTTTGAGTAGATCCTCTTTTCTTATGAAATCTGTGTGGAGGATGAGACTCCTTGTGACTACCCTTTTTGGAGTAGGATTGACTCCTTCTTCTTTTGGTGTGGGTGGCCAAGGCTTGGTCATCCTCTTTGAGCAAGGCTTCTCGATTTGCAACCCTAGCCTCCTCTTGTACACAATCCTCCCAAACTACATCAAACTTCATACTTTCTTTTCTGGCACACATAGTTTGAATGAATGACTCCCAAGGTCTAGTGAGACCATTTAGAGCTGTCATCACAAGTTCATCTTCATCAAGAGTATCACCAATGGCATCTAGTTGCTCTTTGATTAGAGAGACTCTTGAGAAGTAGTCTTGAATGGATTCTCCTTTGTGCATCTTGGTACTCTTCAACTGAGTCCTTAGATTCATTTTCCTATTGATGTTCTTTCCTTCATACATTCTTCCTAGGGCATCATACATTTCCTTTGGAGTCTTCTTGGAAGCCACTTGGGGAATCAAGTGGTCTTTAATAGAATCAGCTATGATTCTCTTTGCCCTAATCAAATCCTTCCTGTGTTTTTCTTTGGCTTCATCTTCTTCTGGTTCTGCAACTTCCTCCTTGATATAATGAGCAAGATCATTCTCCTCAAGAATGAGACCAATTCTGTATTTCCATGCCCGAAAATTCTCTATGCCTTCTAGCTTGTCTTCAAGCTTAGTGTTTGGAGCCATCTTCTCTTGGGGGAGTCCAAGAGACAGAGTAGACTTACCTGGGAAGTTACTTTTCACTTTTCCGGAATCTGGAACAGAATTTTATCGCACTTTTGGTAGAATTAGGGTTTGACTTTCCCGGAGTTCTACCCAACCAAAAAGTTCGATCTATAGCTCAAAAGAATGCTCTTGAGAAGGGCTATCCAGCCATGTAATCAGAATTCAAAAATTACAACTTTTTTCTGAAACCAAAAACTGACGTATCGCACTTTTGGTAGAATTAGGGTTTGGATTTCCTGGAGTTCTACCCAACCAAAAAGTTCGATCTATAGCTCAAAAGAAAGGTATTGAAAAGAGCTATCCAGCAATGCAACCAAAAATCAATAATACCAACTTTGGTCTGAAACCCTAACTCCACCAAAGAGAGAGAAAGGTATTCTTACCTTGTGAAAGATGTCCTATTCAGTCTAGATCTGATACCATGTTAAGTTTAAACCAAATAGACAAGCAAGATCACTGAAAGAAACACAATCACAAGATAGACACACAATATACCCTGGGAAACCCTCATGGGGTAGAAAACCCAGCAAAGCTTTCCTCAATAAGATGATCAACCAAAATACAAGATGTGCTCCTTCCTTCTTTGTCTCCTTAGCAGATCTCTCAGACAAGTGCGCACTCTTCCACAAGTGAGTGAATGTATCAAATGAGGAACACACCTCCTCTATTTATACACTACTCTGATATGTATTTTACACAAGTACATGTAGGCTCGTATTTAACCATTAGGTTAAATACCCCATTATAACTGACTGGGCCGACCCCCACATGGTGGGTCTAATAACCCTAGTTACCACAACCAACTTGGAGAAATAAACATCTCCGGATTTATAGTATAATCACATCGGAGGTATGGAACATCTCCGGAATAAATAAAATACAAATATAATATTCTTTGAAGTTACAATATTTCAACACGACTAACCTCATGTCGCGGTTTTCAAAAGACATCGTCCTCTTCTTAAAATTGATGACAACCTCATTCTCCATTTCTCAGTCTATTCCAAACAACACCGTATATGGGCTTGTGTTGTCAACTATCTCTATAACATCAAAGTCTTCGTAAGTCTTCAATCCCTCTATTTCGACAGGAAGATGACATAATCGACCAATTGGTGTGACCTTACTCTAATTTTCCAATCAAAGTTGTACAAGGGACCATTCCAACTACGGTTTCCCCATCATTCCCATGTTTTCTTAGTCAGGATGTTTACATCTGATCCTAGGTCCAAAATGATAGAATCGACATCGTATGCACCAATCTGGGCGTTCATCCTCATTTCTCTTCATGTCTTCTTCTTGTGCAATCGGTTCACTATCCGATCATTTCTCCCTTCCTCCCGTCAATACAATAAACTAGCTATCTCTGCTATTGCATCTTGATCCTTCGCTACCGTCAAACAGCTTTCCAAGAAGTTCCTCAGGGAAATGACCTTCCCTAGAGGCCTTTGCGAATTTTTCATATCAAAGATCGGCTGCATTTCATAGATAGGTTCCTTTTGGCTTACAGGCGGCAACTTAGTCTTTCTCATCACATCTCGCGCTTCCAAAAAGGTTTACTTCTTTGCTTCTGCATCAAATTGAACCTGTTTTTGTGTTGTAGGCTGAACACTAGGCAGTGGCCTATCTTCTCTTGTCGCAGCTCCTCCTCAGTTCACTACTGTGACATTCACAGGTCGACTTCTTATCTCTGTTGAGATCTTCTGCACATTCAGATTACAGTTATGATTTTGATTTACATTCGGATTCGGTTGTGGTTGTGGTGAATTCTTAGTTTGCCACTTCGCAATCAACTAGGGACGATCTTCGATGTTGTGGTCCGTTGCACTGCAATAGGTACACTGCGGTGGTCGATTCAGGAAATCTCTCTAATAATGCCCAATCTGGCCAAAATTATAGCACGTAACCGGTCCTCGAGCTCGACCAAAATTTCATCTGCGACTAAAGGCTCCACCGCGACCTCCGCAGAATTCTCCTATGAATCCTCCTCGCGGCTGATTGTACTGTTGTTGGTTATATTGCGGTGGTTGATATGGAGGTTGGTTATATTGCGGCGATGGTTGGTTATACTGAGGCTGTGGTTGATTCTAATGTGTTGCAGCTAGTTGTACTGTGGTTGTGATTGATTATACTGTTGTTGCGATTGTATAGGAGGTTGATCCTCTCCTTTCATAAAAAATGTATCTGCGGTTCTTTCTTGGAGCAAATCATATGCTCTACAGCCCTTCTCCTCATGACCGACTGATCGACAAAAATTAAAAAAAAGGTTGGCGGGATTCGACACAATATTTTGTAAGTACACACATTCTTCTAATTGATGTCCCCTCATTTGTAAAATTCGACACCAGGGAATTCCTCCTTGAGTGAGTGGGTTTGGTGCGTCAGACTGTAAGTATTCACGGAATTCTGGGCACTAATCCTTATGGTGTCTTTCAGACTTGCATCAAATGCCCCAAATTTCTTCACGAACTTCCTTCCCCTTCTTGATATCTTGTATTTGTATCGTGAAGTTCGCTAGCTACGCTTAGATCTGGTTCATACCTATCCCTGTTTCGTCGACTGGTGAAGCCTCGAGATTCATCGCAATTTCCAGTGCCTCTGCCTGGGATACAATCTTCTGCTGCATTATTGGAATTCAAATGTGCGGTACCAATCCTGCAATGAACCATTATTTATGATGCATGTCTCTCATTCCAAAACTTACTTTGGCCATCATAGTTTTGTACCTCTGATCGAATTCCCATACTGATTCATTAGGAAATTGCTTTATTTCCTTTAACTCTGTGATATACTACGACTCTGACTTTGGTTTCCTAAATTCGTCAATCAATCCTGCTCTGATTTGTTCCAAGGTTTTCTTTGAACCCCCTGTAGGTACTTATACAAACTTCATAAACCAATCCTCCGCACAGCCCCTAAATTTCGTCGCTAATTGTCCCTTCTTCACATCATCATCCTGGACTTGTTTCACTATCCACATTCCTTTGCATAAGAACCAATATTGTTCGGGATCCTCGGTCTCGTTACCATGAAAAAGAGGCATCTTTACATCGTCGCCTTCCATACTTGGTTTCCTACTGGTGTTTTTAGATCCACTACTCTGACCATTGTTATGACACACAGGGCAACCCTGCGAAGAGATTATATTTCTTCTTCCGAAGTTTAGCGCAGTGCACGGGGTTGTGGGTACGTTGTAGCTTTGGGTCTGTCCTTCCTCAGGTTCAGGGGTAGCCTGGTCGTTCTCTTCATCACAGTAAGGTTTCTTAGTCCCTTGTGGTCATGTTTCATAGTTCTCTGTTCTATTCACACTATGAGACTCTTTCTCTATCTCAGTCCTCCTCTTCTTCTCCGGCCGGAACCTCACCCCACTTCGCAGGAGACCACGGTCTTCCGCAGCTTCCCTCAATATTTCATCATAGCTCATATCCATCTACCCCGCATCATTCTAGCAGACCCGCATTCACGCGGTACCCACAGCCTCTGCACACCCGAGCTTTACTCGTCGGAATTCATCTTTAATATGCCCTTTTCACAAATGAGCATCTTAATCCACAGTTTTAGCGACAATAGATACCTTCCTCTGGGCCCCTTGAAAAAATTCCTTTCTGCGTCGTTGTATGATTTAATTGTGTCGACAGCAAATTCAGTGATGTATCCTTCCAAAATATTGTCTACCCAAAACTCAACATTCCTTGACGCTTTGTTGTTCACCCGTTTCAACTGTTGGATCAGTTCTGGGGTCCAGTGTTCAGGCTCACCTCCTTGGAAATTCTTCTTTTTAAAAGTCAATTGTGCCAACCATTCGTGTAGCAGTATAGGAAATTCGCAGAAGAATACTTCATGGATATCAGAGTAGATATACTTCTGTAACCAATCGGTCGTCGACCATCCAGGGTCCCGATTTTCTTCCTCAGCAAATTCTCGCGTCTTCTTGAGGAACCACTCCTTGATCTTCGGCTTTGTTGGATTCCACAGCATGTCCTCTCTCCTTTCGCACTAGGGTCCCGGAAACATAACCATTTGTTGACACGGTTTTGTTGACAAGGATTCACTTCCCACTGCTGTCAACAAACATCGACATAGACTCCCTTAAACAGCAACCCATAAAGGTTTTACCCTTTCCAGTAACACTCACAGAGCGAGTGAAGTCTCACCCGAGATGTCTAAGGGGGCTACAGGAACCAAGTTTCTGCAGTTGTAAGAAGACATGCATTATTTGACACTCATTCACGACACAAGCCAGAGATTCACATTCGCATCATAACATCGCATTATCAACCTATTAACTATTATCCTCATTCGCATCAACACATTATCATCTCATAGTTAACGAATTAAACAAATTATCAAAACATTCTGAAGGAATCTGCAATACATAACATAACTACAAATTCATTAAAACATCAAACACTGCGATACTCAAATTCAATAACAAGACAAAGAGACATAGATATAGCATCATCGATCATTATCATTATCATCAAACTGTTCAATACATCGTAGAATTCTCCATATTGCAAAACCAGTACAGACTCGGAGCGAAACAATACTCCGCGAAGGATGCTCTTCAAAAAGATAGATCAAAAGATGTTCTAAGACATGATACTAAGATGCAAGATGCAACGATGGGAGATCTACCAAGATACTATGATCAAATATTCCCTTAGGCTTACAATCACTCCTATTTATAGGCTCACTTGGCCGTTACAAAATGGTCCAAATGACCCATTACTAACTAACTTAACCAAATACTCTGCATTTATCGGCTCTTTTATACTTCGCTACCAGTCATTTGTTCCTATCGATGACCCTTTCGCCTCTTGGTGGTACCGCACTTGTGCGCTCTGGACCCGTGCCAACAATTTTCAAGAGTGAATTATTAGTTTCTCATTGTGTGATTATTGGTTTCCAAATTTAAACAACTTTATAATGTATAATTATTGGATTTCACAAGTTCAATATGTGTTCCTAAATAACCACATCAATTCCTATATAATGATGAAATATATTTCTTAGTGTATTTTTGTTTGAAATGAAGTAGCTCAAACAAGTTGAATGATACATTAAAATATGTTCCTTTTCATTAATATTTAAACCATATTGAAAATGTTTTACTTGGTATAATAAACATACTATGGAATTTTTTGAAAATCAAAACGTATAAGATGACTATTTGTGAATAACAACAAAATAAAAGTTTCAAGGCTAGCTGGGGGAGGACAATGATGGTCTATGAGTTCACTAGTGAAGAAGAATGGGGAGTGTATACCTATGCCATTCATAACCTAACTCACAATACTTTTCCCTTTTATTTATTTATTACCCTTATGTTATGTTAAGCCTTGATTTAAGAACCTAGAAATCAATGTAAAGAGGATGTGAGCTGAGACTTAGTAATTTTAATACAAAGTGCCTAAATCCAATATAGAAACAACCACCTCCTAACTTTGAGGAACTAAGAAAGGAATGGATGAAATATCCTCCTTCACTCTTTGTTATTGTATGCACTCAAGAAAATTTCGAACTAGAAAAAAAGGAGGCTTTTTAAGGAAGAGTTTCACAGATATCTTATTCAAAGAGGGTTTCATTCCATGGAGTGAAGTGGTCCCAACAATTAAGTTTTCTACAATTCCCTAAGGACTTGGGAAGGCATTAGGCAGGAAGATCCATCACATGAATTGTTAGGTGGATGATTTGTGTGTTGGAGTGTTGCACACATCCACACCTTAAGGAAATGGTTGGGTGTCTTAAGGAAGCTATCAAAGTATTGGGTTCAAATGAGGATCTGGAATGGAGATGACCTCCTTAGTTGAAGGAGTTGCTTATTTTCCCTTCATTCAAGTCAAGTGATTGTGACTTGGAGTGTTATGTCTTTTAATCAAAGGCATGCTTCGATTGGAGATTTGATCACCAATTCTAGGTGCAGGTGACCATGAAACTTGTACACTATTCAAGAGGTTTAAGGATCCAATAATAGGTTTGAGAAAAGGAGGAAAGTGACAAACTTGATCCTAAGGAAGAACCGAAGTTGGACTAATTGTGTAAGTGAGTGTTCTAAGTGTTGGACCTTTGCAATGGAGATGAAGACCAAGGTAGAATTAGAATTTTGTAAGGGAGATCATCATAGTCTATATATGCATATAATCTCTAAAACCTAATAATTTTATCTCTTTATACTTATCAAATTTAAATATTTTTAAACTAAATCTTATTTTTAATTTTAAATTAAATTTATTTTTCAATATGTATATATAAAAAGTTATATAAATTACATTATATATATAATTATAAATATAATTTTAAACACAAATATATACATAAATAATAAAAAACAAACAAACAAAACAAAATTTACCTCTCGCGCCCACGCTTCTTCTTCTATAGCATCCCGTCGATCCACAGTATCAGTGACCAATGACGTGAGCAACCCAACCATTGAGGATTTGAGACAACTAGTGACCTGCAGAGCAAGCAGTGGGAGAGGCGATTTGAACCAGCGGATACTAAGGAGAGCAGAGTTCGATTGCGACAGGGGAGAGGGAGGCCAAGCATAGGAACTATAAGAGGAGCTGAAAATGCCTCCCAAATTTGTGAGTATGAAGCCCTAAATTGTTTTGATTTGACAAATTTAAAAATTATTTTCAAATCACCGTGGTTTCATTGCTAATTCGATATGTCAAAAGGGTTTCATTGCTAATTCAATCTACATTGGGGTTTCTATCTTCCTTTCAATACCTCACACTCAATCATTTGGAAAACCTACAATCTCACGTGGTATTTACCATTTGCAGGACAAAATACCAAACCCACTTTTCCAATGTCGTTTTCAAACACTAGTGCTTGCAAATTTTGATTGTGCCTCCTTCTTGTTGGTTGTGGAGCCTAATCTCCAGATTCAGAGATATTATTATTCAGCCGTGTCCGCACCCCAGGTTTGGTTACGATCCTGGCACGATCGCTAGGGGGTCCGAGGGAGTGGTTGCACTCCCTTGGCTAGGGGGTTCGAGAGCGAAAGGGGGCAACACCCCCAAGTTACGAGGGTTCGGGGGCAGAGCCCCTGAGAAAATGGGGGATCGGGGGCGAAGCCCCTGAAGAAATTTTTTGGGGCTGTTTTCGCCACCAGTTTTCGGGCCCATGGTTTTGGGTAACCCGTGGTATTTTCCCATTATATTTCCCTTATAAAAGAAAGACATTGTAACATGGCTAGGGTTGATGTATTAGGTTTTGTGCATTGTAAATATCTCTGAGATCATAAGAGAGACTATGAGACAGTGAAGAGGAAGTGCAGCGGCTGTGCTACAAGTTGTATCCCTTCACTTTGTTGGACGGTATAATAATAATGACTAGCAACTTCAGTGTGGGCGTAGCCCAAGTTGGGTGAACCACAATATATATGCGTCTCTCTTGTAATGTGTATGTGTGATTATATTTGCATTTACGTTTATTGTTATTACTCTGCGATCTTGTTTTTCTAACAATTGGTATCAGATCCAAAGGTCTATTTGGCAGATAAACCCATAGGAAGCTAGGGTTTCTGGTTCGAGTGGGAGCAATGGCAGAAGAAGGAAAGTTTAAGGTCGAGAAGTTTAACGGCCAAAAATTCCAGTTATGGAAGATGCAAATGGAGGACTATCTGTACCAGAAGGATCTATTCCTGCCGTTGGGAGGAAGAGCAAAGCAACCGGCGGCCATGAAGGACGAAGAATGGGAGGTTCTTGATAGAAAGGCTCTGGGAACAATACGGCTGAGCCTGGATTCGTCGGTGGGTTTCAATATCTCAAAAGAAATGACAACGGAGGGTTTGATGAGCGCACTGGGTAAGTTGTATGAAAAACCCTCGGCCTCCAACAAGGTATTTCTAATGAAGCGTTTATTTAATATGAAGATGTCTGAAGGTGGATATGTTACTGATCATTTAAATGAGTTTAATACGTTTACAAATCAACTAAGTTCTATAAGTGTGAACTTAGATGATGAGGTTAGGGCTCTTCTAATCTTGTGTTCATTTCTAGAAAGCTGGAATAGCTTGGTCATGGCTGTAAGTAACTCTATATCTGGTTCAAACACCTTGAAATTTGATGATGTTATTGGTGTTATTCTTAGCGAGGAAATGCGAAGAAAAAGCACAGGTGAGACATCAGGTAATGCGTTGACCATGGAGAGCAGGGGAAGACAAAAGGAGAGAGGAAAGAGCCAAGGTAATTGTGGCAAGTCTAAAATAGGCAGATCCAAGTCCAGACTGGGAAAGATAGAGTGTTGGAACTGTGGAAAGAAAGGACATCTGAAGAAAGACTGCAGATCTCTAAAGAAGAAAGGAGATGGACAAAAGGAAACTACCTAGGAAGCAAATGTAGCAGGTGATGTGTTACAAGATGCTTTGATTCTTGCATTAGAGAATACTAGTGATTATTGGGTAGTAGATTCAGGGGCTTCATGTCATGCTACACCCCATAGGAAATAATTTCATGACTATGTTCCAGGCGATTTTGGACATGTTTTATTGGGTGATGATGAGCCATGTAAAATTGTTGGAATGGGTAAGATATAGATAAAAGTTAAGAATAGAACTGATTGGCTGCTGAAAGATGTAAGGCATATTTCTGCTATGAAAAGAAATTTGATCTCAACAAGGCAGTTGGGAGATGGCAGTTGTCTATCTACATTTGGAGAAAAATGGTGGAAGATCACTAAAGGATCAATGGTGATAGCAAAAGGAGATAGGGTAGGTACGTTGTATCTATGTCCTCATAATACTGACCATTCTATCTCTTTAGCTTCCACAGGAACAGATACAACATTGTGGCATCATAGGCTTGGCCACATGAGTGAGAAGGGGATGCAGATTCTCCACTCAAGGAAGTTACTGCTAGATTTGAAGCAGGTAAGTTTGGAATTTTGTGAAAACTGTGTTTATGGAAAACAAAAGAGAGTCAGATTTCTCAGGGTTGGGAAACAGAAGAAGAATGAAAAGTTAGAGCTTGTGCATACAGATGTATGGGGACCAGCTCAGGTACAATCTCTTGGTGTCTCTCATTATTATGTTACATTTATTGATGATGCAACTAGGAAAACTTGGGTTTATTGCATTAGACATAAATTTGATGTGTTTGCTACTTTTAAAAAGTGGAAAGCTTTGGTTGAGAATGAGACAGGAAAAAGGTTGAAGTGTCTCAGATCTAATATAGGAGGTGAGTACTGTGGCAAGGATTTTGATAGTTACTGTTCATACCATGGGATTCGTAGAGAGAAGACAGTCCCAGTAACACCACAAGAAAATGGTGTGTCTGAAAGGATGAACAGAACGATCATGGAGCGTGCAAGGTGTATGAGACTACACGCAGGGTTGCCCTTACAGTTTTGGGCGGATGCTGTAAATATTGTTGTTTATTTAATAAACAGAGGACCTTCAAGTGCTTTGGATGGTGGTATTCCAAAGGAGGCATGGAAAAATAAAAAGGTAAACTACTCATTTCTTAGAACATTTGGTTGTGAAGCGTTTGTCCATATTGATAAAGAAAATAGAACAAAGCTTGAAGCTAAATCCAAGAAATGTACCTTTATTGGATATGGGGTTGATGAATTTGGTTATCGTTTATGGGATTATGAAAATAACAAAATCATCAGGAGTAGAGATGTAATATTCAATGAAAAGGTCATGTATAAAGATCAATTGCAGGGAAAGAAACAGGAAAAGGAAAACACGGAGTACACAGTAATTGATGAAATTCAAGAAAATGAAGTTCCAAAGGTGCCAAAAAATCAAGAACAACAGCAAGTACCTGAAACTCCTGCAACTGCAAGAAGATATACCAGGTTAAGTAGACTCCTTGAAGGATACTCTCCTTCAATGTATTATTTGTTGATGACTGATGCTGGTGAACCAGAATGTTATGAAGAAGCAATGCAGGTGGAAACTAGAAAGAAGTGGGAGCAACGCATGAATGAGGAGATGGACTCATTGGTAGGAAACCAGACTTGGGATTTGGTTCACTTGCCTCCTGGTAAAAGAGCATTACAGAACAAATGGATTTACAGGTTGAAGGAAGAAGAAGGAGGTAAGAAGCGGTACAAGGCCAGACTTGTTGTAAAGGCGTTTGCACAGAAGAAAGGTATAGATTTTGATGAAATATTTTCTCCTATTGTTAAGATGACTTCAATTAGGACTATCTTAAGTCTAGTGGCGGTAGAAGATTTGCAGCTTGAACAATTAGATGGAAAAACAACATTTCTCCATGGGGATTTGGAGGAAGAGATATATATGCAGCAGCCACAAGTGTATGAGGTCAAAGATAAGGAGAACTTGGTATGCAGGTTGAAAAAGAGTTTGTATGGCTTGAAGCAAGCTCCAAGGCAGTGGTATTTAAAATTTGACAGGTTTATGACAGAACAAGGTTATAGTAGATGTCATTCTGACCACTGTGTTTATTTCAAGAAGCTAGACAATGAAAGATATATTATCTTGTTATTGTATGTGGATGACATGCTTGTTGCAGGGTCTAACATGCAAGATATAAATGTACTCAAAAGGAAGCTAGCTAATTCATTTGCGATGAAGGATTTGGGTGCTGCAAAGAAAATCCTTGGTATGAGAATAATGAGAGACAGGAAAAATCACAAATTGACATTGTCTTAGAGTGATTACATACAAAAGGTGTTGGAGAGGTTCAAAATGTAGAATGCAAAACCAGTAAGTACACCTTTGGCCAGCCATTTCAGTCTAAGTAAGGAAATGTGTCCCAAGACACAGGAAGAGACAGATTACATGTCCAAGATTCCCTATCAAACAGCAATTGGCAACTTTATGTATGCCATGGTGTGCACAAGACCAGATATTGCACAAGCAGTGGGAGTTGTGAGGAGATATATGAACAATCCAGGTAAAGAACATTGGAAGGCAGTACAGTGGATTCTCAGGTATTTGAAAGGTACTACCACTCAGGCATTATGTTTTGGAGGTTCAGACACTGTTCTACAGGGATATGTTGATGCAGATATGGCAGGTGATAAGGATAGCAAGAGGAGCACCACAGGGTATGTGTTTACTGTAGGTGGAACAGCAATAAGTTGGATTTCGAAACTGCAGAAGGTTGTTGCACTTTCAACAACGGAAGCAGAGTATGTTTTCGTTACAGAGGCTAATAAAGAGATGATTTGGTTGCAGAGGTTTATGGAGGAATTGTGTAAGAAGCAGAAGGATAGCAGGTTGTATAGTGACAGCCAGAGTGCCATTCATCTTGCAAAGAACTTAGCATTCCATTCCAGGACTAACGCTCTGTTCTGGAAGATGAACTGTTGAAGCTGGAAAAGATACATACTAGCCAGAATCCTGCAGACATGTTCATGAAGGTAGTTACCAGAGCGAAACTGAGTTCCTGCTCGGTTTCAGTTGGCCTTCTAGCATGAAGGTGAAGAGGAGAAAGTTGCCAAGTCCAACAAGTGCAGCAGCGGTGGAGTTGTTGTGATCAGTCTCCAAGTGGAATATTGTTGGTTGTGGAACCTGATCTCCAGATTCAGAGATATTATTATTCAGCCATGTCTGTACCCCAGGTTTGGTTATGATCCCGGCACAATCCCCAGGGGGTCCGAGGGAGTGGTTGCACTCCCTCAGCTAGGGAGCGTGGGGGTTCGAGGGAAATGCCCTTGAGAAAGGGGGTTTGGGAGCAACGCCCCCAAGTTACGAGGGTTCAGGGGTAGAGCCCCCGAGAAAATGGGGGTTCGGGGACGAAGCCCCCGAATAAAAATTTTGGGGTTGTTTTCACCACCAGTTTTCTGGCCCATGGTTTTGGGTAACTCATGGTATTTTCCCATTATATTTCCCTTATAAAAGAAAGACATTGTAACACGGCTAGGGTTGATGTATTAGGTTTTATGCATTGTAAGGATCTCTGAGATCATAAGAGAGACTGTGAGACAGTGAAGAGGAAGTGCAGCGGCTGTGCTGTAGGTTGTAGCCCTTCACTTTGTTGGACGGTATAATAATAATGACTGGCAACTTCAGTGTGGACGTAGCCCAAGTTGGGTGAACCACGATATATCTATGTCTCTCTTGTAATGTGTATGTGTGATTATATTTGCATTTTTGTTTATTGTTATGGCTCTGCGATCCTATTTTTCTAACATTTCTCAATTCAACGCAAACCCTAAACCCAGAAGTCAACCAAATAAAACTTATGCTACTTAACTCGGGTTTTAATCATGTCAAGGTTACAATTTCCTTGTTGATATTTCCAGTTGTTTACCACAGTTTCCAAAACATGAGTATGCCCAAATAATGGCTTATAAAACCTCACATATTTCAAGGTCCTCAAATAATTTCTCAACTCCCTCCCTACAACTTGGGGAAGGAAGACAAGGAAATAAGCTAGAGAAGCAAAGAGAAAGTGTAGTTGAGCTAGATCCATACATGAAAGCATTTTAGTTTTTTCTTCTCCCAATTTTGTTCACTACACCCAAACACATTATAAGAAATTGTAGCACTCCCTCAAAAAATATTTATAGGGTGGTCCTAAATTAGAAACTAAAAATCCACTTATTGCTTAGAGTAAGATTTATAGTCATTATCCAAGTCAACGTAAGATGAAGTGTTTCAAAATTTGTTTATGAAATAAGCTTCTTTGATATTGGTATCATAAGACCACCATGTAAACCTATATTTATATGTATAATATTTCCAACAAGTTATCATTTTACCAATTTTGGTTCTTTATGCTTAGTCTATGAAGGGCACAAGTTGCAACATGTAGTCTCTTAGAGGGGTGAAAATTTTCATAGTTGTGACTTCACTATCTATCCTAGTGATGTCTCATTATATTTAGTTAATCCTTATAATACAATGTGTTTTTTACAATAAATATCCATGGTATGCCTCACTTGCTTATGTTATATGAGGTTGTAAATCCTCATTCCATATTTTCCAAGCGTACTACTCACCATTGAAAGAATTGATAACACAAATTAAGCATCCCCTAATCTATTTAAGTCAATGTAACCCTCCTCACAAAAGGTCTCTAATTCCATTTGACCATATACCGAAACTTTTCTTATAAATTGATAGCTTACTTATGATTTATCTTTTATCTTCCACCTCCCATGCTCTTGGGTCTGCTTGTATTTGTTATACCCTTTGATCCCCTATCATCTTGGATGAAACTAAAATTTATATTTTGTCTTCCATTTCAATTTGGATTTCCTTTGCTTCTATAATTCTTTTGATTGAGATTTTTGGACTATACCCCCCATACATCCAATGTTCCAACTTAATGTCTTAAAGGTGGCTTTAGAACAATTTTGTGGTTATTGTAATTTCATTCGACAATGGATCAGTACCCTTTCATTTGATTGATTGATTTAGTTAAATTTATTTTATTTTGTGGCCCTTGCTTTGTATTATTCGATATAGGTAGTCAATATTACTTTGTAGGGGGGTATCAACTTATATGTATATAGGGAATTATTTAAAACCCATCTCATTTCTGTGTTTACATCTACATCCCAATTTTCTTCCTCTTTGTAACATTTTATATTATAGTTAGATTGTGCTACACCTAGTTAATGGCTTTTTCACACTTGAGAAAGTGATAAACCCTAGGTCCCCTTTCCTACATTTATTCATCACCATATTGACTGGGGATAATATAATTAATGTATTTTGTTCATTGTATTCATTAGGTAGAAAAGATAGATTATATAGTTATTTCCTTTGTTTTCTTGCACCTCTTCATTTCATGCAAGTCGATAACGATGATGCATTTGAGATAATGCAAATAGAGTGAGGATAACGGTGAAGGTTGTTGTGTAAAGGAAGAATCCTAAATTTAGTTGATTGAGGTCAAGCACAAAGTCTGTGCATTTGTTGCAATAATTAAATCACACATGGACTACCATCACTACCGTTGTAAGGCCTTAGTGCACCACTAATTATTTCCTTCCAATGGCTTACAACAAAATTTACATTATATTACCTAGTTGTAGACATCTCAACTATATTGTCATGCAAAATATGTAACATATGCCTAATCTGAACACCCAAAAATTGTTCAATGACTATGCGAAAACTTTGTGCCTCCCCGACATATTTCTCCACCCCTCAAGAAAATATAACTTGATGAGTTATCATTGTATGGAAAATCTATTGAAGAAGGGTCATTCATGGATTACTGCACAATTCATTGCCATCCATTCCTTAGAGAATGCTTCCAAATGAGTTCATATTGACATGTAGTTGGTTTGTAACAAACAAAAACAAGTATACAAACTTCCCCATAGACTGCCACTCCCATGTGGGGAGAATGATCATATAATTCTATTGATTCTAGGAATCTAACCACCCAATGTGCACTAATATCAACATCCTATTACACACAAAAATAAGATAGAATAGTTCATCTATGAATTGTTGGAATATTTGGCACAATTCAATGCTAGAATGAGTTGAACTCCTCCAATCTTTTTCAAGCTTGATTACCCACATTATATAGGGAGGAAGGTTTTACCAATTCCTTTTAATAAGGAGCCATTTTCTCTCCTTGTCTTCCTTATGGACCCACAGACGCATGACTACCTTTAGTATTCATCATACACCATACAATAGCATGCGTCATTGAATAATGGATTCAATAGGAGGTTGCAATATATTTTCATGTTTGATGTTGGTGAAGTTGAATATTTTATAGAAATGCAATTATAATACTTGTTTTGGAATCTTACTCGAGGCATAAGTTCCTCATACAAACTTGGTGTTGATTCCCATCTTTTAATCTATTTTTTCAAGCTCTACATTAGGGTTTACTTTATTTCATCTTATAACATTCTATGATTTCTAATTTAAAAATGGCTACTTGTTGGAGCACTATTTTTGATGTTTTGAAGACACCATACACAAATAGTCTTATCATGCCAAATTTTGTTTTGCATACTAATTTCAGTTTCCATGCCTAGGTTTGCACTATGCACCCTATTCTTGATCTACCCATCAGAATAAATGAATGCAAATAGAAATAGTGTGCCTGCTTATCCTTGTTTTAGAATTGTATTTTAGGAATTTATGATTGTTTGTAACTAATTTACAATATATAAATGAATGTAAATGATAGTGATTTATCATCCCATTCTTTCCTTGGAGGGTTGACGACCTTGAAAACCCTCCCATATCGTCAATGCGTACCTTGAAGTCCTACACATGCCTTACACATGGCCCAAAATTTAGTTGCATACACATGCCTTACACATGGCCCAAAATTTAGTTGCATACACATGCCTTACACATGGCCCAAAATTTAGTTGCATACACATGCCTTACACATGGCCCAAAATTTAGTTGCATACACATGCCTTAAACTTAGGAAACCCTTCCATACCTTGAATTCATTCCTATGAGACAAGTGGCAAATTTCTTGCTTTGGCACTATATTAGTTTGGAGACAAAACCAATGATCTTGGTGGTATTTCAAACTTAGGGTATTGACACTGGGGGGGATGAATTCACTAATTTTGTCATTTTTTCATAAGACTAAGTTGTTGCATAGGTCCTACATCTTCAATCTTAGAGTGATAAGGGACTGATGGTGTCCTTAATGTTGTATAATGGTCCACAACACTAGATGGTATAGGCAAGCCCACTCTATCTTAATGCTACTCTTTATCGTTGGAGCAGGGATATGATATGTTTCCATCTCACATCATTGGAGGGTAGATGAGTAAAGGAGGAGAATTTTCCCTCATTGGAGGGTAGATATTTTTCCTCATGTTGTATAGGAAAAGCTTCCCAAGAAACCCCTTTAAACTACTTTTATTGGTTGGTTTGCTTCTCTATTTTGTAAAATCATAATCCTATCCTCTCTTTTAAGACAATGCGCATAATAAATATGTTATCCAAATATATATATAAATAGAAATGAAAATATATTTATATATTTCAGAAGTTTGATATGTACACCTACTATGAAAACTACTATACAAAGAGATAAAAGAAGACGTACAGATTTATAAATAAAAAATATATATAGGAAAAGTCATTGGCCTCTAATTTTGTGAAATATGAAGTACAATATCAAGGGTTAACATTGGATCCATATGGATATAAGAATCCCATTGTAAGGTGCTAAATCTCCTCAAAATATAGATTTAACCCTCTTTTTTAGACACCCCTTTCAAATAAGCCTCCATAAACCCAATTTGCTACCATCTGAGATTCATCATGCCTCATGGATATCTCAAATTGTACATGGAATTTGAGGGTTAAAACACACTACTCCTTGTACAATCTCTTTCAATGGAATTTGCAGCAAGGGAGGTGAATTATCCCATGGTGCTCATATTTCCACATTTCCAGGTTTCTCCATTTCATTATGAGTTATGAATTACAGGTCTACAAAAGTTTCCATTTTCCCCAATTTTACTTTTTTTACATAGTTGCCAAAATATAAGCCATTCTATGTAGGAAAGTTTAAAATGGGATTTGAAAATTGTCGAGTCTTCTACTAGACATACTTTACCTTTCTACATTTCCACTTTTTTATATCCAAATCTCAAAGCATATTCCATTAGGACCTAGTCACTTTAGGTCTAAATGTGCAATAAATTTGAGTTGGTCTTAGAGAATCTAAGCTTGCACTTGTAATCTTAAAGTTCTAGTGTCATCTGAGGTAATGGAGATGGTATGTCTCACATATTTTATCACCCTATAGGCTCGAAATTTTGATGATTCCTTCTTCTATGAACTTGAGGCATTCAAAAGTTAATTTTGGTCATTTTTTCCAATTTTGAACATGCAAGACAATTAAATGAAAATTCCCTTCCTAATCAACAAATGCATTTTCAAGCTTAGGGGAGGCATGGTAACTGTGTATGATGATAGTGGAGAGTCTTCCCTTTCCAAGGATTCCAACTACATGCTTGGAGGTTTGGTTTAAAATTAACCATGAAAATTTTATACTTAGGTAGCTCATGGACATGACTCTAATTTTGTGAAAATTTGAAGTATAATATAAACGATTAACATTGGATCCATATGGAGATAGAAACCCCATTGTAAGGTGCTAAAGGACCTCAGAATATATATTTCCATTCTAAACCTCAGCAACACCAAACCAAAATTATGTACAATCTCCTCGTCTATAGTAGTGATAATGCTTTTATTATAAGAGTATGTCAATGTGCCTAGGTGCTTTAAGTGCTTTATTTATTGGAGAAACTTTTTTCCCATGGTGCAGGTATAACCAAATAGGTATTTGTCAGATTTGTCTTCCTCGAGTGAGGGGATTTTAGGAAGACTAGAGGAAAGTGAGACATCCAGTAGGTCTACAAGAGTTATATCAACTAGATGTCAAAAGATCAGAAGAAAATTCCATAAACGCATGGAATTTTTTCTCGCTAAAGGGGGGTCATGTTCTTATGATGATGAGACCATAGGAGACATCGAGGTGCCCTTGAGGTACAAACATATAGTGAAACAATGGGTACCCAAGGATCTTCCTCAACTAAACACAGATTTTTCTGTGAACGAGAGGATATATCGGATTGCACCATTGGCATTACATGGTTTGAGGTTGTTTTGTATGGATGGCATAAAGTTCGGTTACAGAAGATGTATTGAATTGATGGAGTATGTTGGACCCTGTTATAACTACAAATATTGGATGCGACTGGTCCAATATACATGAAGTATGTGTAGATATGAATTGTCTACAAATTATTTACAACTGAAAGACAAATATCAAAATAAAGGAGCGACGATGTACATTTATGGAAGGCCAAAAGCTACAGGGAATATTGCAAGGTTTATAAATAGTACACAACCAAGGTCTACAATTAAGCAACCCAATTGAAAATTTGAGGGGCATGAAGGAAACCGTGTTTTTGTATGTGCCATTAAATCAATAGTTGTAGGGGAAGAGTTGCTTAGTAATTACAATTTGAATTGAATAGATACAAACGCGGTTACTATGGGAGTGGTACATCTAACAATTTACCCAACCTTTAATTAATGAATCTAATATCTTATGTATTTTTCATTTGTCTATTGTTATAATTTAGTTAAAAAATATATATATTTATTTCACAGGGTAGTGATCGAGGCATCTCCCCGGCAGCTGATCAGAGGAGTACACCATCCTCGAGGTAGCAGGTATACATCATTGTAATTGTACAAATATAATATGAACAAAATATTTTTTTCTTATGTTTTTTCATGAGTATATTCATTTTGTTTAGATAATTTTATCTATATATTTGTTGCAAAGTGATGATCGTGGAAACTACCCGTATGTTGATTAGACGACAGCAGCCTCGAGCCAATAGGTATACCTCATTGTAATTGTACAATTTAAATACGATCAATATGTTTTCTTATAATGTTTTTTTTTGTGGGTATTTTGGTTTCGTTTAGAAAAAAATTTATACATTTTTGTTGTAGGATGTTGATCGGGGCACCTCCCTAGAAGTAGATCAGACAAGACCAGCCTCAAGGTAGCAGGTATACCTCATTGTACTTGTACTACTATAATATGCGCAATATGTTTTTTTTTCATGAGTATATTGGTTTCCTTTCAATAATGAATTCTATATTTTCATCACATGCTAGTGATCGGGGCATCTCCCCGACAGTTGATCAGAGGCGTACACCATCCTCGAGGCGGCAGGTATACCTCATTGTAATTGCACAAATATAATTATATGAGCAATGTGTTTTTTTATTATGTTTTTTTCGTGAGTATATTGGTTTCGTTTAGATAATGTTTTCTATATTTTTGTTGTAGGGTGTTGATCGAGGCACCTCCTTAGCAGTAGATTAGACAAGACCAGCCTCGAGGCAGCAGGTATACCTCATAATAATTTTACTACTATAATATGCGCAATATGTTTTTTTATTATTTCTTTTCATGGGTATATTGGTTTCATTTTGATAATGAATTCTATATTTTCATCACAGGCTAGTGATCGGGGCATCTCCCTGATAGTTGATGAGAGGAGTACACCATCCTCGATGTAGCAGGTATACCTCATTGTAATTGCACATATATAATTATATGAGCAATATGTTTTTTTATTATTTTTTTTCGTGAGTATACTGGTTTCATTTCGATAATGTTTTATACAATTTTTGTTGCAGGGAAGTGATCGGGGAAAGTCCCCGACTGTTGATCATATGAGTACACGATCATCGAGGCAGCAGGTATACCTCATTGTAATTATACAAATATAATATGAGCAATATGTTTTTTCTGTTATGTCTTTTTCTTGTGTATATCGGTTTCATTATGATAATGTTTTCTACATTTTTCTTACAGGGTGATGATCAGGGCAAGACCCCGGCTGTGGATCAAACGACATCAGACTCAAAACAGCAAGTATACCTAATTGTAATTTTAGAAATATAACATGAGCAATATGTTTTTTTTATTATGTTTTTTTCCTCAATCTATTGCTTTCATTTCAGTAATGTTTTATATATTTTTGTTGCAGGCTACTAATTCGGTGTTTGATCTAGCATCAGAGGAATCAATAGATATTGATGTGGATGAGCTCATGCACGATGCTAACATCGGATCTTCGCTAGACCCAATTAAGATAATAGAAAAGACCTTAACAAAAATTCATGAGGATATCCTTCATCTGCTATTCATTCGGCCGCAAACAAATGAGATTAGAGCAAAGGTTGATGTTTTGGTAAACAAATCTCAAGACTTGAAAGTAAGTTGCGGGATCTTGAATTAGAAGATAAATTCATTTAGGATTTTATAATTGTTGCATGTATATGATCGTGAACTAAAATATGGTTTGTATTTACAGGATTTTTTGTGCCCACACACTAGTGGTTAAGGTGGTGTTGGTACTAGTGATGCTCGTGGAGAGTCGTCACATGAGAAAATGAATCCACTTGCATCTCATGTCCATTGTTGTCAACTGAACAGTCGACAACACATTCTATGACACCCCCAATGCTAGATGTGAGTGCACCCGCTAGTGGTCGGTGCACGCCAAATCATACAGAAGAAGGGGTCAATATAGAGACTAGTATTGATATTGCTCAAGCAACATTTCCTAGATCTTCTCGTGTCACTAGCACGAGTACACTACAGACCACACTTTTGGTGGACAAAGATGTTGTTCCCATAAAGATAGAGAATATCCCAGGTATTTATACATTGTTTAAGTTATTGTTTATAATTTGATAGTAATATACTCATAAAACATTGTTTTTCAACTAATGATGACATGATCGTCTTCCAGGAAATGATGTTTTTTATAAACATCTAAATGATTTGTCATTGGATATTTTTGTGCCCACCATCCACACAAGGTGGGATAAACAAAGTAAAAATTTAAAATATGAGCTCATTAATCGCTTGGTTGGCCTATTCGGCAGTGAGACCTTTAATCGAGCGGAGGTCCTAAAGAAGGTTGGCCAACATATGAAGATTGTGAGGGACCAATATAGGGTTCATCTAGAAAGGAACCCTAGGTATGAGTGCCCTCCAATTATTCCATGAAGAGAGTGGAAATCCCTGGTGGAAGATGGAAAGGAAAGGGCTTTGAGAAAAGAAGGAAAGCTACCACCGAGCACAGGAAGGTATGCAATACTTTCTACAATGTAATTATAAACCTTATTATTATTAATTTTTAGATCAAATTTAAAACATCTAACGTATTTCAATATTTTCATAGGTTGTCAGACACATCAAAGGCCACAAAGGCAAGACAAGAAAAAATTGGATAGCACAAGCTTAGGCCTGGTGGTTATTCGAATTTGGTGGCACGAATTGTATGTATCAAAAAAACAATATTGCATCCAAATAATAAATTGCAAATTATTTTCGTTCCCACCATGGATTTGGAGTTGTTGTTGAACACTTGAAGCTTGGTTTCTAGCACGGCTTTGGAGATATTGTTGAACACCGAAAAATCTTGTTTGGGAAAACATAGTCTTCAGGTGATCCATCTTGCGTGCAGACATATAAAATCAATGAATTTTAAGTAAGATTGATTACTTGTGCAATCTATTCATTAGAAATATTTGCCATAAAATATTGACTATGTTTTGAGCAGGAAAGCAATGATCCACTTAATTTCGAGGATGGAGAACAACCCATCGAAGATCATGCTTCGAATCATGGTAATAAATGTATTCATATGCTACAATTTAAAATATTGCATTGCAAATGGTGAATATTAATTGTACTTTTTCATGTTTCAACTGCAGAACATGTAGAGGGTCATACTATACAAGATGAGCCTACACAGGAATATGAAGTACATGAGGTGGCCACATCAGGTAAAAAACACCTCTGTAATTTTTTTTTAATGAAATACTTGTCATTATAATAACAAAAGATATCAATGTAACATTTTTACATTATTGCAGCAAATACAGACCCCTTGCAGCAGCATCTATGTCGCGGGTACTCTACTAGGAAGATAGTATGGCAAGTTGTAGATGCCACAAGAACTGAACAACAAGTTGCAGAAGATGAGTTGCTTGTTGATTTTGTCAAAAGAAAAAAAAACCTAGAAAGAATTCTACTAAAGAAACACTATGTATACTTATTTTTTATACTATAATGTCATGCATTATTTTTTGCCTACTGAATGAATGAGTGGATTAATGAATGTTATATTTTAATGAATGAATGGTAAATGTTTCTTTATGATGAAATCTGCATGTTTGCACATAATTTTTTTTCTAGTACATGCATTGGGTATGGGGAATTGAGAGTGATGTGAGGGGGGTAGGGGCCATAAGAGATTCCACCTTCACATGGTTGGCCCTGTTCAGTAGCGAATATTGAATTATTCTTGAAACAAAGAGGATCGCAATGAGGTATTTATACATGCCATCAATGAAGTAGCTTCAGTACCTATCATAAGTGAGACCACACTCTTATGATCACAAGATCAACTAGGTTTCAACCCATCAAATCCTTCACACGTGCAAGTGCTCATCTCAAGCACACAAGGGTTTCACCATTAAACAAACACTCATAGGTTCACCAACTAAAATATTTGGCCTTCAAAACAGTAAGAAGGAAATTTTAGCCCAATAAGCTCCCCCTAGCTATAAGAAGTCAATTCCAACCAAATCTAGTTGCTTCGTCATTTGTATCACGGAAGTGAACATCCAAGTACATCATCACATCGCGTTCCCAAGAAATGCATCTCTCCAAACTCCATCAATCATGACATCACATCAAGCTCCAAGTCCTCCAAACAAAGCATCTCACCATGCTCAAGGTCTTCACGTTAGTGTTCTTGTAGACAATAGGTCCATTTATCACCACTAAAACATACCCTATACAATATATAGTCTTTCCAAAACCAAGTAAAGTTGCTCATATTAGAGATTACATGATTATGGTGCCTAAAGTTGCCCATACTAAAAAATATTGTGTGAACAGGTTGAAGGAATCATGCCTTCAACGGTTAAAAAACCATCTACATTTGTCATTCTCAAAGATACTGATGCACCTACAAAAAGCATTCATCCATGACATGGAGACTGAATTTGGCACTGGTTGGTCTATAAAGAAGAGAAAAAAAAAATGTCTCAAAATTGCAAGTGATTCCGGTGCAACCAAACAAAGAAGATAAAAAAAATTATGCTCGAGCAAAGGCTAAAAAAAGGGACAGTTGATGTAAGTCTTAAAGTATGGAAAGAACTTATAAAATCATATGAGAATTCAGATGCATGGAGGAAGTCCGAAGAGGAGAGTACCCAGGTAATTAAATTTGATCATAACATCATATCAAAATTATTAAACGATTTTTATGCTTTATTTGTGCATAGTTAAATTGATTTGGTATATGTTTCAGGACAAGGCCTCCAAGGCTACGGTTGCCAAACTTTGCTCCATGCATCACAGTGGCCATAAAGGTCTACAGGCCTTGATCTGTACTTTTGTAAGTATATTTAATTTGTGAAATGATATTTTTTCAATTCCTAGAAAAAAAGTAAATGATTGCATAATAATTAGTTTAACTAGTCCATGTGTCATGTGTTTTACAGGAGGAGAAACATGGTCGGCATCCAACACCATTTGAACAAAAAAAATTACAAAGCAAAAAGTGGACCGACTTTGTAATCTGGATGGAGAACGAGGTATCAATCTTTGACTAATAACTCTTGTCCAGACCTTCTACTAGATTTCCATTCTTTCTTTGGGAATCGATAATCTTAGGTGTTTTATCACATTTATTAGAGTTGAACTTAGGCACTACACCCTCCCAAATATAGAATAGGTTGTCCCAAGTCATACCTTTCCTCATCCCGTTCATAACCAATAAGAAATTGAATGACACATCAGTTGCATCCCTTTGTGGCTCCATATGTTTAATAATAGACTTGGAACCAATTGTATTATATGAGCCACTATAAATTTCATGGAGTCAAGGACCAAGGTTGAATATGAAAATACCATACCTTTTAGGGCTATAGTCGTAGGTGGTTCCAATATGTTGGTTTGATTTGTGGTTCCAATGACAATCTTCCCTATTTAATTAGTCCCTTGGTTAGAAGTGATTTGTATTGGACATTCGAACCTACAAAGCACATTCTAAAAAAAACTTAGTTATTTCTTTATATGGGCCCACTCAAATGTATGGGGGCTTTACCCACTAGTGTACATGGTCCTCATTGCAATGATATATTGAAATTATGTTTGCTTTGATCACACAAAAAATTTGATAAAGTCAATTTCCCAATGCTCAAAAGGATACATTGGAAGGATTAGGTGGAGTTCATTATAAATCCAAATAAAAATGTGTGTGCTTTCCTTATAGCACCGTACACATCTCTTTACTCATTTGAAAGAATCTTTGAATTCATGTGCGTCTAGCCACCAAAGTCCCAAATACAAAACATATGTGACATTATAGTGGTGGGGAAATGTCCTCCAACATTGCTTGTATGGGACTCTACTATCAAATACTCCAACTCATATGATGTTACACATTGATGGATAGTACCATCTATTCCAATTCAATATAATAATTATGTGACCAATTTGAACCTTAGCACTTTTGCATTAGGATTCACCATTGGAATTGTGTTACATATTATTGTATCTTGCCATGCTGAAAGATATGAATCATATCATGTAGATACCCCAAGGTGATGTGAACCTCAAAAACATTAGCATTGAGGAAGTCACCCTCCCTGGTCTTATCTAGTTCACCACTATTAGTTCATGATAGTTGATTGGGTCCATCATGGGCCCTATTCAATTTTACAAACATGTGAAAGTCACACTTAGGGCTTTGTGATCCACATAAAAGTTAAACAAATTGTACAACAAGTAATTTCATTTTTTGCAATTTATAAACCAAAACTAATGCTCCCCACTAAGTTGTGTTGTAATTGTGCTCTATTCATTGTAGTTTTCTACTAGTTGTGTTGATTGTGTTTTCGGGAATGATTGTAGTCGATCATGCATAGAAAAATACATTGTTACATCCTCAAATATTTGTTAGTGCTTGAGGTGATATTATCGAAGGTAGCCATGGAATCCATATATATGACCCTTAGACATTGTTACAGTCCAATATCTAACCCTTATACACTCCATGTCGAAGGTAGCCATGGAATCCATATATCTTTAGGTAACACCTTTGGTGTCAAGTACTTCAATATGTCATTAGTGACAGTTTGGAATTTGTGAATTGATGGATAAGTTAGCCAAAATTGATTTTTGACCTTAATGGACATCATATCATTCATTAGACATAAAATATTTGGATCAAACCAACCATAAAATAACATTGAAGGGCTTCAAATCAACTTTTGAGATGACAAATTTGGAGCTTCTTCACTATGGTCTTGGTTAGGAGATATGGAAGCAGGGAGATAGTATGTTTATATCTTACGCAAAAATATGTGAGATGATTGTTTAAGAAATTTCAAAGCACTGATTGGAAACAATAAACAACAATATAAGAGATTAGGTTGAAATTTGGAAAACTTCTCTCAATATTACAGCCATCTTTTGCTCGTAATTGTGCCATCAATTTTTTTACCTTAGATAAATATAGTCCCTCGCTCGTTCATGCATTAAGAATTTCAAGTGTGGATAGTGGTACCATGCCAACTCTAGTGAGGATAGATGGCATTTGTAACCATTCATAAACAACGTCTCTCAGCTGGGAATAGATTTTTTTTTTTAAACCATCAATACCGTCGAATGTCCTACGACAACCCAACTAGCTCCGATGAGGTTGCTATACCTCCAACGGAAAATGTCGTCGGATTTTGTTGTGGGGTTGTGGTCCAAACATGTTAGTTATTCGACAATCAGGGAGGGATTGTGTGCCAGTTAATCGACTACTGATGTGTCAGATATTTGACAATTCTTTGGTCCCTTATCGGACCTTCTAGTAAGTAAATGTTGTCAGATATTCGACAACCACGGAGGGATTATTTGTCGGATATTTGACGTCTAATTTTTCAGTTAATCAACTACGAATGTGTTCGATATTCGACGTTTGTTTGGTTGGTCATCTGACCTTCCGGTAAGTAAATGTTGTCGGATATGCGACGAGATTGTCGTCGGTTATTCAACTTATTGATTAAAAGAAAAGCGTAGGTTATTCGACAAGGCATTGTCGGTTACACGACGGCGAGTTGTCCCTATCGGATATTTGACGAAGTTTTACCAACGTTTAAAAAAAGAATACTTCGTCAGATCTTAGATGGAGTGTTGTCGAAATTAATACAAATATGCCGTCGGATTTTGGGTTCAAATTTACCCGTGCCTGATTATCTTCCTCGCTTGGCATGGTAGCACTGTTGTTCTCAAAAATATCTTTAGATCTAGGGTTGTGTATTAATACGAACCACCAATCCTTATCCAAAACATCCAGGTAAAAAAAACATTTGGTTGCATTGTTTTTGGAAAACATAAGGTTCCTTAGTTTCATCCCACATCTTTCTAGAGTTGATACATATCATCCCACTATCACAATCTTCCTTTACATTATTCTAGTCGAAGGTGTCCCACCACTTGCACCTAAAAATAACATATTGGAAAGAAGAGAAGTCCACTTGGATGATCTGTTGTATCTTTCTGACGTAACCTAACTTCCCCCCTATTAGGTTTTGATCGCGATGGCTAGAACAACTAGATTGGTCGAACTCGACTTCCACTTCATATTCTATTGTGATGTGTCCATCATCGACATCCTCGGTGCGAAAATGATGCCCATATGCCCACATAGATGGGAACAAATGCATCTGTAAAAAGTGAACAAATCACGGTGTCACATGCCTAATAACCTAACCATTAAAATATGAAATATAGATGTTACAATTCAAAGGTGCATTATGAAGTTCAAAATGTACACAAAGATCTTATTACTAAGTTGCCCCACCCAATCCCTATATTTAGTGCATCCTCTTTAGCACGCGGGTAATCACCGGATGCACCGTATTTATCTCTGACTTGGTCAATAACCCAACTATTGGGACATATCATTAGCATATTCTCTTTTAAATGATCAAGATAAGGCATGCTTCTACCATTCAACTGTATGAATTCTTTCGTGTCACTCTCTCATTTCCTCCTCTTTTGTTCGTACAATGCAACCCACGACTCTGTTACCTTCACATTATAAAGAACGAATTTATTGATGCCATCAATTTCTGAATTTGCTGATATATTCAAGAAATCAAACCGACATATAGTATGTATGAGATCAAAATATAGATAATGAACTTCAATGTGAATAGTTACTTTGTATAAATTTTACAAATGATAAGTCACTTACTCTTTATGGTGCACCTTTTTCCATTCGTTTGGAGTAGCTCCCCTCCTTTCAATTTTTTCATGTACCGCTCTAATAAGAACATCCAATGACATGAGACCACCCTGACTAATTCAACCTCATCAACTAGGTGAATTAGAATATGAACCTGCAAGTCCATGAAACTCGTCAGCATTTCCTTTTCAAAAATACAAACAATCTCAACTATCTTTTGACACCACCGTGGAATGCTAGCCATATGAATTTCCTTTGATGTTATCCAACGTACAAATGCAGACAATTTAGATATGGCACGTCGTAGGTCCTGAGGGAATTCATGGTTCAAACAACCACGAACGAGCAGAGGATAATGACACTACAAAGTAAACACATACAAAATTAATTGTGTTTTAACCCATGGGATAAAAATAACAATAAAAAATAAAATCATGTTTTTGACATACGTACTCTTAGAAGGTTCATATGGTCATGAGATTTCAACCCCGAAAAATGTCCTTCTAAAGTGAAGCAATTCCATAGAGTAGACCCATACAAAGAAGGAACCTTCACACCCAATATAACTTCATTTTCCAAAGAAAGATCATTTTTCTTCAAAATCCATTGGACATCACCTTCTTTGAAAGACCAAGAGGGACCATCCTCTCCTCTACTTACTTGTCTTGGCCAATGTTTCTTTTTAGTGTTTAAAGAAATAAGATATTTCCTAATAGCCAATGTGTCACTTTGTTTCGATGATATGTGCCTCCACAAAGAAGATGAATTTTTTGTTAATATATGCATGGGATCTAGTAAGTGGGAAATCTCAAGATGCTCCCAATATGGGAGCTCATAAAAGACAGATTTTCTTTTCATCCCAATGGGAAATTTCTCAACATAGGTGTCAAAACATTATGGATCATCGAACATAGGCTTCGCATCTCAATCAAACATTTATGTAATATCCTTAGCCTTCTCTCTCTCATATGCCCTAATCCAATCTGTCGATGTCATTATTGCAGGCCTTTGGGTTCTCTCTAATTTACCATTGAAAGAAGACGTTGCTCTTCTATAAGGGCATGCTTCTTCCAGGAATACCATAGAGCAGTTGTACACTGGATTTCATAGGTCGTTGGACCACCTATCCTTTAGAGAATGTCCACAACATTTACATCCATGTTACCCTTTTGTTACAAGGCCTGTGAAGTTGTTGTATCCAGAGCACATCAGCGTTGAATATCAAAACAGTCACACTGAATTAAATATGCCAAAAAAGTATTGTTTCGAATATAAACAAATCAATAAACATTTTTACCAGAGCAAACTCCTAATCATGGATAATCATGTGTGGTGTATGCACATATGCTATACAATTTAAAACTCCTCTCTATTGGGATGGGTCTTGATACATCATATACATGTATCCCTTCCCATAATTCCTTAAATTCATCGATCAATGGTTGTAGGTAGACGTCCATATTCTTCACATGTCTTATACTAGGGACTATAAGAGCCAGCATGAAATGTTCATTCTGCATGGACAACCATGGGGGGATATTGTTATTGATCACTACTACAGGACAAACAGAATAGTTGGTGTTTTGGAGGGATTATGGGTTGAAGCCATCCATGTCTATGCTCAATCGAAGGATTCACACTGCATCCTTGAATTTATATAGCCATGTGTCCTCTATATGCTTCATGGCTATTGAATATGTTGGGATTCACATAACTTTTGACTCACTTTTATGCGAGGCATTCCATCCCTGCAACATAGCTAATTCTTTGCAATGAAAAAGCCTTTGAATCCTTGGGAGTATAGGCATGTGCCTCAATATCTTGTGAGGAGGACCATGTGCTTTACCCTTGTTCTTTGATTTATGGTACCTATCATGCCCACATTTTAGACACATCCCTTTAGTCACATATTCTCCTCTATATAGAATACAATCATTTGGACATGCATGATACGATATGTACTCCACACACAACATTTTCAACATTTGCTTTGCCTCTTCACAGTTGTCGGGCAAGACATTATCATTCAGAAATACCTTATCTTTGAATACTTAGTGGGAAATAGAAATGTACAATGTCATTTAACATTCATAAAATTGACCTTTTTAAATCTTGATTGTGTGAGAAGATTCCTCAAAATATAAGGGACTTTATGGTAAATTGCCTCGAAATTTTTGAAAAACGTGCGTTTGAAATGCCATACTTTGCTTTAATGTCGTGCAATAACATTATTGTCCCCAGCTGGGTATACTTTGCCTCGCTAGGTCCAAAGAGACGGGTGGTGGAAGCAAACTTCAACCTTTCAAACAAGGTATCATTGATGTGATCATCATCCCCAACCTCATCGTCATCGAATGCATCTACCAACATTGCATCCATCGTAGTAGTATCCCATAAGTAATCATTCATACCAACCCTTGTTTCATTGCCTCCATTTCCAACTTGTGAAGAACGGTTGTTACTGTAGACATTCATAATTGGTGAATCGAGACGTAGTTGGAATTGAATAGATGGTTGATTCAACCATTCTTGGTATGCTTCCTCTACAAGTTTTGCTCTTTTTGTGGCCTTCTCTCAAATTGACATTATATTAGGGTGCAAAGGAAGATTGTAGGTAGGTCGATCATCACCATAATCCTAATTATTTATAAAATATTGAACATTTCATCGATAACATTAGTAAACACAATGCAATTGATTTTTTCAAACATTATACCAATCAATTATTATAGAGCGTGGGAATTTTTTCCAATAGTAAATTAACTTAAATCGCAAGCAAATTATAATAGAAAAGTTCAAATTGAGCAATACATTTACATCAACCCATTGAAAATAACAAAAATACAATTAATCAATTTTTTTTTGTCTTACGCGCCAAGGGGACGTCTAAAGGTAGTCCCAATGCAAGTCGTCTCTAACAAGAGGTTGGTGGTCTATGAAAGTTATAGTTTATTAACAACTCGTCACCAGGAGACAAACTACGCATTGCATGCACAACAACAAATTTGGACACTTTCCTTTTCATAAAGAACTCATGGTCATTGAAATGTTCCTCAAGTGAACAATTTGCAGCGAATAAAGGGCACCTATAACTATTTATGAACCGTGCAATGTTCCCATGAGTTCGAGGATGACCATTGATGTATAGCAAGTTCTTCCTATTAAATTTTCTAGAAGCATAACCATTCATGCACATACTATACATGGAAATGTTATGTTGTATTTAACAATATTCAAGTAATCATACTGAGAATAAATAGGACCGCAAAATGGCATAAGTGCTACTGATTGTTTGGGAGGAATGAGTACATGAGAAAGGATAAGCAACCCAATATTTGCAACATCTATCTTTGACTTGGCAATCATAAAAATATTACCACAAAAGGAGAGTTTGGTTCCAACATCAGGCACAGGTAGAGAAGATGTACAAGCGCCATACAGAGCGTGGTTGTAATAAGTTTGGTATTTACTTTGCAAATGTATGGGAAGAGAGAAGTCATCGCTACCCTCTAACAATTGGATCGAACTTGGTCTGTACATGGAAATTTTTGCTCTCAACTCATACAACTGGTTGGATCTCCTAGTATAGATGTTTTGGGTGGCATTGATATCATAATCTGGATCACTAGAATTTTCAATTGATTGAACAAAATCTAGGGGGTTGGTCAATTTACGATGAAACCTAGTTGTTGTGGCTTCCAACATTTCAAGAAATGTGCATAAGGAAGTGTTCCTATGTGTATTTTCTATATCACCTATTGTATTTTTAACTGCAATAGGAGGTATTAAACCACCAACATTAGGTATTCAATTATTGATATAATGGGTGATGGTGACACGAAGAGGGTTCTCCTTCAGCACTTGACATTTTGAACAACCACATACTACCGGCGTGTCATAAAAGAGATCCAACACACAATGAATTACCGTTGATGACCCAGGATAATGGCTAGAAAATGACATGTCACAATTGGTAGGGTAAAGTGGTTGTCCATTTTCATCTACCAACTATTTGTGGTATGTTTCTCTTGATATGATCTTCCTATGTTTTGGAAGTGGTGGAATGTTTTCTGCATCCGAACTTGTTTCTGGATCAAGCTCTTGCAAATTTGGATACAATGTTATTCATATTCACATAGATAAATATAAAAAATTCAATTACAAAATGGAAATATAAATAAAATATGAACTTATTGGACATGGATAGGGAGAACTACGCGATGGACTTTGAGCAATATCAAACGAGATGGAATCTAAAGAGTTTTCCATTTGATATTATAACTTGTACTCCCTGCATTTGAGCAAAAACAACAATCAATATGTCAGATTAAGCAGTTTATGATTACTTCGAAGTATTGTAAATTATGTTGTTTCATCTTAAAATATAATTTGATTGGAATATACCATTTTATGTTCACAAATTCATGCAGATAATTTTTTAGCACATTGGTGCGCTTAAAAAACTAATGCACATCGGTGCACTATTTGGACCAAAGAAGCACTAGTGCCTGTAATTGACAAGCACACTGGTATCAAGCCTCCACTAAATTTTCCACCAACTAAAACCTATGCTATATATGGTAATGGATATTCCTATATGCATTTCTGTTATTGTTGAGGATAGTGCGCATAGGATAATACATTGCACCGAGCGATCATATATCTCTTACACACCGTTAAGTGGAAAACAAATTACAAAAAAAATTACATGTATTTTGGCTCCATGGTGCGTTATGAAAAATATAAAGCATCGGCACTATGTAATCCCATAAAATCACCGTGAATAAAAAAAAACATAAAGTTTTGCATTATCAACGCATATATTGTTAAAACGCACTGGTGCATCTTCGCAAAAAGTGCACAATAGTGCCAAATTTTTTTAAAAAAAGGCTTTTTTGTTAAATTTTAGAAAAAGAGTCGAGGAGGCAGGTGCAGGAGGTGAGATCATCTCTCCAGGGGGAAACACAACCATAAAGTTCTCATGGAACAATGGTCACGCCACTAATAACCAAGCAGAAGCTCTTGCCCTCCTTCAAGGCATGTGTTTAGCGAAAGGAAAGGGTTGGAATCCCCTACTCATACTAGGAGACTCTACGTTGGTCATTAATCATTTCAGACTAGGTTCCCTCCCCTTGGATATGATTCCCAGGTCGATCTTCATAAATATCTTTACAAGATCCAAGGCCCTCTCCAGCAAAACGATCTTTCACATCTTAAGGGAAAATAATCATGTTGCGGATAGGAAAGTTAATCTGGCACTGAGAGAGAAAGTAGGAGTTCTAAAGGTCAATGGGGGATCATCCATCAAGCACATCCCATGACTCACGCTTCTTTCTCTGCTAGCAAGAAGTATTCCCTTGCAATGGAATATCACTGGAAGAATAGGCAAACCCGATCCCTGGAACTGGACTGTTGGATCAATTATCACCCTTAACACGAGACATTTATGTGTAATTTTGCGTCAAACTCATGTGATCCCTCATCGCTCCCCCATGTGAAGTTGTGAGGATTCATTGTTAAACATCGCCGATGGTACATCCTCGTGCGCTAATTCTTCTTTTAGCCGACACCTTGGCTCACATTAGTAAATGAACTGCCTCCATAATAGATTCCGCCTTGAGAGCAAATCCCGGAATTATGACTTGGTCACATCAGTTTATACATATTGGTTTGAGGCAATAAATCTAAGCGGCTCGAAAATAATTCAAAGAAATAATGTTAAGTTCCAGATGAACACAACCCCGCATCGAATTGACTTCAACTCTCTTGAAAATTATGCTTGTGGTGGAAGGAAGGAGTTTGATAAACGCAGTCGGTCTTTTGACTAGGGGAGAGCTATGAATCCCAAGCACAAAATGAAGCATAAAGGACGCGAGCGCATAGCTGAAAGCCAAACAGTGCCAAGGGAAGACAACAGCAGCGAGTTTGGGAACCTAAAATTGTTGCTTCAAGGTATTTGATCCTCTCAGTCTTCCATTCTAGACATTCGCTTGGAGCATAAAATTAAAATTCAACGGCTGGAGGATGAAAAACATGCTCATAGATCAAAAATTGAGCAACTGAAAACTCCAGCTTCTACAAAAGTCTCTATGAAGGAATCCTCTAGTCCAAATTTCAAAACCTTAGACTTGAATGTCACCCCAGAACCAGAGGAAGACGAAGTGCAGACACCTACGGATGTTGAAGACTTTCAGACCCATCAACAAGCCAGGAACAACTCATATGACAATTCCAGGAAAGACAAGACTTAACTGTTTTTATGGCAAAACATTTTTGTAAATTGTTCCTAGGAACTTAGTGTAGAATTTACTCGGTTATATTTTGTAATCTAATAGAATACAATAGGCATGGTAAGGATAGACTCAGTAGTAATTTTGTATTACCTAGTCTAACATCGAAAGACTATTGCTTCGGCAGGTTGGCTCTATCCCTTTTGCGCCCTTTGGGTTGCTCTTTTATTTAATGCAACTCTTCTTGTTTTTTTAAGATTAGAAAAAGAGCGAGAATTTTTATTTCAAAAAGGTAATTCCATAAGGCGTTTTTACAAGTAAAACCTAATCAGTAGGTCATTATTTTGTTGAAATCTTCAAGGGAGAGTTTTGAAATAGAGACTTACCGAGGGGGATTGTGGAGAAGGATTGTGGAGCAACCGAATTACTCAGAATATTGAAATTGATAAGGTATGGTGAATCACTTAAAACCCTACATAGTAAAATTTTTGCATTTTACTATTGATTTCAATAACGAAAAATTATTACTATTTGTATTCCTATTTAGATTTTTTTTTTAAAAAGGGAAGATTTTCATACACAGCTACAACCCAAAAAAACCCTTACTTCTTCTTGCTTCGTATTCTTCTTGCTTCGTATTTTTATGAGCCTGCAGAATTTCACCTTAGGGTTTAACTCCCTCTAAAACATTACAAATGAGGGCTTATCCTTTTAGACACATTAGATTTAAAAGGTTTTGGATTCTATATATAGACGCCTGGATTTTCATACACACCTTCAACCCAAAAAACCCTTAGTTCTTCTTGCTTCGTATTTTTATGAGCCTGAAGAATTTCACCTTGGGGTTTAACTCCCTCTAACACTTTACAAATGAGGGCTTCTCCTTTTAGACACATTAGATTTAAAAGGTTTTGGATTCTATATATAGACGCCTAGCATGTGATGCAAGGGGACCACTTATTGCATTGGATCCCAAACATTGTCAGTTGTACCTGTATTTAAAAAAAGACGCTTTCAGCGTTTTCAATGCGCTTTGTTTTGTATTATGCACCGGTGTGTTTATATAAAAATCACACCACCTTGTTACTAATTCTTTTCAAAAAGTTTCAAGGAAATCCAGTTCGCTACGGACAATTAAAAGCACCAGTGCATTTTATTCGAAAGGTAACACCGAAAATGCAGCACTTAACTGAATTTTTTTTCATATACTGATTCGTTTTTGTTTACGCTTTCAACGTTGTCGATGCTCAATTGTATGTATGATGCACCAATGTGTTTTTTGCAAATGCGCACCGCTTTGAAACGAAGTCGTTTTAAATAAGTACAGCAGAAATTCGGTGTGGTATTTACAGATATAAGCACCGATGCATTTTTGTAGGAAAGTAGCGCCGAATATACCGTGACTAGACTGAATTTTTTTTTTTTTCTTATGTGTACAAATGCATCGATAATGGAGATTTATTTTCGCTGAAAATTATGTGATTTATTTGTGACATACATTTAATAGCTTATGTATTTAATGGTACAGGTTGTATATTGATACAAAATGTGTGATAAGAGTTCAAGTGCCAATAATTCCAAATGGCACGATGGCACCACATCCAAACATGCGAAAAAAGGTAAGTTGTTTGTAATTTATATATGAAATTAATATGTTTGAATTATATGTTAGTTTAACTAATATGTATTGGTTAATGTGTGTCATCCAGAGCTAGAAAATGGGGAAGCTCGATAAGATTCTTTGCAACCTAAGTGCAGAAGACCGTAAAACCTTGATGGAGAAATTGCAAAAGGATGTGTCAAGTGAATCAAAAATTATTATTCAATATGAGTTTGTTTTTTTATTTTTTAGTAATAATGTACTTAAAAATATTGATAACATGTTTCAAATTAACAGTGTATTCGCATATGTACGCTTAATGTTCTGCAAGGACCGACAACAAGGGAACAGAATGTCATCATAAGAAAGAAAAATTATGGAAGATATAAATGATCATGAATTGGTTCTTAGCTCATCTAGAGTGGTGTTGGAAGTTAATGAGAGGGGAAATTTTTTTACAAAACCATGAGGGATATAGTGGAAAAAATGTATAGACGTACTTCCCACTTATAATACAGAAATCAATCCGATGATTCAAAGAACCGGGTTATAACTAAACTACAGGAAGTGTTACCAGAGTAGTGGTCAATGAGACTTGTTAGATTTTTTATAGTTGTTAATACTTCCATAAAAATCTCTGCTAAAACATTCGCTACCACAAACAGAGGTTGTAGCGGAGGTTTTTTCATAATATTGGTCAATCTTGTAACACTAAAAACCTTCCCTACAAGGTCTTTTTCTTGTAGTGAGGAGAAGTACGAATTTTAATTTTTTAATTTTGGAAGTGGTGAAAACTAACGTTTGATCAAGGTGTGTGTTTCGTGGCCCAACTTTTTGAACACAAATTATATAAACTTTCTATCATAATGTGATATCTATTTACTATTAGAGAAATGGTGGTTGCATGACATTGTTTTATACAAGAAATGTATAGGAATTTGGCAAAGCACTTTAGTCTACTAACTAACTTAAGTATTATCTACCTAGGCACTTTCTTTGAGCCATATCTTAGAGTAAAACATGGTCAAAATTTTGATTTATCGGTTTTTGGTTCATTGACCATAGTCATTATGTTCATTGTAAATTGATATGGCCTATGTCCATGGTCAACTAAAATGGCCTATAGTTGGACTGACTTTATGGTCTATGGCATGGTCATTATGTCCATGGTTGGAGTGACACTAAATTTAGGTTAAGACTTTAAATTATACTATATTATTAATGAATGGACTTAGACATTTTAGGGTATTAGGAAGGTATGATGGTTGAATTTAAGATTAATTGATTATTGACCATACACAAAAGGAAACTAATATGTGGCTACCTATCATGGCAGGTGGGTAATGGTAAAGATATTGTTGCTGGGATTGACCCCATTGTGGGGATGGACACTAGCTATAAACTATCCAGTGATCTACGGTCATTGTTTACTGAGTATGGGCTTATAACTTTAAATCAATTCAAAAGATCCAAACGACTCGTTCCAGATCCATCATATTGGCTTACGGTAATGGATATGGGTTTGGCTAGTAGATGGGCCTATGAATGGAACCATTATATCAATATGTTACAAATGAATGGTATATGTTTGACAGATGGAAAGGATTCCTTGCTATGGACAAAAAACCATACTTCGGGACAGGTAACGGCGAGTTCTGCTTATCATGCAATTGTTGAAGCAAACTTTCAGGGTGATAGGGTTTGGTGGTATGGCTCAATATGGAAGTGGAAGCTTCCTATTAAAATACAATGTTTTCTATGGTTATGCTTCAACAACAAGATCCTTACATGGGAAAACCTACAGCGCAGAGGGAAGGTAGGTCCAAATATTTGTGTTCTTTGTAAACAGAAAGGGGAAACAGTTGACCATCTGTTCTTTCAATGCAATTTCTCACTCAAGTTCTGGAATACTATTTGTATTGCTCTTAATATCACTGAGGTTCAGCCACACTTTACTTTCGTTGCTTTTTATATGTGGTGGAAGTATAAATTCCCACATCTATTGAATACTCTAGGGCTTGCTGAGTGGTCCATTTGGAGGACGCGAAGTTCTGTTATTTTTTAGAATACAATTCCAGATGTGAAGCACGTTATCTTTAGATTTTGGAAGCTTTTTCATTTATACAAAAATCCACAGCCAAATATAAATAACGATACAATGTATATAAACTGGAAAATAGGTGATACTAGATCTGCATATGGATGTTTTGATGGTGCAGCTTCAGAACAAAAATGTGGTGCAGGATTCCATATTACTTGTGGTGAGAATCTTACTTACAAGTTTTATATTTCTGGAGGTAATGGTACAAATTCAAAAGCAAAACTCCTGGGACTGTGGGGTATACTCAAGGTGGTTGTTTGGTGCGGATTGAATACGTTTAAGATCTTTGGTGATTCACTCTTCATTGTTAAATGGACAAAGGATCTTTATTGCATGAAATCTATCCAACTAAAACACTGGAGTGATAGAGTTAAAGCCTTAATGGATTGGTTCCAGTATCTTACAATTGACCACATCTACAGGGAATTCAATGATGTTGCAGACTCTTTATCAAAGTTGGCGCTTGATGGTGAAATTGGTGTCTTACACTGGGAAGAGTGGGAGGAAGGCATCCTCTCACGCAATGGCTCGTTGTGGTTTTTTGACGATATTACATAACTTTATTGATCCATATGTGGTTGTTTATGGCATTGGGCTTGACAGCACTATTTTTTCGATGGTCTTTTTGAGTATTAGTTTTTTGGATTGTATCTGTTTTTTAGGCACATTTTGCTAGTTGTATGAGCACTCTGCTCTAGCTCTGAATATAGATATTTATGTACTTTTTTATTTCAATAGAAATAACAAAAATACTGGTTTTTTTTCCGCTTGAAAAAAAAAACTAAAAGTTCAAATTGGACAAAACTTTATATTATTATGTTCATGGTCAACCAACATGATGTGTTTGCTATAGCTACTCGTAATGGTAGGGTTTGAATTCGTAACCTTTGGAAGTGATTAAAGGAGATTAGTACACTAGGGTTTGAATTCATAACCTTTCGAAGTAATTAAAGGAGATTATTATACCAACGAAATTGTTGGTAACGCTGACAATTTCCTCATAAAGTGAAAATTTTCATTTATATACTTGAATTAAAAATATATATATATAAAAATTGATATGAAAAAAATAAATTTTATATATATATATATATTACAAGAAGATAAAATATCTCAATAACACCATTAAAAATTTTCAATTTTATCAACTAAATCAATATTTACTTCTCATAAATCCTTATATATATATATATATATATATATATATATATATTTTTCATGCGTTTTAAACAAAATCATAATCATAGCACCACATTCCAAACCTCAAATTTTCCACTCAATTAGATCATCACATTTTAAACGACCATCTTCAATATTAAATCGCCTTTGTCACATTTAACTTTGAAAATCAGTTAAAAAAACCTTTTTCGCCATGAATACCATAAACAACAATAATAAATGTTTATATTTTCAAATTTAAATTCCAAAATAATTAGTCTTTTTCACGCATGGAATATAGCTGGATAAGTTATTGGTCAAAACAGTTTGAATTTACATTAATATTCAACCAGTTTTGTCATATTTGTAATTACACCGTAAGGTGTTTCCTCGTTGAGCATTATGTTCTCTGCCGACTTTTTGTTTGCTTAGTGTCATCCGATTTGTTAAACGCACATGGCTTCAATTTAGGCCATTCATATTGAAACAACTATATAGTTTTTCTGCTATATTTATATACAGATTTTTACTTCGTAAGGCGTTTCCTCCTCGGATCAGTGTGTTTCTCCACCAACTTTTTGTTTGCTCATTGTTGTCTGATTTTTTAGATGGTTGGATGGCCATGGCTTCAATCTGGGCCATTCATATTGAAACAACTATATAGTTTTTCTTCTATGTATGCAGATTTGACCATGTGGGTGTTTTCAATGGTTGGATGGAGGATCTCTTCAATTCTAGTAACTAATTTTTTATCTTTCTATGTCTCATTAAAAAAAAAATTGTTTTTCTATTATGGTTGCGTCGAAGAGACACATTCTACAATTTAGTAGGGGATGTATATCTCCTTCCATACTCATCTTAGATTTTAGAGCTGATACGTGTTATTTTTTAAAAATAATAAAATATTATAAAAAAATAACATGTCAGCTCAAATTAGATTGAAAACATTTACAACGGCATAGATATAAAAATACACAAATTAGACAAATTAAAACTTTTCCTCAACATTTACACTCTAAAAAACGGGTTTGCACCTCAAGAGATTTGATGCCTCTCAACGCTTGGTAGATCTCCTTTTAAGATGGATCTATATTGATTTGTATACAAATTTTACCCTATAAATGTTATCATCCATTAAATGGTGCATCTCTTCAATCGTATAAATTAATTAACAATGAGAACTTATGTATTCACAAACCTTGCAACCATCAAGAGTCACAGAGGTCGTTGTTCTTACTAGCATATTGATTTGATGTCTCAATAATTGAGTAGGTCGTTGTTCTTGCTGGCGTATTGATTTGATCTCTCAATAATTGAATACGAAAGATTCTTTAAAAAACTAACAAAATCAACAAAGAAATTGAAAGGATTCACTTCAATCAATTCGAAAGATATAGAAAGAATCCACACTACCACGGTCACATATTGTATGGGAAGTGGAAATATAGCAAGCTAAAATGGGCACATGCATGCATGCCAAAAACTAGTTGCCACTACTCTGGTCAACTTTTGGTGGAGGCCAAAATTTGGGGGCAAACCAAGATTCAAATCACCGACTAAGTTAGGTTTGGAGCAATACATGTATTTTCCTATATTGAATGTTACATCGTCTCTCCACCGTGAATGCTTATCCCCTCTCACCATAACAGATTCCACATGTAGACGAGGAAACTATGTCAAACGCACATATTATATTTTAAATATGCACCCAACTTGCACAACGAGGCTTACATGGTGACTTATCCTTTCCATTCAAATTTCACACAAGTTCAAGTTGGGAGTCGAGAATCAAAATGTTTCTCTGTGACAATCCCACAAGCTTTTGGATTTTACACTTGGCCACTTAATTACCTCGCTTCTACATTAACAAAAGAAAAGGTAAAGGAGTAGTCTATTTAATCTACGTTTTGGACTTTACGGTGGTTTTGGTTAGAATCCGATAATTTTTTTTTATAAAATATAAGTTTGGGAGTGTTTAAATTGTGTTTTTGAATCCATAAATAGATTCAACACCCTCAATTACCCCCATGGCACCCAAATTATGCAATTTCTATAGCTAATATATGTGATTCTAAGATTTTTTAAAGATTTCCAACTAAACTTCGAACAAAATAAGACGGAAAATATACTCATAAAAGGTCGAAAACTCCCCACAGCGGGTGCATCATGGCAATGCCACGTCCCCTGTCAATCCTGCCAACCTTGGCACCTGTCTTGCCTCCAGCTGCATGGCCAGCACCACTTATGGGCCCTCAGTCACCCACGTTTCCACCCATGCAAAGGTTTAATTCCTCCCATGCTTCCTCTATCCGGAGCTCCTCTTCGCCCCAGCTACATGACCTCTCCCGCGTGTGCAAGGTCCAGTCCTCAGCGACATATCTGCTTTGGGTCTTATCCATGATGACCCCCACGCCAAGGAATGAATGGAGCCGTCCTCTGGTTATTATGAACATTAATGGCTCTCAGCTTGATAATCCCTCCGTCTCGAACTTTCTCCGACCCACTGATGATCGGCTGCTCGCTTTACTGCGTAAAGGCTCTACCTTCTTGTTTTGGGGAAGAGTCTGCTTTTTCAATCCGGTTTACTTACCTGTCTCTGGTTCGCAGTTTTTCATTCCCCAGGCTCATAGTTCTTACCTTTCTAAAGCCTATGTTTATCCTCGGTCTCACTGGGTACTCGCCTCTGTTTCGACTGCTCCTGGCTACCTGGACCTACGCAACCTCATCGTCGTCCACCTCCTTCACTGCAATCCCGGTCTCTGTCCATTCGCCGTTATGCCGCCAAAGAAAGTCCGCACCTGCGAGGACACCCGCCAGGCCACTGCGACGTCGAGCCACCGCACCAGCCAAACCTCCATTGCACCGCTCAGTGGCTCTTCCACCTCTCCACCCATTCGGCTCATGCGGGGAGTGATGGAGAAGACGTATAATTCCCATGCTAAAATCCCGATTCAATCTCAAGCAGAGATCACCGATGTTGAAGATGACGCCAAGGTTTCTCGACGTTGCTTGACGGACGAGGAAATAAGAGAGGAATTTGAGGCCCTCATCCCGGACCCTGGAAACACCAGGGCCAGGGCCACCCTTTATCAGAAAACCTTGAACCTTCATTGGACACACAAGCAGGTACTAGGGAAGGCCCTTACTGACAGAAATGAAGCTCAAGCAGAAATCATGATGCAACTTGATGAGATGCAAGACATGAGGAAGCAATTCCTGTACAACCAGCAGCAATTCGCCCGTCGTTTCGGAATCGTTCTAGCTAAAGACCCCACTACTCATCCCGAGCAGAAAGATTACACCACTAGTTTAGTCATGCATGTTTTCTGTGGCTTTTTGGTTCCAATTAGCATTGCTTTCTACTTTGGTTACAGTATTTTCATTTTACAGCATAGATAGCTACGACTTCGGTTGTAAGGATTACTATTTTAAAAGACATATCCATTATTTTTTGAGGTATGTTTTCTCTTATCAGAGAGGGCCTAATGATACTGAAACTCTGTATATTTTTTATATGATAATATAAGGACCTGCATCTAGCTTATAAATAAAATAAAAAAAGTTGAAAACTTAGAATATTTAGACTACACCAAAAGTAAATACTTAATTTATTCAATTTCCTCAAATTTTTCTATTGATTTAGAATAAATCCTTAACTACAACAATCTCCCATAAAATTTAAAACAAAGGGTGTTTTTTATAGAAAATCATAAATGTCTTGGTAAACCTCTCATCATCCGACATTTCATATCGAATGGAATTATTTTTATGGCCATCCCTTTTGCCCACCATCGGCAAGTTACATTGCAAGAATCCATGCTATTATAATTTATGTTGCAATATCATGCCATGCTATTGTTGAATTCGCATAAGCGAATTATAATACATATATGACATTTATGCCAAAACCCATCACTCACGGTTGTATATATTAAAAAAATACACATCCTCCATTTTGAATATTAATTACGCCAAAACCAACTCTTGCTCCACTGGTTTAGTCTATCTTACCCAACCAACATATTTGATCATTCTTGCTCATATTTGGAAATGCGATAGTGAAGTGAGGTATGGTAACTTTGATCGACTTCTTATACCGCTTTCTATGTGAAGCATGTGAAACTAGCTAAGAGAGTTGACAAGTGCAAGAGGGGTTAACTTGCTAAATAAGAATACAAAGGAATAATACTAAGTTGGCATGTACAAAGTGCTCTTGCTTTTATAAACTTACTTTCCAATCAAATATAAAGTGGAGAGATCTATATCCACTTTCCCCTCATGGTTTTCTTATAAAGAAACTCCTAGAAGCATGCTATGGTGGATTGCTCATCTTCTAGGATGAGTTTGTCAAATTTTCAAATTCGAATGAGAGCATTGTTGTCATGTGTCACCTTTCTATAAAGGTTGCTCCTAAAAAAGGTCAAATACCTTAACAAGTGTGAAACATTCTTCATGGAGTATCTTATTTGACCCTTTCCTCCATGACAAATGGCAATCCTTTCAAATTGCAAAACCCATTATAGATCATAGCCCTGTTGCAAATTCATATGGAATAGAATTATTTCTATGGCCATCCCTTTTGCCCAACATCAACAACTTGTAATGCAAGAATCCATGTTATTATAATCCAAGTTGCAAAGCCATGCCATACTATTGTTCAATCCACGTGAAGGGGCAAAAGCGTATTATAATACATATGGAATTTACACCGAAACCCACCACTTAGGGTTGTATCTATTAAAAAATTACAAGCCCTTCATTTTTAATAATTACGCCAAAACCATATCTTCCTCGCTCAGTTTAGTCTATCTTGCCCAACCAACATATTTGATCATTCTTACTCGTGGTCGGAAATACGATAGTGAATTGAGGTATGGTAAGTTCGATCAACTTCTTCTATGGCTTTCTATGTGAAGAATGTGAAACTAGTTAAGAGAGTTGACAAGTGCTAGAGCGATTACCTTGCGGAAGAATAATATAAAGGAATAATACTAAGTTGGCATGTACACGGTGTTCTTGCTTGTATAGCCTTACTTTCCAATAAAATATAAATTAGAGAGATCCAGATACACTTTCCCCTTATGATTTTCTTATAACGAAACTCCTAGAAGCCCCTATGTTGAATTGGTCATATTCTATGTGAAGTATGTGAAACTAGCTAAAAGAGTTAACAAGTGCTAGAGGGGTTACTTTGTTGAAGAAGAATACAAAGGAACTATACTAAGTTGGCATGTACAAAGTGCTCTTGCTTTTATAGCCTTACATTCCAGTAAAATATAAATTGGAGAGATCTAGATCCACTTCCCCCTCAAGATTTTATTATAAAGAAACTCCTAGAATCCTACTATGCTAGACTGCTCATCTTCTAGGATGACTTTGTCATGATTTTCAAATTTGAATGAGCCCTTGCTACCATGCGTTGCCCTTCTATAGAGATCACTCCTAAAAAAGGTCAAATACCTCAACAAGTGTGAAACATTCTTCCTTGAGTATCTTATTTGACCCTTTCCTCCAGGACAAATGGCAATCCCTTCAACTTGCAAAATCCACCTTAGGTGGTATCCATGTTGCAAATTTGAACATATGCTTCAAATTCCATGAATTAGGGAATTGGGTTAAGCATTACCCTACAACTAAGGTGAGAGCCTAGTGTAATGTAACTAAAGTTGGGGATTCAGATGCAAATCTTTCTCAACTCATACTGGATCCCCAAACTGTTATGCAACCAAGTCCCATATATAGCGTAAAAATAGCAGAAATAGACTAGAAGAAAGTAATCAACGCCTTAATAATGAAGAACTTAGGTGAAAAACAATGCTCTTCGAGGGAGGAACCTCCTTACACAATGTACTAATTACATCAGACAAGACAAGATACAATGATAACTAAAATGAAAAGGTCTCCTTCCTATATATAGGAGATAAAGGGGTACAATAACAACTAATAGATCCAAGCCGGCGTCAACAATATGTAATGCACCATAATAAAGGGGGTAATGTGCCACTGCATAGGGGGTGATGTGCCAATATTTAGGGCTTAACATACCCCTCTCCTTTAGACAAGTGTTGTCCTCAACGCTTGATTAGTTTTGGATGCTTCTGTATGAAGGACTCATCTTCCCATGTCGAATCTTCCACTCGCAGGTTCTTCCATTTGATGAAGTACTTCGTAATAACCTGATTTTGTAGTTGTTTGGTCCTTGTTTTAGTGATTTGTTCAGGTTCCAATATGACTCTTCCTTCTTCATCAAGCTCGAGGAAGATTGTTTGAATTGGGATCTTGTCTCCTATTGCCTTCTTTAAGCAAGAAACATGGAAAACGAGATGCACTCTTGAAGATGAAGGAAGCTCTAATTTGTAACCCATACTACCAATCTTTTGCAACACCTTATAAGGACCATAATACTTGGGTGTTAATTTATTGTCCTTATTTAGTTGCTTAAGGGACATCTGCTTGTAAGGTTGTAGTCTCATAAATACCCAATCCCCTTCATCAAAACTCCTTTCACTCTGATGTTGATCAACTTGTTGTTTCATCTTGTTCTATGACATAGCTAGGTTGTCCTTAAGTATCTAGAGAACTTCTTGTTGGTGCTCTATGTGATCTTCCACAGCTTGAACTTTATATTTTCCCTTTAAGGGAGATGTGATAGATGGAGGCTGGTACCCATAAAGTGCCATAAATTGAGGCATTTTTTATGATGTATGGAAGGAAGTATTGTACTACCATTTTGCCAAAGATAACCATTTCACCCATTGTGTTTGTTTATTAGATGCAAAGCAACGAAGATATCCTTCTAAACATTTGGTCAATATCTCAGTTTGTCCATCAGATTGAGGATGATAAGATGAACTCTAAGCCAATTGGGTACCCAAACAAGAAAATAATTCAGTCCAAAATTTTCTAGTGAAAATTGGATCTCTATCGCTTACAATAATCTTCGGATTTCCATGTAACTTCTGAATTGTTTGTATCCCAATTTTGGAGTATATCTTCCATTTGAGGCTGGCAACCAAATAAGTTCATCAAAAGAGTCAGTGATACGGACATGAGAGAGTCTAAGATCAATTAGATATTCATTCCAGAGGTTGTTAAAAGCGACCAGGAGATCCAGGTCCTCCAGACTCCTCCAGCCCTGTTGCCACAAGGTGGTAGAAAGACGATCAACAATTTGATTTAGATGAAAAATACCTTGTTGTTGTAGAAAATGGATGAGTAGATCTAGGAGTATATGTTTATTTTGACACCCGAGCCACAGGTCTGAGCCAATATGAATTTGTGCACCATTTCCTACCTTCCAAGCAAGCCCCTGTGTAATGAGTGGTAAAGAAGCCAATACCGCTTTCCAAATGACAGACATCCCCACCTGAGGCTTAGTAGGGTTTCGTATCTAGAGAATGAGTGAGTCTGGGGCGATGTACTTCTGTTTTACCACCTCCGTCCACAGATTATCAGTGGTGAAGATTCTCCAGCCAACCTTTGCAGCCAGTGAAGTGGCAAAAGTGTGAATATGCTTGAGTCCCCAGCCCCCCAATCATTTTGGCAGGGCAAGTCGTTCCCAATTTACCCAAGGAATTGTATAAGTATCAGAGTGGCCAGACCAAAGAAAATGGAAGCAGAGTTTTCTGGCTTTTTCTAGTATACCCGTAGGAATCCAGGCCAGCGACATCCAATAAACTCGGATGGCCTCCAGAACAGATTTAATAAGTACAAGACGGCCAGCTCTAGAGAGCCATCGATGGCTCCAAATCTGCAGTCTCTTATCCAATTTTGCAATAAGCCATGTCCAATCACATATTTTATAGCCATTTGGCTTTAAATGAAAGCCCAGATATTTCAGACCCTCATCCAAAAATAAGATTTCATAGGGAAAGAGTGTAAGGTACCTGTGTTGTTCTTCAGCAATCAGTCTGTAGAGAGTAATAGAGGATTTGAGGACATTTATGACCATTCTAGTGGCCTCTTGGAAGAGAGCCAGAATGTTGTCCAGTTTCTCAGCGTCCCCAATCGAGCCGTCGCAAAAGAGAAGAATATCATCCATAAAGAGTAGGTGGGAGAGTCGAAGAGTGTTGGTGATGCGGATTCCATGGAAAGTTCCCTGGCACTTGGCATCCATAATGGCTCGACTCAAACCTTCTGCCACCAGAAGGAAGAGTAAAGGAGATAGTGGACATCCCTGACGTAGACCCCTTTCAGTGCAAAAGAAGGTTGTGGGGGAGCCATCGATGAGAACAACAAAAGAGGTTGTTGAGATGCAGCGCATCGTCCATTTGATGAAGGTATAATCAAAACCCAGGTGTGTCATTAACATACGCAGATAGAGCCAATTGACTCTGTCAAAAGCATTAGAGAGATCATTTTTTATGACAACACCCTTTATGCCTTTAAGTTTTTGAGAGTGTAAGCCTTCCTAAGCAACCCCAATAGCTTTGTGTATCTGCCTTCCTTCCAGGAAGCCAAATTGTTCATTTGAAATGAAATTTGAGAGAACACTCTTTAGCCGTTTAGCCATAATTTTTGCCACAACTTTGTAAGTGATGTTGCAAAGTGAGATAGGGCGGAATTCATTCATGGAAACAGGTTTATCAGACTTTGGAATAAGTGCAATAAAAGTAGCAAATAAGGTGGATGGACATGTCCCCCAAGTCTAGATTCTTCAAAAAGATGTAGAAGGTCGTTGCCAATGGTATCATAATATTCAAGGAAGAATTCAACAGTCCACCCATTCGGTCCAGGGCTCTTGTCCTTTTGAAAACTGTGTAGGGTTTCCTTGAGCTCCTCCTCTGAGATTTCTTCCAATAGGTTCTGATTGTCTTCATCGGTTACAACTCTCGAAAAAAAATTGAGAGAGTCGAATGACTTCGTCAATGTGTGCACGACGAGTATTCGAAAATAGATTTTTGAAGTGTGAGGTGCCCAAGGAGGCCAGATCCTCAAAGGAGGTGATGACCTCGTCGTGATCATTTTTTAAATCCCAGATGGCGTTTTGGGCCTTCCGACCTTTTGCATAGGCCTAAAAAAACTTTGTATTTTCATCACCACTCTCGAGCCAGATGGACCTGCTCTTTAGTCTCCAGACTTCCTCTTGTTCAGAGAGTAGTTTATTACGAGTGCTTTGCAAGGATTTTAGTAAGTCAGAGGACTCCTACGAGAGAAAACCGCCCCCATCGGCGTCCTGTAAACAAACCAATTCCTTTTCAACCCGTAGTGACTCAAGTTCATCACACTCACGCTTTTTGTAATCCCAATCTTTCAACAGAGTTTTTACTCTAGTGAGATTTTCGACAAAGTGTGGGGAAACAAAAAGTCCTTCCCCAGGTTGGAAAGGAATCCAAGAGATTTTTATAATGTTTGAAACCTCCTCATCTTTTATCCAAGTGGTACAAAGTTTAAAAGGGCTGGGAGGTTTTGTAGAGTTGCCCAGTATTTCTAAGCAGATAGGTAAATGATCAGAAATGCCTCCGGAGTCTACCCATTGTCGAAACCTGTAGTTTTGACCCACAGGATCCTCAGCAATCAGAAATCAGTCCAGTCATTTTGAGACCCTCCCCTCCCCAGTTTTGTGATTTTTCCAGGTAGGCTTCAATTTGGTAGGTTGAATGTCAATGAGGCGAGTATCCTTCATAAGTAGATCAAAATAACCAGCTGTTAACACCTAAAAAGTGCTCACTAGCTCATTCCCTTACTCACATGACCCATTTGTCCACTTTTCCACCATCTGAGCCTCTGAAACCAACAAAAGGTCACCAAAAGACCTTAGTACACCCCTTTTTCCATTAAAAAAGATTATTTTTCCAAGAAAATCATAAAAAACCCTCAAAAAGGGTCCAAATTCCCAAAAATATTAAAAAGGGAATTAAAATATTATTTTTATTCAAAAAAGGAAAAAGGAGGGAAAAGTACCTAAACCATGTTGGTCAATACCATTTGGTTTCCACAAAACCACAAATGGTATCTCCCACCACCAAAACCTATAAAAAGGTGGTAGGGGCTCCTCATTTCACATCCTTCCATTATCTCATCCTTATGCTGCTGAAATCTCCCATGAGCACTTTTAGCCATTGAAGCAACCTTGGAGAAAGAGACCTATTGGAGTTTGGAGCTACTCATCTTGGGAGTTGCTCAACATCAACCTTCACCATTGGAGGTAATATCGCAAGCACTTGCTTGCCCCCCACTTTTCAATACAAAATTTATTTCTTATGTTTCTTGTTCTTGATTTTGAAATATTTACATTATTTGCTTAGATTCTTGTTTAGATCCATGAAAAGTATTGTTTATTTAGTTTATGATTTTTATTTCTATTGAAACTGCTACTACTAGTTAGTAGGTGCCCATAGCACTAAGCCTGGTTGCAAAACCGGGCCAACAGTTTTTGGCGACTCCGCTTTGGTTTGAACTTTAGATCTCTAGCTTTGCCATTAAATCTTAGTTTTTATGAGTTTTTAACCATTAGATCCATAGATCTGCCATCTTAGACAGCAGATCCATTGCTGTTCTGAGATTTGGCCCCAAAAAACAGCCCTAAATTTTAAATTTCCGAGTTCGTTTCTCGTTTTCCGTGCACGGCTTCCGCCTCGCGGCTTTTTTCCAGACAGTCGCGCGGTCCATCGCGACTTTTCTGCATTTTTCCGCGCGGTCCATCGCGCCCTTTTTCCAGACAGTCGCGCGGTCCATCGCGACTTTTCTGTGTTTTTCCGCGCTGCACACCGCGGCTTCGCGGCCTTTTTCCGCGCTGTCCATCGCGACTGTGCGCCCAAAACCTGCGCGGTCCATCGCGACTGTGCGCCCAAAACCTGCGCGGTCCATCGCGACTGTGCGCCCAAAACCTGCGCGGTCCATCGCGACTGTGCGTCCAAAACCCGCGCGGTCCATCGCGACTGTTCGGCCAAAACCCGCGCGGCCCATCGCGGCTGTTCGTCCAAAACCCGCGCGGCTGAATTTTTTCATTCGGCCATCCCGATTTTGAAAAATATTTTTTACTGTACTTTCTGCCCATAGCACATTTTTTACAGTATCAAATTCTGCATATTTTCCAGATTTAGAAAAAAAAATTTACTATTTAAAAGTGCATACATAGAAATCTTTTTAAAAATTTTCAAGAAAGTGAAAGAAAGATTCATTTTGCATTCTTTATCTAGATTCAAATTTTTTCTTGTTTACTTCTTTAGAATCTTGCCCTTAGCAAATTTTATTGAAACGAAGAAATCCATTTATTTCTTTTAGAAGTTTATTATTTGCTTTCATAAATCCAAAAAATCCATTATTTTTTGAGTTATTTTTGAAAAAGCAAATTAATTTCTTTTAGTGAAAAAAGTCTTAAATATTTGCTTATTATTTTTCGAAAAGTCCTTTATTTTTTGAAAAATTTCCCTTAAAGCATTTAATTTTTTCAAGTTCAGTTTACAACACCTCACGTGCACTCACACGATCACTTAAATTGAACTAAGACTTAAAACTTACCCTAATTTGAACACACTCTTAACCCCACTTGGGGAACACGAAAAGAATTCTTGTAGCTAGGTAGTATTGGGGGGATAGGTGTTCCAATAACACCCCTCAGTTCATACATCTGAGACATAGAAGTTGTCCAATTAGGGAGCTAAAATCTCTTAGTACTTTTTGGCGCGGTCACAACCGGTTTGTGGGAAGGCCTCTCCCCTAGGAGGGTTGAAGTCGCGAGGATGGTTCCGGAAGCCTGAGTGGGATACCGAAACCCATTCAGTAACCGAAGGGCTACCATTCGCAGTTCTCGGGATATCCCTGTATTGGGATATTGCGATCAAAGGACCAAACGGCAGATTTACCTTTTCTCGACGCGTCATGAACGGAGTATCCTAGTAGCCTGTCTTTTTAGGATTGATTACCCGGTGTCCCTCCCGGTAGGGGGATATCTAGCCGTTGTCTCTACATTCATATTGTCTGACTTGGATTTCATCACCTTGCAGGGGATATCGTCTGTTTGAGTCACAATACTTTTAGATTAGGTGTTTGCATGATCTTTACCACCTTTTGAGTCTAGTTACACCTATTTTTTCTAGGAGCCGCTTGCATATTGGTATTCTGACCGGTTGTTGCATTCCTCCACTTATTGTAGCACAGCTGCTAGAATAAGTGCATTTTTTGAGGATCGATTTTTTGGCCTGTGAGCCTTCTTTTTTTTTTTTCACTCCCCTTTTTGCACCCTTGGTTGCATTAGGGTTTTGAGTCTTTTACATACATATATCACCACCTGATACTTAAAACAATATTTTATATAAAAAACATATTCTCACCATTGAGAATTCTAGACGTTCTCGTCGTCTACAGGGCGAACTCCCAGAGTTTAGTCCACTTGGCTCTCCACGTCATGGACGCAGAGCATTATCCCTTGATTCGACACATCGTCGATCATCTAGACGGTCATCCGATTCTGACATACCCCACTTCACCTTTGATTTGGAGGTAGAATCCGAAAACCCCACAGAGTTACCACCGACCACAATTATGTCTGGAACACCAGATGATCCACAATTTACATTAACCATAGGTCAGACATCCGCAAACCCTTCTGCGGGAGTACCATCCATGGCAACATCCACCCCCTTGGGTATGCCCAATATGGGTACCACTCCACATTCAGGAATGCCTAACACAGGACCACCACCTGTCATGGGCATGCCCAACATGGGGGTCATACCCCCTTCGGTTTCCACAAACCCTATCCCAGGAATCCCTAGTACGATTCCTAACCCAAGTGTCACTCCTGTTGCACTTGGGAATGCTATCCCAGGAATCCCTAGTGCGATTCCTAACCCAAGTGTAACCCATGTTGCACTCGGTAGTGCTATACCAGGAATCCCTAGTGCGATTCCTAACCCAAGTGTAACCCAGGTTGCACTTGGGAGTGCTAACCCATATCAGGCCACACCTTTTGGAGGGAACATACCCTCCATACCTAGCATACCTATAGGCGCTACTGGACCCCTACACCATACCACAATGGCTAGGCAGGTCCCGGTTCCGGTCACTACATCCGCTAGTCTACCATACATGGCAAGTCTCAACCTGCCAGATTTAGCTAGGCTCACAAACGACCCCATCAGGCATGACCCTGCTTGGCCCCACATGCCCACTAAGCTTCCCTCTGACATCCCTAAGTTTGAGGGAAAGGCCGGAGAAGACCCCCAGAACCACATCATGTCTTTCCACTTATGGTGTTCCTCCAACTCCATAGTGGACGACTCTATCCGCCTCCGTTTATTACAGCGCACCTTCACTGGCTCTGCAGCCAAATGGTATATCGAGCAACCCCACGGGACGCATTCCTCATTTACCTCCCTTGCCTCGACCTTCCTGCAGTTCTTTCAGCTACCGGTCCGCTATGATGCGGGCGTCGAGATCCTACTGTCTTGCAGACAGAACACGGCCACGCACATCACTGACCATATCCATGATTGGCGTCGGCGCCGAAGCCTATGCAAGATCAAATTAGACGACCGAATCTTTTTAGACTGGTTCCTTAAATCCCTCCTTCCCCTCATTGCGAAGGATGTAGCTTCTGAAAGACCCCAGTCTGAAGAGGAGGCCATCCTTAAGGCCCAACAGTTTGACCTTATCTATGCCCAGTCAGGATACCTATACACCATCATACCTGACGCCCCACGAGGCGACTCTGCACGCGGTGACACACCGGGGGCATCACATGCCGCTGATGGCATTATTGGCCAAATTACACCGCAAGCAAAACCTTTCAGTATAGTGAGCACCATGCCCGCCCCAGACCTTTCTAGGGCTACATCCAGTTCCGGAGCGACAACTTCTTATGCTCCAATAAACCAGACCCATCATGTTCATGGACCCTCTTGTCCACAACATTGTTATGGCCAAGCGCCATCAGCATATGTACCTCCTACATACTATGCTCAACCTACGGTACAAAACCCCATGCAGTTTCCACAACAGCCCATGCATTACCCACAACCGGTTGCACCGGCTAACCTCACACCTCCACCAGCGCAGGGGTACCAACAACCCCAACAGGCAACTGGACCACCTCCAGCTCCACCTGCATACTATCCACCGCAACCTGCTCCCGCACCTGCGGCTCCTCAGAATCCCCCCAATGCTCAAGGGCATGTGTACGCACAACAACAGCAGCCCCAATATCAAAATAACCAACGCAACCAGGGTGGACAACCCAACCGCGGAAGAGGACGCAACCGTGGAAACAATCAAAACCGCAACCAAGCTCCACAGCCTACCCAGCCCCCGCAAAACAATAACGCGGCGCCCGCTCATCAGAATCCTGATCGGCCACCTAAGCAACCTAAAAATGCTAATTTACGGACAAACCATCCTTGTTCCATTTGCGGTGTCTATGGACACTATACCCACGCTTGCCCACATCTCGAGCGAGCTCGACAACTATGGACAAATGACGCCCATCGTCAAGGGCAGGCGGCTCCTCAGCCACCACCCAACCCCCCACCACCTCCACAACAACCTCTGGTTCTCCAAAACCCCTTTCCAACACAAGGAGTGGTAAACACCCAGCCGTTAGCCCCCCAACAGGGCAACGTGCAACCACAACAAATAACTTACACAGCTCCTGATCAACCCATGTTTGATTCAGGTACCCACCACTTATTGATGATGTCCACCGCTGACGTCAATGTCCAAACCCGTCGAAATCAATACGGACCGACTTCTGAAGCCCCCCCCGCCGAAAAGGATACCACTGCTAATCCCACTGATCAGACATTGCGTATACCTCAGGTTCCACTCGATGGCGCTTCTAAAGCACCTCGCTTCCCCCTTCGCCGAATCAACAACAACCCCAATGCACGAGCTGCATCCAATTACAACATCGTAGATGACTTAGCTCAATCGCCCGCAGCCATGTCTGCGTTAGAAGTCTTAAAAACCTGTCCTTCTCAGCGCAAGACTTTACTTTCCGCCATTGGGGCTATTGACCCAAATGATTCGAACTTGATGACCTTTGACTTAGACCAATCTGAACCACGGCTGCCTTCTACCATAGCAGTCCAAGTTTCCGTTTCTATTCGGAATCTTGTCATCCATCGATGTATCATCGACGAGGGTGCCTCCACATGCGTCATGTCCACTTTTGTTTGGCAAAAGTTGGGCTCCCCTGCTCTCCAGCAATCCACCACTGCATTGCGGGCCTACGACGGCCGGTCAGCTCAACCTCACGGTTTATTACCCAAGGTACCCGTCCAATTAGGTGGGAAGACCGTGCTCATCGACATAGAGGTCATTAACGCCCAACTAGACTATAACCTTTTACTTGGCCGCAGTTACATGTATGCCATGAAAGCGGTCGCCTCTTCCGTCTTCCGCACCATGATGTTCCCCCATGAGGGCCGCGTGGTCAAAATTGACCAACTCACCTACTATGACCCCAACGCCCCTGCAGCACCGGAGAATGTTCTCCCCATGATTGAACAACCCGCTTCTAGTGCTGTTACCTCCTATGTGTCTTCTGTGGCACCCGGACTGTATTCGGATACACCAATGACCTCTACATTCCAGGCCATTCCACCACCGTCACCGGAGACCCAAGTCGCAAACCTCTGTACTGTTTCGCAGAATACGCAAACACCCGGCGGTCAACCACCATTGATCCCCAGTCACATTGGTGTTACACCCATCCACACCATCCCCTTCCTATTTCCTCCTTCGGGTGTAGTAAGCGCCCCGGTGATGGCTACCCTTAGCCTACCCGGGCTAACATTGGGATTACCCGTGTGGTATATTCCGCCTCCCGTTCGATTACCGACACCAGACGTCATCCTCCAACCGGTACAACCTATTGTTACCACAAATCAACCTCCCCCTGGCGTCGCGATCCCTTCGTCGGCAACGACACCTCCTCCTAACCCCCATATTCCTTCGTCGTCAATGAAACCTCCTCCGGGTCTCACGATTGCGTCGACGTCAAAGGATCCCCCTCTCCTTGCTAAGCCCACTGGGGGCAGAGGTCCACAACCCTACACTGCCATACCACCTCCTAAGACAGCCAAACCCCCACCGGTGTTTCGAGCTCCCCCCAAATGTTCATTATGCGATGAAATTGGCCATCCAACTCATCAATGCCCACATTTACCGGCACTCCAAGAACATATGAATATGTTGGACGATGACATCGGCATCCCAGTAGTCAAATTAGAGCCACCTCTACAGCCTCGCGACAAATCACTGCGCACTAACCATCCTTGTGCTATATGCAGTGTCTACGGCCACTACTCACACCATTGCCCTGATCTACCAGACTATAGAGCAGCGCTGTACGAATTAAACAATGCCGATTTAGAGATATCTCCTCCCCTCATCGAGGAGATTCACCCTCCACCATCATCCTCGTCAGAAGAAGTCAATACGATATATATGATTTCGACAACCCTCAAACCAGAACCCCTTGATTTATGGTCTGACTACTTCAATACTGACGAGCAGATTTTGGAAACACTCACTGCACCCGACTACCCTTGGGATGATATGCATCATCGCTCGTACTTCCTCCCGGAAGCATCTACCTCCACCGCATCCAACCAGCTATCAGTCGAGTCGAAAGACTTCATACCTGCTAAGGTCGATTGGTTAAAGGACCCCATCCCAGCACCGGATGCCTTTGAGGAAGGGAACATGTCCAACATTTCCCCCACCATACAGATAGACATTTCCATAACACCAGGGAAACCTGAGCTCATCTCGCTGGGCGCATCTTGCACTCAAGTAGAAACTCAGGCATACAAAAAACTCTTTCAATAGTTCCGAGACGTCTTCGCCTGGTCCTATACCGAGATGCCTGGTCTCGACCCCGCCATTATTGAACACCACATCGATACATGGCCGGAAGTACCCCCTGTTCGTCAGAAACAGCGACCTATTCACCCTGCCAAGCTCCCCGCTGTCAAGGCTGAAGTCGAGAAACTTCGAACAGCAGGTTTCATCTACCCTATTCCGTACACCACATGGGTGTCGAACCCCGTCCCTGTCAACAAAAAGCAAGGCACCCTTAGAGTATGCACTGATTTCCGCGACCTAAACCACGCTTGTCCAAAAGACAATTTCCCCACGCCATTCATTGACCAACTCATTGATGAATGTGCGGGCCATGAGGTCCTATCCTTCATGGACGGGTTTTCCGGATACAACCAGATTCACATCCGCAAGGAGGATCAGTACAAGACTGCCTTTACCACCCCATGGGGCACCTTTGCCTATCGAGTCATGCCCTTTGGCCTTAAAAATGCTGGTGCCACTTTCCAGCGAGCCATGACCTACTGCTTTCACGACTTGGTCCATATCCTGCGGGTCTATCTTGACGACCTCACAGCGCGTTCCCGAAAACGATCAGACCACCTTAGCGACCTCCGGCAAGTTTTCCTGCGTTGTCGTAAATATAAAATCCGCTTGAACCCACACAAGTGTGTCTTTTGCGTCCCGGCAGGCCGGTTGTTGGGTTTCATTGTTTCCCAGGACGGGATCACCGTTGATCCCCTGAAAGTCAAAGCCATCTTAGAACTTCCCCCTCCTCGCACGCTTCGCCAGCTTCAGAGCTTGCAAGGTCGGTCCAATTTTCTTAGGCGCTTTGTTCCTGATTACGCCACCAAAGTCCATGGATTCTTACGCTTACTTCGTACCCACATACCCTTTGTCTGGGACGAACAAGCAGACACGGCATTCGAAGCCCTCAAGAAGGCTCTCACACAAGCCCCCTTGATATCCCCACCGGATTTTTCCCAAGACTTCACCCTTTACGTCTCGGCATCCGAACATGCCGTATCCGGAGTTTTGGTCCAAGAAGATGCTTCCCACAAAGAGCATGTAATTTACTACGTCAGCCAGACCTTGTCTGGCCCACCTCTACGTTACCCATATGAGGAAAGATTAGCCCTAGCTGTAGTCTTTTCCGTACAGAAACTACGACACTACATTTTGCTTAGTCATACCACGGTCGTGGCCGACTCCAACCCCATGGTCTACCTCCTCACCAGGAGACTCCTTCAGGGTCGTGTCGCTAAATGGGTCATTATCCTCCAGGAATATGACCTTACTTTCAAGACTCCCAAAAGCACCAAAGCCCTCGCGCTTGCTCACTTAATTACAGATCTCCCGTCCTCTTCGACATCACCCGTTATCCATACGGACCTGATTGACGAGCAGATCTTCGTCATTTCGTCGGACGACCCTTGGTACGGAGACATTTTGACTTACCTCCGTACGCAAAAATTCCGACCACACATCGATCGTGATGGACGCCGTCGCATACGACACCACGCACCCCGATACCTACTTATTGGAGATGTACTTTACCGACGCGGCGTTGATACTATCTTACGCCGCTGCCTATCCCATAGTGAGGCAGAACAAGTCCTCAATGATTGTCATAGCGGTGCCTGTGGAGGCCATTTCTCCGGCATGGCTACCGCCCAGAAAATCATTCGGGCAGGTTATTTTTGGCCATCGTTGTTTACTGATTGCATCACCGCAGTCAAGCATTGCCAGAACTGCCAGCTCTTTGCCCCCAAAGCAAGAACCCCCCCTGCCCCCCTTCATCCAGTCATCACTGTTGGACCATTCTGCAAATGGGCCATAGACTTCCTCGACTGCAACCCCCCGTCAGCCGGCGGTCACAAACACATCATTGTGGCCGTAGATTATTTCACCAAGTGGGCAGAAGCCATGCCAACCTATAACTGCAAAGCCGACACCGCGGCGCGGTTTTTCTTCAACCACGTCATCGCTCGTTTCGGAGTACCACAACAGCTAGTCTCTGACCACGGCTCTCACTTCGAAGATGCCGTCTGGAAAGAATTATCAACCATGTTGAAATTCGAACACCATTTCTCTTCCGCTTACTACCCCCAAGGAAACGGCCAAGTCGAAGCGATCAATAAAATCTTGAAGACCATTCTCCAACGCACTGTAGACAAGCACAAGTCCAATTGGCATCACATGCTTTTCCCAGCACTCTGGGCTTACCGCACATCAACCAAAACCGCCACCGGTTTTACCCCTTTCCATTTAGTTCACGGTGTCGAATCTGTCCTCCCTATTGAGTGCCAGATCCCAGCTTTACACATCGCCGTTGAGCTCCTACCAGATACTTCCCCGATCGAGCAACGTTTACTGCTCCTAGAGCAGGCCGATGAAGATCGGCGCACAGCCATTCAAAACATGGAAGCCGCTAAACAAAGATCGAAACTAAGTTACGACAAACGCGTCCACCCAAGAACCTTTTCGGAGGGAGACCTTGTCCTCGCTTACGATCAAGCTCATGATAAAACCGGAAAAGGGAAGTTCGTGTCTATGTGGCAAGGCCCCTACATCATACACACCTGCCTCGGGCAGGGGGCATACATTCTGACCGATTCAGAAGGCAACACCTTACGCAACCCACGCAACGGGTTGTACCTTAAAAGATTTTACCCATAGAAAATCTCATGGACACCATCGTCCATTTTTTAGTATAGGCATACGTTTTTCGTTCACAAAATTTTTTCAAAAAACCTAAATATTTGTTTTCCCTGCATGACCACAGATGGAGCCTCTTCCACTCTGCCATATCGGTTTCGCTGATGGTGCAAGCCGTTGGTCTCCCAATCTCGCCTCCGCAGCTTGGGTAATATACTCCCCTTCACATGAGTTAATTCACATCGATGGAGTATGTTTAGGTGCCGCCACCAATAATCAAGCTGAATACGATGCCGTGACCGGTCTCCTTGCCGCTGCTCTCCAGATGAGCATACGTCACCTCAACGTTTTCTTGGACTCACAGCTCCTAGTTTCCCAGCTCAACAATGATTACCAGGTACGCGATCCCTGTCTGTTCAGAAAATTCCTGCGCACTAAACAAATGGTTAGACAGTTTGAATCCATTACATTCACACATGTCCCAAGACACCTCAATAGTGTAGCAGATAATATGGCCAACAGTGTCCTCGACTGGCACACCAATCACATCATGTCATATCCATAAACAAACATGCACCCAGGTGCAAAACATGTGCCTCCACGGGCATATACAAAAAACCAATATTGCATCCACGTGCATAACATGTGCCTCCACGGGCATAAAACAAACCAAAATAATGCATCCATGTGCATAGCATGTGCCTCCACGGGCATATATAAATCTACAAACACACTGCATCCACGTGCATAACATGTGCCTCCATGAGCATATACAAAAGACAAAGTGCATCCACGTGCATACACATCAAAATATCCAAAATATATATCCACATATATATACGAACCAAAAAGTCTACATGTCATAAGTGCCCTCAGCACTCGATATACACAAAATACATCTGTCATACAAAAATGCTTCCCCATATGCTCATGAGCATTTGGGGGCAAGTACAATGACGTCTAATCATCAGGATCCTCCGGATCCTCAGGATCCTCCTCCGGCTCCTCCTCCGACTCCACCTCCGCTGGCCCAGCCGGGTCACGACGACCCCGAACTCGCCGCTCGGCTGGCCCTGCTGGGTCGTCCCTCAGACGTATCCTCCCCGGGGCCGGCTCTGCCGGAGCATCTCCTCCACCACCCCCGTGTCTCGCAGCAAGCACCGCTGCCCTCAACAACAGTGACTGCCACTCGGGCGGTGCACCGAGACATCCCTGCAAAATGTCCCGATCAAGGTCCCTCCAGCCATCCTCCGGAAGTCTAGCTACGATCCGGGCCAAAGTCCGTCGAACACCATCTATAGCATCGTCCTGAGGGCCAACCCCTCGCCCACGGGCTCCAAATCCTCCACCACGAGGAGGACGTACAGGTACTGGAGGACGCGCGACCACTATCGCCCGCCCCTGCCGAGCCACATAGTCAGGTGGTGGTACCGGACCAATATCTGCACAAAGCAAGTAGAACCATCAGATACTATACAACAGACATCATCATGACCAATCATAATACATATGGTATAAACATCACATAAGACACAAAAACATACCGTCTAAGCTCCAGGCCTGTCCTGGGGCACGTGGCATCTCCGGGTCTCCCCGGTAGTCCATACCGGCGTATGGATAGTCCTCGATCACCAGTGGCATCTGCTCCCACTGCTGGAAAAAATCCTCTGTAAAGAAGCCACGGATACCACCGCCAGCACGAGGCATCATCTGCCCCCACCTCATCATACGAGGCTCGCTAGGTAGACCAGCACGAACCGGTACGTGTGGCCGTAGGGTCGGCACCCGCTCAAAGAAAAAACAACATAAAAATGAGGCGTAACAGAACTCACCTCCCTCTCTCACGGCCTTGTCCAGATCTCTCCGGACACCGGCCAAGAACATCTGAGCCCAAGCATAGTAAGTACCCCGGAGAACGGAGTCCACCAACACCGTCTGCCCCCCAGACATACGATGTGGTGCAGCAGCACCCAAAACCCTCAGAACACAGGCACCAACGGCCCGCATATCCCACTCACGTAGGAACTTCAGACTGATAGAGCTGTTTACCAAAACAGCGTCATCCCCACAAAAGGTCTGTAAGAGGTCCTCCATATCCACGCCTGGAGGCAACCTCGGAGAGATATCACCCACCTCACCCAAGCGAGGCAAACCGGTCAAAAAATATACATCAGTGAGAGTAATCTCCAACCTCTCACCACCAATAATAAAGGCACCCTCTGCCGGCACCCACCACTGAACGAGCTTGTTCAGGAGTCTCCTCACTGAACGAATATAAGGTATCTGAGCGAACTTCAAGAGTCCGCTCATGGCTAAGGTCTGTCTCACCCCCCCATCATCCTCGATCCTCGCCACAATCTCGGCATCAATATCTCTCTCCCGCCATACGGACTGAGCCCTCCGCAACATCCTGCCAAGAAAACACAGAAAATTTTAGCCCCAGCATAAAAATTTAAAAAAAAAAAAAAAAAAAAAAATCTCATCGCGGCTTTTTCACAAAAAGCCGCGATGACCATCGCGGCTTTTCCACAAAAGCCGCGATGACCATCGCGGGTTCCATGAAAAAACCCGCGATGAACATCGCGAGTTTCGTCCAGACAGTCGCGATGAACATCGCGACTGTCACCCATGAACACGCGATGAACATCGCGGGTTCCGACCTCACAGTCGCGATGAACATCGCGACTGTGAGTCTAAAACCCGCGCGGTTCATCGCGGGTTCCGCCCCGAAACCCGCGCGGTTCCACGTTGGAGAGTCAACGTGGAGTTTCGCGGCTTTCGGGGGCCCACCGCCAACTAAAAAAGACATAATTGACTAGGTTAAGGCGAATAGAGTTACCTGCAACTCGCTAAATCGAAAACCAACGGTGAAATCTCCCGGAAATCGAGAAATAGCTCTGACTGCTCTATCAAACTCGCACGTGACAATGACAAGTCATATTGGGCCCCACGTCCTATTTATAGAAATTCCACAAATTTCAAACAACCATTGCGGTGTCATACGGAGTCCATTTCTCAAACCGTTGGTACCGTTGGGATCAGCACAGCGAGAACTTCATAGAGGTTCCTTCCGTTTCCCGTTTTTCCCGGGGTCCATTTTTGACCATTTTTTAGCCCCTCTCGTGGCCTCGGTTTGCGTGCCACATCGACCGTACTCCGTTTTCAAGGTGCCTTATATGGCCGGATTCAGTTTTCCGCGCCCTTGATGATGCTAGAGACCATTTCTCGCTCTCACCTTTAGATTTTCCGGGCATTTTTTCCCACGCCCCCTCATCGCCTCGGTTTGCGTGCCACATCGGCCGTTCTCCGTTTTCGATGTGTCTTATATCGCCGGATTCAGTTTTCCGCGCCCTTGATGATGCTAGAGACCATTTCTCGCTCTCACCTTTAGATTTTCCGGGCATTTTTTCCACGCCCCCTCGTCGCCTCGGTTTGCGTGCCACATCGGCCGTTCTCCGTTTTCGATGTATCTTATGTCGCCGGATCCAGTTTTCCGCACAGATGACGATGCTTGAGACCTTTTCTCGTCCTCGTCAAACCATTTTTGTTCGGTATGATTTTACCCCTTTTTCGGGCCGAGCAACCCCTTTTACGAAAAAGGCACTTAGGGAGTTTCTGTTAAGCTCTTTTCTGACTCCTAAAACAATGAAAAGATCGCCGAGCAATCTTGCTTCCTTTCATGCTCGATAAACGTATCTGAAAGGGCGTCTACCTGGTATAAGTTTACCCCTTTTCCGGACCTTGTAGACTAATTACGAAAAAGGTATACTCTAGTCACATCGGCTAGAAGAGTTCTCCATTCGCATCATTTTATACTTTTTCGGGCCTCGGAGACTAAAATTACGAAAAAGAAACACCAACAGAGTCCACTTACTGTTTTCAGACTCTCTAAACATGAAAGCAACCATGAGCATGCGCCGTCCTGGGCTCACAAAATCCACAGGACCGTACCATTTCAGAGCACACTTTTATCCCTTCTTGAAGCTCATTAAAACTATGAAGAAGGAAGAAGGGTGCCTCTTGGCGCTACAACACATCACGTCTACTCACATAGCAGCTTCCCCATTTTGGTCGCCTTTGTTCAGAGTATTCTGCAGTATGTCACCTTGACAATTCCTCGACGGCACCTATCAGCTCGTCCTCCCCCCCCAGAGTAAGTACATACCCTTCAGTCCCTAAAAGATGATCCCCACACCTACAAGTCAGTCCCCTACGCTGCCAGGTCAACCATGTCATCATGCTCTGAACAAAGGAAGTTTGAGTCTACCCATTTTTTGACCCAGTTATTTCCCATCCCCACAACTATGTCAGTCCTACCAACAGTACTACATCACTTCAGTTCTACACCTCGAGCTCCTATTAAGGAAACATCATTGCCTTGTTAGTTGCTGGTCTCCCTCTGTCGACGACAACCACATTGATTCCAGAGGATAGGCCTAGAGGTCCCTGTGTCTTGGACTCATTACCATTTATAATGAGTGCCTACGGATCATTTCGAGAGGAATCCTCAGTGCCTCTCCAAATGGTTGTTTCTCACATGCTCGACTTCAACACCTTGATCGCATCGTTGAGACTCGCACAGGGTATTGGTCCGTTCAGTTATTGGTCGAAGACCCCGGATACCACCTGACTCCTCCACATTTGAGAGTCTACCTATGGATACAACCAGTTACACTTTTTCTATAGAGATCCGGTTTGCGCATGGCGACAATATTCAGATTTACCCCATTTTCATACTCCCTTGAGTATACAGTTACATTATTGCTCAGAGATGACTCATAGTCTTTGAGTCCCTACAGATGTTGGACACCTTCAGTTTCAGCAGTTCAACAGTTATTCCAGTGTATCAGTTATTGAGATCAGTCATGATCATGAGTATATCCCACAATAATGTCCCCTCTGGACCATTATGATGTACCAGTATATTTCTTTCCGTATTAGATCCCCCTTCTTGGGACTAATTGTTTTGTATATGTCTTGATACGAGCATGGGAATGCCCGCCTCGTCCTTTATCAGAGATTATACCTCATCCATATTGAGGTCATGTAATATTTTTTGTTTTTGCAGCTTCCAAGGGCCGTGGCTCCAGTCTCCAACCGGTCTCTTCTCTCCCCTAAACCCCAGAAAAAAGGACAAAAGAACTATGATGTCTATCGGCCATACGATGAGCTCCTGCCCTCACACATCAGGGGGCAATCTGTTAACACCTAAAAAGTGCTCACTAGCTCATTCCCTTACTCACATGACCCATTTGTCCACTTTTCCACCATCTGAGCCTCTGAAACCAACAAAAGGTCACCAAAAGACCTTAGTACACCCCTTTTTCCATTAAAAAAGATTATTTTTCCAAGAAAATCATAAAAAACCCTCAAAAAGGGTCCAAATTCCCAAAAATATTAAAAAGGGAATTAAAATATTATTTTTATTCAAAAAAGGAAAAAGGAGGGAAAAGTACCTAAACCATGTTGGTCAATACCATTTGGTTTCCACAAAACCACAAATGGTATCTCCCACCACCAAAACCTATAAAAAGGTGGTAGGGGCTCCTCATTTCACATCCTTCCATTATCTCATCCTTATGCTGCTGAAATCTCCCATGAGCACTTTTAGCCATTGAAGCAACCTTGGAGAAAGAGACCTATTGGAGTTTGGAGCTACTCATCTTGGGAGTTGCTCAACATCAACCTTCACCATTGGAGGTAATATCGCAAGCACTTGCTTGCCCCCCACTTTTCAATACAAAATTTATTTCTTATGTTTCTTGTTCTTGATTTTGAAATATTTACATTATTTGCTTAGATTCTTGTTTAGATCCATGAAAAGTATTGTTTATTTAGTTTATGATTTTTATTTCTATTGAAACTGCTACTACTAGTTAGTAGGTGCCCATAGCACTAAGCCTGGTTGCAAAACCGGGCCAACACCAGCGAGTGTGTCGCACCGTGCAAGAGGTCCCCAATGTTCGTGGGAGCCAAGAGTGAAGTTCAGGTCTCCACCCAGGATCAGATATCCCCCAGTAAATAAAGAGTTATGAAGAAAAGTGTCCCAGTATGCCAAACGGTCCAAGTAGCGATCATAGATGTTAACAATCTTGAAAGACCTGTTTAATCCAGCATGAAAAATATCCACACCTAGTCCAGAGGAAAAACCCCAAGTATTTAGGGCTTTTATTGAGGATTTTTTCCAACCCGAGGCAAGCCCGCCGGAGAGGCCACGCGCACTTATGGCAGCAAAATCATAAGCAGGGAGAAGGGTTGTGAGGGACGCCAAAACATCAACTTCAGACCCCATAGTTTCTTGTAGCAGAAATAAGTCAGGCTGATGTAAGACAATCAGGCTCTTGAGAGCAAGTTTTTTAGGTTTACTTGCCAAACCCATACAATTTAAATAAAACATTTTCATTGGTTAACCCCCACTTGGGATTTCGCTGCTCTAAGTGCCCCATCAATGGTTTTTTGTTTGCAGTAGAAAAATGATACTTTCCAATGACACTACTTCTTGGTCAATGGAAAATTTTGGAGCAGGAAAATGATACTTTCCATGAATACTATCACAGGTCGTTCATCAAAGGACTTGAAACTCTAAACATCCGATCTACTTATTCTTCTTTTCTTTTTTTCTGATGGACACATGATACTCCTTATATAGATTTTATGTGATACTTTGGATGTAATTAAGATGGGATATAGAGCTCTCACTTGAGAGATTGAAAACACTCTTTTTCTGACAGCTCTACATATTATTATTTTTTGATACTCGAAGCTGAAAAGCTTACTTCCAGAAAGGGCTCCTTCAATCTCTTATACAATATGTAATTTGATTATCTTTTAATGAAATTACGCTTTTTTCCAAGGAAAAAAAAACTTCTAAATTGTTTGCAGAAAAGCTATGGCTACTGTACTTGCATTAAAAGGGTGAGAGATTGCACAAAAAAGTGCATACTTCGTAATTCTATCAACAACCACCATAATAACATTCTTTCCTTTGGACTTAGGTAGACCTGTGATAAAATCCATTGAGACTTCTTCCCAGTGCTGGCAAGGTATGTCTAATGGTTGTAGAAGTCCTGGGGTCTTACTTGTTTCCACCTTATTCTATTGGAAAACCAAGCATTCGTCCAGGAACCTTCAAACATCATATTTAAGACCTTCCCAAAAAAATTCATTCTTAACCCTATAGCAAGTTTTCAGGAATTCAGAGTGCCCACCTATAGGAGAGGTGTGTAATTCTGAGAGGACCTTTTGTTTGAGTTGGGAGTCTTTGCATAAATATAAGTGATCCTTATACCATAGTGAATCATTTTTCACACAAAAATATATGATACACTAGGATAGTCCTGTAGCTTTTGAATGAGCATCCACACATATAGATTATTTTTCCATTCTTCCCTTGTTGTTGCTACCCAATCGGGTTGTAGAATGGAAAATGCACAAAGTAATGCCCCAACATCTTCATCTTTTCTGGAAAGCACATTTTCCACCACATTATGTTTCCATTTTCAATAGATGATTTCAAAGTCATATCCCAACATCTTGGTTACCCATTTTTGCTGCTCTTCTGAAGATAATCGTTGTTCCAAGAAGTATTTAAAACTGTCATGATCTGTTTTGACCTCGAAGTGTCTACCTATTAGGTAAGGACGCCAGTTCTTAAGAGAATGTAGAATTGCCAACATTTACTTCTCATAAATGGGCTTCTGTAAGTGCTTTCCCTTGATTGGATGACTTGTGAAAGCAAGTGGGTGTCCTTCTTGCACTGGAATAGCGCTAATGCCATTTCTTGAAGCATCACACTCCACAATGAATGTTTTTGTGAAGCATGGTGTGGCCAAAATAGAAGCTTTGAACATTTCCTCCTTAACTTGTTCAAAAGCTTGAGTTGCCTCTGGAATCCAAGAAAATGAATCTTTCTTCAATAATGTTGTTAGAGGAGTTGTTATTCTTCCATGGTTCCGAAAAAACTTGCGGTAGTACCCTGTCTGACCTAAGAATCCTTGAATATTCCTTAAGGTTTGGGGAATTATCCAGTCTAGCATGGCTTTAATTTTGTTGGGGTCTACCTTGACACCTTCCTAAGATACAATATGACCCAAATATTCTACCTCCTTTACCCCAAAGAAACATTTGGAAGGTTTTGCATATAGTTGTTTCTCCTTTAGTAGTTGTAGTACCCTGTGAACATGTTGAACATGTTCTTCTCAAGACTTGCTATAGATTAGTATACCATCAAAGAATACTAGCAAAATTTTTATAAGGAAAGGCTTGAAAATGGAATTCATCAAACCTTGAAATGTGGAAGGCGCATTCGTGAGACCAAATGACATGACCAAAAATTCACAATGACCTTCATGAGTTCTGAATGTTGTTTTTGGAATGTCTTCCTCCTTCATTCTAATTTGATGGTATCTGGAATGGACATCCAACTTTGTGAAGAAAACCGCTCCATGTAATTCATCTAACAATTCATCAATGACATGAATGCGAAATTTATCTTTAATGGTGATCTTGTTGAGATCTCTATAATCTGGACACATACGCCATGATCCATCCGGCTTGTGTACCATTACCATTGGTGCAGAGTAAGAACTTTGGCTAGGCCTAATTATGCCAGCCTCTAACATTTCTTCAACCATACGCTCAATTTCACTCTTTTATCCATAGGGGTATCTGTAAGGTTTGATGTTAGGAGGTACACTTCCCGGAATTAAGTGAATAGCGTGATCAAAATCTCGAACACATGGAAGACCTTTTGGAATATCTTCAAATACCTTGGAATGCTTATCCATCACCTTCTGGATATATCGAGGAAATATGAGACTTAGAGGTTTGAACATCTAATGAGCATAATTGTGCAATTACACCTTGATGTCCCTTTTTTATCAATTTTGTCATACCATTAGAGCTTATCACCTTACTTGGTTTCCCTGTGATACCATTTAACTCATATTCTTTTCGTTCCCATAAAAATTTCATAAAAAGCTTCTGAAAAATAAAATCCATTGTTCCCAATTATTGTAGCCATTGAACTCCTAAGACAACATCAGCACCCCCCATAGGAATAGCAATCATTGGACTATTCAATACATATTCCCCCATGGTGAGATTGATACTATGGCATTTTACTAAGTAATTGATAGTTCATCCATCTGCAATCATCACTTGAAACTCTGGTGCTGGATATACAAAGCAATTGAGAACCTTGGCTAATTTACAGTGAATGAAATTATGAGTACTACCAGAATCAATCAACAATGTTGCCTTTTTTTTATTTTTGATATATCCTTCGATCTTGAGAGTTTCAGGAGTGCTAAGTCAAGCCAATGCATGACATGATATGGTGGGAGTAATCTCTTTGGAAGTAGTGTCCTCTATTTCTTCATAAGACGGTTCCAATTCTTTAGGTGCTTCTTGTTCATTTTCTTCCTCTGCTTCACAATCTATGTAAAATAGTTTCTTCTCAGTGCACTTGTGGCCCTTGTTGTATTTTCTATCACAACTGTAACAAAGCTATTTTTCTCTTTTTCCTCTAGTTGTTGGGGTGTCAACCTTGTAGGTTGTGGATGACTTGAGACCACACTTCCTTCTTTATAGTTGTATGTGGTAGACTTCCTTGTTGCCATAATTTTGTTTTCAACTTTTTTTGCCACCCTGAATGCATGCTCCAAGGATTTAGGTTCCCACACGCAAACCTTGTGTTGGATGTTATCTCTTAAAGTTCCTATGAAGACGTCAGTCAAATGTTCCTATGGAATATTTGTGACCTTGATATTCAATCTTTGGAAGTTCTTGATGTGTTCCCCAACTGAACCCTTTTATTTGAGATTTATGAGTTGGCTAAAGAAGGTATTGCTCTTTGTGTCCTCATAATGTGCTATCAATTCCTCCGTAAAAATTGTCCGAGTGACAAGTGGCTTATGAGATCAAAGCCATCTATACCACACAATCTGATTAGGTTCTAAATACAAAGATGCAATGCGTACCTTTTGTGTGGATTGCGCCTCGTGTAGCTCAAAGAACTGCTCCATCTATAGTATCCATGTGACTGGATATGTGCCATCAAACTTCCTCATATCAATATTTGGGATGTAGATGGTTTTTGACCCCATGTTGGAGTCCCTAAAGTCATGATGTATGTTCATTTTCTTTTCATCATGAATTTCATGGGAGATCTTCTCACTTCTAGGAAGCCCTTCTTGCAACAACTTTGACAAAAATTCTTTTAAAACTTCCATATCCCCCTTCAAAACCTTCAAATCATCTATGTACTTTTTCAAATCATCCATTTTCACTTCCATTTCATTCTTGGTTTGACCTAGGATTGATGTTAGTGCATCTTTTGTCACTGTCTTCTCTTGTAAATCAGATATGTCCTTGAGTATTTCTTCACCTTCATCATAAGTCCATGTAGAAATGTCTAGAGGCTTATTGAGTTTAGAGGTTCCCCATTTAGGATACATTTATATGTAGTGTCCTTTTTAATAAATTTGGAAAAAATGGAAAAATTGCACTTTTGGGCCAATTCGACCCTTAGACTAGTATTGACTCAAATGCCTCCAAATGGCTCCAAATGATTCCGAGTTGGTTCTGAATGTGTTTGCAAGGTATTAAGACATAAAAATGAGGCTGATGGATTCTTGGACACTCTCAAAATACTTCTTCAACATTCAATTACAATCAGGGAAATATAGGGCAATTTACTAGTCAAATCGAGGTTCAAATCCCCCAAGGGTAGTGGTCAAAGATGGATCTCCAAATGTTGTACGAACTTCCAAAATTTCAAAACAAAGACATGGTATTGTTAAAGGACTTCAATGGGCTCCCAAATACAACATCAATCAGTTTCTAAAGGCTTATGCAACTCCCATAAATCAGAGGTTTGTGGACATGTCTTCGCATAGGGGGAAATGCTAGTAAACTTCACCACTTGCTATGAAATTCAAGATTTATGTTCCAAAGTATTATGCAATGTATATTAAACTTATAGAAGACATTAATTACTCTCCATACATCATAAAAATCACAGAGATGAACTGATACAAGTCGAAATAAAGCAACTTCAATCTTTCATAACAAGATGTAGGGAAAATGGCACCATTTATGCATTGTTTGGTATTTTTACATAGTTCCACTTGGTATTTCGACCTGAGAGTCTTCTGAGCATTGAATACAAAGTATATATATCATAATACAAATAAATTGGGCCACAAGATCTCCCCCAAAGAGAACAACATCTCACTAAGTGCGCCCTTCCTCCAAGAGCCAAAATATGAAGAGAAAAGTGAGAAAGGTGTGGAAGCAAGTTGAGGATGAGAATGTCACAAGTTGCCCTGTAGCTTCAACTTGCAACAAATGACTCCATTTTAGCTCCAAACTAAAGGTTTGAATGGCCTCTCCAATTTCCAATTAGGATGGGAATCTTTAACCCTCGAAATTGGTACTAAGGCAAGTAGAGTAAACACTCCACAAGCATGGACAAGCTAAGCTCTCCAATATACAAAATGAGAAATGATCAAAATCCACTCTCCTTCTTTGTTCTTGACTTTTATAAACTTCCAAAGACCTCCTTAGCTCAAATTCCATCCATGAGATTCATGCCAACTCGAATCGGGAAGATATTCCAATGTGTGCCACTTGTCCCTCCATTCCTTGCCTCCTCCTTCACTCAATTCGAATGGATGACTCTTTGGCTTCCCTAACTCTCTTGTGCGCCCTATTATATTTCAGATGTCAGCAATCAGGTCTGATTTGTGTCATAGGTGTCATAGCATCTTCATCATTGTTGTCATAGAAGTTTGGGAATCTAGCCCAAGTGTCTCAATTTCTCTCAAATACCTCTTCCTCGTCCATGGGAGTTACTCTTCCACTCCAATTCGACCTTCATTGAGTCATGCCAAGTATATTGACCGTACAACTCCCCAAGAACATTAGACTCCACCTTGGATTCGAATGGGTGAGAATAGGATGCCATGAGGCATGAGGAATCTAGCTTTGTGTGGGTCCCACACCCACCAATGTGTCTCCATGACCAAGTGCCACCTTATTTTCGTATCATAAATATTTATTTAACCCCTTTTAATATATTTATGTCAAGATAATGTCCATTTGGGGTTTATTAGCTCTCTTATTCAAAATCCCAATGTTTCCACCCCAACCTAGGAAACTAGTGGATTGGTGGAATTTCCTCTTTTGAGATTTATTTGAATGGGGACATTACATTAAAGCAATATAGATAGGTATCACACCCTAGGGTTCACCACAATTAGATCCTTCTACTCAAGTTATTCAAATTTAAAACAACGTACCTTTTTCAACCATGATTGGAATATTGTTTTAGGGCCGACTTAGAACTGAGGTAAAATTCAAATTTTGACTCCTATAGGCTTGAAACTTTGGCCTGTAGTATCCTTATGTGTCCTCTTTCCTATGCCATGGGTCTAACCTAATTCTGATGTGCCAATAGAAAGTTATTGTGAATCTCCCAACAATTCTTATTTTTGGTCCTTTCAGAAGATCAAACTTGTACAGACTGCCACGTGTCCAATATTTTGGATCTGAGTCTGAAAATTCTAATACATATATTGTGGTATGTACTCTTTCTGATGCAACTAGTCTCACTCAATTTGGAACTTGAATTCCCCAGATATGACCTTTTTACCTGGAACACATGTTTTAGACTAGTTTTTGGACTAGTAAAAAACCCTAGATTCTGAGGCCAATATATCTGAACTTGTGATGTATCAGGACTTCAATTTCGGACCCCAAATATCTCGGCCTGTTATAGAAGCGTGTTTTTAATATCGCTATCTAAATCCTTGTATAAAAAAATTTATAGCGAAAATTCCAATATGACTCGTTTTGAAGAAACCAGTCCCGAGGAAAGAGCTCTGATACCAAATGTTATGCAACCAAGTCCCATATATAGCATAAAATAGAAAAAATAGACCAGAAGAAAGTAATCAACACCTTAATAATGAAGAACTTATATGAATAACAACCCTCTTCAATGGAGGAACCTCCTTACACAATGTACCAAGTACACAAGACAAGACAAGATACAATGATGACTAAAATGAAAGTGTATACTTCCTATATATAGGAGACAAAGGGGTACAATAACAACTAATAGGCCCACTAACAGAACCAAGATGGCGTCAATAATATGTAATGCACCATAATAAAGGGGGTAATGTGCCAATATTTAGGGCTTAATACAAACACCCACTTCCGAAGCAAGAGACTACTCAAATGATCTCAGGGGCTAGCCATGGCAAGATTTTCAACCTATAAATTCAATTGTATATGGTATCCCTGATGTAAATCAAACAGGTGCTCCATATGCCACGAATTAGGATGGTTTTTCAACCATTTCCCTTCAATCAATGTCAAAGCCCAATCCAATGTAGCTCAAGTTGGGTATCTAGGTGTTTATAATTCTTAGCCCACATTGGATCCCCAAATATCCACCTCTAAAGGAAGAGACTACTTAAACACTCTCATAGGCCAGCCATGACAATCCTTTCAACCTGTAAATCCCATAAAAAAAAGTTAGCCATGCTGCAAATTAAGATAAATGCTTTAGATGACATGAATTAGGGCACTGGGTCAAGTATTGCACTTCAATCAATGTCAGACCCCAATGCAACGCAGATCAAGGTGGGGTTCCATGTGCTTATATTATCATAGAGAAATTTTTCCCTCATGGTGTAGGAGCATGCATGCTTCTCACCTTGCATGCATAGGAAAATCCTCACATAAAGTTCTATAAATGCTATGATATATAGGGTTTTCATTTTTTCATTGATATCAATTTTTATGTAATGGTTATAGGGAGGTGATCGATGTAGGTTCTTTCAATGATGTAATGCATCGGTCTCTCCTCCTAGACATAATTTTCCAAGAGGAAGAGGTTTTAAAGAGCAATGTACAATTCACATATAAATTTCTCTAGTAGCATTAGAAAGAGTGCGTAGAGAGCATATTGCAACTCCCACACAGAATTCTGCAGTAGGAGGAGGAGGGTTTAGATAACAGTGTGCAACTCCTGGAAGTAACAACAATGGAGTGGTTACTATGATAGGGTACGATTATCCACCTCAGTGTTAATGTGGTTTTGGGCCTTACCTAGTGCATTCTACTAGAATAATTAAAAAGCATGGGTTGTCAATTCGTTGCCTATCCTCTTCGACAACTTTAGTAAAATTTGGGTTTAATGTCTGAGATTTGGTAACTTAGATCCATGGCCATTGGTACTGTTGGTTTTTTTCCTAATTTTTTTTTTTAATTTATCTTTTGCAAATTACAAGCTGACCAATTTTAGGGCTCAAAAAGTGGCCAATTTCAAGCCTCAAATATTGTTAGGATATTTCAATACTCCATCCTTGTCCTACCTAGCATTATTTATTTTTCCTAGTTGTTGATGATGTCATTTGCCCCCTAGTGGTGTGCATATGTCATCCATGATCCATCTACCACCTTCTGAGCCCTGCATGCATCATTTAGGACCACTTCAGTCAGTTCCATATTTTATAGGAACCTACTAAGTGTTCTAACGCAGTCCACCTGAGTTATCTGACCCTTGTGGGGGGTTAGAGCTCTGGATGCCATTGATTGTGGCCTCATGCGCCCTTTTTTGTCTGGCATGAATGAAAAACTCACTATTGCGCCCTCCTTAGTCAATTAACTGATTGTGACTTCAATTAGCTGAGTTTAGGTTCAGTTCAGTCGACTTTGAGTCTTCCAGAGCACTCTAGTAGTGATAATCCCTGTGCTAGACCAACTGAGGTTTGAATTCTTCTACATGATTCGAATTCTCTCCATTGTAACATCATTGTTTATTATACTGATAATTGGAACATGTGATATTATTCTGCTCCTATTTGAGTTCTACTGCATTATTATTCTTCTGCTCTTTTCTACTACAGTTTTCACTCTTATTCATATTTTCTGCTCATTCTTTCTTTGTGACGTATCATCGGCTCTTGAGATCTGTTGTGACATAGAATTTCATAAATATAACTCTTTCCATAGTAACCACTTATATTTTCCTTGCAATTTTTTCAGGTATACGACATATCTTACTCTTGCACTAAATTAAAACACATACATAGACACAATACTTTTGCCTAGTATGTGCACACAAATATATAATGTTGATGGAACCACCAACTATGCAATGTGTTTTTTGATATAAAAATAGTTTAGAATGTTTAATACAATATTACAAACAATGAGTTGCAACCCCTAGTATATTGGTAAATGTACTCTTAATACTTAAGATGGATATAAGGTTCAAATCTAAGATGTGGAACTGAGTTTTATATAGTATTGTTGATTGTACAACAGCTATGGAACCATGTCCAACCTCTTGTTCTCCATTATCCATCAAGTTTATCTTCATCCTAACAAAATTAAAATGTTGGTTACATAATTACTTCCACAATATCATATAGAAACACTCATGTCCATGACCCATCATCAAGGTTCCTTGTTGTCCCACAACTTAGCCTTCAAGTGAATTTTCTCTGCAACCAAGTGTTGCAACTACTAATGGTCCTACAACCTATTGCAAAACTACAAAATTGTACGCATTGCTTTGTGCCACATATTATCTATAGGGTTGGTTGCATATAGTATCTACAATAGAAATTAATATCAACAAAACCTTTAGTTATTTGGACATCAAACTTCCATTGTATTTAATGCTCTTGTTTTGGGTGGTTGATTGAAAATTGGGCAACATAGAACCTTCATGAAATGGCATTTACTATAGTCTATTTTTTCAAATGGCATGACGAATAGGGTTTGACAAATATACCTCTACCAATTAATAGTAATGACTTTACACCTAAACATAAAGTAAGAGGTTCAATGACAAAAGATGCTTCACCTTGTTTCAAGTGTGGGAAAGGAGGTCATTGGAAAAAGGACTTCCCTTGATTAAAATCTGCTAAATCCTTCATGTAAATATAGTCAAGACCATTTTCTTTGGGATCATATCCACATATCAAAGGTCTCAAATGCAAGATAGTGTTAGTCTATGTTAATCTCATATTGAAAAACAAATTTATATTAGACAGTCCATGTCGTTTACAAAGATGAAAGGTAATTTTTGTTAGCACAAACCTACTTTAAACAACAAAACTCTATCAACAATTGTAACAAAAAGGATGCTTTTAAACCACTACATTCACCAAAAGTTATGGCTCCATAAAATCTACTATTGAGTTACAATTTATTGGGTTGTTGTGATATCATCTTCCCTCATTTTGGTACTAACATCATTTTTAGAATTTACTATAATGCATGTGATCAACCTATGTATAGCTTATTATAAACCTATATATATGATTGATATGACCCAAGGGGGGTCATATATGGGGTTAAAGGTACATGAAATGACCCCAATGGGGGCATAAATGGGACTGAATGTATATGTATTGATGTAAATGTATATATAATAGTGGTCGGCCCTAAAGAAGGGACCACATGTGCAATGAGTGCATAGGTATATATAGGGATAATGTATTCATTATTGAGAACATGTAAAAGGATTAAGTAAATGTCTTGGGGTAAAAGGAGAGGGATATCCTATTCTTTAAGGATTTATTGTGTAACTTATCTATCTTATCTATATTTGAATTTTGGTCCATGCTCACATTGTTGTACAAGGTGTGTACTTCTTGTCTCTTATGCTATTTTGGGGAATTTGGTACATAACAATCGGTATCCGAGCTTGGTTGCTTCCAAAACAAGTCATCTTGGAATTTTCACTATAAATTTTTTTCTAGAATGTTTCAGATAATGAAACTTGGAAGTGAAGTAGAAGACGAACTAAGCTATCTATTGTACAATTTTTAGATCTTGACTCATTATAAGTTAGGAGTTATACCATTTGTAAGTAGGGTTTCTGGCTAGTAAAAAAACTAGCCTCAAACATGTGTTATGAAGAAAACTATTACATTTGAAGAATGCAAGCTCCAAATTGAGTGAGACCTGTTTCATATGAAATAATATGGGATGTTGTATCTATGGTAAAAATTTCAAGTTCAAATCCAAAACATTGGGGACATGGTAGGCTGTACAGTTTTGCTATTATGGAAAAAAGGTCAAAAATAACAAATTATGAGAAAATTACCATAACTTTTTATTGGAACATCATAATTAGGTTAGACTTGTGGCATTGCAGAGAAGACATATCATGCTACTACAAGATGAATTTTCACACTTAGAGGTATTGTACCTTAGTTTGAAGGTCGACTAGCAAAATAGTCTCCAAATTAGGGTTTTGACAGGTATGCTATTTTAAAATTTGCATAACGGTTGACTAGAATGTCTAATTCAAAATCCATTGGAAAGAGGAAACACTAGAGAATATGTTGGAAAAAACACATTATCACTTTTTAATATTGTTTTCAATATATTGAGGTTGGAATTTGAGGGTTTTGGTTAGACCTCAATTAAGAATCAATGGCAATACTTACAATTACTGAAGATGAAGACAAAGAGGAGATCAATTTTGTGGAATTGTTGGAGCTACCGAAAAAATGTAGTTCTCATAATAATATACTAATGAATAAAGTTGATACTTTAAGAAAAGAAAAGGAGTCAGGACAAGAATTGAAAAACAAGGATGAATAAATATGCAGGTTACGAAACCATAATAAAAAACTACTTGGCGAGGTCAAAAGATTGGAAGAAGAAAAGATGCATAGTCAAAATCAAGAAAAGGAAAGGATCTTAGATGAAGAGACTACCAAAACAATCGAAAAGGAGATTTGCAAGAAGGTCGAAGAAGATCTAAATAGCAATGAAATAAAAGAAGAAACACAATCCAAAAATGAAGGACATAAGAAATTGATGAATTACATCACATTTCAACTTCAAAAGGAGAAGGAAGACAAAATTATATAGGGATGCCAAAAAATACTTGAAGAAGTTGAGCTTCAGCTTGAAGACGTACATGACAAATATGACGACATTATCTCAAAAGCGAGAGTGATTGAGGACCAAGCATAAAAGGATAAAGGATGCAATTATCTTTGAAAAGAAGATCGATGACATCGGTGTACATAAGGAAGAAAAACCATCAAGTGTGAAACCATATTGACATCCTCGTTACTAAGAAAGATTCCAAGAAAGGAAAAAAATATACATCGGCATTATCAAAGAAGAAGATGAAATACTCAACAATATTCGTGGAACAATGTATCGAAAAACTATTATTCAACAAGATATTATGAAAGACCGGAAACTACAACAAATTGGATAACTCACATTCACAACACATGACTTCATAATTATGCAAAAACCAGCTATCAAGGATTGAGACAAGATGGATGGATCTTCATCAATGGCAACAAGAAATCAATAATATAAGGAAATCTTATTACTTGGTTTCATCACATGTAAAGCCATAATAAAACCACAAAGCTTTGAATACAAAGCTTTTTAAAGGAGGGTACTATGATATGACACAAGGGGGGTCATGTATGGCGTTAAAGGTACGTGATATGACCCCAATGGGAGCATATATGGGGCTAAATGTATATGTATTGATGTAAATGTATATGTAGTACTGGTCATCCCTAATGAAGGAACTTAATGAAGGGACCACATGTGCAATGATTGGATAGGTATATATAGGGGAATGTATTCATTATTGAGAACATGTGAAAGGATTATGTAAATGTCTTGGGGTAAAAGGAGAGGGATATCCTATTCTTTAAGGAGTTATCATGCAACTTATCTATCGTATTTATATTGGAGTTGTGCTCCATGCTCACATTGTTGTACATGATGTGTACATCTCGTCTCTTATGCTATTTCTAGGAATTTGGTACATAACAATGATGCATTATTCAAATGATCAAATATCTGCAGAACAAAAGTGACACTGCATGTGCCAGTTCAAGAGATTTGTCGCAATATTCAACGATTATTAAGTTTTCAAGAGTGGTATTAGGTTTGAGAGCCATGAGACAACATTAGGGTGCACAATATATTGGTTATATGGAAATTAGCTTCTTAAAAAACTTAGAATAAAAGGATTAACATAGACAGACTCTAACATTGCGATAAGAAGAAGTTGATAATGGATGAGTGGATTTATGGAGAGGAATCAAAATAAACATGGTTGTTATGTGATGGGATGGTGTTTAACATCTAAATAAGTCACCAAGAATAGTAATAAAAACATTGTTAAATGACATATTTTCAAACATGTAGAAACCATTCAACATTTTTACATTCTTATTTTAGTATGGAACCCTTGTGTAGGCACTATTTATATAATTTATAAATATATATAAGCTATTTTGTTCCCTGGAACAAGAAAAAGGTTGCATTACTTAGGGATACTAGCCTAGCCTTCATTGATCAATGATCAAGCTTTGACACGTGCACAAAAAAAATGCCCCCTTGAAATAACCTATGGGTGGCTCATAAGGGTGAGAAAAAGAACAACTTGAGATGTGTAGACTTCATAAAATAGATTTGATGCATATTCAGATGGGGAGATGTGCCCCACACAATCATCATCACACACAAGAATAAAAAATGATATTGGCGTTGTTATACACGGACGAATTCCATCAGTTTGTATTTGGAATGGACAATGACATATCACTCAATGCCATGCCACAAGTATTTAGTATATTCAACAACCTTAGAGCCTCCTTATGTCCATTCCATGAAATTCTCTACAACCTCATAGTCTCCTTATGTCCTATGTTCAAACACACAATGTAACCTTTGATGTTTTGAAATTATTTCCACACATATATTCTACTCGAATCCACATCATACATATTTCATTCTATCCATGTTTTTTTCGATGTTCCTTTGCAAAAAAAAACTCCAAATTTCTAATTACACCGAAGGCTTTCTTTCAATGAGAAATTGTCTAGCTACTGTAGCAGATTCCTTGTTTGTCGGTGCAATAAAAAATAGCAACGTGCAGGTGTCTTCATGTTATTTTGGCAATCAATCTGTTAACGCATCTTCCTTCTATTTTAACGGTCGGTACGCTATTTTGGAGGCTAACTTTTTAGGTTTTAGTGGGGCTTGAGGTTGAAAATAGAGTTTTGGGGTTTTTTTCGATGACCTCCACTTCTCCAAGAGTTTAGAATCGCCCCAGTTTCTATCGTGGAAAAAACCCCAAACACCACGTTCATTCTCATCCATGGTGGTTGCAAATCATGTTCATTTGTTCATGGTTGGCATAAGACCATTCCACTCCACCAGTCAATACAATTCCCTCATCCGCAACTTTTCTATATCTTTGCATCAATCTTAGCACATGAATAATTTGAATTTGCACAATTCAGCTTTGTTGATCATGGTCAATCACATTTGTTTTGCTCATTTTTATTTCTTTGTAATTTGTTGATCATCTATCCCAATGTATGTCATTATTGGGTTACTATTAAAATTGCAGCATGCATATAGCACTTGGCTTCAATTGAATGTAATGTGCTACATTATTGCAGTGCTACCTAGTTTTGGATCTACTTTCAATTATCCGAGAAGATGGAAAGCATAGTTGTTCAATAGGGCCCAGAGGTGAAGGCAAAGAAAACCCCAAGTAAAGGAGTCGGCTAAGGTCGCCCGCCATCAAGAAGTGGGCCACAAAAGTCTTTTGTAGAGTGATGTCCTCTATCAAGTTTACTCTCAATCCCTTTCGCTTCCAAGCTTTTTATATAAATTTTGCAAAGCCATTAATTAATTTTATTCAATCCTTGCCTAGTGGATAGATTCTCATGGCTAATAATGTGAATATTGCAATATATATTGGAAATGAGTGTGTACCCTCATGAGCTAGATCCATTGAAGGAGCTCTGGTAAGTGACTTCCAAACATCCCTGGTAAGCCCCCCAATCTAAAGATCTCTGATTTATCAAATATAAATGTATGGTTATATGCTTGCAAATGAAGTTTTCATGGTGTGAAGAAGTTGGGGATTGATTATCTAGATTTTAACAGTCACCTCATGAATACTTCTGCGGATGAGGGTCAATTTCTGGGCCTCTTGGTGAATCTCATTATGCCAAGAACACCATGGATATTAGGGTGTACATTGTTGCTCGCTTCTCAGCACAACCCTTGCATTGCCCGATGATGGAAGGGTATCTAGTCATATTTAAATTCATATTGAGCAAGTTCCTCAAAATGTTTGAATCATGTTCAATTGAAATTAGTGAAGGGTTAATGTTTGCGATGCAAATACTAGCCATGGACATCAACATATAAAACTATGATATGGGGATGCCTATGATTGAGAAGTAGGAGGTGCCCACAAGATCGACTTTAGAGAGGGCCTTGCTTTGCCACTCCTAGATGAAATTATTTACCCCTTCGGTTGTGAAAATGTTGTGGGGTTTGTTATGCAAGGTTTCAAGTGTGTCACTCTTTGGGACAAGGAAGTGGATTTGGGAAAGGGAAGCAGTGCGGAGTGTGTTTGTATTTTAACTTACATTTCTACTTTCATGGTAGAAATGTATTCAAATTTCTTTGCAAAATCTAGATTTCTCAACATCTACATGGCATTAAGAATTAACATCGTTCGATGATAAATAAAAAATCTACAAGCCTAGAAGTCAAGTTGTCAATTACTAAACTAGAGAGATGAATCCTCTCTTCGTACCGCGTGATTATACAATCAAAGGAGACTTGGAGAGCATCATGGTCGTGGGAGAGGACTCCCATTTTGGGGAAGACTACAGATTCTCCTCCAACATCAACACAACCTACATATCCAAATAGGGTAGTCTCTACACTCTTGAATTCCTTGTCTTCTTTCTAAACAATGCCCATCTCAAGCACACTGAATACATGCAACAAGACTGATTACATAAGCTCCAGACTATCATTTCCATGGATAGGAAGCCATTGCAAGACTACCTAGAAGGAAAAATAAGTACCATTGATGCTATTGAACTCACTGCCCTTGTCGGCCCTCACGCTCCCCCTGAAAAAACCCATTAAATGGCATTGGGATGAGGAAGACCATGTTGAAGAATACATGCCCGATGACCCAAGTCTGGGATTATATGGTAATAACAATTACAATTATGGTTAAAAATACATTAGGATTGATGCAGACGATGGTGACATGGAGAGTTCACAGATTAATCGAAAAATTATTGACGTGTTTTTCCCTTATCTGTTTTATGAGGAAGCATTTTTACACTTCAGGATAATGGTATAATTCTTCAATAGCTAACACCTTTCCAATCCCTTGGATTCTTCAATAGCTAAGATAATATTGTCTTTTAATTTCTAGGCGGTTTGATAGAAATTCATTGAAAATTATTGAAAATTTGTCCAGTGCAATTATTTTATTTTTGTTCATACTCAAGTTTGCCCTTAACTCTTCCTTTTTAATCGAACTAAGAATTAAGTTTATTCACAAAACTTCCCAAGCTTTCACTGAATTAAAGAATTAAGTAATGCTCTAAGAAGGTCAGCATATGCTCTAGGCTAGCACAATGTACTTTCTATGTATATGATATAAAAGTTCTCTTTATTTATTGTTCTAAGATAAACGCCATGGAAAGAAAAGTCTTAGTACATTTCTTATGACTGCATTGTTTTCTTTTACATATTTTGTAGAAAGAATTTTGGTTTCTACAGAATCTTTTCATTTCAACTTTCCTTAATATTTTCTTACTAGCTTAGACTTTTGTTGTCAGCTCTAAGTGTTGAGGACCGTGTTGGTTTGGTCAATGCTTTAAAGGTATATAAAACTACTGTAATGGCATGTCTTCTCAATATTGTCTGGAAATATTGATAAGTGGATCTTACATGTCTGCATTCTGTACATAAATTTTCAATTCACAACATAATGTTGTCTATGATGTAGGATAAGTTGCAACACCTTGTTGGACAACTCTACAAAACCGTGTGTCAACATTGCAAGAACTCCAAGTGCGTTTCAATATCATTATAAGCTAACTAATATTCTATAATTTTTTTTGTAAACTTTCAATGGTTTTAATTGTTGTCTCTGGCACCAGTCAGTGGAATGCAAATTACTGCAAGTGAATTGCGCCAAATTCAAGAATGTTCAAGTTACCACATAATGTTTCAATAAATAAATTTTTGTAGGATTACAGTTTAAAAAGTGATGTTTTGAAGCTCTTACATCCCCTCATAAATGCTTATTTTTATCAAAATGGTATTTTATCTGTAGTGACAAACACCAATGTTTCTAAGATAAAATCCACAACAAAAATTATATATGTTTCAAACATTTTATAAACAATCATCCTGTTTGTGCTAAAAATTGTACCTAGACTACAGAGGTACAAGCTAAGACAGTCTCAATAAAAACTAAAGAAAAAGGAATTGGTTTTTTTCTGTGATTTTGGTTTGAAAACTTCATTCATAAGAAGGGAATAATTTAATCATCAAACGAATGCAAATACTGAATCATAAATCAATTCTAAAGAACTGAAACATGAAGATATAAAGCACATATATAAACCATAAGCATCATAAAACAAGAAACTAGTTTGTCCACAAATTAGTAAGCATTTACATGAATAATAACTTAAACAAGAAATGAAATCACAAATAGGGTGGTCAAACAGACCATAAACATAACCAGCAAAGATAGTGAAAAAGTGGCTTATATATATGTATTCAAAACACTGTTCCAGTCTCCAAAAAGAACTTACATGTCAATATATAGCATCAGTCTGAGAATATAACATAGTCCTCAGTCCTATAGCCCTTCTCGAATAAAAAATCAACCCTCTAGTATATTGGTTTCTTTCTTTTATAATTACAAAATCAAGTAGTTTCATAACCACCTCTTTACGCCTTGAACTCCTTAACAATTACATCTAGCAGTTGCATGAAATCCAAAACCCTAGGGTCGAAAATGCCCAAAATAGCAAAATCGGATTTTGGGAAATTTGGCGAATTTTTGAAAAATGGGTCTCGGAGAAGCCTCCATATCTCTCGATCCAGGACACCTGTGCAAAAATTGAAAGAGGTTTTTGTAAATGATTTTGTGATGAAAAAAAACCTCTATTGGTTTTTAAAAATTCTTCTCCAATTGATAGTAAGACGTGCTGAAAGTTTGTAACTAAAACAGTAAATTATTTAATATTTTAAACCCTGAAAAATAGGCCATAAAGATAAATTCGAATCTTTCAAACCATGACAACTATTGCAAAAGTGAGAGAGGTTTTTGTGAATGAGTTCGTGCTTAAGAAAAACCTCTTTTGGTTTTCTGAAACTCCTTTCCATATTCTCGTAATCTGCACCGAAAGACCTGACTAAAACAGATAAAAACATACATTCCGACAGCACCTTAGTGTATGCAGTTTAATTACCACGCTGCGGGAATGTCTCCATATGCAAATTTTGCAAACAAGCTCAACATAAAGGTTAAAATTTAATCATAGGAGTTAGGGAAAACTTTAAATAAGTATTTTGAAGACTGTAAAATGAAATGAAATATTTTAATAAGCCACTATGTATAGAAGTAAAATAAAATAAAATAAAATAGCATTCATAACATAGAAAATGAAAAGAAAATCAAAACTATTTAATTTAAAATAAAATAAAATAAAAATAGAAAGGAATGAAAAAATTGAGAAAAAATCAAATAGAGACTAGGTACAATTCCAGTCCTAACATCTGGCTCCAACTGGTGGATGAAAGCCTCCTTGTGAGGTTTCAAGATCATGTAGACCTCGTGCCTTATTCATTGGGTGATGGAGTCATTTGTATCTCGTTCCCAACCTGTTACCATCTCTGACATCTGTACCCTGTCCTGCTTACCATTCATTGCTAACCAAAGGCTACAACTTGTTTTTCCAATCAAAATCTGAAAAGACCTTGTTCTGCAAACTAAGGTTACTCTGCAACTGATAATAAGAAGCGCCAGTGCTCCAATTGGGCTATGGAGTCTTATGCTAATCTACTGTAAGCCAACATGCTGAAAAGGAACTGCTAAAAATAAACCCACACACTGTAAACTGAAACCATGATCAAGAGATGAGCTTATTTATATACAGATCCTACTTTACTAACCAATTCATCTACTTGATCAAGTGAAGACAAACTTACATCTCAACCATACAAGGAGTTGACTAACTAACCAGGCTTCTCGAACTTGCTTTGTTATAATAATTTATTTAAAATTAAACAACAATATATCACAAAATTGAACTCCACATTTGCAATGATACCAAAGCAGAAAATTGGAATTGATGAACTTCTCTAAATATGCAGCGACCGGATCATAGAATTCATGATAAATGACCTCTTCCTGCTGCTTGAAATGGAAAGGTTTTCCGTAGGAATGCTTTGCTTCATGAATGACATTGTTGACTGCATCTTGTTCAATTTTTCTTGCAAATTTTGTTTTAAGAATGAAAGACACAGGCTCACTGATTTTTGAACAATGTTGTTCCTCAATGGGTGAAGGAGAAAGGTTTGTGACTTCTTGTAACTCCTTCATACCTTCATAGCCTTCCCCAAATGTTGATCCATAGCTATCATAGAATGGGTGATTGCTACTAAGGAATTCCACTTGTGGTGCTATAGAAATCTACTCATCTTTTAAGTCAAAACTGTCGTAAACAGATTATGACTTTTCATTAACAATGGATTCTCTGCGCTCATGAAACTATTGGTCAAACTTCTTCTCATCATGGGCTTCTAAATGAAAAACTTCAATACCATCATCATACTTATTATAAACAGGAGAATTCTGATAAACTTCCAATGATGATGATGGAGGCCCATGTTTTTCTTCATTTAATAAATCTTGGAAAGGCTTTTGTAGCAACATATTATCATGAAAAACAAAAGAAGTAGAATCTTGATCGTAAAATATTGCCTCTTCCTGCTTATTGAGCTGAAGGAGATACTTCTATGTATTATCGGTTTTCATTGCTCCATTGCTGCTCTTTTTAACTTTTGGCTCAAGAATGGAAACTAAAGGCTCTTCAATCTGCTTCTCGACCTTTGATGGAGGAAAAAATATAACGGACTGATCTGATAACCTCACATCATCCCCCTTAATGCCTGGGTCAAATTCATATTCATCACATATAAGTTGATTTGAAAAGGCATTAGCATAATCTTCCACTTCTTTTTTTTGAAAAATATCATCAACCGGATGCAATTATTCTTGCACATGACTATTGCATGCTCCAAAATCAATGAATACATTTTGAAAATTTTCCTTAATAAACTTCTGATCTTGAATGTGTGATATAAAAGACAAATGCAAGGGGTTGAGAAATTGTTGATCGTGATCATCTTTTTCAATTTCAAGGTCCTCCTGAATAAAAGAGTTTGAAATATTTTCTTCAAGAACTGACTCTTCTTTAATTTCCTTTTCAACAAGATGTTTATAAAGTTCATCACACGAGGAACATTCTACTGTCTGTTGAATACATGATTCAAACTATTCACAACAATCTTCAAGAAGTGTGTCAACAGGATAATACCTTTTACAATATTTGTTGAACGCTGTATGGAATTATTTCAAGGAGGATATGCTAGAAGCAGGAAGAGAAAAATACCATTCTCATGCATCTCGCTCGAGAGAATACATGAACATTTTCATTAGTACATCTTCATGACGAATTCCCAACTGATACATAACTTCATGGAATTTCAACAAATGTGCTGCTGGATTGTCATCTTTTTTCTCTCTAAAATGTGGAAGGAAATCTCCCCACTCATACATGATAGGTACTGCATTTGGAAATCCTGGAACAACTAAAAAATTGAGAGGTGCAAACCTCTGAGACACAATGGCTTCCATGCTCTTTGACATCTTGAATTACTAGAGTCGCCAACAGATCCTTCCTCCTTGGAGTCGCTGGTGAAAACTTGTAGTCTAAACCATGTAACCAGCCCTTGTTCACCATAAAAGACTAGATCGATGCATGTTAATACCCAGGGAATATTTTCTTCACTTCCGTCCTTGGCAACGGCGCCAAAGATATTTGTGCTAGAAATTGTACCTAGACTACAGAGGTACAAGCTAGGACAATCTCAATAAAAACTAAAGAAAAAGGAATTGGTTTTTCTATGATTTTGGTTTGAAAAATTCATTCATAATAAGGGAATAATTTAATCATCAAATGAATGCAAATACTGAATCATAAAGCAATTCTAAAGAACTGAAACATGAAGATATAAAGCACATACATAAACCATAAGCATCATAAAACAAGAAACTGGTTTGTCCACAAATTATGTAATCATTTACATGAATAATAACTTAAACAAGAAATGAAATCACAAATAGGGTGGTCAAATATACCATAAACATAACCAACAAAGATAGTTAAAAAGTGGCTTATATATATGTATTCAAAACACTGTTCCAGTCCCAGGGTTGGCAGGTGCGAGGGGAGTAATATTTGACTCCACGGGGAACAAGCAGATAGACTTCGCTTGGGGCATTGGGAGGAAGACTAACAATGCTGCAGAATGGTTAAGTCTTGTCAAAGGATTGGAGACTGCTGCCAGCCTGGGAATTAATAAACTTTCAATCCTCGGAGACTCACTAATCATAATAAGAGAAGCTAGGCGTATTACAGCAAAAAGAAAAGACCCCATTTCCAAAATGCATCTTCTACTTCAATGCATTAAACCCGAATTCCTTGAGGTTAATTTCCTTCATATTCTGCGTGGGTTGAACGAGAAAGCAGATGAAATGGAAAACATTGGAGTCAGGCTAGATTATGGCATCCTAAAGCTCGGTAATGATCTATTGGAAACCACTTGGATACCTTAAACCAGGTGATGGAATTTGGTCTAAGTCCTTTGCTTCTACCCATCACTCCATTATGGATTATAGTCATTTAATCAACATATTAATTGAGCTTTTTTGGGAATCCTCCCTTGGAGAAATGACGGCCTCTCCCCTCCTCGATCGATTCCTTTGCATGCACAAAGTTATTGTGCCTCAGAGTACTGCCAGTTGGCTGGCATGCGACCTCTTTGAAATGATAAATCCCTGTCCCCGGGCTCATTTCAGAACTCACTCTGCTTTTCTCAGCGCTCTGCTGGACCTGGTTTCGAGCCGGCTTCACCCTGTTACCTACTCCTTCGTTTCTGGGCGTATTACAGAACTCACTCTGCATTCTGCTCTCTGTGCTGGTAAATAAATGGCGCATCATGAAATTGGGTGTGGTGGAGAGCATCACTACTATGTTGATGGGTGCTTTCAAGGGGAAGAGAACACCAATTGTGGAAGATGTTGTAGGAAGGGGCACGGCTCCAACGTTGTGCGTGCTAGGGGAGCTCAGCCGGAAGACAGATGGGGTGATTCTGCAGAACTCGAGGGTCACCCTGGACTGGGTCCCTGTCGAAGACATGTAGGGGTTGGCAATGTCATCAGGAAGGATGAGAAACGCAGTATTTCGAAATTCGAAGTGGAGTTTCTGGATCATTTCCAAGATTTAGAGTTGCAGGTGAGACTGGTTCGTGGAGAAAATATTGAGTTTAGGAAAGTAATTTCTCGCCTTTATAACTTTGCTACAGCCTCTCACACTGAGTTCAAAGCTCAGAGTATCAGTGTGGCTGAAACAATTGAAAATTTGGAGGAAACTTTGGGCTTGGCTTACCCTCGCAAGACCCGGAAGCTCAAAGTGACTGGCAGTGAGCTTGAGGACATTAACCGAAAGATGGAGAAGCTTCAGAAGTTTATGGCTTCAGCTGGCAATTTCGTGGACCTCAGCACCGATAAGAACTTGGCTACGGACTCTGTGGGAGCGGCCATGGACGTTGGTCCTCGTTAGTAGCTTGCCTTTCTTGGCCGCGGGTTGGATTTCTAGTCTATTTATGTTATCTATGTTTTCTAAATCCTTGTATAGGAACTCTGTTGCATACAGTTTAGGCTTTAGTATTTTGAAGGTATCCTGTTTGGGCTTAATGTCCATTTTTTGTAAAAAGCAGACTATCAGAAATGTTTTTCTTCTGTACTCTACTTCTAGGACAGTTTATTAGATTCTATACTTCTCATAGAATAGGAAGGGAGTTTGAAAACAATCAGCAGAAACTTGAAGAATTAGGATTGATGGTTGTCTCTCTCATAGAGGAGCAATTTGATCAGTCATTTTTTATGTAACTCTCTTTTTTATATATAATCAATGATATTAACCATTTATGTAAAAAAAAAACATTGTTCCAATCTCCAAAAAGAACTTACATGTCAATATATAGCATCAGTCTGAGAATATAACACAATCCTCAGTCCTATAGCCCTTCTCGAATTAAAAATCAACCTTGTTAGTATATTGGTTTCTTTCTTTTATAATTACAAAATCAAGTAGTTTCATAACCACCTCTTTAGGCCTCGAACTCCTTAATAGTTACATCTAGCAGCTACATGAAATCCAAAACGCTAGGGTCGAAAATGCCCAAAATAGCAAAATCGGATTCTGGGAAATTTGGCGAATTTCTGAAAAATGGGTCTTAGAGAAGCCTCCATATCTCTAGATCTGGGACACCTGTGCGAAAAATGAGAGAGGTTTTTGTAAATGAGTCTGTGATGAACAAAAACCTCTCTTTGTTTTTAAAAATTCTTCTCCAATTGATCGGAATACGTGCCGAAAGTTTGTAACTAAAACAGTAAATTAAATTATTTAATATTTTAAACCCTGAAAAATAGACCATAAAGATCAATTCGAATCTTTCAAACCATGGCAGCTGTTGCAAAAGTGAGAGAGGTTTTTGTGAATGAGTTTGTGCTTAAAAAAAAACTCTTTTGGTTTTGTGAAACTACTTTCCATCTTCTCATAATTTGTGTCGAAAGACCATGACTAAAACATAAAAAAACATACATTCCGGCAGCACCTTAATGTATGCAGTTTATTTACCACGCTGCGAGGATGTATCCATATGCAAATTTTGCAAACAAGCTCAACATAAAGGTTAAAATTTAATCATAGGACTTAGGGCAAACTTTAAATAAATATTTTGAAGACTGTAAAATGAAATGAAATATTTTAATAAGCCACTATGTATAGAGGTAAAATAAAATAACATTCATAACATAGAAAATGAAAAGAAAATCAAAACTATTCAATTTAAAATAAAATAAAATAAAAATAGAAAGGAATGAAAAAATTGAGAAAAAATCAAATAGGGACTAGGTACGATTCCAGTCCTAACACATCCACTGGACACTACTTGATTAAACATATAATGGCCAAAATTTCCACTTCACATGTAAATACCGAGTAAAAATTATATTTATCATAAATCTTGTTAGTTGCCTCGCAAGTGCAAAATGATATTTCCATGAATTATTACCACCACAGAGGGGTAGCATTTTGCTTAGATCCATATTGATTTGTATTAATAAATTATTGACAATTCAAAGTCCATTCACATCTTTTTAAACAATGACAACACCATTCACATCTCTAATATTTTGGCCAGCACAAATATATTCAGGCATTTGTCCCTGTTAATTTGAAGTTTGTGAACTTTCCGTAATAGTGTAGGTGAATATTAAGAATACAATGAGGCAATATATGCAGTGTGCAACCTTACTAGGTGGCTTGTTTGGTTTGGAATATCCAATATAGGGAGAATTAATGCATATGGAACTGATTACTAGGTTAGCCCGCTGTTAAATGGAGTTTGCCTTTGTTACATTGTTGAAGTACATAAATAGCATTTAAGTATAAAAATAGCTAATAGAATGACAAAAGAGTAGATTATATAATTTATCACTGACCTTTCAAAGTTGTTAAGTTCTCTATCTGTCCCTATTTCTTCCCATGCATTTTTTTCCTGATGTCATTTTTTTAGGTATTATGTGTTTTGCATGGTCCTCTGGATATTAGTTTTTGTTTCATTTGCAGTTGGAGTTTGTAAATTGATGTTTTGCAATGTATCTTGAAATTGATATCTTATTGGGAATTATTTTTCTATCTCTTCCCTTCTAGTTAGGTCCTCCAGTTATTATGTATGTAGATTGAAGCTGCAAAGCTTGCTCAGCGGGGCTTCTTGACTAGTTCTTTAACTATAAAATTTAGAATTGCTTCTGAAAGTTTTGGTCTTTTTTTTGTAAGGAAAGTAAGTGTTACTATGAGAAAATCCTAATAAGGCTTATCTGTAGGCATTTCCATTAATGACATGGAAATGATAAGTGATGCTAATATATGATACAGTTTTTACCCTCTACCGATAAACTTTTGTAACCTTGTAATTTAAGACAACTTATGGGTAAAACAGTTCAAGCCTTAGGGAATATCTTATGAGTCACTCAAACCATACATACAGGTTGTGTTTTCCCACTCTCTGTCAAAGTCATGCAAAGTAGTTTATGGCCACAATATATGGTGGATTCTTACATGTTTTTCTTGAGAAGTTACTATGTGAGTTTTTGAAATATTATACTATTGCAAAGTAAACATGATGAACTTGAAGCAAAATTATTTGAAGAAAGAGCAACATTGGAAGCTAAATATCATAAGTTATATGAACCACTATATTCAAAGGTACTCTTCTCATTGCACAGTTGTTGTTTGAAATTTTAGCATAGTGCATCATAATCTCTTGTAATACTGTGATTATTGGTTGCTTTAAGTTATGTAGGGTTATGTTTTCTTGTGGTGCAAGGCTTGATAGTTTATTGCTTTGGTTCTACAACGATTTGAAATTATAAACGAGATCGTTACTTTTTTTTGCTATTCGTATAGGTTTTTTTCTGAAATTTTTATGAGAATCTATTTTTTCTTTTCTTTTGAACTATGCAGTCACACCAACTTGCACCTAAGGTGAGATGAAACGTCAGTCTAGGAATCTCTTTCCCGTTGTTTTATGTTTTTTTTACATTGAAAGCTCAATGTTGATGGATCTTTTGACTTATTTCAGAAAGGTGACATTGTACAAATAAGTGGACCCGCTGAAGAGAAGCCTCTCGAGGTACAAATAAGTGGACATGCTGGAGAGCAGCCTCCTGAGGTACAAAGAAGTGGACATGTTGAAGAGCATCCTCTTGACTGCAAGCAACAATAAAGCATCTATTTCATCATATATTATGGGTGACTCCATGTGGCCTTATATTTGTCCTAATTTCATTATCTTGTTCAAGGCTTTTTTCGTGATGGATGTGCAAATGAAAGATTTGTAAGGTTGATGACGAAGTACATCTTGATACTAGTGTTTGTTAGAAATTTAGATGGTATTGACAGTATTACCAAACTATGCTTTGTAATTCAATTTGTTATGATTTTAATTTGCAGCGGTGTAAAAATCATACTATTAGAAAGATTTAGAAATTATTCATTTGAATTGAAGGTACTGTATTCAATTTCCAATGGCCCTAGTTGGTCTTCTTGATTGTGAAGAGCGCTTTTGTTGGTGCCCCCAATTTTCATCCAGTAAAAATACAAATTATGGTGAAATTTACGATGCTTTAATTTTTTTCATGAATTCATATTTTAAACAATCAAATGCAGAGTAGTGTTTTGATCTGTTGCAGATTTATGATTAAAATTTACACCATTGACAACATTGAATTGCAAATAATCTCGTTCAAGTACACTGGGTGTTTCGAGTTCCTTTCAAAGTTTTTCGTGTTTACTCTCTTGTTCATATTTTAGCATGATGTTACCAAGACGCTTTGATGGTTGGCTTTCGAAACTGTAAGAGTTGGTAGTGCTTTATATTTATTTGTTGGCTTTTGGTTTTGCTTACTTATAAACTTATAAAGTTGTAGTATACATTCTTTGGTATTATCTACAATTTCATGTTAATCCGCGATATTTTTAATAACGTGTTTTCGAGAAATATTCACAAGATACCATTTTATAACTTGAGCATTATGGTCCCTGATTTTTCTTTTTTCGAGTGGACAATGCAAATGCAGAGTTTAATAAGGAGCACATTCTTATTGAAATATCATTGTTATGGAAAAAATTGCACAAGTGCACTCTTCCACTTGGTGAGGGGCTAAGCCTTGTAGGTTGTTGCAAGGCCTTAGTCCTTGGAGCCCCTTTTGATGGTGGTTGGTATTCCTCCAAGTGATCCTGCAAGAGATTGTTAGTGTAGTTCACATCCAAACATGAAAATATTGATGAAAATAAAATGAAAGAAATGGGGGGAAGATGCAAACTCCAACAACAACCAAAATATGCTAAACCACTCTTGTATTTCCCAATGGAATAGTTATACAACACCTAAGAGGTGAATACTTCAAGGGAATCCAACAATCTCCCTTAGGGAGGCCTTTCTTGTCCAAACTAAATGCTAAGTAGATGGAAGAACAATGGAGAGAAAAACTTTCCCCTTGATGGTAGGTGGCAAGCAAGCTTGGGAACGCTCACAGTGGTAGAAAATGGTGGGCTATGAGGAAGCTCCAACTCAAATCCAATAGCATAAACTTGATCTAATTTCTCTCTACCAAATGCATGACAGTGGCTTCCTTTTATAGTCCAAGAGGTGGCCAACAAACAACTAGATCCAAATGTGAACTCTCCTCCTTCATGAACCAGTTCCATGGTACACAAGGGGGATGATTAATGCCACCAAGTGTGTGAGGAGCCAAATTCTGATCCTTGGGGAGGATTGAGCTTTTAATGCGCTACTAGGAGTGAGTGGTCTTGTCGTTTTGATAGTAGCACGACTATCGAAGGAAAATCCGGGCAAGTGTAGCTGAGGGATTGTTCAGGTAACTTGCGCTATAGCACGGATCAACTGTGTAATACCCGCGCCACCCCTTTGTTTTGACTATTTCTCGGCACTTGTGGACTCATGTCGTATTTTGGATTTGTTGAGGATGCATGTGGTGAGATGCATTCTTTATGTTGATGACGCTTTACTGGATGAATCGTCGAAATGTCGCATTTGTGCGACTTTTAGGGGTTAACAGATGCTCCCTGATGCATGAGGTTCGGAGGGTACTGTAGAGTCGATAATGCATCATGTTTTTTGTTGTTTCTCTCATGTTCTGTATGACGAAGCATATGTGGAGAAAATAAGGTTCTCCCATGGGGGGAGAGTGTTGGTGACGACCGTTGGAGCTGTAATAAAGAATATTTTTTATACAAACGAGGCAGGCATACCCATGTTCATGAAATGTTGTCAAAGTGATTACAGTGAGAGAGGACAAAGGTGTCGACTCTATTATATTGTTGGGACATGGATGAAGGTGGCTTCAATCCATGTTAAAGTAAATGCCCCCGGAGCTGCTGCAACATATTGAAGAAGTGGAATGGTTGGTGACCATGATGAACCCACTGTAGTGGGGGACTAAACTTGGTGTGTAACTATGCCCGAGTGTTGTACCATACCAAATAGACTGCTATCATGATTTCCAAATGTGAACATTGCTACCTTCAACATTACATCTCCCCCTGATGCGATGATGTGTTGGCGTCAAGCATAGGGGAAACCACCTAGTTAGGGAGCACTAATGACTCTCCATACTAAGATCGAGGTGATCCCTTATAGTGATTGAAAGGGGTCCCAAGGTACAACTGCTGCCACTGCAACTCTCGGAATATAGTGTATTAATGTCGTCGAGAGCTGAAGTATTGGATAGGATGAACTTCCTACCTTGAGAACTGGGATCATATTGTAACCAACGGGTGGAGGAACAAACTTAACACAAGACTGGTTGATAAACATGGGGATCACAACTTCCTTTGATTGATGTAAACATCGGGAGTGGGGATGACAAATTTTCTTTTAGGACGACACAGGTTGAAATGGACGAAGACAAACTGTAAATGAAAGGGGTTTTGATGGAGACGCAAAACGAAGGGTAACGGTGACCAGCAAAACAAAATACTGTTGAACATATGGAGACTCAAATACATCGATCAAGGGAGGCCATGGGTTGCTGACAAAATAATATGGTGTGCCCATAATGTGAGGTGATGCGGGAATGGTTTGTACATAAAGAATGTTGGTGGGGTCCCCACAGTTTTGTGTGTCGGGGGACCGATTTGATGATGGGCGGAGTCCCCACAGTTTTGAGTGGATCAGGGGACACTTTCCAAGGATGAAGTGAGGGCTAATTTGCAGATGCAAAGATGTGTGCCACGGGAAACGATGCTATGCAGTATATGCCTGCGAGATAACTGAATAGAACTGGTTACTTATGAGGGTGGGGGCCCCATAGGTGTCTTTGCGGAGGTGATGATATGAGGGGGAGTGTGAATGGTAAAGTGCTCATGGAGGTATGAGGGGGCTTTATGAATCGTTCTCGTAACATGTGCCAAAGAATTTGCTGAGTGTCTACTGGGCGGAGTAAATGCCCAAATGCAAAAATGATACTCTAAGGGAGGGTCTTTTCAAGTTTGGTTAGATTCCTCAAACTTGTGGGGGGTTGACATCATGGGTGTCAATTGATGACAGGGATGGAAATGGTGCGCACACCCATGGGGAACCTTCTATTCATGGGGATGATGTTGATGGCACATCAAGGCCATGAAGGGGGACCCTGTGGTTATCAGAAGGAATACTAGGATAGGAATTATAAACATAGGGTAAATAGAATCTATATGCCAGTTTAAAAATGATGCTTGTGGTGTGGTGCGTTACCCTTTAGAGATTCATAGTCTTATTCATATAATGGGTAAACAAGAGGCTCCATGTTGTTCTGATCATGGTCCTGCACACATGACTCACATACCAAACTGTAATAAAGGACATAATCAAGGTATTGACAATGCATAAATATATAACCAAAACATTGCGTACTTGTGGGTTACTTAGTAGTCAAGGATATGACCTTTTGAGGTACAACCCATTGACCGGGTTGTTGAGGGTAGTATCTTCATAATCGGTTAAGATATAGGCTCCTTTTGGGAGACAATGCTTAACGACATAAGGGCCTGTCCATTTAGATACAAACTTCTCGGATCCTGGTTTACCGTCTTTCTTAGCATTAAACAAAAGGACAAAGTCACCTTCGGTGAAGGTGTGTGGTCGCACTTGTCGATCGTAGTGTGCTTTGGAGTGGACCTTCATGGCTTCACTCTATTGAAGACAGTCATGCATTTCCTCGTCAAGGTGTTCCAAATTAAATAAGCGTTGTTCCACAACATGGGTATCTGGTAGCAACTCGACGGTGGATTGGAGGGTAGGGTTTTGAAACTCGATTGGGAGGACGAATTCTACTACATGTACAAGGTGAAATGGGGTAAAACATGTGGCAGTCCTGACGGAAGTGCGGTAGGCCCATAGGGCTGGGAAGAGAATGTGGATCTAGTTGGTTTTGTTTTTATCCACTGTGCGTTGGAGCATAGTTTTGGGGATTTTGTTAACGACTTCAACTTGACCGGTTGTCGAGGGTAGTAAGTGGTTTAAAATTCGTGTTTTTATCCACTGTGCGTTGGAGCATAGTTTTGGGGATTTTGTTAACGACTTCAACTTGACCGGTTGTCGAGGGTAGTAAGTGGTTTAAAATTCGTGTTTAAAGCCTAATAGGCATGATAGTTCCTCAAACGTTTCGTCAAGGAAGTGTCTTTCGTTGTCATAGACAAGTTGCTTGGGAACGACGAAGCGAGAAATGATATGGTTAAAGAAGAACCATGCAGCGGTTATTACTTTACAATCAAATGTGGGCATTGCTTCGGCCCATTTGGTGAAGTAGTCCATGACGACGACGATATGGTGGTGACCTTGGGATGATGTCGGACGACATTCCATGAAATCAATTTCCCATTTGCAAAATGGGCCCATAGTGATGACCGGGTGGAGGGGTGCAGGGGAGATCGCGTTTTGCAGGAAAATATTTGACAATTAGCTCACTAGAGAGGTGCTCACCACACGCATCGCTATGGCAATCATTGAGAACTTGTTCGGCTTCTTCATGCGTTAGACATTGTCGAAGAATAGTATCGATGCTCAATGCCACGACGATATAGGATGTCTCCGATGAGAAGGTATCGCGGTGCCTGGTGGCGAATTTTGCGACGATCGTCACGGGATAAGTGGGGAGCGAATTTCTGGGAGCCGAGATAAAGGAGGATATTGCCGTACCAGGGATCTTCAGTTGTAATGAGAAAGAGATCCTCATTGGGGAGTTGGTCCTGGATGGATTCGCTGGTGGTGGTGGAGGGAAGATTTGTAATGAGTTCGGCTAAGGCCATGGCTTTCTTGCTTTCAGGAATCACAAACTCGAGGTCGAATTCTTGTAAAATAACAATCCACCCTGCAAAATTACTATTGATAAGCCTACGGATAAGTATGTATTGCATAGGGCTGGAATCAACAATGACGGTTGTTTTTAGGAGCAAAATATAGTGGCGAAGTTTCTGTACATAAAGGATGACTACAAGGGCAAGCTTCTCATCATGGGTGTAGTTGAGTGCAGGTCCGGCGAGGGTTTTGTTGACATAATATATGACATGTTCCTGATGGTTTTTGGCTGGTTGGATGATTACGCTGGCTACAACAGAATCTGACACGGAGATATACAAGATGAAATCTTTGTCAGTCTGGAGGAGAGATGAGGGGAGATGATGACAATGCTTGTTTAAGAGCATCAAAGGCAGTTTGGGCATAGTCATCCCACTTAAATGGCAGATATTTTGTGAGAAGTTGTAAAAATCCATGGGCCTAAGTGGCATAGTCGGGAACAAAACGACGAAGAAAGTTGGCCTTACCTTGGACACTGTACAACTGGCGTGTTCGTGGTGATGGTAATTCCAAGATGGCTTGAACCTTGGAGGGGTCGACGATGACACCATCTTTGGAAACAATGAATCCTAAAAGGTGACTGACGGTGATGCAAAATACACACTTGAGGGGGTTTAAGCATATATTATACTTGTGACATCTTGTGAAGATGGTACGAAGGTCTTGAAGGTGCTCGCATCATTTTTTGGACTTGGTTGTGAGGTCGTCTAAAAAGGCGAGGATGATGTGAGACAAGTCATTAAAAACATATGAAATTTCTCACTGGAAAGTGGCGACAACGTATTTCAGAATGAAGGGCATGACTTTGTAAGAAAAGTTGCCCCATGGTGTAGTAAATGTAGTTTTATACTGATCCTGGGGATAGATGCGTATATGGTTATATCCAGAGAACCCATCCATGAAGGACAACATTTAACTACTGGCACATGAGTCCACAATTTGGTTGATGAATGGGGTGGGAAAATTATCCTTAGGGAAGGCTAAATAGAGATCTCAGAAATCAGTACAGACACGAATAGTTCCTTGCTTTTTGTTAACCAGGACAGGGTTAGATACCCATGATGTGTTCGCGATGGGAAAAATAAATCCATCTTGCAAGAGTTTTTCGACCTCGGCTTTGATCGCGGGGGCCTTAGAAGGGTGTACCGGGTGCTGTTTCTATAAGACAGGAATGGAATTGGGCCAAGTGTCAATGTGATGTTCGACAATTGCTGGGTCGAGACCCGACATTTATTCACAGGACCATGCAAAGACATCGCATAACTCTTTAAATAGAGCGGTGAAATCAGTAATTTCCTGCAGCGAGCAGGAAGCCCTGATAGAGATGTTTTCGACGACTCCTGGTGTGATGGAGATATCAACCTGTATGGTAGGGGATATATTGGCAAGGTTACCATCTTCGAACGCATTTGGGGCGAGGATAGGATTTTTGAACCAATCGATGTGGCTAGGGGGTAAAAAGTCTTTTGAATCAATGGTGTATTGTTGTTCGATGGGGAGTGTGTGTGGTTCTTGCCTGCTTGCTGTAGAGGAGCTATGATGGAAAGAGTCTCATGGGGGATCAAGAGCGTTCATGGAATCGATTATCTCCTCATATGTGGTGAAGACGTATTCTTCTAGTATATCCTTGTTTGAAGACCCCTGGTCTTCATTATGGGAAGAAAGAGAAATTGAATCGAGATGCAAGATGTCAAGGTACTCAGGGATGGCTGCAGTGGGTGCTAGGATTTCGTCTTGAGGGAATATTAAGGGGTCTGGCACCTCACAGGAAATTGGTGATGGGGGATCAAGATCTGTCGTGGTATCCGATGAACGTGACATGTTGTTGTCCCCATTGTGCTATGTTGGTTTGGTATCCTCTTCGATTACTGTAGGGAGGGTAGTTCCACACGGGGTGAGGTTATCAGCTAATCAGGTTTGGGTTGTCCACAAAGTGTGAAATGCGGCAATAAGAGGGCATTGGAACAAGTGGTGAGACATTAAGTTGCATGAGCGACACATTCAGGTGGCGTTCGTATGATTTAAAATAATGGTAGGGCTTTGTGGACGTCGTGGCGACTGTTGGTTGGCATTGGAATCGGACCACCGCGGGGAGGCAGTAGTCGGGATCATTATATTACCTATACTGATAGGATTCTCTTATGGAGATGCGGGAGGTGAGGTATCTTCCAAGGGTTCAGTGAGGCGAATAGTTTCCAAGGCCTCCCGATAGCGAGGGACGTAAGGGCAATGATGTGTATAGTGCCCATACTGAGAGCGAATGGAACATGCGTGATTTGTACGCAATGTTTTGGACTTAGATGTGGGCGAGGGAGGGGTGCCCCCTTTGACCGTTGGTTGAGTGTGGCTGATGCTAACATGAGTGTTAAGCATATTCTTTAGCTCTGATAGAGTAGGACATAGGTTGGTTGTGTAGCCTTGCTGCCTGTAAAGAGAAAACGACGGTGTAACCCTTTGAGTGGGGGTATTGAACATAACTGGGGCCTTCAACTCCTGATGTTTGATGCCCCCTGCTTTAGGCTTAGCACTTTCTACTAAATTGGATGTACGGTTTGGTAATAGGGTACCTTTCAACTTTGGTTGTTTGGTGCCCCCATTGGAGGTCTTAGCGACGACCGATTGTGGGGTAGGTAGTTGTGGATGTCATAGGTTGGGTTGTCGTAACTATTCATATTACTGGCCTTGCAGCCGTACTAGCTGACACAGGGACAAACTTGTAATTGGCGACTGGCTTGGAAGCCATCTCTAGGAAGGGTGGTGTTAGGTACCACATGGGGATTCCCAAAGTTAACCCAGGTAGAGTTAACTGAGCCATAACACTTTTCCCCTGTACACCCGTGGGAGGATACAAGAATGGGATTTGAAAAATCGGTGGTACCGATGGACTCAACGTTTGTTCAATGCCATGACTTAGCAGTGGTGCTAATGATGGTGGTGTTGAGGTGGAGGCGACTCCATTTTCAGTGGTGAAAATTGTGCACATTAGGCCATCAGTAGATGTAGGTATATTTGGTGGTGGTCCCGAATATGCTCCTAACAAATTGGATTCCTTGTACATACCAACGACAATGTTAACATACGATTGATCATCACCCAGTGTAGTTGGTAGGACGTTGTCAGGATTGCTTGTGGTATTAGGGTCATAATAGTTAAGTTGGTCGAGAGTAACTATCTTCCCATTTAAGGGAAACATCATGATACAAAATACTAAGGAGGCTACTGCCTTCATGGTGTACATGTAACTATGCCCCAAGAGGATGTTGTAGTCGAGCTCAGCATCGACTACTTCAATATCGATCATAACCATCTTTCCCCCTAGCTCTATGAGGACATTTTGGTACAATCCTCTTGGTTGGGATGGTCTCCCATCATACGCGCGAAGAGCGATAGATAAGGGGACTAACTCAGGGGATCCTAATCGTTTCCAGACTTTTACGGACATAACGCAAGTGGATGCGCCTTCGTTGATGATACGGTGATGGATCGTGACGTTTTTAACTGTGAATAGAACATGAAATGCGACTGATGATGGTAGTCACAGATCACCTTTGTTAACATCAAAGGTCATGAGATGCAAGTCGGAAGGGTCGACAACACCAAGTGCATTGAGCAATACCTTTCTTTGTGTTGGGAAAGACTGTAGTACTTCTAACGTGGACATAGTCGCGAGGGACTAAGCCAAGTCATCCACAATACTGTAATTGTAAGCAGCTTTCATGTGAGGGTTATTAGGGGTACGCCGACGCAAAAGTTTTGGAATATGTGGGATTTGTTCGGTATTCAGACGTGGTATTTGTTGAGCCTCCCCCAAGGGGATAGAGACATCTTCCACTTGGGGGGTGGAAAGCCCATCATAACCCTTGGCTTGTGTCTGAAGTTTTATATCCAACATAAAGATATTTTGGAAAGAGTCATCTCCAGGTGGGAAAGGGTCTTGTTCTTATGTAACTGCCCCTTAATTGGCAAAGGGTTGTTGTAACACTATTGTTTATGGTTGGGGAGTGTTCAATGCATGAGGAGGGTTCATCACCATCTTCTTTTTAGCTTCCACTAACTGTTAAAAGTCGGGGATAAGAGGACAATGATGTGTGTAATAACCATAATTGCCACAAATGGAGCAACAACAATTGGTTCTCAGGGTATGATTCTTCCCTTGTTTGGGGGGATTGTTAGTCCCTGCATATGGATCACCCGTGTTCTGGTTTTGCTGGGGAGAGATTGCCCCCTTGCCTTGGCTGTTAGTTCTGCATGTTCTTACCTTTCTTCTTCCCCTGAGTTTGTGGATTTTGGGGGTTTGCGGCGTTCAATTGCTCAAATTGTTGAGCTCGTTGCACATAAGTAGGTTGAACTAGGTTAACCCCGTGTGGGGGGAAGGTTCGTGACCAGTCGGGAATGGGAAAAGGTACTACAGATTATATATTGGTGGTAGGATAAATTCCATTTGCGCTCCATAAGAGGTGGATGTAGGAGCGACTAGTCCTAATGGCGGTGTAGAAACCATCATTGTCTGGCTAACGTTTGGGTATGTAGGACTATGTGGTCCGTACTATAATTGACCAATGAATGTTGTTGGTATCGGTGTAGGGGGTATCGACACAGGTGGCATGGATGAGTAATACGAAACCATGTTGAATGGAACCGATGTGGTGGGAGGAACCTTTCCTAAATGGGAAATGGACCTGATAAGCCCATTCGTTGAATGTGACGAGCCCGAAGGTGTAGGATCCAACAACCGATGGCACGAGGCATAAGGGAGGATTGTGTAAAGGTATCCAGACTGTGCATATATGAGGTAAAAATATAGTGCTTTCAGAATAGCCTCTTCCTCACTTTGTGGCATGGTGGTGGCGGCATCTTTAGTTATGGCGGGTTGGAGAGATTTGATAAACCAATCCAACAAAAAGGGAGGTTGTATTTCGATCTTGCATAGTGTGCGGCATCTACGCCACTCGTGGATGTGGTCCGCAATGTGGGTGGAAGTATTTTGACGAAACTCAGTGATAATTTAGAGGCCTAGGTCATCTCGGATTGGCAGTTGAAAGTGCGTAAGAAATGTGGTGGTCAATGTCGCAAATGTGGAATGGGTGCCAATTTCTAGGTTTACGTACCATTTCTCTATTGTTCCGGTGAGGGTTCACTGGAACAGGCGAAGCCTCACGAGGTCATCCACTATGTTGTTAGATGAACACCATAAGTGGAAAGGCATTCGTGGTTGGCAGGATTGTCTCCCTGTTTTCCTTAGAATTTGGGAATATCAGAAGGAAGGTTATCTGGCATAGCCGACCATGTCGCATCATGAGCGATCGGGTCATTTGTCAGTTTGGCCAAATCAGGTAGATTTAAACTAGCCATAAATGGTAAGGTAGGGATGACGGGTCTTGCCATTTTATTTGGGATGTGATTTCCACGAGAGGGAGATCCAAGTGGTGTTGTAAACAACATACGACCTCCTATGAGAAAGGATGGGTCAAAGGGATTTGAGGGATCTCCTTGGGGAGAAGTCAACGAGGTACTACTTTCGATGGGGGAGTAAGTGGTGTAATTAATAGATTCTCTGAGGGGAGAAAATGTACCTAGCAAGGAGTGGCCTTGAACAGATGATCCTATTAATGTTGCTTGGGAACGACCTCGACTTGAATTCCCTCCGCGTGTAATACAGGGGGGAGGTGTAATGAAACCCCTCGAGAGAAGGGATAGGCCTTGCAGTCTACGAGATTGTCTTGGGATGTTGGTTTGTTCCTCAATGGTGAAGGATTTGCGTCAAATGAGAGTGATAGTGGAATAAACACAATTGAACAAATGCAAAAATATGTTAACCACAAAATATGTAAAATGGTGCGATAAATGAGTGATATGTGCAATATTTGTTTTAGTGCATGATTTCCCACATGTAGGTTCTTTTTATTATGAGTTAGTGAACTTGTATTTAAAAAGAAAATAAATGTAAACTCCCTATAAGACCTAATGTCCTTCCTCTCAAATGTAATTGGGCCTCCCAAAAGCACAATTGATGGTAATAATGGTATCCACACACCAATTAACTACTGGAGGTAACAAAGAACTAGTTTTATCGGTAATGGGGCCAATGATCCAATCAAGAAGACTTGACAACATCTCCCAACGACAATAGCTAACTTCAGGAGTCGATTGCACTCACAATTGCTCCTTGGTGATATCCTAGGTTGGGCCACTAAGTTACCTTGCATCAAGTGTGGATCAGTGGTTCGGCCTGCACGGTATAGCGTCATCTCTCTACAACAAGATGAGTGGCTTGTAGGGGAGAGTAGGGTAGCTATACCTCAACGTTCACCTCCTTGGTCACAACGCACTTATGATCCGGGTTCTCTTTTAACACTTACTTATAGCAAGATTTTGTAAGTACCCTAAAGGACAACATTGCCATGTTTCAGAAATATTCTTAATGAAACTAGATTGGTGGGCATTAATAGATGGTTACCCCAATCAATCCAACCTATCTAAAATGTTCTTTTGTGACCTCCTATGGAGGATTTTAGTTGGTTAAGATAATTACAATGTTGATTTTAAAGGGTTTGTATGTTTCACTTATGGAGTGTGAGAGGCGTATTTCACAATAACTTTCTAATTCACCAAGCTCACATGAAGTGCGAGGTGAAGATCATACTTGGGTTGGAAGAGTTTTTAGGCCTCTTATTGTGTGCTAGTGGAGCAAACACATGTGATCAAAGCAAAAAACAAACGATTTTGTTGGAAAATTATTTAAAAGAGTATATCAAGCAATATGTACTTTTAACTCTAAGAGATTCTCATGGTGCTTTGCAAAATCAAATTATTCTAATTAAATAGACAAGTGTGCAATGGAGGTATTTCACACTTCTCACCCTTTTTCTCATTCACCAAGCTCACATGAAGTGCTAGGTGAAGAGCATACTTCGGGCGACAAGTGTCTTTAGGTCCTTGCTTGTGTGAAAAAAATGTTTTCTACATTGTCTCAAATACTAGTGACAACAATGACAACAAAAAAGTCTCAAAGTGTCTTGATTGTCTCAAATACTAGTGACAACAATGACAACAAGTGTCTTGATTGATGCATAAACAAGAAATTGTCTCAAATACTAGTGACAACAATGAGGCCCATTGAAAGTCTCAAAGTTGGTTACCTAGTTAAGTTTCTAGAGATATGTACTCTTTACTTCCTAATATTGGTTTAGGTGCACTAATTACTAAAAAAATAAGTAATTGGGTGAATTAGCCTTAATTTAATTTTACTAGTAAGCAGCAGTTGGGATACCAAACTAAACTATGCAGATAAAAAACAAATAATGCGGCTAAATCACACTCTGTCGCGCGTATAGCGTGGGTAAATACGAAATAGATGCACGGGTAGCACAGGTAATGCACCAACCTTCTAAGCGGTCGCAAGGAGCAGTGTAGCGCAAGTTGTGAACTAATAACCTACGTATATGCACAACTGTTAGAGTTGATTCCGCGCTATTAGCGCGACAGAGACGACAAGAACCGCGCGGCTGCGGGACAAAAAATGTCCTATGGCCGTGATGGGGCCAAATTCTGGAAGCAAGAGGTGGAATACCTACTCTCCTAAAAGTGAAAAACACCCATAATTAGATACTTAGCATAAAACAACCTTGTTTAAAAAGAAATGAACAAAAATAATTATGGTCGCCATTAGAACTATTATGGAAAAATTGCACAAGTGCACTCTTCCACTTAGTGAGGGGATAAGCCTTGTAGGTTGTTGCAAGGCCTCAGTCCTTGGAGCCTGTTGACTCAACTCCTCTCGACAGGGGTTCACTCTGTCATAAACAAACACCAACAACCCCTTATCCACCGGCCCGGAAAGGAGTTACCCTTCCCAGCAACACCTGCGAAGCAGGTGAGGTCTCACCCGAGGCAGATAAGGGTGCTGCAAGAACCAAGCTTCCACAGTTACGAAGAAGATATGTGCACATTAACCAGAGATTACAATATTCACGGCAGTCTATTAACCAACCATTTGCATCTTATTTATCTCCAAGCATAGTCAACAACACATTTGTATTAACCAACAACATGTATTCACATAAACCAACATAAAGCATTTAGACAACCCATTATAGCATAACAACCGAATTCATAACCGAACATCTTCATTCATTAACATCTGTGGAAAAACCCGTCGCAGAAACAATCAAAACATGATATCGCAGTTACAACCGAACCCAAAAGATCGCATTAATCTCCAAAACTTAGATGCCCTTAGGCTTACAATTCACTTCTATTTATATGCTTCTATTCTATTACAAAATGGTCCATTTGACCGACTTAGCAATTAAATATTCTAAACTATTCTTGTGCTTCCTTAGACTTCACGATGGTTCTTTTTTTCGCGGGATTTGGCTTTCGCTCCTGTCGGCTTCCGCACTTCCTGCGGATCTATCCCGTGCCAACACGCCCCCAACATAAACTTGTGGCTCATCCCGAGCCACCTCAGCTGGACACTGTTGTTTTGCGCCTGCCTTGTGTTGTGCTCAGTCTCTGGAACTATTCTTGCTCTCTAGAACTTGTTGTTGTGTCTTTCTTATCTCCGTCCATCGACCATAGGTTCCCTGTCATGTACTTCTTGCACTCATCTTCCAGTCTCTTGAAACCTTGATCATCTATCTCTCCAGACTTTGTTGGCCCGGTCCTCCTTCGTTCCTGCCTGAGACATCAGCCATTAATGTCGCCAAGGTGGAAAATAGGCCGACTACTCCAGCACATCTGTTTCACGCCCTGGATTGCTTCCTACCATGGTCAGGGAGCTGCCCCCCCTGTTCTTCTGGTGTTCACTGGGACCATGAAGCTTCGAACTACTACCATGTACTTAGACATCTTAGGTGAAACCTCATCATTGTGACCCCCGAGTGTCCCGGCTCCTTTCTGCTCAATGCACTCGTGCACGCTCGTCGTTCGGGCCCGTAGTGCCCCTGGTGTGCTTCCACAGGAAATGAAATGGATCATTTCCACAGCCTCCTTGGAATTCCTAACTTATGCAATGACCTCACCCGTTCTCAGCATGTATTTCTTGCTTCTATAACTATCTCGGTGCTTCGCTTAACCTCTAATGCTCGTATTTATGCTCTTCTGTCGTTCAGGACGTCTGCTTTGGACAACCCTCACGGATCTATTCCCCTAACATGTCGATTCTGTCATCATTTCCCCTACGTGTGGTGACCGGTCTTCCTACGTGCGTGATGGGCGACTATACTGCTCCCAGTTGTTCTGCATGTTATCCTTGTGCGATCTATCATCCTTGGTGCCCTCGGCCATGCTTTCATCACGTGTTGATGCGTGCCAAATGTGCCTAGCACCGGCGCCGGTCCCGTCCATCTGATCATAAACTTGGCAGCCGAAAAAACCCCACGCTGTTGTTGCAGTCCGCATCCCTGGTTGCGGTACAACCCATCCATTTTCCTTCGGCTGATGTGCCATCCGTATATATTTATTATTTATCTATACATATATAGTTATTTATTATTATTATTATTATTTTTTATTTTTTTTACTGCTGTGTCGGATCACAACAATAGAGCTTTAGCTTATTGCCATTCACCATGCGGGGCAACAATGCCCCATCTAAGGTCTGTAGCTGCACTGCACCAACGTTAGTGACAAAATTGATGATATAGGGTCCTAACCAGTGCATTTGTAATTTACCCGGGTGTTTCGCAAACTTGTTGTCATATAGCAACACCGTGTCTCCTTTCTGAAAGTATTTATGCTTAATATGGCGGTCATGCCATGCTTTCTGGCGATCCTTTTCAACCTTCTGGTGGAATCCCACGATGAATCGATCTTCCTCTAACTGTACTAACTGTGATAGTCATTCTTCCAACCCACCGTCATCGCTCATGTCTGTGGCCACTGTGATACGTAAGCTTGGAACGATGTATTCCATCGGCATAACCGCTTCTTTACCATAGACAAGTTTAAATGGAGTTTGGCCAGTTAATCGCTTGCATGTGGTTCAATAGGCCCAGAGGATCGTTGGGATTTTAAGGTCGTAATCGTCTCGATTCATGTTGCATACCTTCGTGAGTGCGTGTTCCAGGATTTTGTTGAATGCTTCTATCGTCCCGTTTGCTTGAGGGTGGTAGGGAGTACTTTTCTTATGCTAAACCTGAAACTCCTCCGTTAGTGCTGTGATTGTCTTATTCACAAAGTGTGTCCCTTGGTCGCTTAGCAAAACCTTTGGACATCCAAATATGGTGACCACATTGTCGAAGAGGAATCTGGTGGCCATTGATGCGGTACAATCCTTGACTGGCGCGGCCTCTACCCAAAGTGTCAAATATTCTGTCACAGTTATGATGTAGCGTGATCCGGTGTGTTTTCCTGGAGGGTTAATGGGTCCTACAAAATCTACCTCCCATTTGTCGAATGCTTACAACGTAACCTGGGGTACTAATGGCATATCGTCCCGTCTTGATGGTTTTCCTGTGCATTGGCAGACATCGCAGGTTTTGGCATAGTCAGTGGCATCGTTATGCATGGTTGGCCACCATAACCCAGCCGTCAGGATCTTTTTCACGGTAGCCTGGCCTCCATAATGTCCTCTAGCAATGCCATCATCTACCTTGGCTAAAATCCTTTCCTGCTCATGTGGGAGAACATAGCGGCGTAATATCTCATCTGGGCCCATCTTATACAACTGTCCTGCAATTAGTTGGAAGTCCGCTGCCTTGACAACTAACTGTTTCCTCTGACTAGTGGTGAATTCCTCTGGTGCCTTTCCTGTCGCTAGGAACTGAATATTTGGTTCATAGTAGTCATCGATCATTTCAACTCTGAATGGATGAGCATCCGGTAACCCTTCGTCGATGCTTCGCGGTTCCTCCCTCGACTCGATCCTTGACAGGTGGTCTGGTCCTGCATTCAACCGTCTTGGATTCACAATGATCTCAAAATCAAATTCTTGAAAGAGTAGTAGCCATCAGCAAATTCCCCCCCCCAATACAGGCTTGTTCACCAAATATTTTAGTGTTGAATGGTCGGTGAACATTTTGAAGTGGCCCCCTGAAAGATAATGGCAAAACTTTTGTAGGGCGTAGACCATCGCTAGTCCTTATCGTTCAGTGTTTGTATAGTTCTTTTCTGCTATCGACAACTTCCTACTTGCGAAAGCTATCGGATGGTCGATGTCACCTTCACCTGGTTGAGCCAAGATAACATTGAGCGTGATGGAGGACGCATCAACGTGGACATGAAACTGTTTCTTCCAGTCTGGGAAGGAAAGGATGGGTGATTCCACCATCTTTGTCTTCAAAACATCTAAGCTCTTCTGGCATTCTCCGTTCCACTCGAACTTCACATCCTTCTTCAGTAGTTTCTCCATGGGTGCTATGATTGCGGCGTATCCTCTGATGAACTTACGGTAATAGCCTGTGTGGCCCAACGTTGCCCTAATTTGCTTAACTGTTGTCGGGGGTGGAAGGTCAACAATGATGGCAATCTTTGCTAGATCAACTAACAGGTCCTCCTTGCAAACAATGTGTCCCAGCAGTATCCAGAATGGGGCACAAAAGATGCATTTCTTCAAGTTAAGAGATATCTGGTGGTGACGACATCATTCTAACATCAGTCCGAGGTTCGTAATGTGGTTCTTGACTAGCCCATATACTGTCCAATCGTCCATGTATATCGTGAGAAATTTATGGATATAGTCTTTGAATGCCGCAACTACCAGTCGTGAGAATATTGCGGGGACATTCTTCAGACCGAATGGCATCACTGTATATTGATAGCACCCCCATTCTGTGACAAACGTGGTCTTATGCCTATCCTCCTTCGCAATCCTAATTTGGTGGTAGCTTGATAACCCATTCGTAAACGAATAAATTTCCTGACCGCCAACTCCTTCAAGTACTTCATCTATGAAGGGTGTCGGGAACGGGTCGTGTAAATAGGCATCGTTCAACTTCCGTAGGTCGACACAAATTCTTACTTCATCGGTTTTCTTATCTTGGACGACCATCAGACTAATCCATTCCGACTCTTCGACGGGTTCAATGATGTCGGCTTCCAGTATCCTCTCAAGCTCAGCCTGTACTCGTTCCTTGTGTCGCGGGTTTAAGCGATGTGGTCTTTGTTTAACTGGCTTCGCACTAGGTTTCAGGGGAATCTTCATTTCGCCGAGGTCCCCGGAGATTCCCTTCATTTTTGATAATTTCATTGGGAACAAGTCCTGAAACTCGTGCAACAGGTTTGTCATATTCGCGATAGTCGATTCCTCCCAATAATCTCCAATGCTCGCAAGTTTTGGGTTTTCTTCCGACCCGATATTTACCTTCGTAATCTTCAACGGCTGGTTGTACTTGCCGGATGGTAGCTCAAGTGCCTTCACGTTGCGACTGCCTTTGGAATCCAGCACATATGTGGCTCTTGGGTCATCGTCATCATCATTCGGCTCTCCTGAGACATTGTAGCAATCCATCATCATTTCGGGTGTCATGGTCCATCGGAGTTCTGATAGTTGCATTGTCGGTTCTGCCTCAAAAATCTTCTTCTTGATTGCCTGAAGTGCATTATGGATGAAGGGATTTTCGTCTAAGAAGGAGAACGTTTGGCTAAAGCCAATTGTTAACTGATCCCAAGAAAGTGTACCAAGTCACAACTCCGTTGCAACATACCAACTCCGCGGTACTTCATCCAACATATGCACGAAGGCATGCACCCACTCCTGCTCCGGTCGCACTGCCCATTGGTGCTGACAAGCCTTCATGTGTTCGTTTGGGTTACCTTGGCCATCGTACTTTTGTCCGGTCCATGCTGTGGTGTCGCCGAACAGTACCTCCGGGAGGCGTCGGTATAGTGTCCAATTTGATATCCTTGACTTATGCGTTGCCCACCAGCGCGTAGGAGTAGTCTTCAAGGCTTCCTCCAAGGCCAAGAGTCTCTGCGGTTCCGCTACCTTTTCATCGAATTCGGTTAAGAAGGTGCTAAAATTTGGTAATCCTTCGTACGTTGGCAATGCGCACTCCTTAGTAGCCACCCAACGCACCAACTGTGTAATCCTTGCACATCTGCGAAACGACACTTCGTGAAGTCGGTTTTGCCAATTTTCCAACGCTTCATCTGAGTCCAAAGATGTTGAACTAGAGCTGCACCATTCCAACTCCCCTTCATCAGTTGGATTGATATAATCTTCCGAAATGTTATACAGGCTATCCCATCCTTCCGCATTTTCATCTCTGGTGGGTTCCGCGTATCACTGTCCTTCCTCGGGATCTAGCGGTGCAACAACTCTTATTTCCCGATATTCAAATGACATGATCCGCTTCTTGAAATTGATGATCGCCTGATTTTCCATTGCCCAGTCAATTACCAACAGTGCTGGGTACAGACATGTGTTATCTACTATCTCTATAACATCGAAATCGACATATGTCTGAAGTCCTTCGATTTCGACGGGGAGTTGACATACTCGGCCAAGAGGGGTGACCTTGCTCTGGTATGTCAATCGCAGTTGTACTGGTGACTAGGTCATTTGCGGTTTTCCCATTGTTTCCCATGTTTGTTTTGTCAAAATGTTCACATCTGACCCTAAATCCAAAATGATGGAGTCGACATCGAATGCTCTGATTTGTGCCGACATCCTCATTTCTCTACCTGTCTTCCTTTTCTTATGTATGCGATTAACCCTGAGTTCCTGACGTCCGCCCTCCTGTTGACGCAATAGCTTGGATATCTCCTCCAATGCCTCCTCATATTTTGCTAATTCTAAACAACTCCCGATGAATGCTCTTACGGTAGTGGCCTTTCGCCGTGATTTCGTTTGATTGAACGTCGGTGGCATATTGTAAATCTCTGCTTGAGGAGATGCGTTCCTCTGTCGCCCCAACATTCCCTGCCATGCCTTTGAGAAGACATCCTTTTCGACCTCCGCATTGAAGGTGACATGTTTCGCTTTCGTTGGTCGAACGGTATGGTGCGGCTGGTCAGCTCCTGTTGTCGCCTTTGCTTGTGTCACTATTCCCACCGTCGCAGATTGCTTTCTAGCTTCCGTCGATATCTTCTGTACTGCCGGTTGGTTCTGGTTCTGATTCTGGTTTTGGTTCGACAGAGATGGTAGGTTCTTCGTCTGCCATCTGGCAATGAGCTGTGGGAAATCTTCGATGCTATGGTCCACTCCACTGCAGTACGTGCATTGCGGGGCTAGATTGGGGCAATCCCTTGCGAAATGTCCTTGTTGCCCACAATTGTAACATGTAGGAAGTCCTCGACCCCGTCCGGGGGCTCTTCCTCTTCCGGCGCCACCACCACGTCCTCCCCGGAATCCTCCACCAAATCCTCCACGTGGTGGTCCGTATTGCGCCTGCTGGTACTGTGGCTGCTGATACTGCAGTTACGGATATTGTTGATACAGCGGCTGCTACTACTGTGGTTGCGGATACTGCGGTGCACCATATTGTAGTTGCCCATACTGTCATTCGTCAAATTGTGGTGTCTGAATAAACTGCGGTTGTGGCTGGGCATACTACGGCTACTGCAGCCCCAGTTGTTGCTCTTCTTCCTTTACCAGGTATGCATCCATGTTTCATTCTTGCAACAAATCGTGGGCTCTGCAATCCTTTTCGTTGTGCCCCACCGATCGACAGAATTTACAATATAGACTCGTCGGTTTCGACACTATCTTTTGTAAGTATATACAATCCTCCAGTCGGTGCCCCTTGGCCTAGCAAATGGGACACCATGGTAGGCCTTCCTGGCGAAGGGGATTCGACGCCCCCGAATTCAAATACTGCTGAAACACTGAACAATTATCCTTATGGTGGCCTTCCATCCTGCATCTGGTGTACCATACATCTGCGCAGTTATATTTTCCTTGCTTCATGTCCTTCAGTTGGAGCGTCAACGTAGCCAGTCGTGCTTGAATCTTATCCATTCCAGCTCCAGTCTCTCTAGTCCGCGAAGCCTCTGGCTTCATTGCGATTTCTAATGCTTCGGCTTGATCCCCAACCTTCTGCTGCATCAATGGTCCTCGAATATGTGGTACCAACCCGACGATAAACCACTCTTTTTGCTGCAGGTCATTTATTGGAAAAATAACTTTCGCTATCAGTGTCTTGTATCTTTGATCAAACTCCCATACTGGCTCATTCGGGTATTGCCTAATCTCTTTGAGCTCAGTAATGTACTATGCTTCTGACTTGGGTTTTTTAAATTCTTGAATCATCGCTGCTTTAATTTCTGCCAACGTTTTTCCTGGAACCTTAGTAAACTTTATGAACCAGTCTAGCACACGGCCCTGAAAGGTCGTCGCCAACTACCCCTTCTTGATGTCTTCATTCTGGACCTGCTTCACGGTCCACACTACTTCGCATAGAAACCAAAACTGTTCGGGATCCTCTGTCTCGTTTCCTACAAAACTCGGCATCTTTGTATCGTCTGCCATCGCGGTGTTCCTACTGTTGTTACTTACTGATGCGTTACTTTTTCCACTACACGTGGGACAGCTCTGCGAATTATTTGTGGTGTTTCCTTTAAATTGATAAGTGGCGTGCGGGGTCGAAGGTATGTGGTAGCTTACGATTTGTCCTTCTTCTGGGGTAGCCTGGTCACCGCCTTCCTCCTCGTAATGAGGGAGCTCTGTCCTTTGTGGCCCTGTTGTGTAGTCTTCCCTTCGGTCCTCTCAAGGGACTCTTCCTCAGTCCTCCTCCTCTTATTAGGATGCCGGAATATCGTTCCACTTCTCAAGGTGCCACAGTCTTCCTCAACTTCCCTTAAAAATTCGTCGTCGCTCATGTCCATCTACCCTGCATCTTTCCTAGCGGATCTGTAACCATGCGATACCTACAACCCCTACACACCGATCTGTCTACTCATCGGAGGTCATTTTCAACATACCCTTTTCGTACACCAACATCTTAATGCACAGGTTTAGCGACATGACAAACCTTCCCCTCGGTCCCCTAAAAAATCGTCTTTTCGCGTCGTTGTAAGAACTGTTGGTATCTACTGCGAACTCAGTGATGTACCCCTCTAGGATACTATCGACCCAGAAATCAACAACCCTTGATACTGTATTGTTGACTTGCTTCAGCTGTCGAATTAATTCTGGAGTCCACTGATCTGATCCAATACTCTGGTTGGTATGTTCTCTGAATGTCAACTGCGTGAGCCACTTCTGTAATATTATTGGGAACTCGACGAAGAATATATCATGGATATCTGAATATATGTGCTTTTGTAACCAACTTTCTACTGTTTGTACCGGGCTCCTCATTTCTTCCTTCACGAACTCTTTTGCTTTCTGACTGAACCACTCTTGGATCTCTGGCTTTGTCGGATGCCACAAATTATCCTCTTCTTCTCTTCTTAATGTCCCGACAACGGAACCATTTGTTGACTCAACTCCTCTCGACAGGGGTTCACTCTGTCGTCAACAAACACCAACAACCCTTTATTCATCGACCCAGAAAGGAGTTACCCTTCCTAGCAACACCTGCGAAGCAGCTGAGCTCTCACCCGAGGCAGATAAGGGTGCTGTAGGAACCAAGCTTCCACAGTTACGAAGAAGATATGTGCACATTAACCAGAGATTACAATATTCATGACAGTCTATTAACCAACCATTCGCATCTTATTTATCTCCAAGCATATTTAGGAACACATTTGTATTAACCAACAACATGTATTCACATAAACAAACAGAAAGCATTTAGACAACCCATTATAGCATAACAACCGAATTCATAACCGAACATTCATTAACATCTGCAGAAAAACCCGTTGCAAAAATAGTCAAAACATGATATCGCAGTTACAACCGAACCCAAAAGATCGCATTAATATCCAAAACTTAGATGCCCTTAGGCTTACAATTCGCTTCTATTTATATGCTTCTATCCTATTACAAAATGGTCCATTTGACCGACTTAGCAATTAAATAGTCTAAATTATTCTTGCGCTTCCTTAGACTTCGCGATGGTTCCTTCTTTCACGAGATTTGGCTTTCGTGCCTGTCGGCTTCCGCACTTCCTGCGGATCTATCCCGTGCCAACAGAGCCCCTTTTGATGGTGGTTGGTATTCCTCCAAGTGATCCTGCAAGAGATTGTTAGTGTAGTTCACATCCAAACATGAAAATATTGATGAAAATAAAATGAAAGAGATGGGGGAAAGATGCAAACTCCAACAACAACCAAAGATATGCTAAACCACTCTTGTATTGCCCAATGGAATAACTATACAACACCTAGGAGGTGAAGTCTTCAAGGGAAGCCAATAATCTCCCTTAGGGAGGCCTTTCTTGTCCAAACTAAATGCTAAGTAGATGGAAGAACAATGGAGAGAAACACTTGCCCCTTGATGGTAGGTGGCAAGCAAGCTTGGGAATGCTCACAGTGGTAGGAAATTGTGGGTTATGAGGAAGCTCCAACTCAAATCCAACAACATAACCTTGCTTTGATTTCTCTCTACCAAATGCATGATAATGGATTCCTTTTATATGCCAAGAGGTGTCCAACAAACAACTAGATCCAAATGTGAACTCTCCTCCTTCATGAACCAGTTCCAAGGTACACAAGGGGGATGATCAGGGTATTTTTTAAGGATTATAAAACTATACTTAAGTATAGTATTATAGGAGATTATTTTGGATTGAAAAAAACATATATATAGATTGGTAGGCGAATATTAAATATGAAACTTACAATTTACTATTGAAACTTGTAAATTTTGGTGAATATTATGATAAAAAAAACATATTTTATGTAAATATAGGCGATATTAGAGACTAAAAATGACCAAATAACAAATTTATTTTTTGAAAAAAAGTCCAAAAATAGCCAATTGGCGAAATTTCGCCCTTAAAATTTTTCTTGGGGATGATTAATGCCACCAAGTGTGTGAGGAGCCTAATTCTGATCCTTGGGGAGGATTGAGCTTTTAATGCGCCGTTGAGAGTGAGTGGTCCCACCGTTTTGACAGTAGCACGACTATCGAAGGAAAAGTCGCGTGGGTGTAGTGCGGGAATTGTTCGAGTGACCTGCACTATAGTGTGGGTAAACTGTGTAATACCCACGCTACCCCTTTGTTTTGACTGTTTCTTAGCACTTGTGGACTCATGTTGTATTTTGGATCTATTGAGGATGCATGTGGTGAGATGCATTCTTTATGTTGATGATGCTTTACTGGATAAATGACTGAAATGTCGCATGTGTGTAACTTTTAGGTGTTAATAGTCATGATATTATAAAAGATGTCATTTTAGTTGTAAACAAAAAAATCAAAGGAAATTCAGCTTCACGAGGGAGATTGATGTATCACATTTTCAGTGCATTTTCTTTTTTCTGTATGGTTTGGTTTATTTATTTGAATATTTTTAACCAGTAAAATGTGGGAAATTAAGAGAAATTGGAGATATATGTTTTCATAAATGGGATAGTTTATTTATTTAAATATTTTTAATAAGGACAAATTGACAAGAAATTAGTTTTTTTTACATTTGTTAGGATCTCTAGGAACGTTTTCACAATTTCTTACATATGTGAGTATTTTAGGATGTATAGGAATGTTTTCACAATTTCTTACATTTGTGAGTAGGATCTTTAGTAATGTTTTCTTACCTTTGTGAGTGGGTTTTAGTAAGTATTTAGTGCACCTTATTTGGTAGTTATTTGGGTCTCTTCAATAAAGTTTTAGTTTAGTTTATTTATTTAAATATTTTTTAATAAGGAAAATTTGACCAAAAATTACGTTTTATTACATTTGTGAGTAGGATATTTAGTACTGTTTTCACGTTTTCTTACATCTGAGTAGGATCATTAGTAATGTTTAAGTATTTTTTCTTACTTTTGTGAATGTGTTCTTTGGGAAATTTAATAAGTATTTAGTGCACCTCGCTCGATAACTAATTAGGTATATCTCATTATGGAATTAGTCACAAGAAAAACTTTGTAAAGAAACAAAAAGTTATTTCTTGGCAGAACTATTTAAGTGATCCTCTTACCTATGTTTGAAGGAAAGTTGTTTCTTAGCAGGACTATTTAAGTGATCCTCTTAAATATGTTCCAAGGAAAAATGTTTCTTGGCATGACTATCCTTTACTTAGTATGAAATTAGCAAAATGCAAACTCATAACATTGATGATAGATATATTAAAAAAATGTATAATTTAATTTTGACAATATACAAGTTGGCATGTATTAGCAATTTTAATATTAATTTTATTGTTTTTTAATCAAATAATTACAATTTTAGTTTATTATTACTATTTTTAAATTAAAAAAACAAAAAAGATTCACTCATGGATTTTCAAAGGGTTTCCTGAAAATCTTCCTTACCATTTCTTTCCAAGAAGCCCATATTCCTTTAATGAAAACTCACTCTTTCAAATATTTCAAATATTGTTTTTAAAGTTATTTCCATTAACTCCAACCTCCTCTCATGGACTTCCATATAAGCATGGGATCATTTGATTATAAAAGGAATCTTGAATTTGAAATTCTTATTTGAAAACTCTTTTTCCAAGTATGTGATATCTTGAGTAACGTTATCAAGATTCAAAATTGTTTTCATGTGTATAAAAAACACTAGCCTTTGAGTTTATATGCATTCAATTAAACACACCCGTCTCTAATTTTTAGTCGTACCAACCTTAGGTGGATGATTGATAATTGATGGTATGTTAATTGAATTGTATGGGTTGATGGATGGTAGATGACAATCAGTTAAAGTATGACTAATTTAAATTGGGTTATAAATTCCATTTTCATTTTAAGTTTATGGTAATTACATTCTATGGGTTGATGGTCTGTATTTTGGAGCTATGTAATTTGATAAAACAATACTCTAACATGTGTTTTATGGTCATTGGTTCATCTCTTGAGGATTAACTTTCTTACGTAAGCAGGTTAGCATTAAATTCCCAATGTTCACCATCAAAACTATAAAGATAACTCCCAGGTCTTTGACTTGGTGTTACATGTATTTGACTCTTCAAGAATAGATAATCATAAAGTAGAAATAGAACATGCATTTCCTCCTAGGAGATCATATGTTCAAATCTGGAGGTGGAAGGGTATGTACAGTTCTGTAGACTTTAGCAGTTACATCATTGCACAAAGGGGGGTCCTTTGTTCCACAAACATGGGGGTCTCATACACCAAATTGGTGTTTGGCTTGGCTGTGATCTTAAAAATAGATTATTATTATTATATAGAATTCTTTGGGTTAATCATGCATGGTGGAATAATGTCGATAAGAGTTTTGTTGAATTTTGAATCAATCCAAGTCATAAAAAAAATGATTTGAGTTATAGATTGATGGCAACTCAATTTTTTGTATTGTTGGATTTCCTCACCTATACAAGCTAGTAAAAAAAGTTTATGTAATGCTATAAGGTTTCCTTTTGAAATAATTATGTAGGATGATCGTTTGATTATCAATTTTCCTATTGTCTCTTGTCCACTTTAACTGAATCATAACCAACAAAGCTATGGAGTATAACACTTGGGAGATTGTGAGCTAATGCTTTTTCAATGCACTTTATCTTCGAGCTAAATAGTTAAATGGACATTGAATTTTTATGTAGCATGAAAAGTAGGTGGAATGTTTCAAACCATGCAAAGATGGAAGTGCATTGAAATAGGTGACACCAATATGAGGAAATAATTCATAAATAAAGATAATGTTGATGCTCACATTGATTTAGGTAAAAACATTAAAAGAATGTCTTTGGAGGGCTAGTTGGGAAAAGGGGATGGAAACTCGAGTGTTACTTAGAGACCTTCATATGGATTAAATTTACAATGTTAGTCAAAGAAGCTATATATATTAATGAATTGAGTAATACTATCATGGATAGAATGACAAAGTGTATGATGGATAGACATAAAATGACTTTAGGATTCTTCATCGATGCCAAAATTTAGAGATGTTTATAAAGGTTAAAAGGACCCCAAGTATGTTTAAACTTTCATTTATTAAAAAACCATTTTTAAATGAATTAAAGAATCACTAATTTTTAATTCTCATCCATGATATAACCTAGGCCGCTTTTAGATCTCTATATAATACTATTCCGAATACAACGATGATGATATCAAATATGATTGGCCCACTTGAAAAATTCACAATGGATGGGAATGCCATAAAATGCTTCTCCTTCTTTGAAAGCTTCTCGTAGTGTACCTATTTACTCACCATTTAAATGTTGAACCAAAATTTGGATGAGACTGCTTTTCAACACTTTTTAAAGTTGATTTCTTTTATTATATATTTTTAGGCTAGAAATGTGTTTCTATGTCCATAAATAACACAATGATATATTGTTCAACAAGTAAACCTACACTTGGGAAAGCATGTACACAAAGAGTACAATTGGTACTTAATGTGAAAATAATAATGAAAAGATTAAACCTTAGCTTAGATAATACTGATATGAGTGTTTGTATCTTATTCTAAGTTGTATCACCTTGTTGGCTTTCAAGGTTTTTTTTTTCATAAGAAAAATCTATATTTTATTAATAAGTATATGAAGTACAGTGATTATAAAATTATCCAGCATTACATCCAAAGAGAATCACTAAATACCGAGACCATTCCAGGTCACTCAAGACAATGCATCAACCAATAACAAAATGAGACTAGGATATACCAATCCCCCAAAGAATTAATATCAAACAATAGTTCCAAAATGAAAATAGTAATCAGTAGATAAGATGAAGAAGAAAACTAAACTACCAAAATATAGAGCCGCCAAACTAAACTAGATTTCAAGGTTATTTTAAAAGTGTTGACATCGTGTTTTGAGGGTATTTATTATACTTGTTTTTTCGATAATGCTGGTATAACTTGTAACCTAGAATCTAGTCAAACAACTTTTTCTTCCCAATAATCTTTTCCTCTCGGTTTCTTTTGCCCCACCTGGGACAATTGCTAGCTTCTTGAATTATTTCGTTTTCAGTACAAAATTTACAAATCAGGCAAATTGTAATTAATTATTTATTATTATTATTTTTAATTATGTAAAAAGAGATAATACAAAATAGAAGTTCAACTCTGAACAATAAACATCTTATTGGGGATCCGTTGACGACCGGAACTCTAAAGGCCCTCGAGGAGACAGTCTCCTGGTAATAATGACAACTACAAGTGATGGGCGCTTTATAATAATAAAAGCTATTAATATTTATGGGCCCGGATTAAATTTAAACCTGCTTTTCCCGTGAGCGGTTTTGTCAAAACCGGTTTTAAATTCACATCCGGTTTTAGGTTTCAGAAACAAAAGAAAGTTATAATTCACAGAAAAGAAAACCTGCAGAAATCAAAAGCACAGCAGCAGGAGGAGAGAGAGAGAGCCCGGGAAACGGCAAACGCAGTAACTAATCTCGAGGCTCCAAGGCCTCTCCCCATCGACGTCACGGGTTCAAATCACCGCGCTTCGGTTTTCCTGGTGTCGTCTCCGGGTCCCTGCTAAATACGGTCCCGAGGGTTTCGAAACCCAGACATTGAGCTGGACTGAACGGTACACCTTTCAAATCCACGCGATGGCGACGGAAGCGGCTTCTAAGCAGGAAGAAAAGGCTCCCAAGGCGGGCGAGTTGCTGTTTTGCGGTGCAACGCAGTGGGAGTTAGTCGGCCGGAAGACCGCGGACGCAAGCGCTACAAATCTCATGTCTCCCACACGTCTGCGGCCTCTTATGGGGATCGACATATGTTTCGTAGCAGCTGGTTCCGGTATTTACAATTCTTCACCTAATATTTATCATGATCTTTTGCGTCCAGCGCTTTGTATTGCAAATGCGGGGGATTCGAACTCTAGATCTCTTTCTTTATAGTATTTTCATGTCAGTAATGTTTTTATTCGTCGGAACTTTTCTGTTCAAAGAATGTTACGGTAAAGATCAATAAGTGTTCAGAAAATTAACCGTTTCAAGGGAATACGACTTAAGTTAACCAGCTCAGTGGAGCGACGTTATGTTAGAATTTTAAAGTATTTTCTGGGTTTTTAATATCTTGGATGCTAGCTGTTTCAAGTATTCTTGGCGGGAAGCAGTTTTGAAATTTAAATTTCGTTTGAGGTTTTTAAACGGCCTTTAGGAGGAAACAGTGGCTTGCAGGGTGGGATTTAGATACTTCACCTTGGTCAGGTTAAATGAGTCAACCGAGTTTACATGAGCTCTCCAGCGGATTTAGGACTCTGTGTATAATAATGTTAATTTATATCAGGGTTTAAATGTGCTGAACTCTCCGGGATTCTTCGAGTAATTTTGGCGGGAAGCAGCTTATAAGTTTGAATTTCGTTTGAGGTTTTTAAATGGTGTTTATTCAGCGGAAAATGTTCACTTGCAGACTGGGGTTAAGGTAGCTAATGTTCGTCAGGTCAGATATGGAAACCTTGGTTATCAGAATTTTCCAGAGGATTTAAGACGTTGTTCAAGCTAACCTTGCTTCCTGAGCTGCTCAGTGTTGGCGTCAAGAGATTGGCTTAACCGGTGACCTGCTGGTCTTAATTGTGCAAACCTTTGTTAACTGAGGTGTCCAGAGAACATAAAACCTGGTTCAAGCTATTTTATTTCTCAGGATGCTCTGGGTCGTTGTCAAGAAATTTTCTCAACTAGCGATCCAGTGAATTCTGTGGAAAATGGTGTTTGTTCAGAGGAAAATGTTCAGTAGCAGACTGGGGTCTAGGTAGCTAAAGTTGGTCGGGTCAGAGATGGCAACCTTGGTGATCACAACTTTCTAGAGGGGTTTAGGATGTGGTTCAAGCTAACCTTGTTTCCTGAGCTGCTCAGTGTCAGTGTCGAGATTGGCTTAACTGGTGACCTGCTGGTGTTAAATGTGCACACCTTTGTTAACCAGGTTGTCTAGAGAACTTAGAACCAATGTTTGAAAAATCGGAATCAGACTCGGAATCGGAATCGGAATCGGTCATAAATCGGCCGATTTGAATTTAATGAATTAGTTTACTCGAAAATACATAAAATATTTAAATTTTAAAGAAAAACAACATTTTCAAGATTTTAGGACTGTTGTTATGACCCAGACTTGTTGTTTGAAGGCCAAAGAGCGCCTATACTTGTTGTTTAGGGTTGCTTTCATCCGCAGTACTGCCCACAATTTATTTTAAGCCTTTAAGGTGATTTTCATGACTTTTTACTGTTGCAAAGGTCATAAAAGGCACATGGTTGCTTCAAAATTGTTGTACAAGTGTTTGAACAGCTTCAACCTAAGTTGCATGAAATGGGGAAACGAAGACGAAATGGTGAAACTTCGAAATAGGGGAAACGTGACCCCCCAAAATTTTGGAAATGAAGAAATGCAATATATATATATATATATATATTAAATTTATAAATTAGCAAAGACTTACGAAAATGAATGTGAAATATAAATCATCAATTATACATGTCAACGAATCATTGCCTATATTGGGATCCTATTCATCAATAGCACCCTATGCCTCCCTCCTCTAGGCTCTAGCCCTTGCCTCTAACTCGAATTTCAAAGTTGATCCTCCAAGGACATTAGTCAACGACTCAACACACTACAATTTTGATGAAACTTCCTAATCCAATTGCTAAAATAACGTAGAAAAAGCTTCCCATGCTTGATAAGTGATTTTGCATGAGTGAAGAGTACATTTTTATTAAGGTCATGACAGAGGAATTCAACAATCAACACCACCAACATCAAGGTACATATAGGGGTTGATGTGCTTGATTAAATGCCAATTCCATACACCCTCATACATGATAGAATCTGGTGGCAACCTTGCAATCCTAAAATCCTGAAAACTATTAAGTCTGCTGAATTTTGAATGGGATCTAAAAATCTGCTTTTTGCATATGAAGTTTGATGAGGTTGGAACCACTCTCAAACATCCTTAAACAATTAATAGTAATGTTAAAAATTTAATTAAAAGTGACATTCTCCTTATCTTTTATTTTCCATCCTTTTACTTCAAGAATTTAACATTACCATTGATATCACCAAGTACTACTGCACCATGGGGATATTGCATTTTTTTTTTGAGTCTGCGGGCACCCACACAAAATTCCACACAAACCAACCGATTTTTACATAACTCGGTTGATTAGACCGGTTCAGTACCGACCGAACCGATTTGCAGACCGAGTTGATTCGGTTCCTTATCAAACCGGTAGATCGGTCGATTCCGAAACCGATTTGGCCGATTTTTAAAACATAGCTTAGAACCTTGTTTAAGTTATTTAATTTCTCAAGATGTCTAGGGTCGATGTCAAGAGATTTGCTCAACTGGTGACCTAGTGAATTCTATATGTAAAGTATATGATCCTTGTCATCGAAAATGGGAACATAACAAGAAACAGGGCTATGGTTTACGGGATAAAAAACGAGAACCCATTCCTGGTGCTATTATGCATATAAAATTGATTAATATTGAACTAATGTAGTGTTAAGACAAAAACCCCTAAATGGCTTACAGAGCTCGAAAAACAACATGCTACTATAAATAACTACATATAATCAAAATCATCACTTATATTGGGATCTTCATCATGAGTAGCACCCTGTGCTCCCTCCTTTAACCTTTGCTTCTACCTCGGTCTTCCAAGGACATTAGTCGACACCCTCCAATTTTGTTGAAACTCCTTGATCCAAGCATTAAAATAAGGTAGAAAATGTTTAGCATGCCTAATCAAGGATTTTGTTGGAGTGTAAGGGTACATTTTTAGTATTTATTATGGTCATGAAAGAGGATTTCAAGAATCATTACCACCAACATTAGAGTGCTTGGTGCACTTGATTAAAAGGAAACTCTGCAATCCTGAACGCTGTAAAGTCTACGAAATTCTGAATGGGATATGAAATTCTATTTTCTCCATAGGAAGTCTGATAAGGTTGAAACCATTCTTAAACATCTTGAAAACAATGATTGGTAATGTTAAAAATTTAAATAAAAGTTGACATTCTCCTTTATCTTTCCTTTTTAATCCATTTACATCAAGTCTTAAGAATTTAATATTACCAATGATTACCAAGGTGAGAAATTCCTTAGAGCATAATCCTCTCCTCTATCTCTGTTTGTCAAAATGAGGGTAAAAAGGCTGAGAATCATGTTATAAAGCATTATTGGCATCAATAGGTGATATTTTCCTTTGACACTCAATATATACCTAAAATATTGTGATATGTTGAGTTTGTTGCAATACTTTCATTAGAAGAAAATATCACAACATATTGTGCCAATAATATTGGCTTGGGGAAAGTTGTGTGATATATTGTGATACCAATGATACATTGGCGATGGACGTAACACCGAGACACATCTTTTGCAAATATTTTTTTTATTTTGAAATCATTAATGTTTGATTGTTGCGGATGTCCTACACAAGTCAATTAAAGCTATTTGCATTCACCTACATTCACATAATGTTGGCCTTTTATTGTCCAACAACGTCTTAACACAACTTGAAAAAATTGAATGTCTTGGTTATACAAAGTGTAGAGAGATAAAGTTGTGTTCAATTGCATTAGGTTGACTTGGTTTGTAACCTTCAAACCAACACAGTTGATTGAAAAATATCTTTGCTTCAAAATTGTATCACATAGAAAAGTATTTTCTCATAAAGGTTTGGGAAATAAGATTATCAACAAAGAATGCTTGTTTGCTCACAAAAATGACTTCATGTTTCATTTATCTTATTTTTGAGTGTTGAAGTAGCTTTGCCATTGCTTTTAGACTAGAATTGGCTTTGACATCCTAACTTACATGTGAATTCTTTTTGTTCAAGGGTTATTTTGCTTTGTGGCTACTAGAAGGATATAATCAAATTTTATTTTTTGCTTGTCAAAATGATAGAGAATGTAGAGGGTTTGGTTCCAAATTAGTTTATTGGTAACTAGTGGGTATAATATTGTTTGCGCTTTGATTTCCCTTCAATAGGTAGCAACGATTACACATCTTAATTCCTTTTGCATTTAAATTGCTTGTGCTGACATCAACTTGATTCTCTATACAAACATTTCTTTAGCAAATGGAAGTCTCCTAACATTACCATCTACGAGGATCCAATAATGGGTCCAAGAATAATGTTGGACCCATCCATTTAGGTAACATAAAATTGGGATGCAAAGCATATTTGTCCGTAGCTATTTTTGAATAATCAAGTATTTTAGGTTTCTCATGCAACACATTTACTTCCATAATGCCTTTGACTAGAATTTGTAGGTATTTTGTTAAATCACATAGATTCAATTATCTCTTTTATAAGAGATTTATGGTGATAATAATGGTCTCCTTTTTAATTGATGTTGTACTTTCAAGATTGGGCAATGTATGCTGCAGAAAAGGTTTTGAAATGTAAGATTGCTTTTCTGATTCACCTTATTCTTTTCATGGAAACCTCTAACTGCATACTACTTTATATGAACTATATATCTCACCTTGTTATGCTTCTTAATATCAAAGTTCAGGGACATATAATGTGAGATGTCCTCATTCAAATGCCTCAAGTCCCATTTGATTTAGACTTTGTAAGCCAAAAGCTTTTTTCTTTTTGTGATATGTAATGGTGATAGGATGAGTTTGGAACATGATCTTCAAACTTCAACTATTTGTTTCCTTCTAATGCTCCAAATTACTTGAGAACACATAGGTCATCTCTTCATGATGTCTTCTCCATAATGTCTTTTTCCTCAAAATTGGATATTAGGAGAGAGAGATCAAATAGACCATGACATGCCCATTCTATGGTGTGTATTTCAGATCTTGGATCTACTTGTGTTGTACGCCTTTCTCCCATATTGCCCTCTTGTTTTGGAGCTTGTTTTCTTATGGTCTAGATTAACTCTACATTTTACTTTTTGCATCTTGCCTTTTACAGGAGCCTATTTAGTGCTCCCACTTTGGATTGACATCATTGTAACCAATAGTGCCCTTGATCCACTTTAGTTGGACATTAATATGATTATCTTATCATATCTTATTTTATCTAATCAAGGATTAGGGGTGTGAAACCTCTCTCCTAATATTACTTGTTTGGGAGATAATAATTGCAATCTTCACCAACCCTAATTAATAATAATCAATGAATAGTAGAATTATACAAACCAAAATAATTAAATATATCTTTAGCAAGGAAATATTTACAAGTGTGTACACATAATCAAAGAAGTACGGGCACCTCTAAAGGTAGAGTTTGACTCGGAATTTTGAAGATTGGGAGGAAGAATTCTCTAAAAGACATGTATTAAGTTTGAGATGGGATATAAATTGAGGGGAAACACCCCAATTTATATACGAAGGTTGAAATCGTTATTTGGGGCTTAAGTAACTAGAAGCCCTTATTTAGTCTACTAATCACAATTATATGCCTTAGGATTAACTTGGGCTAGGGATAATTGAACTACTTGTTCGACGCACGATGCTCGTGCAAATGTGTTTTTGTGCATGAATCATTAATGCCTACTTTAAACACCTTCATTTGGTGGTGTTTTGAACCAAATACAATTTGAAGATTGGAAAAGCTTTGAGCTAGAAACCTTTTAGTTGGAAGTGTTCCCTATGTTATTTAGAGGCATTTCTATTGATAAGGGTTCTAACTTTTAGTTGAGGCTTAATTAACTAGTAAGCCCTTATTTAAGTTTAGTAATTACAAATATGCACCCTAAGATTGACCTAGGCTTTAGATATTGGATTACTTGTTTTAGGCACAACACCTACTCTAGATGCGTTTCTAGTACAAGAATGCACTATTCCCCACTTGAAATGTCCTCAATTGTTAGTGATTTTTACCAAAAGTATTTTTGATGATTGGAAGATCCTTGAGTTAGAAACCTCATAACTAGAAGTGTTGACCCCCATACATTATAAATTGTTGATTGCTAAGGCTTGTGTGTAAGGTGACTATCTTTTACTTCAAAGAAGTTCCCAAGTAGACATGTTTTTGCAATTTGACCTAAGACCAACTAAAACTAAAGAATTTACTATGCAAAGATTTGTAGCTTTGTGACTTTACAAAATATTTGATTGAGCATTCGAAATAATTTTAAAACATTTTAAAGCACATAGGGTGCAACACGCAACTCCCTATTGTAAAAACAATAGCATGCCCTAGTAGGGTGTATCGAGTCCATACCATCATTCTTTGGGCTATGGAATTCCATATATTGATGTATGGATTATACAAACTCTTTTCTCATTTTACAAGAATCTAAATTGGGTTTATTAAAGGAGAACCCAAAGTTTTTTCTCTCCAACATCTAAGACCTAAACATATAGAAATAGGTGTGTTAGATATTGTTTTTTGATAGGGAATGGCGCTAAAAATCCATTTAGATGCTATTGTTTAAGTGTTGAAGTTAATGTTTTTTGCAATTTAGTGGGGTCCCAATCATAGGGAATCAAGATTTTATGTTGAAGGATTCTCTCCATCTTTATATGAAAGCTAGGTTAATTGGTCTTCTTGGAAATCCCTCAAAGAAGCTTTCTTGACAAACTTGTACTCCATTCTTTCTTGTTCTTACTATAAGTGTCTTAACTTGCTATTTTTCTTTTTCACTATCTAACATTTGAAGATATCGTTTCTCTAGCGTTGCCTTCCGTTAGACATCTATGATAGTTGCCAATAATGACAGAGGAATGATCATACACTTGATATCTAATATTGCCTCTATGCCATACAACAAGATGTAGGGGGATTGCCTTGGAGTGATTCAGTAGGTGGATTGCCTTGGAGTGATTCAGTAGGTCCAAATAGCTTGAGGTAGCTTTGCATGCTTGTTCCCTCTATTTTGATTTTATTGTTATTATGGCGATTTTGATGTTTGCCTTATTTGTGGACATTGACAACCCATCATCGTGTGGGTTGTTGAATGGCTAGCTTGTCAATATATTGATTTTTTTATAGAAACCAATCACTTGAGCTAAGAACTCAAGATCATAGGTAGTGATAAGTTTGGCAACAACTCATAAATTATATATAAAGTTTTGCATGAGGAATTCAACTACTCTTAATTAGACTATTTCAAAGCTACAACTTTGGGTTGTTTTCTGAAATGGTTTGTAGTTGTGAGAATGCTTGCATGCCCCTTAGTTGATGTAGGGGAGATTGGTCATATGAAGTGTTGTGAGATCCCAAGTCTCATTTTTTGTCAAACTTTCATGTTCAACAATCATAGCCTTCTCCGATTTAAGTCTCCCTTTAGCTCTGTTGAACACTTGTGGCTCGAGTACTTCTTAAACATTGGCCATGTGGCTCGAATACTTCTTGGACATTGGCCATAAGAGTAAAGTTTATTGCATTGAGTTTCTGTTTGCTCTTTCCTCTCAATGATCATCCCTCGATCAATTTTGCTGCTTGAATATCTCTAATGGTGTTGTGTCACCACTTGGGTCTTTGCTTTGGAACATCTTCATCCAAGTCAGTATTATCACTGTAACTTGGGTTGCTTGTACTTGTGTCACCCAAATGCTGATTTGGGCTATGTGGATAAAAAATTATTGGATTGTGTTTGGGAGATTCCTCGTAATGTTCATTATCTACCACCCTTTTAGGTGGAGCTATCTAAAGTTGAACACCTATTTTGAACTCTTGAAATGAAGAATGGAATGGTCCAACTTCCTTATCAACTATGATATCTCTTCTAAATCTTCCCTCATTGGTTTTCACATTAGTCAACCTGTAGGCTTTATGAATGTCGTTGTACCCTCAAAGCATTAGTTTCTTGCTCTTAGGTTCTAGCTTGGTTCTCTTCTCATTTGGAATCTAGGCATATGTAATAGAGCTAAAAACCTTTAGATTATTGACTTTGGGCTTCGTCCTGGACCATGCTACCTCAGGGTTTTTCTGCTTCACCACCATTGTTGGAGATTTGTTCAACATATATATTGTAGTTAGCACTGTCTCAGCCTGAAAATTGTTGGGAACAAACCTATTGTGCATCATACATTTGGCCATCTCCATGGTTGTGTGGTTCCATCCCCCAACAACTCCATTCTACTCTGAAGAGTAAGGTGTAGTGTATTGTTGTTGAATCCAATGTTTAGCACAAAAGCATTTCAAGCCTTTGGAGCAAAATTCTCCATCATTATTAGACCTAAGAGTGATTTTAGGACAACCAGACTCTTTTGATACAAACCGTTACACCAAAACCTTGAGGTGTTAGTGAAGGCTGTCCACTAGGATCTTAACATCCTACCACGCTCCGCAGTCCAGACTCTGGGCTGGATGTGCGCTAGTATGGTGGTGTCCCCTTTGAGCCGTATGAGCCCCGGACGAACACTGCAATGCCGACGTTGCCACCCGCTCTGTGACTCGAACCTGGGTGGAGGCTTTGATACCAATTGATACAAACCGTTACACCAAAACCTCGAGATGTTAGTGAAGGCTGCCCACTAGGATCTTAACATCTTTTTCTACTAATGCTTTAAAATTTTGAAATTCATTAAACACTTCAGATTTTAACTTCAAAAAGTACACCCACATTTCCCTACTATAGCCAACAACAAATAAAAGGAAATACCTAGCACTGTTTATTGATGTCGTGTTCATTAGTCCATAGATGTTTGCATGAACCATTTGAAGGACTTGGGTCTCTCTGCAAGCTTTGCCTTCGTTAAATGACATTCTATATTGCTTCCCTGCTTGGCAAGCTTTGCATACTCCTTGAATTGTTAAGTCTATATGCTGTAATAACTTAGATTCCTACTTCATTAGCATTTAATACATTTTCACAATAACATCAACACAAATAGGATCTCTGAAAGACAAACAATCACAAGGTACACAACAATTTATCCTGGGAAATCCTCAAGGGGAAGAAAACCCATCAAGGACTTCCTCAATATAGATTACCAAAGTACAATTCCCAAAGATAGGTCTCACAAAGAAGAGAGACAAAACCCAAAAACAAGAGCCAAGAACAATCCTCCTCCTCCTTCGCTAGTCTCCTTCCTCTAATGCGCAATGCATAAGTGAGTGAATGGTACAAATGAGGGAAATACTCCCTCTATTTATACTTTACTTTTCACTTGACTTCTAACACAACTAGGTCAGCCTCAATAACTTAACTGGGCTGACTTCTCTAGGAAGACTCAATTAATATTTATACTACATTCTTTTGGGTACTAACGACCCGACTTACAATGGAGGTTATACCTCATGACTTTTACATGACCAAATATAATAATGACATCCCCGAACGGAGGTAAAACATCTTCGACGGAGTTACAATAATAAAGTACAAGTAGAATATTCTTTGAAGTTACATTAATTCAACATGAATCTTATGAAGGATGTCTGGAAGTTCATTTACCATATTCTCTCGAGACAACTGAGAGAGGTAGGTGAGGTTAAGGTGCCCACATTATTGATGTCATAGTGTATTGATGTTTGATCTGTTAAAGTTAGTGCACCTGTGAGACCCATTCTCAAAGAGGATGGTACCCTAGTCAGTTAATTAGGGTTCTTGGTCAAGTCAACCGGGCAGAGTAAAGGGTAAGTCCCTAGAAGGTACCCTAGGGCCTGTCTCCTGGGTTTCTTGGTCGGGGACCAAGCAGGTTGATGCCATGGCAAAGTCCCTAACATGTGGCTAGGGTCCCTATTTGTCTCTAGGGTATTTTGGTCTAGGACCAGACAGTTTCTTGGTCACGATGACCAAGCAGGTCCTGCAGGTTGAGACAGAGACCTCCTGGTTCGGGACCAGGCAAATTCTTGGTCACGAGGACCAAGTAGTTCCTGCAGCGATATACCTGGTCAGTTAACCAGGTGGATCTTCAATCTTGGTCAATGGACCAAGATGATGATGTGTGATGTCCTCCTCTCCTAGGTCTTTGAGATGGTTGAGCTAGATGGTCTTCTCAAGGGATTGGCCACCCCTTGATGGAGTCACTAGCAATTGACCTAAGGAGCAGTCTAGAAGACCACAAGATCACATCATCCAGTGTGGACCTTCCTTATACAGTGATGATGAACTTTCAGGTTGTATGGAACATTTGTACATTTGAGAGAGAGATGATTGGTTGTACCCCACCTTGGTTGCTCATCCTTGGTCTTTACACCATGTTGTTTTTGGTCTTGTGGTACCTTGTTTTATTCACCACTTCGACTTGTGGTTAGAAGGGTCATCTACCCACCTTGAGTTGTTTTGATTTGTACCACCTTGATGTTTTGGTCTTATGGGTACTATGGTTGATTGTCCACCTTTGTGGTTCACCCCTTTGGTCCTGGGGGTTGTGGGTCATGCACCCATCCTTGTTCTATGTTTTTACTTGTACCTTGTGTTTGTCCTTGTACCCTCACCTAATTATTTATATGTGTGGTAACATGACCCTAGTACCCACATAATTTACCCTAATTATATTTTATGACCATATTGCTTTGACTCTTATGTATTGGTACTTACCTAAGACACATTAATTATATTTTTACTATTTGGTGTCTTAGTCCTTAATTGTTGGTACCCTTTCCTAATTTAATGGAACCCTAACTTAATTAAAGATTTAATTATTGATCTTTCTAGAAGGCTCTAAGATCTGTTTATTGAAGTCCCTTACTCCTCATTTGTCATGTCATAACATCATCACAACTCCATATCTTAGCTCCGTTTTCTCTGTTGCTTGACTTCAAGGGTTTAAGAGGTTGTATTGCTGCTTGTTTACTTGCTTTGGAGGCTGCCCACCTGTCAAAGTCTTCCACATACCTCAGATCTGAATTTTTACTGACTAATAGGGCTGATGTCAAAGTTTATTTTGCTGTTGCTACTTGTGTCGTAGGTCTGATTGGAGTCTGATCTATTCGTAGAGGTTTGATTGAGGTTAGATTTGGTTGATAAGGGGTTCGATATGTTGCTGCCATCTTTGTTTGACTGAGCTGTGAGATCCACTGATTAGATCTAATTGCTGTGGGTTAGATTGAGGCTCGATCTGTTTGATCTGACCATTAAGGGATCTGATCTACCTGTTGTGTTGTTCGATCTGCCTTTACCTGCTTGGTTGAATTTGTGTTGAGCTCAGATCTGCTCATTGAGCTGCCATTGAGGTTTGGTCTGTTATATTCCTACCTGTTGAGAAGGCCGTGACAATAAAGCCCAATCGTTTTGATCTTCGATCTGCTTGCTGGTTAATTAATTGTGGAGACCGTGAGGCCTGTAGGTCTGATCCAGTTTGCTAGTGAAAATTATGGAGGTCGTAAGGCCCTGGGGTTTGTCCTACTCTGTTGTGTGCTTGTCCGTGGAAGCCATGAGTGTTGGTGGACATAGCTAGAGTGATCAGACCATGTTTAATATGCTGAGCCTTTCTCTTTTACGAGATCTATACTACTGAAATTTGTCTTTACCATATCCATATTGCTGAGACTTGATTTGCTCTATGTGCTGATCCTTTGTGTCTGATTGAGGTCATAGTTTTGCTAGGGTTCAGACCTCTTGTACTTAAATCTTTTGGACTTCTATCATGCTGTGACTTGATTGAGATTGTCACTGTGTTTTTTACTGTCTTTGACTACTTGATTGTACCTCAACTTGTCATCTCTCTCTCTGGTTTGTACTTACCCTCTAAGTTAGGGTCAGCTGGTTCCTAGTGTTTGACTGGCCTCTGAGAGGCTCAGTTCCTTTGGAAGTTATTTCTTCTGAGTATAAAATAGGAAGGGTCCTACACTACAGGTAAGTTACCTTAACTTGTTCTTATTATGAATTAAATGTGTTATTAATACCGTTGATTACATGTTACTGAAGATTGCTTTAACACGAGGACCTACTTGGTAGTGTTAAAGATGATGAGATGAAAATTATGTTGTACTGTTTATTTATTGCTGTACTTTTACTGTTTAAGTACTAGTTTGTTGAATGTAATTTTGCATTAAAGCACATGAATTTTTAATTCTCTGCATCAAACCCTATCCCTAACCAAAATTTAACACGATCCACTCTTGGATGCAAATGCATGCTCTCTGATCTATCCATTTTTGACTAGTCAGAATAGTCCATGATCTTCCAGACCATTAGCAATGCTCTTCTTATTCTCCTTGTCAATTACATAGTATTTATGATCGATAAAGATGACAAGAAGCTAGTGATACTCCCTCATAACTGATAACAGATTAAGCTCCATACTTGGCACATAATGCACATTGAGGAAAATAAGCATGTTTCCTCCTAAGGATACCTAAATATTTACTTTCCCAATGACCATGTACTTTTCACCATTGTTACAAATATCAACGCGGCGAAAAAACCGGCAGGGTCCAGGAAACATCGTTTCGCGATATCTCGACAGCACATCGGCAAACTTAAAAAATGCATTTTTTTTTTGGTTCTTTTTTTTTTCCAGTTTTTTAAACATCTAAAGAAACAATAACATCAAATAAACACATTGCCGCATGAATATGGAAAGAAAACCGGTATATAAGATATATAAGATGTCTAGAGATACATCACACATTAAAATGGATCATGTCCTACTCTTGAATACTGAATCATAAAAAATATATCAAATGTGATAAATTTGGAAAAATACTCCAAATGCAAAAGCTCCAATCTTCAAATCTAATCGTTGATGGTGAGTGAAATGATGAATAAAATCTTCCTTGGGCAAAATAGAAGCTCTCCTAGTCTCCTTGGCTCTCCTCTCCTTGGCTGTAGCATCCAAATGAACCAAAACAAAGTGAATCCGTGGCCTTTAAAACCACTTTTCCGGCTACTAACATGCCCTGTCAAAAAATCGGGAAAAATTAGGATAAATCGGCGAAAAATCGGCTAGAAATTGGCTAGAAATCGGCAAAAAATCAGCCAAAACACGCCCTGTCAAAAAATCGGGAGAAATTGGCGAAAAATCGGGGTAAAAATCGCTGAAAAATCGGCCTGATTTTTCCATAAAAAATCGGGTGCTTTGAAAAATCGCGATTTATCGCTAGTCGTCGATAAATCGGCCGATATTTGTAACACTGCTTTTACCACCATCAAAGATTATTGAATCTTTAGTCATTGGGAGTGTAATCCATGAAACAATGTTGTCTATTGGTGATATGGCGAGATGCCCTTGAGTCAACGTACCAAGTAGATGACTTGTAGTTATCTGTTGGATGCTTGGTCATGGATACATAGAACGTTGACTTCTCCTTCTCTATATGTATTGCAACATGAACCTTTTGTTGAGGCTCTCCGTGGTTGGTTGTTTGTTCAAATAACCTCTTTCTGCAAAACTTCTTTAGATGGCTTTCATTGCCATAGTAATGACAAGTGATGGTCATTTGACTCTGTTTGGCATCATCTCTAGTGCCTTGACCTTTCTTCATGGCCCATTTACCTTTGCCCTTGAAATTTGCACCAAAGGCTTGTTTGAACTCTTTGTTTCACCGCTACTATTGTAAGAGCTTAGTGCAAAGCGCATTAAATTTGGTCAACACCTATAGAGGTGATGTTCATAGTCTCAGTAAAGTGCTTATAAGCACATGGTAAGCTTTTCAACATGATAACCACCGTGTCTTCTTCCATCTTGCGCTCAATGGTAGCCAGTTGTTCTCGAATTACTTTGATCTTTAGTAAATGCTTCTACAACGAGGCACTCCCATCCATCATAAACGAAAACAACATGCTCTTTAGGAAGAAGGCTCGACCCTTATTTGAAGTGTAATGTAGATTTTTCAACTGCTTCCAAATGGTTCTGAAAGTCATTCTAGTTTAGACTTTAGGAATCATAGCATTTGCAATGTACAATTAAAGAAACATTATTTCTTCTTTGTCTTGCTCATCAAACTTGTCTTCATCTCTACTTGCAATTGTGGGGCATATATCGGTACTGAAGACAATATTAGCCAAGCACTTGTACTAAAACATGGCCAACATATGTTGCATCCACATATTGGTAGTTCTTGCTTGAGAACCTTTGGCTTGCTTCCAACATGATGTTGGTCAAAGCAATTGTAATTATAAGTCATAAATGCACTAAAATATATTGAAATAGAGCAAATGCTGAAAAATCCTTGGCAAATCATTGTAGCAATCAAGTGTTGCTAATCAACAAGCAAATTTCTAATAAATCTGCCCACAAACAACTAAAGAACATAGATTTTGACAAATCTTCTCAAAATCAACCCTGTAAACCTTGGATATACACTCAAATAGTTGTAAAACACACAAATCTAGATATATTTGTTCACAAATAGCTCAAAAATAGTGAGATCTGATAAAAACTAAAAGCAAATCAATTAATTTCTTCGTAATTTTATTGAAAAACATGAAATCAATAACAAAATCTTCAAGACTAGCAAATTTGGGCACCAATCCTTTAAACCAAGTTTAGCAAAGAAGGTTTATCCTCTAAACCTTTAAATAGGCTTCTTCATAAGCAATACAATGGGCCATTACCATGGGTCACCAAATACCATGGGCCCAAAAAACCATGACCAAGTCAAGTTTACCTAACAAGTGGAGACAACGAGTTGATAAAATCAAAATTTCCATATTAGAAATAGAAATATAAAGAGAAAATATAAAAAATATATCTACACATTTAATTACTAATAACTAATTAGTTATAATAATAAATTACACACACACACACACACATATATGCTTGGTATATAGATATTAATGACGTGTAAAAATAAAAATGCACTTCAAAATGACGGGCGAAATTAAAATTCACAATTCATTAATGACGGACAAAATTAAAATTCACACTTCATTAATGATGTTTAATTTTATGAAGTGGCAGTATTTTGACGTGTAAAACGGAAAATGACGGTTATTTACCCTTCAAATCTCAATATTGCTATCATCAACACTCATGCATAGTCTTAATCAACAATTTAAAATAAGCAGCACTTGACAAGGTCTAAGTTCAATTTGATCTCAGTGTCTTATATGCAAAGGAGTTGTATATCAATATCTGTGTTACTAGATCTGTCCACCCTAGGCGATGGATCCGCGGATTTGATACGGATCCGAATTTGGATCCACCTAGGATCCGCCCAGGATTCATTCTAACTCGAGATTTGACAGATGTTTTTAATGGGTTTGCTGGACCGCTTGGTTTTAGATACGGTAGGCTATGGTAAACTACACCAGAAAATGCCAGCGTTGTTGGGCTCAAATACACGACCACGAGCATATTAACACGACTATAATTTATGGTGGCCTCAAACCCATGACAAAAGCCGCACTAGAAAATGCCAATGTCGTTTTCCTCAAACACACGACCATGACCACATTAAGCGAGTATGTTCACAGTCTCCAACCCACGATTTTGGCTGGCTAGAATTTGTGTATGTTCACATTGGCCTCGAACCCACGACCGAAATGACACAAGAAAATGACAGTGCCGTCAACCTCAAACACACGACCATCACCATATTGGCGCGACTATAATTTATTGATGCTTAGGCTCGAATCCACGACAGACCGAAAGGATGATCCATAATTATATTTAATTCTACCTAAAATTAGAAGGATTTGTATTAAAAATTTCAAGGTATTTCTGTATTAACAATATACTTGGCTTATTGCTTATTAATTAAATACTTGAAATTGGCTTATTTAATCAATAAGGATCAATATACTATGAAATTATAAGGATTTGTATTTACAATTTCAATTAATTTATATATAAGTAACAAGAAGTCATATAAATAAATAAGTATATCATAAATAATAATTAGAATTATAATATATATATATATATATATATATATAGTAACTTTATAATTATGACTTAGATTAGTTATTATTTATAAACATTATCCATCTATTATTTAATTTATATAAGTATTATAGATTAAAAATATGTATATTTTGAAATTTGATTAAGGTTTTATTTATAAAAATTTATAAAAATATTTTTATACTATTTATACCTGCCGTTTCCTTGCTGTATCCGGATCCTGGCTTTTCAAAAACTTGACGGATCCGTATCCGAATCTTGGTAACTTAGATCAATATATATGACAACGTTTTAAGCAATGTTTACTGAATGAAATAAGAGTTCAATTGACTTCTGCAATATAAATATTAGTCAAACAATTGTAGCAGTGTATGTTAGCAACCTGTAGTCACAAATATCAGTGACCAATCAGTGTTTGACTGTCATAATCCATATCAGCAAGGTGTAACAATACGGTCATCCCTACATAAGACTTTTTACGGCCCAAATCGCCTCGTTTTAGTGGAAAAGGGCTAGCTTTTATGCAGGTTGAAATCCTAACTGAGTTTGACAGCTGCTGCAGGGTTCGGTTTACGGCTTTAGTGGTCAAAACATGCGTAAGGAGACTCCAAAGTACCTTGAAAACATCGCCCTAATGAGGAAAATCACATTGAAGGCAGGTCGGATTAACCAATGTTCCCCCAAGGTTCCGAGACGGCGGGACGCGGGTGCGGGGAGACGCACATTCGGGACGTGTGGAGACCACCCCCAAATTTTAGAGAAATTCGGGGGGACGGCGGGACGCGAGAGTTATAATTTTTTTTTAAAATATTAAAAATATGCAAAATATAAATCCCAACAATAACAAACCATCCCATGCAAATTAGTGAATTACTAAACACTACATTCATCATTGTGCAATCATGCAATGTAAATGCAAAGTTCAAACAAATTACACGATTCATCATAATTATATTAATATATGTATCTGTGATTAACATGAACATCATATTTCATGTTTGTCACTTTTGAGTCTTTGTCATTTGATATTTCAGTTTTGAGTCTCGCCGGAGTTTCGGAGTTTCGGGGGGGACGCCCACAAGTCTCGGAGTTTCGGGGGGGACGCCCACAAGTCTCGGAGTTTCGGGGGGGACGCCCACAAGTCTCGCCGCCCACCGAAACGTTTCGCTGTGCGTTTCGCCAAGTTTTGCCCAAAGCGGGACGTCCCGAAACGTTTCGCATGGAGTTTCGGAGTCCCCGGGACGCAAGAAACGCCGAAACGCGTCCCCGACCCTTCGGGACGCGTCCCCGTGGAACACTGGGATTAACTTTGTCTCACTGATTTTGAAATTGCCGAAACCCTAACCTGTTAGCCAGTCAACTGTAAAATTTCGCTGCGGGGTTTTGAGGCTTGTAACTTGGGCTAATTATGACACCCTTAGGGATTCATGGAGAAGATACCTAGGGCATAGCCCTTGGTGGAGTTGGATTTTGTAATATTTTGATATTTTTTCAAATTTTTAGGGTTTTCCTGAAATAATATTACAGACCTAAAAACTAATCTAATATACCATGAAAATGCAAATAATTACCCGTGTTACCAGAATCGTGGTTTAAACCGTGATTTCCCAATTTAAATCGGAATTGTGACTGAAACGATCCGATTCAAATTTGGGCGAGTTTGAATTGGGTTGCCCGATTTTTGTCCGCTCAACGTGACTTGGAATCGCAATTTAAACCAGATCTGACCTAAACTCGCGATTTATTGGTTTGTGTGCCCAAAATTTGCCAAAACGTCAATTTTCCCTCCGGTTTTTTGTGGTTCCATTCACTGAGTGTTTTTCCTTGTTCCATTCCGTGTCCCACTGCCCGTGTGTTTACTCCGCTGTTGTTTTGAGCGATCGGACCGAGTTGTGACTGATCTGCTTCTGTTGTGATCGTGGTGGCTACCTGTGCTACTGTGTGTGGATAGAGGGAGTCGCAGCTGTGTGGACAGAGGGACTCAGAGAGTTGTGAGCCGTTTCATCGTGGCTGCGTGGAGAGGGGGACTCTCGACTGCGTGGACGGAGGGAGTGGTGACTGAGGGTTGCAGCCTGCGTGGACAGAGGGAGTGGTGACTGAGGGTTGCAGCCTGCGTGTGAGTCTCAAGTTCCGAGTCCCGACCGTGCACAGAATGTTCCAACTGTGCATTGACTGTTACAACTATGCGCCACGAGTCCCCATCTTCCCGACTGTGGAGTTATGGTTGTGCATTGACTGTTCCAAACTTCCAACAGTGTGAAGTGCCAGCAAATTTGGTAGGCCGCAGGACTCCACGATTTAACAACTCAAGTTTCAAACTTTCAACCATTTCCGAGTTTAGTCACTTGCTCGCAGCTCAACAGGACATACTCGACAGAGATTTGGCCCTTCGGTGGCCATCTTCTTTAGGGTTCAGCCTTGAGGATTGGAGGTAACCCTGGTTACCCTACGACCTATGCACTTACTGTTGGTTTAAAATTTAAATAAAAACATTAATGTTTCAGTCTTCATAGCTAGACAGAGACTGCTAGTAACTAAGTGGTTTTGCATTTTTTAATTTTTTTCAGTTTTTAAAATGGCATAAACTTGGTCTAAAATTTGATAAAATTTTTTGCAGACTCTAAAGTTGGTAAAAAAAATTGCTGACTCTAAATTTGGTAAAACATCTGGTCTCAAACTCAGATTTTAAGAGGCATTAAATTTTATTTTACATTGTTTTGCAGGCAGCCAACAGGGGCATTAAATTTATCCCAGTTACCAACGTCAACTTGCCACAGCCTTACCATTGACTAGTCATTTGATCCTTAGTGAAATTGAAAATGCCAAAAGAGAGAGATTTGCATGGGCTTACTTTGAAAAGATTCATGGTTCAATTAAGTTGTTGTGTAAATTTTGCAAGGAAATGCAGCGGGTGTTAAACACAATGCTCACTGAGAGCGGGGGGGTGAATCAGTGAGCCTATACTTTAACTAATTTCAACTTCAATCACCAACTCATATATCATCATTTCACATATTCAATGAACTAACTATCAATCCATATGTCAATCAACAAATGAAACACAACAACATATAATACGAGACACAAGATATAGTTTTTTGTAATCTTTTTGTATTTGGTTCAACGGCTACAACCGTGAGGCAATTCAGCACCAACTGAAACAAAAGAGCACCAACTCTTTATCTAGGACCCTGCCTAGTTTTTCTTAGACCCAGCCAAGTAAATGGATACAAGACCCTGCTTGTATTTGTTAGTACAATTCATCATAAGACCCTGCTTGTAAATTATATGTACATATTACATCAATCAATCTGACCACACTATCATCATAATTCTGTCAAGCATACTGTGACACATTATACAAATCAAACTGTCCAGCACTGTGTCCATGAACAATTAGCATTCAGTCATGCCAAGCATCTTCATCATGCACATCAAAACGAAATCTCCACACCTCCACCGAAATCTTCACTAGTTCACTGAAATCTTCACTGCTGCACCGAAATCTTCACTGCTGCACTGTGTCATCATCATTCAGTTGGTTTTCATCATTACTGCTCTAACATTTTCAAGCACAGATATCCTCATGTATGATTTTATGCTGTTCATAAAATATGTCCATTAGGTGCTGCCTTAGATCAGCAAATCTTCATCATCCAAAACATGCTGCTGCCCTAGCATAAATAATATCATCAAGATCTTCAACAATCACCAGTATTCTGCTGGCCTAACATATCAACCAGCTGTCCAGCATCATGCATCAAGTCTTCATTGCAGTCAACCCAGAAAACTCAGACCACCGAGCATATTATCAGCACTTTTCCTCAGCAGTACTTCATTTGTCCAGCATATCAGCATTATTAAAAACATGTCATCAGAATTGTCAATTCAAATCCAAGCTGCCCAGAAACCATGTCTTCATTATATATTCATCATTCAGTTGACCCAGAAATAAAAGATAAGAGTTTCTTCTAGCTGCCCGTACTGCTGCTGCTCTCCACCGAACTGTCCTCACCTGAACCTAACCACCAAACTCAGAGAACCCTTCACATCACAGAAATCTTTTTTAACAATTCGCTTCGTCAATCCAACGAAATGATCTTAATTTATACTTGACTTGTTCATCATGTTTAGAGGCCGACTTGTCAAAGTTTTATTCATCATTTAATAATTAAATGATATTTTTTATTTCCACAATATCTGGGAGCCGACTTCATCATTAAATGATATATTTTTTTGTTCCACGTTTTACTCATCAAACATATAATTGTTTGGTTGTTTTGCCAAGTGGATTTAAAAACCACTTTATCCCATCTCATGGTGGTCTCCACATACACGCAAAGGCCATCTTCTTGTCTTCAAATGTGCTCGCAGGTGGTGTTTGGAGATGTCCGTAACCTCTCATGAGGATGCCCGCAGGGTGGTTTAATGCTTCAAGAGATGAGCCCACAGCGAGGGTTTATAGCATGCCCTCGACCACTTCTCAACATGCCCGCAGCTCTATTTTGGATGCCATAAAAATGATACCCGCACTGTCCATTTTTCATATGCCCGCATTGTTCTTTCCTCATGAAGCATGCGCGCAAGCTCATGCTTGCTTGGCATGTCTTCTCCATCCATGTTGTCCATCCATGCTTGGCCTTTGTCCATGTCCTTGTCCTTCAAGCTTGTCAAACTTGTCCTTGGTCTTTATCCTTGTCATCATGTCCAGCCTTGTCTTGCTTGCTTGTTTTGTCAAGACCTTTGTCCAACTCATCATCTAAGGTATTAGGGCCATCTCCAAATGATGACAGAATGGGTCATTTGGCTCATTAGGTGGTCCAGTCATTGTCATGCTTGTCATGTGTTCTCCATGTCATCATTGCACACTTCACCCATGTCCATGACATCAATCATATTTATCCTTTGTCATTAATGGTTTGTCATCAATGACAACCATATTCATCATCGGGGGCATCTTTAGATTCAAATTACACCTTGCATGTATTCCCAGTCATGACATTGGCCCTTGTAGGAGTGTTCCCATAGATGTTAAACACTAAGCCAAGTTGGCCATTGACTGCATGAATGAGTTGAAGCGCAAAAAAACATGTATAAATGCTGCAATTTCAAGTGCTCCAAGTGCCCAAATTTCTTCCAATACCCCCTTGTCACCTTTCACAAATGAATCATCAATGCCATCGGGCCCAAGTCATATTCCAAATCCATCTCATCCTATTCCTCCCATTCCAACAAATTTGAATACCAGAGGTGGAAATATACATTCTTTTTTTGCAACCCGCACACAACTCGATGCCCAACCTAGCTTGGATGGCACATGTTGGAAAAAGAATGTTCATATTCAAGCCAGGAAAGCCGTTGCCACTTTTTGGTACTACTGTGACCTCCCATTCAACTATGCAAGAAGTCCTTATTGGCAGGCCATGATTGATGCAGTGGCTATTGTTGGTCCGAGGTTCAAAGCCCCTACATATGAGAGCCTTAGGATTGATTTGCTACTAGAAACATGGTGTACTATCATGAGTGATGGATGGATAGATCAAAGGAATAGACCATTGATCAATTTCCTCGTTTCCTGCCTAAAGGGAACAATGTTTCTCAAATCAGTGGATGCCTCAGACAAAGTCAAGAGTGCTCAACTGATTTGTGAAATGATGGAAGAAATTGTTCAAGAAGTGGGAGAAGAAAATGTTGTGCAAATTGTTACCGACAATGTAGCTAATTATATGGCTGCTGGTAGATTGTTTTAGCGTAGGCACCCCACTATATTTTGGAGCTCTTGTGCTGTGCACTGGATAGACTTGATGCTCAAGGACATTGGTAAACTTCAATGGATACAAGAGGTTGTGGAAAAGGAAAAATCCATAACCAAATTCATCTACAACCACACAAATGTCCTTTCTACCATGGGAATATACATAGAAGGCGAGGAACTTGTTCATCCTGGGGCGACGAGATTTGCAACAAACTTCATATCCTTGCAATCTGTAGTAGAGCAAAAGGTCAACTTGAAGAGAATGTTTTGGGCCTGAGTGGATGGCCTCTAGACATGGAAGAACACTTGAGGGCATTGAAATTGTTGCTCTTGTCTTCAATGGTGCTTTTTGGAGACATGTTGAAGAGATCATTGCTGTGACAGAACCGCTTGTCAAAGTGCTTAGGTACTTAATTTCTAAACCTTTTCAATGTTCATTACTTCATTAGTTCAATTTGAAGTCAAACTTCATTATATTTTCAAATTTCATTTAATGTTTAAAACTTTAAACTTTAAAGGTTTAAATTGATATAAAAAAATCAAATGTTTGATAATTTACTTTGATGATTGGTCTTTCAGGATGTTTGATGGTGAGAAACCTGTCATGGGTTACATTTATGAATCAATGGATCTCGCCAAAGAGGCCATCAAAGCAAAATATCAAAATGATGAGTCCAAATATATGCCTCTTTGGGACATCATTGATGAGCTATGGGATAGGCCGCTGCACTCACCTTTACATGCCGAATACTTTTTAAATCCAACATATTATTATGATAAGACCAAGTTTAGTGAGAATGGGGAGGTTGGTCGAGGGCTTATGACTTGCCTTGAGATGATGAACCCAGATCAAGAAGTCCAAAGTTGTATCATTTCTCAGCTGCAAGATTATAGGATGCCTCATAACTTTTTTCCTTTACCAGTGCTATATGGGCAAGGACAAGAGTGTTGCTAGGTATTTTGTATTATGTTTTATAATTTATTATCCTGATTTTTTAAAGTTTTTTTCATTTTCAATTATTAATCTTGAATCTTGAATCCCATGCCACTTGGCAGGTCTTTGGCGGCAAAATTTTGGCAATGATACGCTCGATACATAAATTTACCACTAGAATCTTAAATCAAACATGCAGCGCTTCAGGTTGTGAGCGCAACTGCTTGACACACAAGCGTGCTTGAATGACCTTGTTTTTGTCCACTACAACATTCAGCTTCACAACAAGCAGTTACTCGGTGAGACACTTAAGTCTTAAAAATTAATGGCTTAATCATTTGCAACTTGAATTTGAAGGATTGGTTTAAATTTTCAATTCACATTTTCAATGTATCTTGATGTTGATAGGTTTGGATCATTCATCTATTTCCTTGGACATGGAAGACACAGAGCTAGGATTAGATCAAGATGGGGATCCTACATCTACTTGGATCCAATTAGGGGCTCCTGTGTTTAGACTCGAGGACTTACAGACCCTTGAGGGTCAAGCTGAAGCAAGTGGAGACATAGGAGCATCTACTTCTTAGCTTTTTTTTACTATTTAGTATTTACTTTTAGACTGTTAGTATCTCGATCCTTACTTTTGTCACTTGTGTATTTTGGCATTTGGACTCATCTTATGGATGAGATTGATATATTTGGACATCTATCTACATTATTGACTCATCTTATGTATGAGAACTAATATATTTTGGACATCTATTGATATTTGTTGGATAACTATTGATAACTTGCAGTGTATGGACATTGCTATGTGCTATGTGAATATCTATGAAAAATGTTTTTTTTTTAAATTCAAAATATGTGTATATATTTAATTTTTGTATTTGCCAATTTTTTGCTGATTTGATTCAAACTCTTCGCTCTTTTGCCTCGTCGATTTATTTTCGATTCCGATTCTATCAACTATGATAATTACACATGAAAATGCATGAATTTTGAGTATTAAAAATGACAAGGGGGATATAATTCCTTTCTCAATCCCAGGGCATAAGGGATCGATGATCAACGTCCCTACGAGAAGAGTTCTTCTAGGCTTGCAAAAATAGGGCATCAACCAACAACCCCAAGGGTTCGTTGGGAGAGCCTAACAAAAGCAAAGTAGAGTTCCAGGGCCCTTTACGAACAAGACTTCTTCAAGAGAACGTCTTTCAACCATACAAAATTGATAAAATCTTGATAATTAAACCCTAATCAACAAGTAGAATGCACCAACTTGGCACCATTCAACAAAGATATATTCTTACCAAGATTCAACAAAGATGAGGAAAGCAAAACCCTAGATCACCTTTATGCATGAGCTTTTCCAACCATTCTAGCATCAACATGTATGTGCAAAGAAAACCCTAGCACTATGCTGTTGGGAGCGAGAGCGAAGCGAAAAGCGAAATTTTCAAAAGCTCCCATTTTGGGAACGTTTTTTATATAGTATATATTTTGATGGATTTATATCTTGAAAACATGTAGGATGTTGAATTAGCTATAGAAAACATGGATTCAACCATATAACATCAATCATCTAGTGGTTATAACTTATAACTAGTGAAGCATGACTCCGGAGAGACTCGCGGGTACTCGTGTGTCCCCTCGAGCGGCCTGCCGGAATGGGTAATCGCATAAGACTCGGCCCCAAGACTCGACGACTAGGATTACTCGTTGAACTCCGCAGAACCGACATCGAACTCGGCAAAACCAACATCGAACTCGGCATCAGAGTTGGCATTGGAGTTGTGCTAAGGAAAAAGACGAAACTCTTCAAGTGCTTTAAGGCAAGGGCTTTGTCCACGAGATTACCAACGGCGGCATTTATGCCTCCAGGAATCAAACGCTTGGCGATTTGGTGACGGGGGTAGCTTCCTAGTTTTGAACCCAATTATTTTCGCTCCTTCATAATATTAGAGAACCTTAGGCGAGGGGGGGTTGAGTACATGACCAATCGCAACATGTTTGCGGAGATAACAGAGAAGGGCACAACAGATCGCTCAACGTTGATCTCCATGAGCACACGCAACAACAGATCTAGACAAGCTTAATTTAAGCTGATCTCACAATTTTAGGAAAAAGACGGACTCGCCCGCGAAAATGTGGAGAACGGGTAGCGAGTAAGAACAATTTTGTATCGCCGCCCAGGGCCATGAACGAACGACCACGAATTAATCGACCGACGAAGTTCGGAACAACCCAAAAAAAATATGACGCATTTAAGTTCACGGGTATGTTCACAATATAAGTTATAATGTATATAGGTTATAACTTATAATATATTATATGTTTTACATTTACTCGTATATAATAAGTATTATATATGTAACTTAGGATTATATATATAAATGAATGGATTATAAAATATGATTGAAGGATAATATATATTATATGTAATATGTTTTTTTTGACAAGAACGGTTAGGTTGTATTAATCTGCATTCTGGCAAGCCAGAACCAAAAAGTTACAAATCGGAAGAAGGTTGGTGACCTCTAACAGTGCTGCCAACCTTCTTGTGAAAGTCTTGGGAGACAAATCCCATCTGTTTCTTGAGCTAATTCGAGATACTGACAAAAGGAGCTTACAAGGGTAAATTCTCACAAACTGTGAGCAAAGTAGAAGACAAAAGCAAAGCATTTAGACTCAGGGGGATGAAATTTGCCCCTTAAAGTAGGGATCCAGCTTTTTCTGAGATCCAAAAGAGATGTTGGAAGCTGTCTCCTTTTCTCTGCGTGCCTTGTTGGTCCTTCGCCCTCTGGTAAGGGGTGGAGACGGGACTGAATTGTCTTCAGGTTCAATAATTCCCACAGAGCCGCTGGAGGGGACTGAAACAGCCGGACCTGCAGGGGCAGGTGGTTCAGGATCTGAAGCCCTGGCTTCCTTCGCATCCACTGAGCCAGGTAGGGCAGGATCCGGAAGTCTTTCATCTACCGGAGGGTCTTCCATAACTGTTGTTGCTTCAGGGTCTAGGGCTTCTTCTTCTTGCAGTGCTTCAAAGCTGTTTTTGTTTTCAAGAGTTGCCTCCGCTGAAGGATTGACCTTCGGAACCTGGGCTAGTGATTCCTTTCGCCTTGGCTGCCTTCGCCGGTTAGTTACTGGCTGAAAATCATCTCCTTTAGCTGGTTCTGCCACTTCTGAGGCTTTGGGGCAGCATTTTGCGAAGTGACCATAAGTATGGCACCGAAGGCACTTAAAAGGGATCTGCTCATAGTCCAGCTCTTGGATATGGCGCCATTCCCCCAGGGAGAGCTGAATGGCTTCCGGGAGTCCTTTCTCGAGGTTAACCTCAACACAAACACGAGCACAGGTAAATTGATCCCCTTTCGGCTCCACACTGTAATATGTTACTGACTTATAAAATATAATTTATAATTTTAAGCAATTTAAACCAATATAAATAGCAAACCATTTATAATTTTAAGCAATTTAAAATTTAAACCAATATAAATTGCAAACCATTTGGCAAAACCACACAGCCAAATCATAAAAATTTGCCTATAGTTACAATGAGGATATTACAATTGCATAGATTGTAGTTTTATAACTTATATGGATTGGAAATTCCATTAACCCCTTTTTTTCCCCAAAATTGATCATATTTTAAGTTTTTTTTCCTATTTGCCGAGTCTTTCTCGAGTCTTTCCCGAGTCGACGAGTCGCATGCCAGCCGAGTCTTTGCTGAGTCCGAGTCGTGCAACATTGCTTCTAACATTATCATCAAATGATCAACCATAACTACTTTTATATGAGCTTGGCAATGAAGGGAGGTACCATAACATTGTCATCAAATGATTAACCTAGTATAGGAGCTTTTAGTATAGGAGAGGCAGGGAACGCCTTGGGAGCGTGCTCCCAAAACTGGAAGCGTTTTGGGAGCGAGCTTCGGGAGCGGGAGCGAGGGGGTGGGGGGTGCTCCCACGCAACATAGCCCTAGCATTCATCCACATTTCACTTCACAAGCCAAGAAAGAGACTCTCCAGGAGGTGTGCATCACATCATAAACCCATATAACAAGAGAAAAAGAAGAAGTATCATATTTGATCCCAAGTCTTATGATTTACAAATGAATTAAGATGGTCTATTGATACCCATCTTATCACAAGACTTTTAATTTATCCAAGCTTACATGACAATTTGAAATTTAAACAAAAGTAATATTAAAATATTCTAATACATGGGTAACTTGGGGTATTTTCCCCATAGTTACCAAAACTGATAAAAATAGCTAAAACTGAACAAATGGCTCCACTCTGAAGCATGGAGTGAGCAGTGGGGAACATCATGCCCCATCTAACCCCAAATGTGTTGAAAAACCCTCAACGCCCCCCGTCAATCATGCATGCAGGCTTGGGCATCAAGGATGATGCCATCCTTGCTCTGAGCCTAAGGAGAGAGGGTGCTTTGTTGAAAAGGGGCCAGGAGGGGTGCCTAAGGTGACTGGAAGAGGAGGTAAGTGCCTTTGAGTGAAGCGCTATCACCAGTGAAGAGATTAAGCAAGGGGTCGTTTGACCCAGTGACCTGCCCCTAAGAGTCCTAGACACCAACCTCAGGGCTACAAGCCCCAGAATGAGGTAGTCAACAGTGCCACTAAGCCATAGTACACCTAGAGGGAGAATCAAGGGGTCCGGCCATAACCAACTCTCAAAACTACAGATAATACCCCCATCCTGGCCTTGAAGAAGAAAAAAACGACCCTTCCTTGGCCAAATATCTGAAAGTGAGCAGGTACCTGTACGACATAACAACGGTCTAGAGGGGTCATGCATACCAAGCAAGGCAGACACGAAATATGGTCTAAGGGTTTTTTGTTTTTAATTTAAACTATTAATTATAAAGGTTCTATAAAATTTAATATAATAATTAATGCATAATGGATTTTTACTTTACATTTAAGTTGCCAGGAAACTTGGGTACGGGGATGGGGACACCACTTTTTGAAATAGGGTACTTAGGTATGTCGAGGTACTATATATATATATATATATATAACATGTCACATCACATCATACAAGCATATTTCGGATTTCTTCATAAATTATGAATCTTGATTCATAATTCTAAATTCAATGATTCATTGAACAATGAACATTCACATTGAAAATTTGAAACATAAAATTTGATAAATCATAGAATCATAGTAGATATCAAGTGTTAGATTGGAAGTTACATAAAATTTGATAAATCATTGTACCAAGCAGCTGTAACAAACAATCAAACTCAGATCTGAAGGTACAATTGAAATCTTATTTTAAACACCTATTTGTACTGTGGTTACAAGCAATAAAAAGTTGCAATTATATTCCTGGTTGATGTCAGTCTATTTCTCAGTATTAAATGCATATGTATATTTTTTATGTGCACATTTGGTAGTCAAATTATGTTCCATGAGTGCTCAACACAAAACCATAAAAGCATTTCTTGTAAATCAATGCAAAATCAATGTAGTAGATTTGGACAATATTCAGTGGAATTTGAACAGTGTTGCAAAGTGCTTGACATAAGTCCTGGACCACACTCCATATGTAGTTAGCAAAATTTAGTTCAGTTTTGGTTGGGGGTCATTACATTCTTCCTTATGGCTTTGCATTTTGTTGAGTCGGCCGTACCCCTGAAGTACCCAAACATAGGGTACGTCGTACCATTTAGCCCATAAGTACCCCTTTTTTTATAACGACGTATCAGGTACATGGATCCAGTGCGGGGTACGACATGGTACGACAAGAAATGTACCTTACGCATACCCTAACTCTAAGTACTCGGTGCGAGTTCGTGTATCCTACCATTGGGTACGGGTACCCATGCAACATAGCTTTTTCATATTCATATATTCATTAAATTGTTTATATATATATATATATATATATATATATATATATATATTTCCTACCACCGGTTACGGGTACCCATGCAACATAGCTTTTTCATATTCATATATTCATTAAATTGTTAATATATATATATATATTTCAAAAATAAAAACTTAATATACCTATATATAAGTTATATATTTAAAATTTTATATTTCTTTAATTTTTATACTAGTTTAATTTAAAAATATTTATATTGTTTGTATTTGGCATTTCCGTGTCGTATCTGAATCCTGTCTTTTAAAAAATTTAATGGATCCGTATCCGTATCCTGATCTTGGTAACTTAGCGTAGGGGTGATAAGAGGATCATGAAGACTAGTGCCAATCCCTAGGGCAAATGGAGTCAAGGAAAGCTACTCTAAAAAAGAGGCTAGTTCATGAAAGGTTAGGGAAATTAGAACTGCATGCTCACGCCATAATAAACCCTAACATGCTGAAAAATGAACGTAGAAATCTGCTAGGATGTGCCAAGAGCAATGCCACATAAAAACTTAGCTAACTAGGGTGCGGCTCATACAATGAAGTATTGCAAGCTCTTACTCTAGAAAGATGATCAGAACAAAGTAACATAATCATGCGTAAGACATCAGAAGGAGATAGAGGAATACAATACTCGCATAAAATCCTTCCATTGAGTCAATTTTACCTTGTAATTCGCCCTAATTAACAAATTCTTGGTTGTTCCACAATCCAATAATAACATTAGAAATAGGAACAAGGATGGCATACTTGAATGGAGAAGAAACCCTTACACTTCAAGTCGCACTAGGAAACTTATGTCTATTAGGCTCCAAAAGAGAGAGACCTTTCAAAATCCAACCATGAGTAGAACTGAGGAAGAGGTTCTCTTATATAGGAGAGGAGCTCAACTTGCTTCACAATAAAATAATAATAGATCTACTAAATCCCAAGATCTATCCTAGGGAGGAGTAAACATATAAGAATACTCCTCTAAAATCTAAGCAACTCACAAACATGCATAATATGAGGTGGTCAATGCCACATGTACATGAATCAGCCCATAAGCTTCTCTATGCAAGGAGTAAATAATTCCAAAGAAGTGGGATGCCTCTCATCATAGTAGGGGAATAAATCAAGTGCTTGAAATGGTTTGGAAAAGGTGAAAAACGGCTTGAATGTTGACCTCAGCACTCTCAAGTCCCTAGGAATCTTGTTAAGCGCTCTACACCTTTAGAAACGTCTTGGAAAGAGCTTTCCAACAATATTTGACACTACCCAAACATAAGTAGGATTAGAGCTAGGATGCGGGAGATCCACCTCCTGAAGATACCAAATTGTTGAAAAATGACCTAGAAACTGTAAAAAATGGCTTGAAAGAAGACTCCAGCACTGCCAAACTATTAAGAAGCTGGTTGAGCATTCTATACCTTTGGAAAGGTCTTGGAAAGAGCTTTCCGAACATATATGGCATTTCAGAAACAGAGCTAGGATGAATGAGATCGACACTACTGAAGACAAGGTACCAAACAGTTGAAAAATGACATAATTGAGCAAAAATGGCCTGAAAGATGACTCCCTCACTCCCAAACTACTAGAAATCTGACTGAGCATTATGTACCATTTGAAAGAGGTTTCCAACCATATATCTCATGCCATCATCTGAGCTAAGGCATCGGAGAACCAAGGGTTTGAAAGCAAGGTCCTGTTTTGCTCAATTTGCTCATGATTAACCATGAAAAACCAGCTGCAAAATGTGAGCAAATGCCAAGAGCTCGACACCAACATGAAAGTCATCAACATACCATGCAAACCCTCATCAATCAACAAGAACAAAAGGCATCAAATTTCAGGAGTCATCCATTGGTTAGCATCCAAGTCATCATCAACATGTCACCCCCATCGAGAATTGTGATGAAAATTACAAGTGGACACCCATGCAAAATGGGGGGTAACATGTCTTTGATAGTGAGTTATTTCTTTTCTATGTTCGCATTTTGATTTTAAGATTTAGTGAAAAATAAAAATAAAATGTTCTGTTTGTGGTGCCCATCATTTCATTTTCTGGGTGCTTAGTTTGTTGCTAATTAAAGAAACGAACATTCATGTTAAAATTTGTCCAGTATAAATACTTGTAACTGACGATTCATGGTATTTGTTATTTCAAAGAAATAAAGTAAATTGTGAATGTTCAGCACCAAGGGATGATGAAGCAGCTAGGGGGGGAAGATCTGAAGAGGTTGCTAGAATATTCTCAAAGGATGATTGAAGACGGTAAATCACGAAGGACAGCAAATAAGCTTGGTCTTTTCCCTTGCATAATAGATGATGAATGACCTGCATTCTTAAATGCCTTTGAATGCTGAGTATCTATATAAAAAGCAAACAAGCCAAAGCAGGTGTAGGAATAATATATTTTGGCTGTTTGGCGATATTATTCTTTATGCTTAGGTGCTTACTATTCCATCTTTATGTATCTCTTTTGCAGTTGTTGGCTGAAGTGTGCATTTAATTAGCATTGATGGAATTTCAATGAGTCAAATGGAGAGGCTTTTTTGGGTAGCAATTTGATAAAAATTCACAACTTGTTTGAAACTTGAATTGAATTTGAGCTATTTCCTTTTGTTTATTGATTCAGTGTCAAGTCATTGTGTTGCGCTGGATGTTGATGGGCATTGTTACACTTGGGGCCGCAATGAGGTATTCCAACTTTTTTCTTTGGGTAGTATGTTTGTTATTATATTTGAATATTTTTGATAGGAGCCTCACATATTTGTGTTTACAGAAGGGACAACTTGGACACGGGGACCTAGTACAGCGTGACATGCCAACCAGGGTACCAGGATTGTCAAAGTAAGTTTTAGTAAATTGCAGTTTGCATTTTGTTTACTTATTTGTGTTCCAATCACAGTTCAATTAATGTTGGAGATGAATTCTGTTTTCTTTATTAAAATGGGAAATCTTTGTCATTGGGGTTGGATGAATACCGTGGAAAGTTTTTTGGGCTAACTATTTCCATTTGGCCAATTTTTTGTTCATTCTTTCCTAAAATGATTCACTTGTTTCCATTTTGTCCAATTTCTATAGAATAAAATTATTTTTCTTAAAAAATTGTATAATTTTGCAAGAAACAGTATAAAATCTTGAAATTTGAATATTTTTACAATATGTTATAGTTGGCATGTTAAGAATTAACAAGATTTGCCATGGTTTCTAGTTTCTACACCTAGCTAAGTATGGATCCTTCAAATTTTCCCCATTGCATACATGAAGATTTATGGCTAAAAAGGATATCCGAGACTATTTTATGACATAAATTAGCCAATCATGGATGGTCATCTCAACATGCACTTGACATACATTGTTTGCTAGCTTCAGATATGAACAATACAATTATAAGCTAATTCATCAAATTCAAGGACACAATTGAAAACATTGATAGCGAAACAAACAAAAATAAATATATAATATCCATCCATAAGAGCAACTGACATGAGCTTTCCATTAATATCAAAGAGCTAAGTACAATAGATCAAAGGATGAGCTGTTAATATAGAAATTAGCTTTATATAATGGTCAAAATTCAAATAGATATTAGACTTGGGATTTAATAAAGTCACCTTCGACTTTATATTATTTTAAGCTTTTATGCTTTATGTTATTTCTCGGTCTACCCCATAATTATAAGGTTGATCTACTTGACCTCGTTGTAACGCCATATAAGAAAGTTAATACTTTCTCATCTATGTAATACATTATTTTCTCTCGGGAAAAAACTATACTTTATATTCAAAGAAGAATATGAAATACAATCTGTAGGTGCAGTTGCAATTTTTTGAGAAGGTTGAAAAAGACAGCTCCCAAGGGAAATATAGCGATCAAGTCTGTCCATAAGATGACCATGGATTTTGATAAAAAAAGATTAAAAAATAGTTTATCTGCACTGTAGATAAGGATATCTACGATTGGTCTCTCTTAATAAGCCTCGACGAAAGAGTTAAGAGAGAATTTTTGAAAATAGAACCGTAGTTTCTAAAATTGACTGCAAAGAGTCTAAAGGTACCCAAAAGAGCAGGAATAGCAGATGTTATATGTTCATTGAGAACTCGGTGCACTGGTCCCCTTTTACTTTTGTAATGAACAACAAACCTGGAGTTTGTGACAATCCATCCTTAGACAAGGAGTTCACTTTTGTATTCAACTCCCTAAAAATGTGGTTGAAGGTAATAAAGTTGAAAATAGATACCACTTCTTTTAATTGTAAAGCTAAAGTTTAAAGAGTTATATCCAGCATCTCTTTTTCATTCCGCATCCCTTTGATAACGAAAGAGGAATCTCCAAATACTTGTAGCCACAAGATACTGCGGCAAAGTGCCAATTTAGGTAAAGCTTGTAGAGCAAGAAGTTTTGCTTGGCTATTCGAACCTCTACCCTCCTTGGCAGAGAATTCGAAGTAGTAAAATTCCTGTGGATATAATACTCCTCCAATGCCACAGACAGATTCATCCACTTCAGATGCGCCATCGAAAAAACCCAACGAGAGAGATTTTTTTCAGACCAACTTGCCATCAATTCTACGTCTTTTTGTAGAATCTTCTGATTTGTAGAACAGTGCTAATGCAAATCTAAGTGGAGACTTGAATTGTCATAATACTGTCTTCAAAGATACTTGCATTCTGGGCAAGCCATATGCTCGACAACGTGAGAAAGGGGATGGCCCTATATGGCTTCAAGTCTGCCTGATTGAATTATTGGGTCAAATCTACTTTGACTGAGTTGCATCTCCAGATGTTTTTATGGTCAAGACACAAGCCACTGAGCTATATCCTTCCACACTTGTAGTGTAAATGGGCATTGTGCAAAAATATGAGGAATAGTCTCATCCACATTTTCACTTAAAAATCAAATACCTGGACTGCACTTGTTTTTCATTTGGAGCAAGTTCCAAGTTGGGATTACATCAAGGCCAACCGCATAAGAATCTTAGATTTTTTTGGGGCATACATTCTCCAAATTTTAGACCACAACCACGTAACTGCTCCATTTCCGGTGGAGACTGCCACTTCATATCCTAGGTTGGCAGTATTGTATCCACCCACTTTGTTTTTGTTCTAGACAAATTCATTGGCCTCATCTCTCAAGCTTATATGACAAAGATTTAAAACAAAGGTGAAGTTATCCCATTAGATTGCCAGATCTGCATCCAATCCAATCTCCATAGAGTTCCTGCAACCTTGATGCCATAGGTCAATTCGGATCTCCTTTGCCACCTGTTGCAAAGTGATAAAGGCCCAGTTCAACTAAGGGAATGATGGAATTGTCATAACCCATAAGGGCCTCTTCACGAATCCTATTCCGTGATCATGAGCCAACTTTTCAAACCAGATGGGCATCGATGAGAGGGAAGGCCAGGACCACTGCTTTCCATTGGTTAGAAGCATTCCTATGATGCTTCTCAAGACTTTGAATCCAATCTTCAATAGATTGAGGAGCTAAATACTTTTGAGAAAGTATTCTCTGCCATAGGTCGTCTTTGGTAATGAAATTTTAGTGTCTCTTGGCTGCCAAGGCTATGCCAAATTAAAATAATTGTTTGAGGCCCCAACCCCCTACGTGCTTGGGCTTTGATAGTAATTGCCATCGCGCCAAATGGAATCTCACTTATTCCTGTTGCCTTGCCATAGGAAATCAAATTAGAGTTTTTGAATCTTGTCTGAAGTGCCTTTGGGAATGTGAACAATCAGAAACTAGTAGATTGGAATTGCTTCTAGAACTGCCTTGACTAGAGTCAAATGCCCTCCCTTGGTAAGCCATTAGTTACACCATTGGGGGTGTTAAATTTTTGTTAGGGTTGATGCAGAATAATAAAAATCAATGTACTTTAATGCAAAATTACTTTTAACAAACTAATACTGAAACGAAATAGTACAGCAGTAAATAGTACTGAAACATAATTTTCATCTCTTTCAACTTTTCATCTTTAACACTACCAATTGGGTCACTGTGTGAAAGTAATCTTCAGTAACATGTAATCAACAATAGCAGAATAACTAACATGTTAAGTTAACAATAAAAGAGTCAAGTGAAGGTACTTACCTGGAGTGTGAGACCCTTCCTGTTTTATACTCAGAACTTTTACTTTCAGAAAAGGACTGTGCCTCTCAGCGGCCAGTCAATCACTAGGAACCAGATGACCCTGCTAGAGGGTTAGTACAAGCCAGAGAGAGAGAGATGACTGGGTTGAGGTATAACCAAATAGTCAATGACAGTCAGAAACACAGTGATAGTCTCAAGCACAGTATCAGTCTCAGACAAGACTCAGCATACCCCAATAAGTCTGAGCACTAGAGATCTGAACCCCAATCAAATAGCAACATACAAGTCTGACCTTAATCAGATAGCAAATAACAACCCTAGATCTGAACCTAAGAGTTCACAGCCTCCTCCCTTGGAGCTGTAGTTAACTTTTAGAGGCTGCGCCCCCTTCAAAATCAGACCAGCAGACCTCGACCCTCCTTAACAGGCTCAGATCAGTCTTAAAGGGCTCACGGCCTTCACAAACAAAATAGCAACAGGCTTGAAGGACTCACGGTTTGCTGGACAGAGATCCGAAGCTCACGGCTGAGTCATACAACAGCAAAACAGACTTCCAATAAAATCACATCAAACAGATCAGACCTGTATACATGCAGATCGGACTTCTATTCAGCGGATTGGACCCTTATCACACAGATCGGACCCCTATACAGGTAGATCAGACCTCAGATTAAACCCCAAACAGACCTCACACAGCTGATCGGATTACATCAACAACAGATTGAACTCAAGCAAAGCAGATCAGGTTCCTCTAGCAACAGATCGAGCCTCATACAGGCAGATCGGGCTCCACAATCTCACAGGTGAGCAGAAATGGCTAGGTTAACAAAGTCACAGGCACTCAGCTATCACAACCTTCTTCAATCAGGTCACAAGTCATCAAAATGGATCATGTTTTGATCATAGATCAAAACCTGGATGCATATCAAACATCACTATCAACAAAAACCAGATCTGAACTTGTTCAACAGGTGGGCGGTCTTCAAACTTGGGTGAACAGCAGTGATAACCTTGATGTCAAGCAGAGGAAGGGGCAGAGCTGAGATAAAGATGTTGAATTGCCAAAAAGAAGACTTCAATATATAGGATTAGGGTCTTCTAGAATGATCATTAAATTAATTTTTTAATTAAGTTAGGGTTCCATAGATTTAGGAGGGTACCACTTAGTTAGGACATAAAAATAAAAGTCACAAGTTATAAAATATAAAATATAAATGACTTAGGTGGGTACCAACACATTATGGTCAAAACAATAAAATCACATTTAATAACATAAAATATAAGTAGGGTGACATTAGGTGGGTACTAGGGTCATTTAATTAGTTAGGTGAGGGTACAAGGACCAACACATGACCCAACATAAGATAAGTGTGGGTACATGACCCATAAACCCTAGGACCAAGGGTATACCACAAAGTGGACAAACAATCGTAGTACCCATAGGACCAAAATCATTAAGATGGTACAAATAAAAAACAACTCAAGGTGGGTAGAAGACCCCACTAACCACAAGTCAAAGACAAGGTACCACAAGACCAATAATCAACACAATAGACACATGAATTTTCTAGTTTTAATCAATATCATCTAGGATCTTAACTGAAAGAATAACATGCACATCATAACACAATAGACACAAAGATTTTCCTCGGGGAAACCATAAAGTAGAAAACCCCGCAACTTCCTCAGAGATAGAATCGTCACCAATACAATATCACAAAAGTAAAACCCCAAAACAAAGATGGTCTTTTGTAGCTCCTCTCTCTTTCTCCTATGCGAACTTGTCCTCTCTCTCTCACTTATGCGAACTTGAGTGAGTGAGTGTGTGTTCAAATGAGAGAGCCTTGCACTGTATTTATACTTTACTTTTTGACTTGCTAGGTCGGTCCCAGCTAAAACTGATTGGGCTAACTTCTATAGGGGACTCAATAACCCTAATACAACTGACTTTAGGGGGAACTATTGCCTCGACTTACAAAGGAGGATTTACCTCAATGACTTTACATGACCAAATGTAATAATGACATCTCCGATTAGAGGAATAAACATCTCTGTCAAAGGTACAAATAAAATACAATAATAATAACAATATAAAATACAAGTGAATATCTTCCGAAGTTACAATTATATCAACACTCCCTCTTAACTAGGAAGGTATTCTCTTGCCACAGTCATCAACACATCTAGACACAAGTCTTCATCGTTGGATCATCTTCAATGCTGGAACATCATCGTCGCTGCTGCTGCAATCCTCATCATGTCGATCATTGATTGGTGACATCTCTTGATCTACTCGTCATAGGAAATTGTACAGAGCTAGCCCTTTTTCATGATGGATGTAGGCCTAGCCCTCATGTAGGTCTTCATCATCTCTACGAGCAGTCCATCAAGTAGGTATAGCCTAGGACCAGTCATTACATTGCCACTGCAAACACCTATGTCTCCTACTGTCGCCTCATCGTCTTCAGATCATCTGATCGTCACACGGAGCACAACCCAGATGCACATCACATGTCCCACAACGGTCAGCCCGCGTCTACCAGCATGGAAGGACAAACCTGCCACCATGCGAGATCCTTCCTAGGCACACACATAGTGTCTTATGATCAGTGGACGTCTCCAGTATGGGAGGGACAAACCTACCACCATATGAGACCCCGTCTACCAGCATGGGAGGCACAAACCTACCACCATGCGAGACCTCGTCTACCAACATGGGAGGCACAAACCTACCACCATGCGAGACCCAACCCTTACTGCTTACCAACATGGGAGGACTTTCCTACCACCATGCGAGAATGGCTCAGCCCTTACATCTACCAACATGGGAGGACTTTCCTACCACCATGTGAGAATGGCTTGACCCTTACATCTACCAACATAGGAGGACTTTCCTACCACTATGCGAGAATGGCCCATTTGCATCTGCATCTTCCGGACTCATCACTTCCTCTTGGAAGGAACCTCGATCTGGAGAACACCAAGCTTCTGTCTGAAGTACTCGAACTTCACTCTAGCTAGCGGCTTGGTCAACACATCGGCTATCTGTTCGTCCGTTGCAACATATTGCAGCTTCACTGTTCCTCTCTGCACCATATCCCTGCTATAGTGGTACTTGATTTCAATGTGCTTCGACTTGTCATGGAACACTGGGTTCTCGGACAACTTCACGCAACTCTGGTTGTCACAGAATATACAAGTCGCCTCTAACTGGAGATCAAACAAATCAGACAGTAGCTTTCTAAGCCATACTGCCTCACAACTAGCCAAACAAGCTGCAACATACTTTGCTTCGGCTGTGCTCAGTGCCACGCACAACTGCTTCCTGTTAAACCAGAAGATCATACCGGATCCCATACTGAAGCAACATCCCGAAGTGCTCTTCCTATCTGCGGCACTGCCTGCCCAATCCAAATCAACATAACCCTGCAGGTTAATCTTCTGATTTGCGTCATACTTGAGCCCATAATCAACTGTACCCTTGAGGTACCTCAATATCTTCTTTGCAACAATCAGGTGAACATGTCTCAGATTCGTCAGGAACTGGCTCAATGTGTTGATATCAAAGCATATGTCTGGTCTCGTATTCATCAGGTACATCAATGAACCAATCATCTGACGATACATCGTGGCATCAACTGACTCCGATCAAGCATCACACAATAGCTTCAAGTTCGATGCCATAGGTGTGGCCATAGCCTTGCAGTCCATCATTCCGAATCTCTTCAGAATCTCCACTGCATACTTCCCTTGTCTAAGGAAGATTCCATTTGCACTCTGCCACACCTCCATGCCTAGGAAATAATGCATCATACCTAGGTCCTTCATTTCAAACTCTGCAGCAAGCTTCCTCTTCGTATCTGCAATGAGCCCATCCTCCCCTGTTACAAACAGGTCATCTACATAGAACAGAAGTATCACTGGATTTCCCACTTCAACCTTGTAGTAAGGGTTGGAATCTGCTTTACTATTGGTAAAGCCCAAGCTCATCAGGAAATTATCCATCCTGCCGTACCACGTCCTGGGTGCCTGCTTCAATCCGTGCAAGGCCTTCTTCAATTTGCACACATGAGTTTGCCTGTCATGTGTCTCAAATCCAAGTGGTTTCTCCACGTACACTTCCTATTCTACTACACCATTCAAGAACGCTGTCTTGACATCCATTTGGTGTACCTTCCATTTCATCACTACAACCAATGCAAGTATTGATCTGATGGAAGTGTATTTGGCTATAGGTGCAAATGTCTCCTCATAGTCTATGCCTTCCTTCTGGGAGAAGTCACGTGCCACGAACCTCGCCTTGTGTTTCTCAATGCCACTGTCTGCAGTATTCTTGATCGTATAGATCCACTTCGAAGTCACAACAAACTTCCCTTTTGGTCTCAGAACTACCTCCCAGACATCATTCTTCATCATCGACTGGTGCTCCTCGATATGGCATCCTTCCATTCTTTCTTCTCTGTCGCTTCCTCATAGTTGGCAGGTTCTTTGTCAATGATGTCACACAACAGGGCTACATAACTGGAGTATGGCCTAGGTCTCTTGCTTTCTCTGTGCATCCCCGCTGGAGCGCCATACTTCTCTACATCTTGTATTGCTTCTCGTACCCATGTTGGTTTCCTCTTGTGGGAGTTCTTCTCACGAGGTGGATCTACAGGTTCTTGTGGTTCTTCCCTCTCGCTGTCTTCATGATCTTTTGGAACTGCTTCTTCCATTGTTGCATCTTTGATCCTAGGAACTTTAGGTTCTTCAGTGTCTTCAATAGGTAACTTGCTGGATTTGTTGTAGGCTGAGTCTTCATCAAATGTTACTTCTCTACTGATGTCGATCTTCTTGAATCCTGGGAAATATATTCAGTAGGCCTTCGAGCTTTCACTGTATCCTACGAATATACCCTTCTTTCCTGAAGGATCTAGCTTCGTCCTCTTCTCCTTCGGAATGTGTATGTACACTCGGCAGCCAAATATCTTGAGATGGCTGACTTCTGGTTTCTCACCGGGGAACACTTCGTCTGGAGTCTTGTTGTCTAGTACTCTATGAGGAGTACGGTTCTGTACATACACCGTTGTCCTTGCAGCTTCTGCCCATAGGTGCATTGGAAGATCCTGGGCATAAAGCATTGCTCTTGTTGCTTCCATTATTGTTCTATTCTTTCTTTCTGTAATGCCATTCTGTTGTGGATTTTATGGAGTGGTCAACTCCCTCTTAATCCCAGAATCTCTGCATAGGTTCTTGAAATCCTTCCGAGGTGAACTCTCCGCCATTATCTGATCGAAAGGTCTTTATCCTTTTCTCAGTGTGATTCTCCATCAAGGCTTTGAATTCCTTGAACATGCTGAATACATCATCCTTATTTTTCAAGAAATATATCCAAGTCTCACAGGAAAAGTCATCAATGAATGAAACATAATATACATACCCATTCAATGAACTGGATGACATAAGACCGCCTACATCGGAGTGGATGATTTCCAATATTCCTTTCGCTTTGCTTTTGCTACTTGGAAATGCCTTCTTTACGTTCTTTCCCTTTGTACATCGTTTGCAAACCCTTTCATGCTTCGACTGGATTTCTGGAAGTCCTTCAACTGCTTTGCTTGCAATGGGTAGTGCTCTATAGTGCACATGTGCAAGCCTTCTATGCCATAATTCACTTGGCTCCATGGAGTCATGAACCAATGCTTGTTCAGGTTGGCCCTTCAATTTGTACAAACTTCCCTGTTGCTCTCCAATCACAATTGCACCATCTATAGTCTTTCCCTTTGGCCACATTAGGACTTGGCCATTAACAAATGCAACCCTCATACCTTTTGCATCTAGTGCTGATATGGAGAGAAGGTTCTTCTTTAGTCCCGGAACATATAGGACATCCTTAATCTTTAGAGATTTTATAGAGTCTAGCTTGTATGAAGCTTCTCCGCTTCCTTTTATGGGGTATTGGTAATCATCCCTAAGTTTCACCTTGTGAGGTGACTCATGTTCAGATAGGTTTATGAAGGATTCTTTATATCTCGTCATATGCTTGGAAGCTCCAATATCTACAAGCCAATCATTACTTCCATGTGTGACAGTGCTCGTTGTTAAGATTCAATGTGCTAAGATAGATAACATCAGTATTCAATTCAATTTCACAACAATAGCATATACAGGATCACTGAAAGAATAACAAGCACAACATAAACACAAGAGACACAAATTTATCCTGGGAAACCCTCTAGGGGAAGAAAACCCAACAAAACCTCCTCAATATAGATGATCAAAAGTACAAAGACAAAACCCCAAACAAGTGCTCCTTCTCCTTGCAGATCTCTCTCTCTCTCTCCTATGCGAATTACACAAGTGAGTGTGTGTGTCCAAATGAGGAGCACATCACTCCTATTTATACTTTATCTTCCACTTGACTTTTCCCTAACTAGGTCGGCCCCAACAACTTAACCACTCATCTTAATGCCGACTGGGCCGACTCCTCTAGGGGACTTAAACACCCCATTACAATTGACTCAAAGGGGATCTATTGCCCCGACTTACAAGGGAGGATTTACCTCAATGACTTTACATAATCAAATACAATAATGACATCCCGACGGAGGAATAAAACATCTTCGAATAAATTACAATAATAAAATACAATAGAATATTCTTCGAAGTTACAATAGATCAACACTCCCCCTTAACGAGAATGGTATTCTATTGACAACAACATCAACTACATGAGCAAGGAGAGAGAGCATCATCAACAACATCAAGGTGATACATCTATAAATCATTGGAAGTTTTCTTCAACAACATCAGCAACTGGAACATCTTCAATATCTTCAACATCTTCAGTATTGGAGCATCATCTTCTACAACACTGAGTCTTCATCTTCTGCAGCACTAGATCGCTCGATCGTCTACAACAATACTTGATCTCTCGATCAACAACATCATCTTGATCTTTCGATCAACAACATCATATTGATCTTTCGGTTAGCAACAACATGACCTGCAACACACATGATCCAGTTACAGGATGATCAATCCCTTTCACTTTAGGACATAATTCCAAGGATTATACAATCCAACCACATTCTCGAGGATGGAAGGCATCGTATCAGTTCTAGACTGAAGTCCGAGGATGATATAATCCAACCATAGTGCCAGTCCTTTTTCATACTGGATGTGACCTAGATCAAATCTAGGATTTTCCACCACAGTGCCAGTCCTTTTTCATACTGGATGTCACCTAGATCGAATCTAGGATTTTCCACCACAGTGCCAATCCTTTTTCATACTAGATGTGACCTAGATAAAATCTAGGATTTTCCACCACAGTGCTAGTCCTTTTTCATACTGGATGTGACCTAGATCAAATCTAGGATTTTCCACCACAGTGCTAGTCCTTTTTCATACTGGATGTGACCTAGATCAAATCTAGGATTTTCCAACACAACATCATCATCATCACATTCTCGGAGACAAGAGTCTACGGATCCCTTTAGGCCATGTGTCCAGGGATGATACAATCCCACTGCAACATCATCATCATCACATTCTCAGAGATAAGAGTCTATAGATCCCTTTAGGCCATGTTTCCAAGGATGATACAATCCCACTGCAACATCATCATCATCACATTCTCAGAGACAAGAGTCTACGGATCCCTTTAGGCCATGTGTCCAGGGATGATACAATCCCACCGCAACATCATCATCACTGCTCCCCCTTTCGAGGAAGGTCCTTTCGAACCACACCAAGCTTGTCACGGAAGTACTCAAACTTCACTCGAGACAGAGGCTTAGTCAGCACATCAACAACTTGCTCATCAATTCTCACATACTGGAGCTTTATAGCTCCCTTCTGTACCATATCCCGTATGCAAAAATACTTGATTTCTATATGCTTTGACTTGTCATGGAACGTTGGGTTCTCCATCATCTTTATAAAACTCTGGTTGTCACATAGAATCACCATGGTATCCAACTCCAAGTCAAATAGACCTAACATCAACTTTCAGAGCCATATGGCCTCACAACTTAGCAGAACAAGATGCGATATACTCCGCTTTAGCTTGTGCTGAGAGCAACACTGGACTGCTTCCTGCTAAACCATGAGATGATGGTGGATCCCAGACAATAACATCCACTTGAGGTGCTCTTCTTGTCTGAGACACTTTCGACCCAATCTGCATCTTATAACCATACAATCTGTAGTCATGATCTCCAACATAGTATAGACCAAAGTCTATTGTACCTTACAGGTACCTTATCACATGCTTTGCAGCTACCAGGTGAACACGCCTAGGCTCAACTAGATACTGACTCAGGGTGTTCACAGCAAAGCATATATCTAGCCTAGTATTCGTCAAATACATCAACGAACCAGTCATCTGTCTATAAACTGTAGAAACCACTGTCCATCATCCCAGATCTCTACTTCACATTTTCCTTGGTTAAGGAAAAATCTTATTTGAGCTCAGCCACATATCTAATCACAAGAATCATGCCAAGATTCTTTAACTCTGAGATCTACTCTCTCTAAAGTGGAGTTTTCTACATCTGAGTATTGTCCTCCCTCTGTGACTGAACATCATTCACACTCTGCATTGAGTGATCTTCTGCATATCTATCCGTGCCATCTTCTGTTAGATGGGTCTACTGATATGAGCCTCAAGATCACTCGAACTCTATGGTGAGTTCCTACTTGCATCCATTTGAGAGAAACATGTCATTTGTATATAGAAACCATCTTCAACCTTGTAGCAAAGGTTGAAATCTGCATCACCCGTGGTAATCATCAAGCTTGTCAAATGACTATCGATCCTAGGTACTTGTTGAACCCATACAAAGCCATCTTCAATCATGTGATTCTCTTTCAGATCTTTGGAGTTTGCTCGTTATGCGCTTCTTCTTCAATTACACCATTCAAGAGAACGGTCTTGTCATCCATGGGTGTAATCTATCTCTGGAAGTGTGTCTAGCCATTGGAGCAAACATCTCATTATGATCGTCTCCCTCTTTCTAAGAGAATCCTCTAGTCACGAGCCTTGCTTTGTACTTCTATAGTTTGTTTGATTTGTAAGTCTTCTTGTTGAACAATCATCACTTGTTCTTCAGAACAAGTGTTCATCATCCTTCTTTTGTAGATCATAACACACGATCTTTCCTACAAATCAAATACGATTACATGATTAGTAACACTTCATAATTATCAAATCATGTTGACATTTCAATGATAACCTATTATGCATACTGATATGATTCACATAGTTATGCAACTATCTTCACCAATACTTTGGCACAACACTTTTCCATATCCTGTATGCATACAGTGGCTATCTAGATGCCTTCTATCTCTACCAGAACATACTATCAAGAGCGTGCACAACTCCCAACATGTTAGCAAAGAGGTTTCATTCTAGACAAGCAACAATGGAATGTTTGTCCAACTTACCCATCATATGCATATTAGTGGTATATTGTTCAATGCTATATGAATGCTTACACTATGCATGATATATTTCTTGATTCTAGGAATACAAATATGCATACAAGTATTACGAGCAATATCATTAACTATTCAGAGATTCAAGAAGTAATTCAAATAACAACTCAAATACTTATCTTTTATGTTTGTGTGGTTGCCTCCCTTTTGATCTCTATTTTCCCTTCATGATAGCATCATGATTATATGTCTTTGAACTTATATCCATCCTGTACCACTATGCATGCTTAAGTGTGCACTAGTTTCATCATTGTGTCATCCACAAGATCTCATACATAATCATACATTCATTAGTATAATCTCAATACTATCAAAACATTATAATCCTAAATAATCTTAAACATGTATGGTCATGATCATTTCATACACTGATAATTTATCACAAGCGTTAGTATTCAAGGTTTTAGGGAGTACTTCTTTTACTCATGCATATTCTTATTTGAGCATAGGACTCTTCTAGTTTGTCATATCACAGATCAAACTAAGAAACATAATATGCATAAACCCTTGATTACTTAAATTTCTAACTTCAAGAATAATCATTATCAATCATACAAAAGTATACTTATCTAAGATCCTAACACAAAGTAGGATTCTTACTCGATATAGGAAAACATACCTGGATTAGCATGCTTGCTAGTTATGTCTAACAACATACTCAAACAATATCTTCTTTGTTCTCTTCAATAGATACCTTGTGCTAGTAACCTGCATGTCTCATAAGTTAAGCATAGTAGAACCAAATCATACATACCTTGTAAGTAGAGCTTCTATGTGATCAAAGACTATGGATGAGTCTTTGTCTTCATGTCATCATGGTCATATATTCTTGATCTAGAACTTGATTTGTCTTTCTTGATGTATCTTTCATATTAGCAGACAACATCATCCTCATACAACACCACAATTGCATTAGTACAATCATAAGTGTCATAACCCTAATCAATGAATGTCTTCTATCATTCACATGCATTCATACTTTTACTAAGGTGATCAGACAAGTCTAAAATTAATCATGATTGTACTAACCTCAATAATATGAAGACAAACATATCATGAACTTAATCATCAGATAAATGAAATAGATTTCAAAACATACCTGCATCTCCTCAAGTCATACTTGTCGAGATTGCTTGTAGTCTTCTCTATAAGGGTAAAACCCTAATCATCCAAGGTAGATCACTTGTAAACATCTTATATAGGTTCATGGTACTAGGATGATAGAATATCAGTGCCATTTAAACCTCCTTCATTGTTGTCCTATGAGTCTCCCAACTTTGCTAGGGTTTCTTCTTACTTGGAAACCCTAATTTTCAATCTCCTTCCTCAGACAACATTTTGATGGAAGATTAATATCTATGGTGAATGGATTCCAAATCCATTTTCAAAGTTTACAATGTTGCATCGGGTGTCTCCAACATTGTATCAGGTCATGCCATACCTAAAAAAACTGAAAACCCTAAGTGAGAACTTCTTCCTCCTCTTCTTTGATTTCCTCCGTTGATGCATTTTAGATGTGCAGTATTGTTTTGGGTGTATCTCTGAAATTTCAGATCCTCAGGGTTTGAAACTTCGACCCGTGGTAGCCTAACCTGTCATCTTTCCAACCCCATAGGTTTGAGCTTCATGGGATTCTCCATCAGAGAGATATGCTACGTTTCCCAACATGACCTGTTTATGGGATGAAACCACGCAGCAAACTTGTACGGCGTTCCACGTGTCACTGTTTCAACTTCGGCCTCTGATACTCGGACCTGTGAAACTACAGTATGTGTCTTAACTGTCACTTTTTACGGAATTCCATTTGGAGCTTCCTAGCTTGAGATATGACCTTTTTTCCTAAGTCACCTGTTTAGGGATGCATTCTGGAAGAGGTAGAAACCCTAACATGTACAGATCATATCTCACAAAGTACAATGAATCTGAGGCTGAAATGTGGACACAAGGTGCATGAACATTTCATCTTCGGCCTGTCCAAGTTTTAGGGATGCATTTTGGAAGAGGCAGAAACCCTCACATGTACAGATCATATCTCACAAAGTACAACGAATCTGAGGCTGAAACTCAGACACAAGGTGCATGAACATTTCATCTTTGGCTTGTCCAAGTTTCAGATCCTGAACCTTTGCCAAAAGTAATTTATAGCGAAAATTCCAATATGACTAGTTTTTGCTATACAAAGCCCTAGGTTTCAAATTGTCGCAAGTGAAACAAGTGTCATAAATGCCATACATTGCCTTCTTTCAGGATAGCTTTGATACCATGTTAAGATTCAATATGCTAAGATAGATAACATCAGTATTCAATTCAATTTCACAACAATAACATATATACATGATCATTGAAAGAATAACAAGCACAACATAAACACAAGAGACACAAATTTATCTTGGGAAACCCTCTAGGGGAAGAAAACCCAGCAAAACTTCCTCAATATAGATGATCAAAAGTACAAAGACAAAACCCCAAACAAGAGCTCCTTCTCCTTGCAGATCTCTCTCTCTCTCTCTCCTATGCGAATTACACAAGTGAGTGTGTGTGTCCAAATGAGGAGCACATCACTCCTATTTATACTTTATCTTCCACTTGACTTTTCCCTAAGTAGGTCGACCCTAACAACTTAAACACTCAACTTAATGCCGGCTGGGCCGACTCCTCTAGGGGACTTAAACACCCCATTACAATTGACTCAAAGGGGATCTATTGCCCCGACTTACAAGGGAGGATTTACCTCAATGACTTTACATAATCAAATACAATAATGACATCCCGACGGAGGAATAAAACATCTTCGAATAAATTACAATAATAAAATACAATAGAATATTCTTTGAAGTTACAATATTTCAACATTCGTGAGTGCTGATATTAGGACATACTCTTCAGCACTTGAAGATTCTTCACTTTGTTCTGTGGCTCTCTTCCTTGGAGGTTCATCATCTTCTGTGGTGTGAGCATGGTGCCTTGTCTTGTTGTTCTTGTTGTTGTGGGAGCCATTTTTATTTCTGGGACAATTTCTGGAGTAGTGTCCCTACTCATCACAAGTATAACATCTAACGTTAGATAGAGCTCTTTTGGATCTTCTAAAGTTCTCCCTCTGACTTTGGTGGTGGTGTTTCTCCCTCTTACTGTGATGATGGTGTTCCCTCTTGTTATTATTCCTTCTAGTGTGTGCTGTGAGAGCTTGATCATCATTTGCTCCCATCTTCTCTTCTCGAGCCAGAAGTCGAGCTTCTTCTTGTGAACATTCTTCACATAGCCTACTGAATGTAATCAACTTCTTTCTGGCACATATCCTTGAATGAATGAGTCCCATGATCTTGGGAGACCATTCAAGGTGGTCATCTCAATTTCTCCTTTTTCTACCTTTTCTGCCACAACTTCAAGTTGCTCCTTGATCTGAGAGACCCTTGTAAAGTAAGACTGTATGGTCTTTGCATTTTGAATCTTTACATTCTTAAGTTGGTTCCTCAAGGTCATCTTTCGATTTATGTTCTTCCCTTCAAATAACTTTGTCAGAGCATCAAGCATATCCTTAGGTGTCTTCAAAGATGACACATGTGTGATGAGGTGATCCTTAATGGAATCTGCAATGATTCTCTTGGCCTTAACCAAGTTCTTTTTATGTAAGGCTTTAGCCTCATCTCCCTCTGGTGTTGGAACCTCTTCATTTACATACTTGTCCAATTCATTCTCTTCAAGGACAAGAGCAATCCTATACTTCCATGCTCAGAAGTTATCAACTCCTTCAAGCTTATCCTCAAGCTTGGTGTGGTGAGACATCTTTAATTAGAACTTCAAATGGAAATAACAAAGCTTTTAGGTCTTACCACTTTTAGATGCCCAAACTGGTTATGGAGCTGGCTGGCCTAGGGTTTGTTAGAGAAACCCTAATTTTCCAAACTTGGAGTTTGGAACTTCTAATTGGACAGATAGATGCGCCTCCTCAAGGCAAGTTGCCCAATGTACTCACTTATCGAAATCATGAACAAAAACCCAAAATAGCTGATGCCATAGTTTTCCTGCGGCAGTAGTGACACGTCAAAAATGAAAATTCTTGTAATCCAATTCTTTTTCGACAGAAAGATGCGCCCTCCTGGGGTGAGTTAGCCTAGCCTCTTTTCCTTGATGAATTGTGGAGAGAAGACCCAAAATTTAGAAACACTAGCTACCTGCAGCTACACAATGTCTTCTTTTCAGGTTAGCTCTTATACCATGTTAGATTTTCTACTTTTAATCAATATTATCTAGGATCTTAACTGAAAGAATAACATGCACAACGTAATGCAATAGACACAAAGATTTTCCTCGGGGAAACCATAAAGGAGAAAACCCCGCAACTTCCTCAGAGATAGAATCGTCACCAAAACAAATATCACAAAAGTAAAACCCCAAAACAAAGATGGTCTTCTGAAGCTCCTCTCTTTCTCCTATGCAAACTTGTCCTCTCTCTCTCACTTATGCGAATTTGAGTGAGTGAGTGTGTGTTCAAATGAGAGAGCCTTGCTCTGTATTTATACTTTACTTTCACTTAGTCTTTTTCACTTGCTAGGTCGACCCCAACTAAACCTGACTGGGTCGACTTCTCTAGGGGGACTTAATAACCCTAATACAACTGACTCTAGGGGGGACTATTGCCCCGACTTACAAAGGAGGATTTACCTCAATGACTTTACATGACCAAATGTAATAATGACATCTCCGACCGGACGAATAAACATCTTCGTCGAAGGTACAAATAAAATACAATAATAATAACAATATAAAATACAAGTGAATATCTTCTGAAGTTACAATTACATCAACACAAAGAGTTAGAAGAGCATCACTCGTCACTACTTTGGCAAGGCAGGCGTGATGAAGAAGTTTTGTAGAAAGAGGTTGGTTGAACAAAAAACCAACCAGAGAGGGCCTCAATAGAAGGCTCATGTTGCAGAACATACGGAGGAGGAGGAGTCAACCTTCTATGCATTCATGGCTAAGCAACCAATAGATAACCGCATGTCATCTACTTGTTACATTGATTTGGCTGCATCTTGCCATTTCACCAATAGACAAGATTGGTTAGATTGGTTCACAAATTCACTCCTAGTATCTCTAGAGATTAAGTGATATTCAATGGTGGTGAAGAGTACATAGTCATTAAGATAGGAAGACTTGAATGACAAAAGGACATGACTGTTGAACATGAAATTTTGATGAAAAATAAGATTTGAGATCTCGCTATACTTCCACTAGGGAAGAAACCCATTGGTTGCAAATGGTTGTACAAGATCAAGTACAAGGTAGATGGCATGCTTGACAAGTATAAGGCATGGTTGGTAGCTAAAGGGTTTTTTCAATGAGAGGGCATTGATTATGAGGAGACCTTTGCCCATATAGAAAAGATGAGCACCATTTGATTAGTTCTAGCCATGGCTGCATAGTGTGGTTGGAAGGTCAATAACGCCTTCGTCAATTGAGATTTGGAGGAAAAGGTCTGTATATTAGCCACAAGAATTTGAGGTTCCATGTAATGTGTATTTTGTTTGTAGATTAAATATGGCCCTATATGGGTTGAAGTTGGCACCCATAGCATGTTACATTAAGATTTTCAACTTGGTTGAACAGGGGTTCCAGTGGAGTCCTTCATATGCCAGCCTATACATCAAAAGCAGATATCATCCTACTTGTCATTTTTGTAGATGACATAATTATTATAGATAGTGAGGCAAATAGATAAAGTAAAAAATGATTAATTCTTTTGAATTAATTGATCCAGGCCTCTTACATTACTATCTATATGTAGAAGTTTGGCAAGTAGGTAGCAACATTGTTGTCTCACAAACAAAATATGCAAGGATTTTCCTTGAAAAGTTTATAATGGCAGATAATAAGATATCCTCTACACTTATGGAAAAAGGGTTGAAATTTTTAGCCAAGACCGACTCTGAGGCAGTTAATGAGTCAGTCTACAGGCCTCTGTTTCCCAAGTAAATGCTCTCAAACCCTCTATTAAAACCTGTTGGCAGCAACCCGCTGTAGATGCTCTTACATTGTTAACACGCCAGGGGGTGTTCTTTGAGTTGAACTTCTCTAACTCAGTCTGCAAAACCAGCCAGATAACAATACCAATCGGGTTGGATGCACCCAAATTATGTTACAATGAGTTAGTTTCCTCCATCATTACTCTGTACTTTAAATCGTTCTCTCTTGATTGTGCCATTGGCAGTTTCAACAAGGGAGCTATCACCTTCCAATTAAACCCTCTCCCTATCATCATTCTCCAAGCTCCGCCATCACTGTACATCCTCCCTCAACGATGCAACCCTACGTTCACTCGAGGTTGCCTGTATGTATCCTCTGTGTCTTCATCCAAGTGTCCTTCCATTGGCTTAGCATGTGCCAGGTGAGGGTCGCCTGGCAGGCTCTCCGTGCTGCCATTTCCACCCAGATCCGGGGAATGAAGTGTTGCTTGTTGTATTTCAGGAGTTGAAATATTGTTCTGATTAAAGGATAGGACAAGTACACATTGCCCACACATGCCCTAATGTGTTGTGCTCCTGGTCATATTGGCTCAAGGCAACCTGGACTAGATAAGCAATAGTGGACATATGCAGGATGCTTGCCCCCAGTAAACTCCATATCTAAACAAGGTGTAAAGTTAAATGTTCTAATCCTTTCACGGTTGCCAAGCTTCTTTGATGAGGCCCAATACCATTGCCAATGTGTAGGTGTCACCTCTTGTGTACTGTGGTTGGGCTATAGGATTTGTTTGCTTCTGCCTTTCTGGTCTCTTTGGTGGCTGCGCTTCCTGGTTTGCTGAGCTTATGGCTGTATCTACTGTGCATGATCTGTATCCTTACACTGCTTCATGGAATTAGATGTTTGTTTAATGCATGTCTTGATGGAATGTGGAGCAAAATTTATATTGTATCTTTAAAACATAGCTTTTATTTGCATGGATCAAGCTTGAGCATGCTAGGTTTTCACTGAGGTATTTTACACAATATATTTAAAAATTAACTTTTAGTGAGGCAGGTTTTTTGATAGTATTGTGATGATCTCTGCCCCCCCCCCCAAGAATTATGTATTTGAGTGCGGACATAAGGTTTTGAATGTGTTAAATGGGTATTTGAGTGCGGACCGTAAGACAGATGTGATATATATTCTAAGTTTGAATGATGCAGATGAAGATATTAGTGGCTATGTTTGCCAAAGCCTTTTTTAATTTATATTATGTGTAATTTTCATTCATTACCACAAAATTGTTTTGTTACTTATATATTATCGTTATAAGAAAGTTTTCAAATTTGATGGTTGGTTTGACAATGCTTTTGAATCCAGCCATAGAATTGTAAAAGCAGGAAGTGGAAGGCAGCATACAGTTGTAGTGACAGAGGATGGACTTTCTTTTGCATTTGGCTGGAACAAGCATGGGCAATTAGGTACCGGATCCACAAGAAATGGTAAGTACAGAAATGTTTGTACTTTGTTGTGGTATTCTTTGGAAATTTACTCAAAACAAGTTGTCATAAGTTATTCCTCTCTTTATTGTTGTATTCTATAATTTTCATCTTGACTTGATTATTATGTAATTCAATCTTTAATGCTTATATGTTTAAACTTTAATGTCCCCTTTATTTCTGTTGTTCTCAAATTTACATCCGGACATACTGTTTTATCTGGTTCTATTTATAATGGATCATTGTGTTCAGAGATGGAGAGCTCTCCAGTACGGTGCCTTGTATCAGATGCCACAAATACTTACTGTGGAGCTGATTTCACTGTGTGGCTATCTACTGTACAAGGTTCTTCTATCTTGTAAGAATTTTGGAATTCTACTTTATATATTGACCACTTTCTTTATTTGAATGTGAAGAGTCAGCATTCCTGTTTATTTTGGGCTAGTTAGTGAATCATTTCTAGCTTTAGAATTTTTTGTGGTTCTTAAGCTCATATTGATTATAATTTCAAAATTTAATTGACCATTGCAGTTTCATCTATTTTGTTCATGTTTTGTGACCAATAAATATGCAATTTGGTGCATTTCAGGACTGCAGGTCTTCCGCAATATGGTCAGCTTGGTCATGGATCAGATAATGAGGTATATTTGGCATTCCATGCTGGAATATTACTAAATGAATGTCTTATTGCTGATGCAGCTAAGAAATTGTAGAGATTCATTGAATTAATGTAAAGCCTTGTTTTTATGTGCAGTACAACTCAAAAGAGGGTACAGTAAAACTGGCCTATGAAGCACAGCCTCGTCCTCGAGCAATTGCTGCCTTATCAGCAAAAACAATCACTAAAATTGCATGTGGTAACAATCACACAGGTCAGTTTGTAATATTAAATAAGAGATATTATCATTTTGTTTCTGCTACTTTCTAACACATCTTATAGAACATTCTTTTTCAAAACATGAAGTTAACTGTAGCACATATTATGAGTTTATGGTAATTGATGTGTTAGTTAACTTAGACATTACATTTTCTGATATGCTTGCAGTTGCAGTGGACTCGGATGGATTTGTTTACACGTATGTAGCTTGTCTCCTTTATCCCGTCTCTTTAGTCAATTAAATGAATTTTTAGTAGTATATACCAAGTTGCTCTTCTGCAATTCTTGTACTTTAAGGTTAATGATCATGTTGGTAATTTTAATTTAGTTGATTTTATTCGTTATCAGTGAGTGACATGATCTGGAGGAACCCTAAATCTTAGCTTTTGTTATGGACTGTGAAAAAGAAAACAATTCTTGCCCAAGTCTATTGTATTGCAGAAGCCAGAAACCCCAGGGAAACTCTAAATGAGCTTACATCATAGAACACAAGTGTGGTGCACGTATTAATACAATTGATATTATGAGTAACTGGTGCAATTATTACATAGAAGTTCACATTCATACAGGTTACGCATGGTGCAAATCATTTCCACTTGTGAATGTGGGATAGATTTACTCTACACAAAAAGGACAAAAACATAAGTAAGTCATAAAGTGACTTTTATTACAACATGTAGGCCTTATATCCAAATACCCCCTCTTAAGGCTTATAGTATTGAAACCCCAAACCATTTGAAAGCAGACACAAATTGACTGAAAATAAAATATTGGAAGTAATCTACTCCAAAAATTCTTTCGAAGTTTCTTCTTTGAAAACTGTCATTGGACCAAGTTGAACTCCATGAAGCTGCCTCATCACCCTTGTAAAGCTGTAGCGCCCAAGTTGAATTTCCAAGTTATCAGATTCCACCTCCTTGGACTTCTGAACTATGATTCTATTGAATTATTTGAAAAGCATCCATGTTGAGCTACATCCACAGTGCTCCAAGTTGTCTTATCACCCTTGCATAGTTATAATTCGTAGAATTCCGAAATGCCAAAACTACATGAGCACCCATCTATGTTGAGCTTTATCTACATTAGATCCTCTTTAGTAAGGCCATCATGATTGTCACTTCTAGCCTTAAGCAATCATTACCATTAAGGGAGTCTCTCTTATGCTAGAGGAGAACTAGCAGTAAATAGAAAAGGAGGGTGGTCAAGTTACAATGGTCCTCTCTTAGTTTAATTTGTCTTGAATCTAGTGATTTATGACTGTATAGCATAACGTGCTAATTAAAGTTGTAACATCATATGTGGGGAACCTAAATACGTCAAGATCTTTTAGATGCATTTTTTTCACATTGAATTGGGATATGAAAATATAATAGTTAATTGTTAGTTGGAGATTATTCACTTCATATCCTTTGGGTTAAAAATTCACCTTTTTGAATATATTTGGTTATGGAATTAATAGTTGGATTGCCAACTTGATTTATGTAATTGTTCTTGTCGTTTGAACAAATAGCGTTGTTAGTCTCAAAACCATGAAAAAATCTCTCTATTTTCATTGTTAAGATTAATTTTTTTCATTGAAATTTTCGTTAAACAGATATGGATACCAGGTGGTACTAATATGAATTATTTTATAAAAACTAGGATATGATACAATGGGGAAGATATATATATATATATGCAAAAACACAAGCTGACTTCAGTTAATAGGCATTCATTTTATCTGGAACAATTTGAAATCAACAAACTCAAATATTGGCATATATAATAGTCTGCTCCTCAATGAGATCAATTGAAGGCTTCTTGGCCTTTCTCCCTCTGCTTCTCTGAACAAGATGTCTCATAAGCTTCCATATCTGAGTCACTTGAAGACTCCCTGGAGTGATGGAAGATCACATATCTAGTTTGCTTTTCTGCAACCCCATTTTGCTTGGGATTGAAGAGCACTGATGGTTCCCTCTTGATCTCTGAATCCTGATAGGGTTTATTCATTAGAGCTTTAACATGTCCTTAGACCTTGTAAAGGTCACCCTCACGGACACCAATCTCAATAACTGAGCTCATATTTCCACCCTTAGGCCATATCAGTGCCTTTCCTTTTGAGAAGGCTACAGAAAACCCCTTGTCTTCTAAAATTGCCATTGAAAGAACATTCTTCTTTTAATCAGGAACATACGAAATTTCCTCAACTCGAATTAACGTACCTGAATCAAGCTTTAAGGTAGTTAAACCAACTCCTTTTATTGCAAAGGTACTTCTATCTCCCATCTCCACTTTCACATTGATCTTCTTGGCCTTGTAACCCACAAGAGCCCTTTTGTATCCAATCATATGCTTGGTGGCCTCACTATCAATCCACCATGAATCTGATGAGTTGGAGATGGATCCCGATAGTGTTGAAACCAAGATGAACTCACTTTGATCTTTTTCTTTGGTCTCAGCCTTAGATTTCTTTTGCTGAGGTTTTCTTCTTCTTTAGCAGCTGAAGCATGACACTTACCTTTCTGCCATCTCCTGTTAGGAGGATTTCTACAATCTTTTGCATAATGACCAAGCTTGCTACAGTTATAACATCCTACTTTTGACTTATGAAAGTGCTTACCTTTGATCTGGTGTTGAGGGAAGCTTCTTCCTTTATTCGTCTTGGCATCAAGAGCATGATTCTTTTCAGCAGGAGGCCCAGATCTACTCAGGATTCTGCCTTCTTCTTCTAGGCAATCATGCCACAAACTATTAAAGCTTGGTTATATTTCTCTTCCATTCACTGTTGCAAGAAATGTCTCCCAAGATGTAGAAAGACCATCTACTGCTGCTTGCACAAGATCATCATCATCTACTTCAACTCTAATTGCCATGAGTTGATCTCTTGTCTGTGCAATCTTTGAGAAGAAGGATGCAACTGATTCCTTCTCCTCCATCTTCAATGAGTGAAGTTGCTTCTTCAAGACCCTCTTCTGAGTAGGTGCCTTTTTCTCATAAAGATTTGCTAGGGCATCAAAGCATTCCTTAGATGTCCTTAGAGGAGCTCTTATAGACTTCAAATTATCTTTAATTGAGTCAATGATGACTCTCTTTGCTTTGGCTTGCTTCTTCTTAAATGCTGCTCTTCCTTGGGTTGTTGTGGGCTTTTTCACAACCCTAGTAACGAAATCATCCAAGTTATTCTCCTCCAAAATATTCAAGACCCTAACCTTCCATGCATTAAACTTTGAGGCTCCTTCAAGCCTATCTTCTGCCTTCACTGAGTTAGAAGCCATCTCAAACCACTACTGTTAAGCCCTAAATATGGGCACATTTCCCCCTATATTGTGGTTCATTACATTAGTTTTGATGTCGGCTTTGGTCCATTAGTGGTAATTGTCATTAGTATGGTTATATTAGTTATGTCGGCTTGGGTCAGTTAGTTGGGATTTTACCCCTTAGTCTCCTATATATAGGAAGGAGACCTTTCATTTGGAGTATCTTGTCTTGTCTTGTCTTGTGTACTTAGTACATTGTATAAGGAGGTTGACCCCTCGAAGACGCTTGTTATTCAGCTATTTTCTTCAATCAAGTCGTGGAGTACTTTTTCTGATCTATTTCTGCTCTTTTCATATTCTTTTTGGAAACTTGTTGCATAACAATTACAATCAACTTGTCAAATACACTTCTAAATCTACAGTCAGGTTGTTTGAAGCACAAACCCTTACACTAGGATCTATGTAGATTCTGTTATCCTGCAAAACAGAGTTAGCTACAAGAGCTACGCTTTGATACCATGTTAAATTTTGTTAGGGTTAGGGTTTGATGCAGTAAAATAGAAAATCAATGTACTTTAATGCAAAATTATATTTAATAAACAAGTAGTGAAACTAAACAGTACAACAATAACTTCAACAAAACATAATTTTCATCGCTTTCAACTTTTCAACTTTAATATTACCAATTGGGTCACTGTGTTAAAGTAATCTTTACTCTTTAGTACCATGTAATCACTCACAGTATTATAACTTAACACAGTGTGCGTTAACAATAACATAAATAAAGAAGACAAGTTTAGGATACTTACTTGGGGTGTGGGATCCTTCCTGTTTTATACTTAGACATTTTTACTTTCAGAATTAGCTGAGCCTCTCAGAGGCCAGTCAACTCTAGGAACCAGTAGACCCTGACTTTGAGGGTAAGTACAAACCAGAGAGAGAGAGAGAGAGAGAGAGAGAGAGAGAGATGACTGGGCTGGGATATAGTCAAACATGGATGGTCAATTACAGTCAAAACACAGTTTAAGACTCAGCACAATAGGTCTGAACCGCAAGCAAAAAAATCATGGTTAAACTTCAGCTCATAGATCAAGTCTCAAATCTCAATAATATAGATCTGGTCAAAACATGTCACAACAGTAGATCTGATCAAAGGCAGGTCTTAACATAAACGAGTAATCAAGGGTCAGACCAAACTAATCATACACTCTGGGGCCTACTTAAATGAGCTGTCAACAATCAGATTTAGATCAAAGAGGTTCATGGCCTTCACAGGTTCTCACACAGCAGACTGGATCAGATCTAAGGGCATCACGATAGACCTCAGCATAATTAATGGTGCGCATGTCCACTTTAAGTTGGACATTGAAAAAGGTTTATACCCCTTTAAACAATATGTTCTATGTACCTTTTTGAATGGTATAGACTTTCTCTTAATTTATGTTTTGCTGATTTTTTTAATATTGTTCTTTCTTTTCATTCCTTACTGGAATACCTTGCCATTTTTTCTTAGTTTGATATGATATGTGATTTTTTGTTTTTTAATAATCAATTGAAGCCCTTGCTTTATATTCATACGTACCTTCCCTTTTATATACACATATGCTAATTTTTGTGTTTTAATGTATAATAAAACTAATCTTTAACTTTTTATTTCTGTTGTACTTTACCTTTCCTTTTATATATGTGTATTTAAAATCAATTTTCTAATCGCCAACAATTGGTAAAAGCTTTATGAAGTAGTCTCTTCAAGTTAACAAGCATTTTCGTGGAAATTCAACCCGTCATGTTTTTTAAGCAGATTTTCAAGCGGTGGACCTTAAGTAATTATTCAAATAAGGAGTCCTGATGGTCAAAGAAGTTTTTCGAAGATGATTGCATCTGCGTGACTGTGAATGCAAAATTAATTGTCTATATTTCTGAACTCGTTTGACTTATATTTGTTAGCGTATGTGACTTTTTGTTGCAATCGGTTACTCTGCAGTGACTCAGGCAAGCTTTGTGCCTCTTCTGCACCTGATTATGGGCTCTGACAGTAATTCCTACAGTTACGAGTTGCTCTGTAGATTTGATCTCTGTGTTTTCTTTTCTCTTCTGACAGAGATACAGTGTTTTAATTCTTGTTTTGCAATTATGCAACGAGATACAGGATTGTTCCTCACATACATGCCCCTGCTTGATGTGCACACGCAGGATTTGCGAAAAACCCTTAGCCTACAGATGGAAATCTGCAGATGCCTGTAGATGTTTATGATGTCTTGCAAGCAATACTCTGTCTTCCTTGCAGCTACAATTTTTGTACTCTTTTGTGGCAGCAAACAGAAACCCGTATGGAGATGTTAACTATCCTTCACCTTAATTCAGATGTGAACTAAACAATAATTTCCTGCTATGAGTTTTTGCAGTAGAATGGTCTTTCTTCAATGGATATCTGAACTGAAATGGCCAGAGGTCCCTTTGTGTTGAAAGGCCCGTAGATAGAAAAACCTTGAAAATTGTGTGGGGCAAGGGCCAGAATCAGCTGAAACTGTGTGATACAAATGTAATGAATAATCCAACACAACAAGGACAAATAGTTGAAATCCATATTGGATGGATAAGATATATATTTGATAATTGAATGAATGAGAAGATTTTACAATGAGCATAAACATTGACTGGACACGATGGTAGAGAGTTGTGTCTATTAGTTTCTTATTTTATTATTACTCTTATGTTATGTTTATTTATGTATTTTATATTTGTTACAATCTGCATATCTTTTTAAAGGGAAGCTAGCTTGTATTTTGGATGGTAAACACATAAAATTCCAGTCCCACACAATGCAATTGTCGTAGCTACGCGGTGAGATTGCTAGTAATCAGCCAATTTGGATTAAATTAATTTTCGCCAATACTGCTCCCAAGGATATGAAATAGTATGCAAATCGTTATAATTGGACCTATTTAACAAGGGTGGAGTGAATCCAAATGCTGAAAGGCTGCAATAATAGCCACAATCGGCAGGCCACATACATTCAAGGGGAGTGCTTGCCAAGATTTGAACCTGGGTCTTCATCACAACAAGTGATCCAAGTTCCCACTAGACCATGGACTAACAGACTTTTTCTTAAGAATCATTGAGCAGATTATATGCAACTCTTTTTGGTAATAACTTTGTATAAGTTTTGTTGCAAAAAGCAGATTGTTTCATTGATTAGTTATAATTGCAGTTGATGCCTGATATTCATTTGATTTTTGTTCAAGAATAATGTTTGTATATTATTTTCTGGTGTTTACTATACTCTGTAGTTTACCATCAAGGATGGGAGATTTTATTGGTTATGGAGCTTAATTGTTGTCTCTGTTTGGTTGGTGTGCGTGTGCAGATGGGGATTTGGAGGGTATGGAAGGTAAAATAAATTTCGAGATTGCTTTACATTACTGCACTTCATACATGTGCACTGGCAACTGAAAAATTTGCATGCTTCTTTTTATTAATATATAGTTTTTTGAGAAACCTGTTCATTACGCTAGTGGGCCAAGACATTTTATTTGCAATATTATTATTTTCCTAGTTGGTGTTCCTTTTTCATTGTCAATGTTCTATGTACAGGCTAGGGCATAGGGAACAGAAAGATGAGTGGAGTCCACGGGTTGTGGATACTTTTCAAAAGAGTAATCTGATTCCTCCTACAGCTGTGGTTGCAGCTGGTGCCACTTACTCTGCATGTACTGCAGGCAAGTGACACTGTCTTTGTTTTTATCTACTTTAAAAGGTCTTTGATATTTTGTAAGTATTAGAGAAGCTATTGATTAGATTATGTTGTGTGGTTTGAAAATCAGTTTTTAGGATGTGATCAAGCTATCTCAAATATTTACCTGCCATAGACAAACTTACAGAAATCTCAGTCCTTTGTCTTTATCATTTGGCTAACTAATTCCAGGAAATGGACATGTGGTATACCGAAATTTAGTTGTACAATTTCTTCCTAATTGGCAGGCTTACAAATAGTGCTATTCTCTTGTGCAATTTCCTTATTGTGGACTGGATAGGAATTGTTTTTCTATTGCACGTTTCGAATTTTAAATGCTATCCAGTTATATACATGTAGATGACTAACTGCAATTATTGATGACGTTAATATATTCCCATCTGAACTTAACCTTAAGATGCATCAAGAGGTTAGTTATGTGAGTATGTGTGTTCATGCTCGGAGAGCAGCATTTGTAATTGCTTAATAGTTTATATATATATAGGCCATCTCCAATACTTACTTACAATAGACAAACCTAACAGAAATCCTTGCTGTTCTGTCCTTATTTTTTTGCTAGCTAGTTTCAGGAAATGTAGAAGTGGTACATCAGGATTCAGTAGTACAATTTCTTAATAATTCGCAGGTTGACAAATTGTTCTATTATGTTGTGCACTTAGCTTATGGTAGAGTGCAATGTTTTAAAAACCGGTCCGGTTCAAACTGGAACCTGCCGGTTTGATCGGCCAAAGGAAATGGAGCACTGAACCGGCGGTCAACTCGGACCGGGGGTCCAGTTTGGTAATGAACCGGACCTAACCAGACCGGTTCATTACCAAACTGGCCCTAACCGGCCGGTTCCGTAATAACCCGGCCGGCAAACTAAAAAACACGCCCGCGGGCCCAAAATCGGGTTTTTCAATTTTTACATTAAAAAACTCATATAGCATGAATTCCTATGATATTAATGATATATCCCAAGTAAGAAATTTACATTAAAAATTACCTTACAGCCTATGAAATTTAAAACATTAACTCAGCAGCGAGAATGTTTACTGGCTGGTATTATTGCTATCAAAGTCATGGATTTGTGGATGTATGTGTGATGCGTATGTCTTTATTTAGTGAAAATATTTCGAATACCTATGGTTTTTTATCCTTTCTAGGTCCTAAATACAAGATGCATTCAAGATTGTGATGTGCTCTTTTTTCTATCATATTGAAAATTTGAAAGTTTATATGAGTAGACTTTACATATTATGTGTCTAATGGTTTCAAATATACATATTATGTGTCTAATGCTTTGAAATATATTTTGGAATGTTAAATATAATTTTTATGATTAAAATTGTAATTTTTTTTGTATTTTTTAATAGTCCAGTTCATTGAAATCAAACCGCTCCGGTTCATTACCGGTTCCGGTTCCGGTCCGAGTTGACCCCTGACCGGTTTGATTCCCGGTTCCGGTTTTTAAAACATTGGTAGAGTGTATAGGAATAGCTTGTTTATTGTGCGTTCCAACTTTTAAATGCTTCACAATTATATATATATGTATACGAGTCACTGCAATTATTGGTGCTTTTAACATATTCCCATCTGAACTCATCAGGATAATATATATTAAGAGTCAAGACCAGGTTCCATATTTCAAGTGTTTTTTAATATTTGCCGAATCTTGTTGAGTCTGTCTCTAGTCTTTCCCGAGTCTATCTGAGTCTTTCCCGAGTCGACGAGTCAAGTGCTAGCCGAGTCATTGCTGAGTTCGATTCATGCAACATTACTCTAAACTATCCCATAGAAGTAGAAATAGTGTGCATCAATTAATGGTGCATGCATTGAGGTCGTATAATGGGAGTTTGTCGCTCAAATCCATGTGGTGCTTGGCCTATAAAGTCATTTTTGGATGTAATTGACTTTGTGCGATTCTCCATGTAATTTGTTTGAATTGCCTGTACACGTCATTTTGGATGATGTTGTTCAATTCTTGTTGAGTAGCTAAGAGGTGACTTGGAAAGTCAAGAGAGTATTTGAATGGAGGAAGCTAGTCCATTGAAATACACATAGACTCTAGAAGAACTGAGACCTTGCAAGCGAACATCAAGCAAGGTTTGAGGGGGCTCACTAAAGTGATCGAACTATGATGAGTGCTAAGCTAGGTACAAATATTGATCCCATCCCTCTATCGAGTCTATGAAACATGAGACCTTATGTAGAAGTGAAACCATGTTGAAGACAATCTCAAATTAGAGGGGTCAGGCCCCAAAGTCTACGAAGATGATCAATAGAGGGACTATTAGTTTGCATTTAATGATGTGACGGAGAAGAAAGGTTTGCACCTTCTCGGTCAAGGGTCAATTTGACTTTAGAAACAATGCCCTCAAACCTCAGAAGCATATAGGATTGTGGGTTGGATTAGGGTGTCCATGAGAGACATCTTGCTGTGGATGTCTTGAAAATGGCGACGAAAGCAATGTCTCTTGACTTGGGGCTGAGGAGCACATTTCAAATTGAAACAAGGTCATGAGAGTTGCTCCCCGAAGTAAGTATAGTTGTTGGAAATCTCAATCTCCTTTCCTTTGGAAAATAAATGATAATCCAAGAGAAGCTTCTTTAACTTGTTGAAGATCATGACTTTGGTATCATCGAGTTTGAGAGACAACTTTTGAATGCCACAAAAGAAGGGCAAAGCGAATCTTGTCCTTGAGAACTTAGCACCCAAATTTGTTTATGTAGTGTGACATCAATCTCTACCCCTCACAAGTAGAGATGGTAGCAATGTGAATCTTGTCCTTGAGAACTTAGCGCCCAAATCTGTTTAAGTAGTGTGACGTCGATCACTACCCCTCACAAGTAGAGATGGTAGTTTGTGAGGACATTCTTCGACCCGCTAATACTTGAAATAAAGCTAGAAATAAGCAAAACCCTGAGTGAGGTTCTATTCTTGGATCCACCTACATTGTAGTGTGTTCATGTGCCTTTGCCGCATTGCCTGTTGTGGATGTTTGTTGTAGATGGTGCTTAAGTAGAGGTGACATAGTGGTCCATAGAGATTTTGGTATCATGGTTAGTATGAACAATAAGAGGTTCCACATAGATACTTGGTGGGTGAGATTAAGTTGAATCCATAGAGGTGTCCAGAGTACTTGGTGGGGGAGAGACTATGAGGATATGGCGAAGGTCAAGATGGGGCCCCATGGCTGCTTCCAAGGACTGAAGTGACGTGGTAATGGACGGTATCTCTAATTGTTTTCCCTTGAAAACAACAATGAAAGAGAAAGACATTGACTCTCAATCTGTAAGACTGAGCATATACTCCCCAGTTTAAATGTCACATTGATCCCTATCTCTGTTTTTTTTAGTTGGCACTCAAACTCAATTTTCTAATGATTGCACTATAGAGCCTAGTGTGTTGCATTCCAATTCATTTATGCCACATCCTTTTCTCATTATTTTCAATTCTTTCCACAAATCCTTCGTATCATAGAGAATGCAATAGGGGTTGGGGTAGTGACAATGTGTCATGATTGTGCACCCATGGTGACTAAGGTTTCCCAAGACAAGGATGCATGGCAGTGATTGAGCTTACAACTGTCTCTTCCTATGTCACATGGTTCGAGTTCGAATTCGAATTCGACAACTTTGAGATTCGGGTTCGAACTCGGCTTTTTGGATGAGGTTTGATATGATGTTCGCCATTAAGTTCTGCCATATTGAGTGATAATATAAAATATAATTTAATATAACCATAAAATATTATGAAATATAATTATATAATATTTATATTATATAATAAAAATATACACAAATCAAAATAAATAATCAATATATAAGTGATAATATAAAATATAATTTAATATAACCATAAAATATTATGAAATATAATTATATAATATTTATATTATATAATAAAAATATACACAAATAAAAATAAATAATCAATATATATATATATATAAGTAAATATATATATATATATATATATATGTATGTATATATAAATGTAAAATCATCATAATGTTAATAAATACTTAATAACTTAATAAACCTACAAAAATTATTAATCTCTACACCTAACAACCAACACAAATATTAAAATTAAAAAAAACATATTGTCCACTAGTGACGAGCCAATATCTACCAATCTAGTGGAGCCAGATTTAGAAATGAGTTTCAGAAAAAAGATCTGCGGACAAGCCTGTTGAAAAATGTAATGAGGGATGTGCTGGTCCACATGTTTTTGAATTTTCCATGGGGGGACACAACATTGTGTTTCCTAGACTTGTTATATTTTCAAAGTGAATTTTTTTAATAAAGTACTTCAGTATTATGTACTTTAAGTTGTCTTAAAAGTTATTTAATGTATTATTAATTATGTGATGTAATTAATAAAGGAACATTGAATATAAGCCCTCAGATCAAAATCATCTTAACCATTGGATGAAAAGATAGTTAGGGTTTTTGAGTTAGGGTTTTGGGAAAGCAAAAGTACAAATACAAGTCTAAGTGAAAGAGAAAACACACAGTTAGAGAGAAGTCATTTTCTGCATTTTTTGAGAGCACAACTCCCTAGAAATCACTTGCACATTTCCCAAGACAATCAACAAACAATTCGTAGAGATTCTGTCGTACAGTTCTTTGTTGTTTCAGAAATTGAGGTACTCCGTACAGTCCTCTGCTGTCACAGAAATTGAGGTACTCTGTACTGTCCTCTGTTGGCAAAGAAATCGAGGCAGTTCGTACAACCCTCAGTTGGCACAAAAATTGAGGCAATCCGTACAGTCCTCTGTAAGCACATAAATCGAGGTAGTCCGTACAACAGTATGAAATTTTGCTGAGATAAGTTGTTTTTTTAATTGCATTTATGATTTTGCTGAGTGGAAGATAAATTTCTGAGTTGTGAGAATTTTCAGTTTTGCTCTCATTTAATAAAAGACATCTCTCTTGGTTTTCCCCATACTGGGGGTTTTGCCTTGGGCATTGGCCCTAAACATGTGTTCACATTCTACAATGATTGTGTGATTATTTCATTGCGTACTTTTTGTTCAAGTTATTTCTAGCTTTAAATAACTTAGAGCAACATTAAGTCATTTGTGAAGCAAAGCATTTGAAGAAATGTCTGAATGAGTTTTTAGTACATTTCCTTAAAATTTTATAGAGCCGATAGGTGATAAGTCAATAACTATTGAAGATGCGGACAACTTAAAAAAATACATGGAGAAAATGGATTGTGTTGCGGCGGAGATAGCACCGACAAGACTCTATGCGGCAAGATTTGCAGCGACAGGGCTTGCGGCTCGATAGAAAATTGAGACAATGCCGACAAACACAGGGTTAATGCGTGGTGTATATTTTTAAACGAACTTCATCGTCGAACCTCAACAAACTTTGATTTTTTTTTATGTTCACCAAATTTCAAACCTGCAGGTTCAAATTTGGAGAACCCTATGACTTAGGTCCTAAGTTACCAAGATCCGGATCCATCACATTTTTGAAAAGCCAGGATACGGCAAGTACAAACAATATAAATTAATTTTTATATATATTTTAAATACTTTTATAAGAATTTAAAAATATATATAAAATAAAAAATATAAATATAAAATATATAAAAATATAAATAAAAGTTAATTTATAATTTATAATACTATAAATATTACAAATAATAACTTTTATAAAATTTAAATTAACTTATAATAATATGAAACATTGCTTATTAACTTACTAAGAAAAATAACAATTTAATAAATTAATATGAAACAGTGACATACTCAAACTGTCAATTTAAAATTCCTTTTATTATACACTATGTATCATACAAATTATCCCTATGACACGTAGAAACAAATCAGGGCCAAATGCAAGCCTGATCTTGCTGCAGGCTTATCCTACTTTTATTTGAACGGGATTTCGTTGCATAAACGCCGAGGGAAAACCTTTGATGCTGTACCACTTATCATGAGGCTGGACGAAAGGGTAGTATGCCACTGACCATGATTTATTCTTAGCATCGATTATACGGAAACATTAAAGGAAAAATTAAACAATAACAAAGAAAAGATGGCCTACGCGGCACACCAGTCCATAGGCCCTACTACTGTTAATTCATAATCATCCGAATGGCATACATCCGAGGAGGAAATCGTGGCAGATCAAAAGTCGCAGCACGGTTTTCTTTCCTTACCGGATCACGTTTTTTTTTCCCAACCGGATCGCCTTTTTCCCAAGATCCGTTTCCCAGCTGACACTCCGTTTCCACATTTGAGGGATCTGGTGCACACACGGTTCTGTCGTGGATCTTGGCGGATCCGGTTCAGAACCTCGGATCCATGGATCCCTAACTCGCCCCCGACGGATCCGGGAACACAGCTTAGGTCTCTTCCAAGCAAACAATATCTGTTGCCATCGACATGACCTTAATGAAAACTAGTGTCCACCAATTCATCTCACATGAATGAGTTTTCAATGCTTGTGTATTGTTCATTACTATGCTAGAGGGGAAGGAATAGATAGGTGAGCAAGGGTGATTCCTAATATTTGAATTGCTTCTTGTGATTTGCATGCTAGACTCATGTTGGATTGAGGTTCTCCCTCCTTAAGGCAATTTCTGGAAGGGGGCATGGGGTGAGTGTTGTGTTGCCCACTACTATTGTGCTTAAATTCCCTTGACCAAGAACTTCCTCATCTTGTTTTTTATATGCCTTCAAACAATGGTTATAAAGAAACACGATAGCATTCTATAGTGCCAAAATTTTCCCAAAGAACTATAGCTTGTTGACAAAGTTTGGCCAAAGGAAAAGTAGATGGAAGATTTTGATAGTATAGAGCTCTTATGATTATCATGGACTTGCCAATAACTGTGACTTTACAAAGTTCTTTTTGTTTTAGAGCAAGGAGCCCGTACAAGATAACATTTGCTCTTGCCTCATTGATGTTGTTGATATCAAGTCTCCAAACATATTTTAAGTCTTTTCTTCATTCTACGTCACATGCGAAGTCCCCACACCTACCTCCCTTACCAATTAAGGTTTCACGTAATCTTAATTCTTATATTGAATAACTTTATATTGGTTTATAACCATGGTTACAAACTCATCAAGTTTTTAATACTTTTTTGTATTTTCATAACCAAGTTCTCTATACGTATTGTTAAGACAAGTTTGTTAGTGGTGAGTTTCTTGTCCATTCTGTTGATTGTGTCTTTTATCGCGGGGCCCGATGCATGAAAGGCAAATTAGTTTGTCATTAATTTCATTCCTAGTTATCCTTTTTAAGCTACATAGATGAATTACAAATTGCTTTAGGTTTTTTGTCACTAATTAATACATTTTGGATTAAATTGGCATGAAAGATGTTTTGGTAAGGCATGTGATGCATATGATCTTTGTATATGGATTGTATATTATGGGTATCTTTTTAGTAAAGTTGGTTTTTTGTGATTTTTTTGTGTATCTGTTTCTATTTAAAGGTTTCGTTATGTATTTTAAATTTTGGATTTGTTTAGAATGATTTATCATTTTATTTGAAATTGATTATTGTTGCACTTTATGCAGGTGGTGGTCAACTTTACATGTGGGGTAAAGTGAAGCCGACTTCTGATAATTGGATGTATCCAAAACCGGTTTTTGACTTAAGGTGTTTTATCGAATGTACCTATTGTGGAATATGCTATTTAGTTGTAATCTATTTAACATTGCACACGTGTTTTCATTTAATATATTCCTTCATGTTTGTATTTTGTTAGCACCTAATTTTATAAATTATAATTGTCTTCATGTATTTCGAAAGGCAATAATACTTATGAATAACAACATTATTTTGCTATTGAATAAAGATATAATAAAATATCATAAGAATATTTTGTTTTGCAGATAACGAAGGTTGTATCTGTTCAAATATACAAAAAATGTTACAAACACCTAGAGTGGTCGGCTAGGGTCTGGTTGAGCTCTGATCTTTTTTAATATAGGATTTGTAGTCATCACCACTGCAATAAGAAGGAAAAAATACTTAGACAACATTCAAATTGACATGCTACTTAACCTTGGAAACATATATGCTTGTTGGGAATGGGGAGCAAGAGGGTGAACTGAATTTTCAAAAAATTTCAATGGGATGAGCATTTTTGGGAGCGTAGAGCAAGAGTTCCGTGCTTGGCAATATGTGATTCACCAATGATAATGTAACAAATGTGGTCATCCATATTTAAGTTTAATGTGCTATTGCAATTCTTCCGGAATTGGGACAAGAAACTAAAGCTTAGACTTAGACATAACGAGACGAACATCGTAATGCAAAAGACAAAAAATATGAGCATTAGTCATTAGACTTGGCTATGCTTGCTCCTCTAGAAATGGGATGTTGCGTGGTGCTAGAAAGTTTTAGAACCCCAACCCTGTTCCAAGTTTTGCAACTTCTCTGCATATGGTTTAATGCCCAAACCCCAGCATGCATTTATTTTTCTCAAATAAAATTGTTTTCTTGAAACACATGAAATTCTTTTCAAAAATAATAACTCAGAATTTTTTCACTTTCAGCCTAAATTTTCAAACTCAGAAAATTATAGCAGCCATTCACACATTAAAATGACACAGTATTTTTGACCAAATTGGTCTAGGATAAAGCCCCCAAGGGAAAACCTGTTTAAGAGAGATTTTATTTCTTCAGACAAAGTTTTACAAAAACACAGCAGTACTTATCTCCTTTATTTTCTTCTAAAAAATCGTGCCAGAATCAAATTGAATGCCTGCTGTACGGACTGCAAAAATTGAGAACTGTATGGTCTGACATGTGTGACTGTATGGACTCATTAACTGCTGTACAGAACTTGAAATTCGTGCCAGCTGCTACATGAAATTTCTGCCTCAAAATTGAAAGTTTTCTGTGATTCAACCCAGCCCGGTTTCAAGTCAAAATCTTTGAGAGTTTAATGCCCAACCCAGTTTACATCAAGGCTGGAAATTACATATCACATTCTCAGACTTGAAAACACTGATTGAACATCACTATTACAGGCAGAAAATTTAATACTGAATACACACCATGAAATTTTCAATACTCAGAAATTTTCGGCAAATGCCCAGGAAAAACTCACAAGGGGAAACCTGTCAGAGAGATGGAGGAAAATTTTATTTCTTCAAATGACTCATTACAGCAAAAAATTTCAGTCAAAATTTATACTTTTCTCAACCACCAAACTCAGCAAGCTGTCTTGATTTCTGTGTCACTGCTGCCTTGATTTCTGTGCAGCCAGCATCTCGAAAAACGTGCCATAAATAACAGCGTAAAGACTGGGAAAACAGGACTGTACGGTCCTCGAAATTTGTGCCCAGAATATGTACTTTGACCTTGAAATGTTTGCCCACTGATTTTCTTCTGCACTACCCTTGAAATCTGTGCCCACTGCCTTGGGAATCACGCCCAGAATCTGCTGTATGGTATCAGAAATTAATGCTGCTGTATGGCCCTTGAAATCTGTGCCCAGAAACTGCCTCGGGAATTGTGCTGTGCATTTAAAGTTGTACGGTGGTCTTGGGAAATGTGCCCATCTTCCTCTCCTGCTGCGCCCTGCTCCTCATCTCAAGAAGTCGACCTATCTCTTTTCTCAATTTCTTCAAGTGAATGAAAAAATGCCTTTCCCTTGCCTTTTTGTGTGAATGGTTAGGGTGAATGAAAAGTCATCTAATCCAAGGGCCCAGAATGGCTCAGATGAGTGGATGAGAATTAATGCACATTTAATTCTCATAAAAAATAATTTCACTCACTTCACTTAAATTTATCAAAAAGTCACTTTAATCTCTAAAGTGAAAATTAAATGCTCATCTCAAGTCATTTAAATGCAAGGGTCACACTTTATTTCCCCTTTTTGGTGACTAAGGCAAAATCACCTAGGGGAACAACTTTCAAGGTACAAAATTTCAACACTCCCTCTTACTGAGGAAGCTGTTCTGCACAACTCTCAACTTGTCTCTGAAGAAGACAAACTTGCCCAGCCGCAAAGATTTTGTCAGAATTTTGGCTACTTGCTCATCAGTGGAAATGTACTGTAACTCCACAGCTCCTCTCTGAACATAGTCTTGAATGAAGTGGTATCTGATCTCTGTGTGCTTTGACCTGTCATGAAAAACTGGATTCTCAGAGAGCTGTATGCAACTCTGATTGTCTCAGTATATCACCGTGGGTCTCAGCTCCTGATCAAATAAATCTACCAATAATTTGCGAAGCCACAGTGCCTCTCAACTAGCCTGACTGGCTACCATGTACTCAACCTCAGCAGAACTCAAAGCAATGGACTTTTGCTTTCGACTGAACCACGACACTGTTGTCGAGCCCAAACTGAAGCAACAACCGGAAGTGCTCCTCTGATCCATCACACTGCTTGCCCAATATGAATCCGTGAAGCCAACCAAGCTAACTCCACCCGAACTCCTGTAGTCCAAACCATAATACAATGTCCCTGCAAGGTATCTCAACACATGTTTCGCGGCTACCTAGTGCACTCTCCTAGGCTCCACCATGAATTGATTGAGAGTGTTCACCGCTGAAATAAAACAGTCTAAAGTTGGGGATGCAATGCATGCCTGCCGACTGTGTTAACCTGCTACTTTAGATGAGCTTTTAGTGGCATAAAGCTGCTGTTTGGAAGAGTTTGAGTGGCATAAAGCTGTTGTTTACTTATTCCTTGGTCAATACCTTCTAAATCAAATGTCTGCGTTGGTTTTCTTGTTGGCAACAAGTTGGAAATGCGAATTGCAGCTTTTGTTTTGCTGTCTTGTCTACATGAAACTACAAACTTTCTACAATCAGAACGTCATCCCTTACCATTGACTGAATTACTTCTAACCTAAGAAACCAGATTCGCCCTAAACCCTCTGCATGTCCCGTGACCATGATTCGGGATATTCTCATCTCCAGGTGGGATAAGAATTGCACACCTTTGCATTGCTTGGCCCACTCCTTAAACCCCAAGTTCTACACTCAGGAGTGGTTGACTGGTGGATCGGGGCCCTCACACAGAGTTCCTCCTCACATGGATGCAGAGATTGCACATGGGAGGAAGATAGGACTTAGACGACTATTTCATGATAGAGACCTACTTGAGGAGGTGGAGGAGGGCTTTGTAGATTTTTCCACTAGCACTGGAGATTTGGAGGCTATGATGTGCTTAGAGACAGGGGGGTTAAGAAACCCTATGTTTGGTGGGCAACTCATGGGGCAACATCCCCTATTCTATAGAAGTTAGCCTTGAGGGTCATCTCTCAAGTTACATCATCCTCTTGTTGTGAGAGGAATTGGAGCACATATGGGAACTTGTATAGTCTGAAGAAGAGCAGGCTTGAGCAGTCCAGGGCAGAGTCGATGGTGTATGTGCACTCCAACCTTCGTCTTATCTATAGGAAGAGGGAGGAGTGGGTGAAGGGAAAGACAAAGATGTGGGATGTCTTTCCCGAGGATATGGGTTTGGACAACGGTACTGAGTTGGCATTAGCCAACATGGATCTTAATGATCCAGTGCCAGAGCCGGTTACTTTTGATGATGGTGATCGTATAGAGGGGTCATCCTCCACAGCAGTAGATGCAGATCGTCAGATGGGCAGAGAGGAGGAGGAGGAGGATTAGGGCAGTGCCAGTGATGAGTATGTTGATTCAGGCATGGAGGAGGACTATTGACACATATGGGATTCTTCCATCTTGATTCACCCCTTTTTGTATTTACTATTAGTCTATTTGGCATTTGCCAGTGCCCAGTGGCATTCCGACATATATGTATACATTTTGATTTTGATGACTTAATGAGAAATATGGTTCCGACAGTCTCATTGTGATTTATGAATGACAAATGTGTAATCATTAATGTGTGTTGATTCTAATTTCTACTGAATATTTGTAAATGTTCTAGTTTCTAAAGATTTTTGGATCTATATGTCTATATTTTTAAATTTTAATATATTTAAAAAAAATATATGTATATAAAACGTGTCCTTCGTGTCCTGATTCCGGGGGTCACCGTGTCCGTGTCCATGTCGGGCACTCGTATTTTCGTGTCCTTCGTGTCCCGTGTCCCCATGTCAGGTGACTTAGCTTCTAACCTGTACATGGATCTCTGGTCCACTTGTACATTCCTTTGATAAAATGTGTGCCAGACCATCACCCCATGAATTCCCTTCGAGGATAAACTACATGCCAATCATAAGAAACAAAAACAGTGGATCAAGGAAATCAAATCAGGATTCAAGGCTAGTTACCATGCAAGGATAGGATAAAGCACTCAAACAAGGTTTTTAAGCTTAAGAAAATTAATAAAATTGACAATTACACAGAAATTTGCTGCAGCTTTTTTGCTTGACAAGCTTATCAAGAATATTGTTTTAGGGCTTGGCTTTGGTACAATTAGAAAATTGAGTTAGGGTTAGGATTGACAAAAATGGTAAGATAGATTATATTTTTGGAAAGTCAGAGATGGTGATAATGACCATAATGACCATTAAATATTGCAATTCATATTAGGGTTTTGGATTAAGAAAAGTTGCAAGGCGAAGTAGGCTTTTGGACTTATACATTGTTAGATTTTTTAGCTCAGACAGGTACTTCTACATTGCATGTAGAAGTCGTCTGGAAAAGTGACTCTCTAGACAAATGTATTCTATAACACTTTATGTAAATGTAAAAATGGTAACTTAAGTGATCTCAATGAGAGATTAAGTTGTAGCCCTTGATCTATGACTTGAGTGATCTCAACGAGAGTTAAGTCCTAGGCATTGGATTATATCTAAGATCTAGATCTAAGGTTCAACATTGAGTCAGTAGTATTTGGCTCATGCAATTTAAGGGCCCATGGTATTGAGCCCGTGGTATTTGTATAAAGTGAATGTTATAAAAAAAGTCTATGGAGATTTGTAGATATAGATCGTCTGATCACTGTCAGTGTGTGTGAGATACATTGAGAGTGAGTGATCAATGAGTGGTCAGATCTAAGAAAGGGTTCTCTTAGAGGATTTCGTGAGAGGGATTGTCTGAAGCTGAGATCACTAAGTGATCATATCTAAGAGAGGGATTCTCTTAGAGGCTTTGGAGATAGGGATTCTCTCAAGCTGGGGTTGTCTTCAGTGATTGAGGGTTTGATGGTTTGAGCACAAAATGCAGTGGTAGGGAGTCAGTAGGGTCTCTAGAGCTCTGTAACTGTAAGTGTTGTTTTAAATCTGAAATGAGGGGAAAATCTGTTGCTAGTTTTCCCCAGGGATTGCGGTTTCTAGGGTAAAATGTGGTGATGATTTCCTGTTGAATTTTTATTGTGCATTATTTGTTACGTTAATCAGTGTATTGCTATTTTTGATTTAATTTTGTGTTAAATTAAGATTGAGTATAAAAATCATTGAATAAATATCAATCAGATCTGGTTATTAAAATTTAACATACATGAGCCATCCAAGCAATAACAACTCAACTCAGTGCTTAAAGGAATCATTTAGGGTTTGGCATAAGTCAACTTTAGAAGCTAGTGCAGTGGAAACCATTCAACTAGTTGCTACTGGACACACTTGAAGAACAATCCCTCTGATTGAACACCCTTCTGATTGATCACCCTTCACCCATGGAAGTCTTCGGGCCAGTCCACCATCGCACATTATAAACATGACATTACAAATTGTACATGTCGTAATGAGGAACCACTAAATATAGACTTGCCCAAAAAGGTAGTCTAGCTCCAGAAAAAAGTAGGAATGATTGCAAATGAATGTAACAATTATTAGAGTGTCGCCAACTATAGCATGTCTAAATTAGATACTATAAAAAATAGCAACATCTCACATGTCTATGAAGGAGTCAGATTAGAGTTGCTTTCCTACAAGGAACTTAAATATGTGCTTAGAAACAATATGCAAACAAAATGCCAAAGATAGAAGTTGTCTGCCATTGCTTACATGTTGAAAACAAGATCAATGGAATCGTGAGTTTGCAAGCAACAAGAATATGTAGACATCTTTTACATGTTGTGTTATGTATATAAAACTACATACGCTAAATTAATACATAATAATAATAAGGAGAAAATAATCACAGATATAAATAAAGTATAATATTAATAGTGGTAATTAATAATAAAAGACTATTATTAATTATTAAAAGACATGTCTTTTCATTGAAATGACATGAATAGATCTATTTAAAGGTCTCAATTGTAATAATTTTCATCATTCATTTTTAATCAATTATTTATTTATCAAACTTGATATTTATTATCAAATAAGGCTTTATGCTTCCAACTCAATTGGTATTAGAGCTTGCTATAGATTAGATTGGCAGTATGGTGCATCTGTACATAACATTACGTACAACATGTAGAACACGTTCATTTTATACAACACCACGATCTCACAGTCTGTACAACATGTCTGTATACTCAGTACAAGAACACATCTGGACAGTACGTACAACATTGCAGTTCGTAGAGTATGTACAACTGTTTAGTTTGCACATTTCGTACACATGTATAGTCCATGCACTGTACTGCCTGCAGATTTTGTTCAATCAATTGCAAAAATCAGAGAATTAAATGGAATTTGAAAAAATAAATTTGTGACCAATGACAACATAAAGAAATAATTATTTAACCGCAAGGAAGAAATAAGGGTGTTGAAGTCTCGGTTAGAAGGCATTGAAGTTGGCTTGAACACACAAACATCATAATAAGAAGAATTGTTATCCAAACAATGAAAGGAGCATATAATGGCATTGCAAGAAGTGACACATTCAATACATGATATACATGCGTTGAGAGCGGCGAAGAAAGGAAAAAGAGGTCACAAATGTTACAATTGACCGTCGCTTAAAAACGATCATGGAAAAAATGGGCCAACTAACACCTCAGTTTTCTCTATCTGCAGAAAGAGAAGAAATAGATAGAAAAGAGCCGATGATATCTCTCTTTGAAAATACTAACAACCCACTATTTAATGATAAAGATTACCATAGAATTAAAGGGGAACTACCAAATATGACAGAAAGGACACTAGAGGAGCCATTGTGTGTTTTAACAAAATGGAGGGCATCTTTGAGTCAAACCCTTCATGAGACGAACAATGTTCGTTCATATTAATTATCCAAAATATCTCAAAAATATCTGGAATATAAGGTAATCCATAATAATATATTGAATAAATTTATATGAATGAATGAGATGATACATTACAAATGTGGGTTCATATATATACCCATATAGGGTGCCCTTTCATAAAGAGACATGACCTTTCCTTATTAAGGTGTCTCTTCATTACATATTGAATATTAATTATTAACTTATTATTAATATGTATATATTATATATACTTTGTTTATTACATTACCTTTCCCTTAGAAATGCTTTGTCCTCAAAGCATAATTATGGAAGACTTTATCTCTTTTTCTTGCTCGTAATGCTTTCTCTTGATCTTCTGTACAGGTATCCGCGACACCTGATGAAACGAGATGATATGAGTTATGAATTCCCAAGTAAAAATGTTACATATTTTGTGAAGTGGTCCATCCCAAGTTAAACTTCATTGGGACCTTTCTATGATTGATTTGTTGGTTGGAACTTCTCGTTTTCGGCTTCCATCTAGTTTGTTGATTTTGTCTCCATTCTTTTTTCTAATCACAACTCATCTGTTTATGTTCCTTTTGACCTTGTCGTTGGTCATAATGACTCTTATAATTTGGATGACGATAAGGTGTCCTAATCTTTGCTAATTGTTGTTCATATCGATTCTTATGATTGGATGATGATAAGGCGTCTTAATCTTTTCTGATTGTTCCTCAGAACCATCTTTTTTTAATGTTTTAGTGATTTGTAAATATGAGCATTCTTCTGAATTTGAGCGTCGACTAACTCTGTATTGGTTCCCCTTTCCGATGTTTGAATTTGAGTGTCTATTGACTTCTCTATTGGGCCTGTCATCGTTTCTTTGTCGACTAATTATCTTTTGTGATCTAACTCTTCTTGTAAAGATGTCTTACCATGGCTTAGCTTCTTAACTTGTTTAAGTAAGTCTTGATTGCTCTTCAAGAATAAGGGTTCTTCCTCATAATTTGTCTTGTCGACTTCATTTTGAGTATCTTGATTCTCTTGCTCTTCTTCTCTTAACTTTTTTATTTGTTCTAGCAATTCTTGTTTAACCTTCTTCAAGGAAGAATTTTCTTTCGTCTTTTCCTACTAATTTTTTTTGAAAATCTTGAGTCTCCTCTTTTAACTTTTTATTGCTTTGCGATTTATCCTTTGTCTTCTTGATTTGAACAATTAATTTTTGACTATGATCTCTTAGACGAGAGATCTCTTCTTCTTTATCCACGATAACTTCGTCGAATTCTTTTTGCATCTTTCGTAATGATATTTGATTTACTTGCGATATTACCTTTGAAATATCTTTAAAGTCTTCAAATGATGGAACTTCTAAATATGACTTCATTGTAACATCTTGCAATGTGATTTTATTCTTCTTTTAGGAAAACGCCAAAAACTTATTTTCGACATTTAAGATGAAAGTCCGCAATGTTTCTATCCAAAGTAATCCCAAAATTATGTCACCATCATTGCACCACAAGGATCTGACCTTGAATTGTGATATGTCGATATAATCTCCAACATTTAGTTGTAAATCACTTATTTGATAATGTTTCTTATCCCAAGATTCTAACTTTTCTCTTTTATTCAACTCAGGAATCATTAACTCGTTAGTGAATTCAACACTAATATAATTATTGCGTTCAGTAGTAGCAATAGAAACAATAACATCTTTTGATCTAATTATTCCTTCTACTCTAAATAACACTGAAGCATAAATTCTTGAAGTTTTAGGGAATCTTCCTTTCTCTTCACTAAACTCCATTTTCTTTTATTTATTTATTTAAAAGTTTATAAATTTTTTCCTTCAAATGTGCAGAGGACTATTCTTTTCTTTAACTGGTGATTGGATTTATTTTTATTTTTTTCTTTAAGCTACTTAATAGTTCACTTTTGTAAACTTGTAATATATAATAAAAATATACTACACCTTTGTATATATGTATTTCCAATTGTACTTTCTTTTTAATATAACCTTTGTATACCAGCCTTAACCCGAATGGAAGTATAGGTGTATATACCATAAATACATCATCCTTAATTTTTAAACCTTCTCATTTGGAAATCATTCAATGAGGCTTTTATTTGATAAGAAGGTTAAGGGAAATTTTACTTACCACACTAGTCTCTTGAGAACTATTGTTGGCACTACGATTTTATATCTTTTGTTGGATTTCTCTTTGAAGCACTTGGTGTGGGTTCATCTTTATTGTGATAATTATTGAAATGTTGCTATTTTTTTCTTCTTACCTCTTTGTATTAGGGTTTATTGGGAATTTCATGATAGCTCCAATGTTATGATCTAAACATGGTTCCAAAGCTAGCGTGGACTCTTCTTTTTCTTTTTGTTTTAGGGTTGTTCCAGGCTTGAGACTAAGGTTTCTAGTGTTGTCTTAGGGTCATTTCAGGTTTGAAATTAGGGTTTTATCATCTCGTTTTTGACATCAGGCTATTTTAAAGGTTTTCTATCCCCATTTCCACAAATTCCCTCCTTTCTTGGCCATTGGTTGGCCGTTTTTTGTGGATTTAAGTAGTTATGTTACAGATTTTTGCCCACTCGAATGAAATTTTAGTCCATTTTTCTTCATGTAGTAAAGCTATTGTAAATTTTAGGGCAACCTTAGTGTTCTGTATGGAAAATGTTTGTTTCCCTATCTTAATGGGGCCAATCATCATATGTGGGATGATCAAAGTATAACCCTTTTTCATAGCAAAGTCTTATGGATGTATGGAGAAATCACTTTAGGTTGAAGATGATTACAATTGTGATCTAATGCATTTGGGAAAGGATGAAGACCTAGGGTTAATCATTCTTTATGTGGAGTGAGACCTTGTTCCACACACGAAGAGTAGCAAGAGTGCGAAGTAGATTTGCGATGCTCTCCACAATTTATTTGGCGCAGTGAACACTACTGAAGTTAATTGGCTTTAGACTAAGCCCTCCAACCTCAAAATCGTAGGCTACTTTTCTTTTGAGGTGTATATTGCTAGGTTGTAAAATTAGAACATTGGCATTGTTATATTTGGTGGGTTAGGTAAACATGATTTTTAGTATAGCAATATTATCATTAATAACCTTTGTCTCGCATTAAGAAGTTTTCCTTGCCTCTTTTACAACATTCCTCTTTCTCTCAAGGCCTCTAGTTCATCTACTTCAAAAGAATGTGTTTTCTAACCTTATTCAACATTAAGTCACCCTCTAGAGATCAAGCCCATTCTTAAGACTTCTACCTCATATATACATGAGTTTTTTGTGGACACTCCCATATCCTCGCAGAAGAAGAAATCAAGCTTCTTTTATTGCTACATGGTGGGCCAAGCATTCGAAAATTGTCTTTTTCATCTTCAAAGGATTGAAGAAATTGCTCGACGAACAACTCGTAAAAATGCCCTCTTCAATGAAAAGGATGGTAATTGAATTCATTTAGCTCTGCAATCCTCTTTATGGTTTTCACCTCTTCACCTGGATGTATTGTAGATTTTGGGTTAACTATTGTTAAAGAAATGTAACTGCGGAAGATATTCTAGATATACTTGTCTATTGTATTATTGTATTCCTCCTTCGGGAGATGTCATTGATGTAATTGATAATGTAAGAATCATTGAAAGAGTCAATGTAAACCCTAATTGTTAGGTCGGCCTGGAAATAACTAGAAAAGAATATTTTATTGTAAAGTGTATAGGTCGGCCCAGTTAGGTGAGTCAAGCCGACCTAATTAATAAAAAAGTCAAGTCACTTGTTAAGTATAAATAGGAGGTTGAGTTGCTCATTTGTATCACTTAATTCACTCACTCAAGTTCGCATAGGAGAGAGAGAAGTTCGCACAAGTGAAGCAGAGAAGCTGTTTTGTACTTGGTGAATTCTATATTGAGGAAGTTTTGCCGGGGTTTTCTCCCTTGTGGTTTCCCCGCGAGAAATTTTGTGTTCTTTGTGTTTGCTGTGCTTGTCTTTCTTCAGTGAATATATTGTTTAATGTTATAATGCTAAACAAAGTAAAAAATAACAACTATTTATATGATGAAGCATAAGCAACCTTCTCTCTAGCTACAATGATAAACTTAAAGGCTATAGTAGGTAACAATCGATGGTGACTCAACTCTCATGATCTTTGGTTGTGGCACTGTCATTATTGATAATGCTAGGTATGGAGATGCTCTCCATGTTCTTATAGTGGGACCAAATCTACTGTCTATTTATTGCATCACACACGAATAAAAGGGTGGAATTTGGTCTGATTGGTGTGTCGTTAATGACTTAAATGATCGGTCCAGAGTTGTTGCTTTCGGATATTGTGATGAATTTGAACATATGTACAAGTTGGGGAACTCTCCTTTATTGATAACTTCAAATAAATTGATTGCAGTGGTGGCCAATGCTGAGGATGTGTGTAAGCGATGGCACTTATGTATTCTAGAGACACATTAGTTGCCTGTGCCTAGTCAACGGTTGTAGTGGTGTTCTTGGGGGATTTGTGATGGGTAAACATCATTGAGAGTCCTTTCAATTGAATAACTTGAGGCGTGTATCTAATCTCCCTGAATTATTTCATAGCGATATTTGTTGTCACATGGCCACTTATTCTCTTGTGGGAGCCAAATACTTTCTCACTTTTATTGATGATTATTCATTGTTCCAATGGCTCTATATCATTCAATCCAAAGATGAGGTGTTTGGCAAATTGTGGGAGTTCAAAACTCTTGAAGGTCGATGCAACAAGAATCAAGTGTCTACTGGTTGATGGGGGAGCTTAGTACATTAGTAATGCTTTAGTATAGTTTCTCTGCTCTGATTGGAGTTCTTGGCAAAACATTGTTCCTCATACTCCTGAACAAAAACAGAGTGGTTGAGCGTAAGAATAGGGCATATTGTAGAAATAGATTTCTGTTGTTTGTGTATATCACATATCATCAGTTGCACATCTAGACATCCAGTCACCTATATGATTGCTTATGAGCAGTTACATAGCTGTGGGCTTCTATCTTACACTACTTTATCTTTGGATCAGGTGCATGTTCCACCAGCATCATCAGAGGCGAGATATATCACCTGTCCATTATATTCCTCATAGGACTTTCGTTGGCGACAGTGAGAGTTTTCAGGGGTATTATCTCTATGAGCTCACCTCTCATTAGGGTATAGGACATCATGATTCAGGGTGCTATATTTTATGACCCTTTTCTCATGGTCCGCTAGGATTGTTTACGTCACTTGTTGTCAGTGATGATTCCAGTAATGGTTCTCAGCATGTATCCATTGGAAAAATGATTCTGTTTTACTGTTTAGAAAATAGTCCAAATATTCTTTGCGAGGTCATCTACAAAAGTCACAAACTTCCTGAGACCTCTAATAGATTTGTCTGCATTTGCTGACATATCAGTGTGCAATGATTCGAGCTGTGGGTTAGCTAACCATGCTACATGATTCTCAAAACCATCCTGGTGCTGCTTGCCTCCTAGGTATGTTTCATATACTTTTACTGCGCTTTGCAAGCTGGGTGAGCCTCACATCATCTCCGATTTGGTCAACAACTCTGAATAATGAAATTTGAGATGACAATATCTCTGATGCTTGGCATCTTTTACTGTTGCAGCCTTGATCTGCTGCATTACTGCTGAAGTTTTAAACTTGTGATCCCTTTTCATCAAGTGTGAACTACAGTTACTAAAAGCAAATTCTTTTGTAATCTAGGAACATATAAGAAACCTCTAATTCTCTGTTGCTTACCTCATCAACATGTCTGTTGCCACTTTTCTTCACTACATATTGCATTCTATCTAAAAGTGCAGTAACTTGATTCCAGATCTCACCTTCAACAAGAGAAGAAGACCATTCTCTATGAGATGTCATATATTTATTGGTTATGTTGAATGTTTTAACTGCTCAATTGCCCAATGGACATCATAAGGTTTTATCGTTTGAGAGGGTGACAAACTATTTTAGGAATATATGAGCAGTGTTGCATAGGTGCATATACCTGATGGTGGGGAGGATATATTCGTGGGGTTAATTAGGATATTCCCAACCATACACTAGAGTTCAAGGGATGCCCCAATGGCCAGAAATATTCAGTACTCCCCAAAGTAATATAATTTAAGGAGTATTAGATAATCCATCTGTATGGCAACATAGAGGATGTAGTTGTATTCAAGTCAATTGCACATCCAAGCATACTATTAGTTTTCCTGCTGATGCATATCGTTCAATTTTGGTATTTGCAGCTTAAAATTGTGGCAGATGCTTCTAAAAGTTATTAAGTTGGGGTCTATCAAAATTTATTAAAATCGATAGAACCATGGGTAACACTCATTATAGACAAAGATATGCTAAGAAGTTCAAGGGTTTTAATTTCATAATAAACTATTTTTTATGGGGATTTTCTCAAACCTGAAGAAGCAGAACACCTAGAAGTGTATGATCTCAAACACCTTTACCAGAGCTTCAGCTTTCTTTATCCAACCATTTGTTTGTTTCAAATTTTTAATCATAAATTGTAGTTTATGGTTTTAATAATAAATTGAAGATTGACCATAATGACACATCATACATCGTAACAAGTTACAACTTGGTACATTAACTCTTTTATATTGTATATTATTCCTATTCTTGACTTTTGTATGTTCCATTGAGGTAGTTATAATGGTTTTGATCTATTGCCACCTTTCTATTAATCACATAGATGGCAAGAATATTGCTTTCGATAGAAACAGAGGGTTTTCATCAATATCTGAAGTGTTCATCCACTTTTGTTTATGATTCATTTGTTTCATTTATATTATTGATACTGAGGATGTGTTTACAGCTTTGCTTTCAAAGCCTATGGATGCATTTCTCTCCTCATTAGGTATGAAATGATTCCAACAGTTATATTCTTTATTGTCAGATAGAGGAGTGCCATCCAAGAGAGATGTAAAATCTTCCTTGGAGTGGTTTTTGAATTCAACCACAGGAAACCTGCAATGCTGGACATTTTTGAGAAATATTTCTTCCAACCATTAAGTGGTATGGGCAATCTGCTGAAATTGATCTTACTGTTCAAAAATTAGTATTTAACTTCCAAGAATTGTATTTGTTCTCATCTGTGTAAAGAACAAGTAATCAGTCTTCTGTACTTGTTATCTGAAACCGGGTCTTTCTTTTCACTGCAAGAATGCAAATAGAGATCCTGGTCAAGTATTGAATGGTATGAATGGTGATGTAAACATGAATAGGTTATTTCCAATCTAAAAACTAATATGCCTGATTACAAGGATGTGAGCTAAACTGCCAGAATCGGGCCACTGCTTGTGAACACATTCACAGGACACATGGTGCAACAATCCATCCTTAATATTACATGTGAGAGGTGGACATGACAAGATTATCTTTCATGGCCATTGATAATTAGCTAGATGTACTACCTACTGGACCTAACTACCTTGTTAACTAATGACCTAATGTCACTTTGTGATGAAAGACTAAGTGATTGTTAGAAACTTGTTCTCATGCAAATCTACACCAGCAGACTTGCCTAATAATTATAGGCTACCTAGCCCTGTCACTGCTAGATGCCTCTTTATTTGGACTAGTGTTTTTTGAGTGTCAATAGGAATCCCTAAAAGGTGTATGCTTCCATCTCATCAATAAATATGCACAAAGTCCAAGAAGGTGATTAGCTTTGCCTGTTAAAGTCATGGATTCAGGCTACGGGCAACAACTCTTGAGGAACTGCAAATTATTCATTTTAAAGATTTTTTTAGTTTGGAGGAGGTTAGTGCTATAGCAAAAGATGTCAAGATATTTATGTTTGTAATGAAAGACTAAGTGATTGTTAGAAACTTGTTCTCATGCAAATCTACATCAGCAGACTTGCCTAATAATTATAGGCTACCTAGCCCTGTCACTGCTAGATGCCTCTCTATTCGGAGTCCGGACTAGTGTTTTTTGAGTGTCAATGGGAATCCCTAAAAGGTGTATGCAGCCATCTCATCAATAAATCTGCACAAAGTCCAAGAGATCAACACAGAAAGGACTGCTTCTTGGGCTGTCCATAAACAATAAAGAATGATGGTTAGTTTAAAATAACAGTTATGAGTGGTTGGGATCAAGTCCTCCTGATAATTGCGACAATGAACGAATGGAAATGAGCGGAGTGAATGTGCATCTTAGGTGAAAGAAATTGAAAATAAGTGCATTGGAAGCTGCCAAACTACAAACGATTTAAAGAGATTCAAAGCTCTAGAAGAAAGCATAATGTACCATATCACATATTACCCAAGAGATTGATTGCATCATAGTAAGTTGTAGGTGATAGGCTACCAATGATATCCTTGCTTGCAATGGAGGTAACAGTCTAAGGCCACGAGGATGGAAGAGTGAGAAGCTATCCACTGCTGCAAACTATCTAGGGAAAATAATATCCAAACCTTCCTCTCATTAAGTCTATACATGGAACCATAATTCGTCTCGGTTGCTTGAGAAAGAGCAAATAAAGCTCATTAAGGCAAAAGTTGAACATGCACACTAGGGATGATCTCCTTTTTTGCTTTTGGAGAGTTTCGCCCCTTGTTGTTTGACTTTTCTCGTGTTTTAGGATACCGTTTTCGATTTACTTTTAACAACTTCAACTGTATATATTTTACCCTTTCTTTGTGTGCAAGGATAGATATTCCAATGTCAAAATCAAGCTATTAGGCATTAACAAAACATGAAAAATGGCAAATATACTTAAGAGGTCAAACTAGGTTTTGGAGTGGTCAAATTTGGCTTATGGAATTGAGGTTTGGAAAGTCAAGCTTGGTAAGAATGATGACCAAATATAGTAATTCTAATTATTGTTTTGAAAAGCAGTTTCAGGGTCTTGGCAGAAGGCAATTTTATAACCCCATCGAAATGGAAACCTTAAAACATGATACCATGTCCCACACTGTGGGAACTATACACCTACCCAAGATCGCTCTGGAGAAATTAGTCTTTCACCATCGAGACCTTGAATCACACAAAGACTGAAAGTTTTAGAACCCCAAACTGGTTTCAAGTTTTGCAACTTCTCTGCATATGGTTTAATGCTCAAAGCCCAACATGCATTTATTTTTCTCAAATAAAATTGTTTTACTTGAAACACATGAAATTCTTTTCAATTTAATAACTCAGAAATTTTAATTTTCAGCCTAAATTCCAAACTCAGAAATTTATATCAGCCATTCACACATGAAAATTAACACAGTATTTTGACCAAAGTGGTCCAGGATAAAACCTCTAAGGGAAAACCTGTTTGAGATTGATTTTTATTATTCTTCTGAGGCAAACAATAATCAACAAGAGCAGTACTTATCTCAGTTTTCCTTCTCGAAAAACGTGTCAAACTCAACACAAAACAGCAGTTAAAAATAGCAGTACAGCCCACATGTGCCAATCATATTTTCAGCAGTATGGCCTTGTGAAATGTGCCCAGAAAACAGCAATAAGAATTACCTCGAATTTTGTGCCAACAACAGGCTGTATGGACCTTGAAAACTGTGCCAGAAATTGACTGTACAGACAGGCCTTATGGACCTCGATTCCTGTGCCAATTTAATGCTGTACGGATTCTAGAAAAATCAGTTTATTTAATGCCTCGAAATTCATGCCCTTTCTCTTCTGCTGTATGGTCAGACCCTCCTTGATTTCTGTGCCAATTTATTGCTGCTGTATGGACTGCAATTAATGAAGTATGGCCTCCTTGGGAATTGTGCCCTGCTCCTCAAAATCTGTGCCTCGATTTCTGTGCAAGGGTTTCTCCCTTCCTCTCTCAAAATTGACCTCTCCTCTTGCTCTTCTCCTCTCCAAAAAATATCTCTTGGAAAATGTGAACAATGAGTTAGGTTTGCCTTCCCTAAGCCTTTTTGTTTATGGTAACTTCCCCCTCTTCATCCAATGGCCAAGATTAGATTAGATCAATGGCTCTCAATAAATGCTCAATAAATAATAATTAAATGACATTTAGTGCACTCATAGCATTTAATTACGTGAGAGCTTTTAATTTATCACTCACTTGAATTTAACACTTAAATGAACTTAGGATATAAACCATGACTTAAACTTCTAATAAAGTCACTTTATAAAAATGAAGTACTTTTCACTTTATTAATTAAATGACTAGGGGTCACCTTTTTAAAGTGTTCTTGTCCACCCCAAGGCAACACAAGGTGAACAACACTTCCTTGGTAACTTTTCAACAAAGACTACTTGCTAGGAACAATGACATTTAACCTATACCTATTAGACATGAAAATTGGTAATTGTATTCATGTTGAAAAGAATATTCTTTTTGAAAAGAACAAAAAGTAATAAGTGGGAAAGATTGATCTTGAAGGGAAAGAGCATCGGTTTATCTTCTTGTAAAAAAGCAAAAACAATTTCCTTGGATTCTCTTTTTTACAAGGTGCATGGATGTATGAATATCATTGGCATGTGGGCCTATTATCACACAACTTGTAGTTGCCCATTTATGCCACTGAAAGCCCCAAGTGACAAAGGGGGAGACCCTGATCTAACCTAAAAGGAGAGATGTAAGCTGAATCGCCAGATCAAACTAGGCAAGTAGAGTACGTAAGGTGAGTAGATGATGAAACCCTTGATTTGAGGGATGAAGCCACTAAGAGGATATTGTTCGAGTTGAGAGGCTTAGGATGAGTAAATTATCAACCCGATGTGTTTATTTTAGCGACTTAGAAGTTTAAGGAAGTATCTAGGATCTAAGTGTTAGAGTAAATGGTCAATGCCACTACCTTGGGGGGATTGAAGGTAAATCTTGGCGAAATATCCAAAGTAGTAGATTGAGAATGAATTAGAGCTTTATAACACCTGAATGAGATAGCTTGATGATGGATCTGATAGTGTCAAAGCACAGAAGAAAAATTGGATCACGAAACAACCAAAAGATGGGCAAACCCTAGGAAGGCGAATTGCCTTAAGATGAGTGCTTGTGGGATTGGGCTGATGGAGTCCCCTAGAGATGACAACTTAGAGAACCCTCTTCGGGTTGGGGAAGAGAGAGATAACCCATAAAGGATTTGCCTTAAAGCCAAGTTGTGTGACCTAGAGAATTTTTTGAAATTTTTACCTTAGGGTTTGAAGTAGATCTAAGAGATGACTAATGGATAGAGATAAAACAAAAGAAAAACACTTGTAAACACTTACTTGGTGATTGTAGAAGCTTGCCGTATAATGAATACTAATCCCAACAAGTTGAAGTGAAGTTTTTGTGAGCCCATGTCCAAGTAAAACGCCCAAGGACCCTAGTGCGTCCCTTCTTTCCTGCTCAACAAAAGAGATCAATGAGTAATGCAAGAAGAATGGATGACAACAAACGAAAGACAAACGAGAAGAGAGTAAATGATGCCAAGATAGAAATACTCCCTGTTAATCCAAGATTTGAGAGAGAAGAGCAAGGTTGAGTCTCCTCAACAAGAGCGCCCCTCTTCAAATCGGCCTCCCTGTTTGCAAAAAAAAATTGGATCCAAAAAGATAGAAGAGCTATAACAAAGATCTTTCAATGCAAGAGAAAGATAGTTGAGCTATCACAGAGATCTTTCAATGCAAGGGAAAGATAGTTTCAATAATCATATTCAACATTCATCTTCAAAGACACAAGTATTGGAGCACAAAATATTTTCTTCTATTCCAAAATTCCAGAGCCAAGAGTCCTTTTACAATGAGTGGGTCCTCTCTCTTAAACAGATCCAAGAGAGACCAAAACCCTAGCCACTTTTTGAATGTGTGGTTGAGATTAAAAGATACAATGGAGATCTTTTTATTTTTACATTACATGGATCGGTGACTAAGTAAAAAAGGGGGGCGCACTTTTGACCAATAACACCTTAGGAAAGGCAAGTACAACATAATAACATGATATAACATGGGGCAACATAATAAGGGGGTCACTAGGGGCCTAAATCACCCTAGGTGCCCACCTTTTACAATGATATAACGATATAACATGATAATACATCAAATGATCAAGATGAAGTGCGCCCCCAAGGAAGACGTCCTCCCTAGGACCAAGGTAAAAACATGTGAAATCCTCCTCGGATGAATATAATCCATGGAACATGCATGTAGAGACTCATCTCATGATAAGAAATCATCCCCAAGTCATTTCCTCACCCACAATAGCCAAATTGATTTTCCTGAAGAAGCCACGGTCATTTTTATTGATTAAAACTGTCGGTTCATCATGCTAGAGAATAAAACCATCAATAAGTCCCTTTCCTTTGCCCAAAATCCGTATCTAAGTGCACCAACTAGAATCATAGACATCAAATCCATCAATAGTGACTACTCATACCCTAAATGTCCATCAAAATATGCATCTGAATCTCAACACCACATCTAGGAAATAAATCATGGCCATAATAATAATTATAATAATAGCCGACAACCAAAAACTGAGCATGAAAGTGGTGTACTGGATACATCTGGAGAATAAATATGTAATCTCCAACAATGCATTCATTGCCTCGAGAAACATGTCGACCAAGTCAAACTGGGTTTGACCAAGTCAAGATACTCAAATTGAATGCTGAGCAATAATCTGGATAGTCCTGCATGCACACTGGATGAATAATTTTACGTTAATAACCATACTAAAACATGAAATACACAACAATGACCACAATAATCAAATAATAATATACTTATGTCAGAGAAACCCTAAGTCTTTCATGAATCCCCCTGCATATGCTCTCTCACAGACTTAGGCGAATTGCTAGGATGGGTGAGGTGGAAGAAACAAGGGTAGGATAATGGGGATTGACTTGATGACCTTGACATCGTGATCTCTCAGACATGAGGGAAAAGGGGAACCAATTAGACATGCAGGATAGAAAACACTAGGGAATGTTGGTGCCTCACAAATGGGTAGAGTGCTTGGAAGGCTTCTAGTAGACTCTAGACAAGCATCCCTTATTACATTTAATTTCTTGCTAGCTTTTTGCACATTTAACATTTATTATTTAGCTTTTTCACTAGCCAACCTCCAAGGGTAGGGGCCTTGAATAGCCTTGCGGGCTTCAGATAATGATTCGGTCTTACCATCATTGCCTGCCACCGTCGATAGTTGCGATGGAGTTACCACCTTGTAGCCCTGTAGGGGCAAATGGCCTTACACCATACAAAGGATGAGTGTTGACCCCTTGGCCACTGACTAGCTTAGAAAGACTTTTTATGTATGACTGTTTAAAACCACTTTTTTGTGGTTGACTTTTGCATCCATTTAGATATAACATTTATGCATTCCGATGCTATTGTGGGAGTACTTGCTTTTGAGAACGAAAGGAAAAAATTTCCGGTGACATAGGCCACACAATTGATCCTCAAGGCATCATACAAGCAGACCGAGCCATACACTCCAGAGCCGAGACACAAAGTTAACATGGAGTCTATCCAACACAAAGGCCTAAGTGGAGGAGGGCGTCGATCTCACTAGTCTAGGTACAAGTCGGGGTCAAACCCAAATAATGAAAGAGATAGATGAATGGAGAAAGGTGTAAAGGCGATGCCATCATAACAAGAGCAGGAGTAAGTCTGTGTAAGGTAGGAAGTACTAGCAAGCATATGTAATGGCCTTGCAATAGGGACTCTCTGACCACTCAAGACATAGGTTTCAAACCATAAAGCTCAAATGGCACCGTTAGTAGAACATGCATAGTCACAATAATTAAAATAAACTATAGAGCCAAATATAACATCCACATGCAATATATACCTTTGCTCAACCATAATCTCTGGAACCATCTTCAACTGAATATGGGCAATTGAACATCAGTGGACAACTGCTTTGCTCTGTATGTAAAATGAACCATGACTAAAATTGAATCATCTCAATGGGGTCATGTAGGATCAGTCATTACAAGGGGGCAAGATGCTACTAATGGCTCAGAAATAACTCCATCACCACTGATCAATAGGCTCATCTCAACCACGGGATTGGCTTATGGATCAGAAAGAATCTGGTCTGCATCGTGGCGGCTCCAACTGTAATGTATGTGATAACCGGGCCCTTAGATCTTAGGCTCTTAAAAGAAGGAAAACTCCTAAAAGTAACATTCTCAGACAAAATTGGCTCTGGAAGGAGCTTGGATTAATGTGCATGTATCAGGTCAATGTACATGTCTAGATACGTCTGCAATGGAACTAGCTTGATGGAATGAATCTTGCTAGATCACAACCCTTTGCTAGTGCAATGACAATTAGGGGTTAACATAACTCATCACTTTGAAATGTTTTGACATAAAAAGTAAAACCAATTATAAGCACATATTCATGGGAGGAAAAGAGATAGTAAGCCCAACAATGTTTATTGTGAGTGTGAATAATGGATAGAAATGAACCTAATGTGCAAATGCCAAAATTTATTTAGTTGACATTTGAAGTTGATTATTTATGTGCTAGACTGCATTGTAATGCATTTTTTTGCTTTTTTCAAAAGAAAAGAATCGTATTTCTATTCAGTAAAGAAAGAGAAAACATTCTTCAGAGATGTCTGAAATAAGATGTCCTTCAAGAGACTGAGCTAAGTCGATTATTTATGTGCTAGATTGCATTGGATGTCATGTATACAATGAGAGGAAAGTGGAAGCCAACTTCGTGCTTTCCTAGGTGTTTTGCAATGGAATCTATTTAAAAAGGGATTGATCCTAGCTTTACAACATTGCAAATCTCTACTTGCAACCATGACATTATCTAATGTTATCATATTGTGCTTATTGTTGTAGAGGATTAAGAGTCAAATCCACTAACAATTTTCAATTTTGAGATGGCATGCTAAAATGCAGTATTGTGTAGCACATGTTGGTGAGTCAGGAGCTTGAGAGTGATCCATATATATATATGATTTTACACCTTCAATATATTGTAAGAGAGGATGATATTGAAGAGTGTCTCCAAGTTTGGTTATAAATGACCTTTTTACCCCACATATTGTATGAGGACCTACATGTGTGTTTTTCATCACAAAGCTTGTTGATAGGTTGGTGAAGTTGCTATATGCCGTGGGTGTTTGATGCTAGAGTTTTGGTGGTTGTTGTCTTGATGCTTCAATTTGTGATTGGTTGAAAGATCCTCATGGTATATTGGTGGTAGTAGCTATTGCATGTGATAGCTTCATGATGTTTTGATATTGATTTGCTCTCCTCTTGATGATATTGGCATGCATGAAGTATGTTTTGCTTAGCAATTATCTAATGCCTTTTTCTTTCATGGAAGGGAAACCCACTCACTTAGTGTCTCCCTAAGTTGTAGAGTGTTAATAATTGCTCCTTGATGAAGTATTGTCTATGGGATATTTTTCAACATGATTATTGATGTGGTTGTGGGTTTAAGGTCACCTAGCTAGAATGCTCTAGGGGATGACGTTGCACTTCGCTCATATGTCACTTGCTCATGATACATTTGTCACCCCTTCATGGAGAGCCCTTCCATTGTTTGGCTAGTTTGACATCTTGATGACATGTAGAGACTTACTATTAGAGCGGTTTAGCTCGTTTGGGGTGGTTTACACTTGGAGATACTTATGGTTGGTTTTCCTTGGAGAACCCTCACCTCTAGCACATGCTTTATGGCATTACACATTGTCCATGGAGCAACCTTGCTTTTTGACACATGGATAACATATGGAGACTATGGGTTACCTTTGCTAGTGGAATGTTCCCTTGTGTCTTGTCTCTTGGCATGTATTTTGATGCACTGTTGTACTTTATTGCTTAGAGAAGGGGTCATCCCCTTCCTCATTAAGATTGGTGGAGTATTACGGGATGCCTTGCACTTGACTTGATCCTTCTATTTGATTGGTGGGCTTGTTATGCCATGTATACATCTTATGCACATGCCTTGTTGAGGTGGCACATGGGAGATTGAGTTATGGAGGTAGTGTCCTAACTTGGAGGGCTAGATTTGGCTTATGATCATCATTTTTCATCTCCTAGTGGATTGATCCATGTATTAATGTCTTGTTACACATGTTTTGAGGATCATCTTGAAGAGTGTTCACCTTGGATACCTTTTGTGTGGTCCCTTGGAGTATTTGATGAGGTTTCTTGCCCTAGATTATGGAAGTCACACTTTATGAGAGGTCTCATCGATTCGATGAGAGGTTTCATGCACACATTGATGGGACATTTCACATGGACAACTCTAATATCGACTCTTGGAGGTTTCTTGCATCCATTTCTTATCTTTATTGATGGAGTGTATCACTTGGGGAGCCGCATGTGTGGCCTTGGGTCATCTTTGACTTGGTTCTAGCCTTGATTGATGGGATGTTTTACATGGAGGGTTGCTTGCACACATCCTCGTGGCATTTAGATGGGATGTTTTACTTGGAGGCCTTCAATTTGCTTCACTGCATACCTTTGCATGCTTGGTTGAGGAGACGTCCAACCTTTGAGAGCTATCTTTGCATAGATTTAATGGGGCGTCTACCTTGGAGGTATCACAAATGAGGTTTCATGCCTTATTTTGAGTGAGGCGTCATACTTTGGGTGCTAACATGTCCAAAACTAGTGTAAAATATTTTTTATATGATTCTTTTCTTCATGTATTTTGCTGTAGTTAAGATTATTATGACATGGCTATTTTTTGGGATAAGTTTGGACCTATTTTTGTGCTCATTTGTTGGACACTATTAAAATATGTTTTTGTTCCACGGAACAACCTCATCGAAAACCCTCCAAATACTTCCCCATGAGTCATGGATGGTAAACAGGGTAAACCGTTGGGCTTGATTATGGAGCCTAAGCCCAAGGGAATAAGGGGGTCAAACCCATGACCTCTCCCTGAAACCGCTTTGTGGGTGAGAGATCTCACCTATGGCAAATGACCATTTGAGTTAACCCTCATGGTTATTCATAAAATATAATAATCTCATCTTATGTAGTCCATGTTATTTACTAGTGTATACATCATCTAATATTGAAGGGCATGAATTTCATTATTTGTTATTTTATATTGGTTTGAATTTTTCAACATTACATGAGATGGTGCATTTAGGGATCGGACGGATAGATTCCTAATTGACTGCATTCAAATTTGATAGTGAATTTAGATGTATCTTCTGTCACAATGTTGATTCTAATATTGAGGAAACTTCCATCTATGAATTCTTGAAGTGAATGCATTTTTGTAGATGTGATCCTAAATGATAGTGTTTAGATTTGATGCTATGAGATGTTAGTTTTTCATCATTTAATTCAATATGATCTAGGATCTTATCTGAGAGAACAATAAGCACAACATATCAAACATAAGAGACAATAGACACAAAGCATTTCACCGGGGAAACCATAAAGGAGAAAACCCCGCAACTTCCTCAGAGATAGAATGAGCAATAATACAAAGCCCTAAAACAAGAAGATGGTCTCCAGCAACTTCCTCCTCCTCCACTTGTGCGAACTTGTCTCTCTCTCACTTATGCGAATGAGTGACTGAGTGAAAGAATCAAATGAGAGAGTCACACTCTCTATTTATACTTTACTTCACTTGCCTTTTTCCCTAACTAGGCCGACTTCTCCTAGGAGAGTCTAATAACCCATTATAAGTCAACTCTGGGCCGACCCCACTAGGGGAGTCTAATAATCCACTCAAATACAATAATAGCTTTCCCAATCAGAGGAATGAAACCTCTCCGTCATAAGTACAATGACACATGAGTACAATATAAAATATACAATTGAAATACATCTCTTAACTAGGAAGGTATTCTCTTGACACAGTTCATCGGCACAAGTCTTCGTCACTGGATCATCATCGTCACTGTTGTTGCTATCTCGACCACCAGTCTCCAATCTACTCGTCATAGGAATTTCTACAGAGCCAGCCCTTTTTCATGCTGGATGTAGGCCTAGCCTCCATGTAGGTCTTCATCATCTCCGCGAGCAATCCATCAAGTATGTACATCTCAGGACTTATTATATGCCTCTGCAAAACCTGCAAGATCTCCCAGGACTGATTATATGCCACTACAAAACCTGAAGGAGCATCCTAGGACTGATTATATGCCTCTGCAAAACCTGTGTACCATATAGTCACCTCATCATCTTCAGATCATCTCATTGCCCATGGAGCACAACCCAGATGTACACAACACAACACTTACACTCACCGGCATGGGAGGACTAACCTACCACCATCCGTGAAAGGCTCAACACTTATATCTACGCCATGGGAAGACACACCTCAACCATGCGAGAATGGCACTGCCCTTACATCTACGCCATGGGAAGACACACCTCAACCATGCGAGAATGGCAAAGCACTTATATCACAGCCATGGGAAGACACACCTCAACCATGCTGGAATGGCTCAACACTTATATCATAGCCATGGGAAGACACCCCTCAACCAAGATGGAATGGCTCGACACTTATATCAACGACCATGGGAAGACACACCTCAACCATGTCGGAATGGCCCTAGCCCTTACATCTGCACCATGGGAGGACACACCTACCACCATGTGAGAATGGCTCATGTGCATCTGCGTCTTCCAGACTCATCACTTCCCCTTGGAAGGAACCTCGATCTGAAGTACGCCAAGCTTTTCAATGAAGTACTCAAACTTCACTTTGGCCAGCGGCTTGGTCAATACATTGGCTATCTGCTCGTCCGTCACAACATATTGGAGCTTCACTGCTCCTCTCTGCACCATATCCCTGATATAGTGGTACTTGATCTCAATGTGCTTCGACATGTCATGGAACACTGGGTTCTTAGACAACTTCACACAACTCTGGTTGTCGTAATGTATACAAGTTGCGTCCAACTGGAGATCGAACAAATCAGACAGTAGCTTCCTTAGCCATACTGCCTCACAACTAGCCGAACAAGCTGCGACATACTATGCTTCGGTTGTACTCAGTGCTACGCATGATTGCTTCCTGCTAAACCAAGAGATCACACCTGATCCCATATTGAAGCAACACCCCGAAGTGCTCTTCCTATTAGAGGCACTGCCTTCCCAATCCGAATCAACATAACCCTCCACGTTAATCTTCTGATTCGCATCATACTTGAGCCCATAATCAATCGTACCCTTCAGGTACCTCAGAATATGCTTTACAACAATCAAGTGAACATGTCTCGAATCCGTTAGGAATTGGCTCAATGTGTTCACATCAAAGCAAATATCTTGTCTCGTGTTTGTTAGGTACATCAAGGACCCAATCATCTGACAATACATCGTGGCATCAACCGACTCTGATGAAGCATGACTCAATAGCTTCAGGTTCGATGCCATAGGTGTGGTCATGGCCTTGCAGTCCATCATTCCGAACCTCTTCAGGATCTCTACTGCATACTTCCCTTGTCCAAGGAAGATTCCATCTGTACTCTGCCACACCTCCATGCCTAGAAAATAGTGCATCATACCCAAGTCCTTCATCTCGAACTCGGCAACAAGCTTCTTCTTCGTGTCAGCAATCAACCCATCCTCACCTGTCACAAACAGGTCATCTACATACAGTAGGAGTATCATTGGATTGCCTTCCTCAACCTTGTAGTAAAGGTTGGAATCCGCTTTACTCTTGGTAAAGCCCAAACTAGTCAGGAAGCTGTCTATCCTGCCGTACCACGTCCTGGGTGCCTGTTTCAAGCCATACAAGGCTTTCTTTAGTTTGCACACATAAGACTCCCTGTCATGTGTCTCAAACCCGAGTGGCTGCTCCACATACACTTCCTCTTCCACTACACCATTCAAGAATGTTGTATTGATATCCATCTGGTGTATCTTCCATTTCATCACTGTAGCCAGAGCAAGAACTATTCTGATGGAAGTGTACCTGGCTACAGGTGCACATGTCTCCTCATAGTCTATCCCTTCTTTCTGGGAGAAGCCACGTGCCACAAATCTTGCCTTGTATTTCACTATGCTGCCATCTGCAACATGCTTGATCTTGTAGATCCACTTGGAAGTCACCACAGACTTCCCTTCTGGTCTCGAGACCACATCCCAGACATAATTCTTCGTGATCGACTGGTACTCCTCGATCATGGCATCCTTCCATTCCTTTCTTTCTGCCGCTTCTTCATAGTTGGCAAGTTCCTTATTAATGGTGTCACATAGTAGGGCTACATAACTAGTGTATGGCCTCGGTCTCTTGCTTTCTCTGTGCATTCCTTTTGGAGAGCCATATCTCTCTGCATCTTGAATTGCCTCTCGTACCCATGCTGGTTTTCTCTTGTGAAAATTCTTCTCACGGGGTGGATCTACAGGTTCCTATGGATCTTCTATCTCACGGTCTTTTTTTGGATTTACTTCATTCATTGTTGTATCTCGGATCCTGGGTGCTTCTGGTTCTGCAATGTCTTCAACAGGTAGCTTTTTGGATTTGTTGCTTGTTCTTCAAAACAAATCTCTCTTTAGGTGATGGGTACACGGTCTTTCCTACAAGACAAGTTCAATTGCATGATTAGAAGCAACTCACAGTTTTGGAACAAATTCTTACAAATAAAGACATATGTCATACAGTCATGCAATTATCTTAGCCAATGCTTCAATACAACATTCATCCATATCCCGTAACTTTCTAGATGCCTTCCATCTCTACCAGAACATTGTTAAGAGTGTGCACTACTCCCAACATGTCAGCAAAAAGTTTTCATACTAGATATCTAAGTAGCAATGGAATGTTGTATAGTGCCATAGGGCACTTACCCATCACATGCATATTGGTAGTATACTGTTCATTAATGCAAATACCCTAATATGCATAATACATAGCCTAAATCTAGGAACATAAGTGTGAACGATATTATTTAAATAATCAGATATACAAGAAATGACAATTCAAATACTTATCTTTGTTTGTTTGTTGGGTGGACTCCCTCTCAATCTCTGCTTCCTTGCATGAACAACTGAAGTGTGCTCCCTCTTGATCTTTGCTTTTCTCTTGCTACTCGGAGATGCCTTCTTCACTTTCTTTGCTTCGACTAGATTTCTGGAAGTCCTTCAACTGTTTTGCTTGCAAGAGGTGGTGCTCTATAGTGCACATGTGCAAGCCTTTTATGCCATAGTTCACTTGGCTCCATGGATTCATGGACCAAGGCTTGTTCTGGTTGGTCCTTCAGTTTGTATAATCCTCCCTCTTGCTCTCCAATCACTACTGCATCATCTATAGTCTTTCCTTTAGGCCACATAAGAACTTGGCCATCTACAAATGCAACCCTCATACCTTTTGCATCCAGAGATGGAGAGAAGATTCTTCTTTAGTCCTGGTACAAATGGAGCATCTTTCATCTTGGTAGACTTTCCAGAGTCTAGTTTATAAGAGGCTTCACCACTTCTTTTTATAGGACACTGGTAGTCATCCCCAAGTTTCACTTTGTGGCGTGACTCACGTTCAAATAGATTTATAAAGGATTCCTTGAATCCAGTCATATGCTTGGAAGCCCCACTATCTATAAGCCAATCATTGCTTCTATGTGTAATAGTTCCTGTGAGGGTAGAAAACAGAACATACTCTTCATCACTTTCTTCTCTGGCCCTTTTCCTGGGAGGTTCATCATCCTCTGCAGTGTGAGCATGATGTCTTTTCTTGGTGTTCTTCTTGTTGGAGCTGCTTTTCTTCCTGGGACAATCTCTGGAATAGTCTCCCCTTTCATCGCAAGTATAACATCGAATGTGAGAGAGATCTTTCATAGATCCCCCAAAGTTCTCCCTCCGATTCTGGTGGTGGTGTTTACCCTTCTTGTGATGAGGATGCTCCCTCTTGTTGTAATTCTTCCTGGTGTGTGCTATGAGAGCCTGGTCTTCACTACCCATCTTTTCTTCTCGAGCTACAATTCGAGCTTCTTCCTGTGAGCACTCCTCCCACAGCCTACTGAATGTGATGAGCTTCTTTCTAGCACAAATTCCTTGAATGAAGAAATCCCATGACCTAGGGAGACCATTCAAGGTGGTCATCACTACTCCATTCTCTATATCTTCTCCCACAGCTTCAAGTTGTTCTTTTATCTGGGAGACCCTTGAAAAGTAGGACAGCATGGTCTCGACATTCTGAATCTTTACATTCTTCAATTGGTTCTGCAATGTCATATTCCGATTTATATTCTTCCCTTCAAATAGCTTGGTCAAGGAATCAAACATCTCCTTGGGTGTCTTTAGAGATGCCACATGTGGTATGAGATGGTCCTTGATAGAATCTGCAATGATCCTCTTGGCCTTGAACAAGTTCTTGTTGTGTAAGGCCTTAGCCTCATCTCTCTCTGGAACTGGAACCTCTTCACTTATGTATGTGTCCAATTCATTCTCTTCTAGGATTAACCCAATCCTATACTTCCATTCTCGGAAGTTATCAGCCCCTTCAAGCTTATCCTCAAGCTTGGTGTGGTGAGACATCTTAATGAGAAACTCAAATGGAAATAAAAGATTTAGGTCTTATCACTTGATTTGCTGAAACTGGATCTGGAGCTGGCTAGGGTTTGATCAGGAAACCCTAAAAATTCAAACTTGGAATTTCAAACTTCTTTCTGGACAGGGAGAGATGCAATTGACTGAGGTGAGCAAGCTGGTGTGCTTAGATTTTGAAAACTCCAAAAATTGACCCCTCAAAAGTGACCTGCGAATTTCAGATCTGCAATTTCTGTCAAATTCTGGTTTTTCTGGTCCAAAAGTCAAATTAGGGTTTGACTTTCCCGGAGATTCACCCAACCAAAAAGTTAGAGCTTGGTCTCTAAATTTCGATTTTATGAGGAGAACAATCCTATGCTGAGAGCACTCCAAAATTCCACTTCTGTCAAAAGCGCTAATTCCCCGCAGTAGTGACAAGCGAAAAACTAAAAATGCTCGAAATCAAATTCTGTTTCGACAGAAAGATGTGCCTTCCTTAGGAGAGTTAGCCTAGCCTTCTGCCTTTGATGATCCGTGGAAAGAGACCCAAAAATTAAGAGCCCTAGCTTCCGCAGCTGCACATTGTCTTCTTCTCAGGTTTGCTCTGATACCATGTTATTTTTTCATCATTTAATTCAATATGATCTAGGATCTTATCTGAGAGAACAACATGCACAACATATTAAACATAAGAGACAATAGACACAAAGCATTTCACTGGGGAACCATAAAGGAGAAAACCCCGCAACTTCCTCAGAGATAGAATGAGCAATAATACAAAACCCCAAAACAAGAAGATGGTCTTCAACAACTTCCTTCTCCTCCACTTGTGCGAACTTGTCTCTCTCTCACTTATGCGAATGAGTGAGTGAGTGAATGAATCAAATGAGAGAGTCACACTCTCTATTTATACTTTACTTCACTTGCCTTTTTCCCTAACTGGGCCGACTTCTCCTAGGAGAGTCTAATAACCCATTATAACTCAACTCCGGGCCGACTGCACTAGGGGAGTCTAATAACCCACTCAAATACAATAATAGCTTTCCCGATCAGAGGAATGAAACCTCTCCGTCGGAAGTACAATGACACATGAGTACAATATAAAATATACAAGTGAAATACATTCGGAAGTTAGAAATACATCAACATGAGACGAACATAATTTGTCTCTAAATAAACTTCCAATGTAAATTGGACAAATAATCCATAAATTAACAAGTATATAATAAATGCATATTGAATAAGAGATATGATATGATTACAATTGAGAATGAGTGCTCATATAAATGCCCACGCAATGATGCCCTTTTGTGAAGGAGATGTGACCTTTCATTAGGAAGGCATCTCTTCATTACATAGAATATTAATTATTGATTTATTGCTAGTATTTATTAATATTTATATAGTATATATATTTTGTTTATTACGTTGCCTTTCCCTTAGAAACACGTTGTTCTCAAAGCATAATTATGGAGGACCTTATCCCTTGTTCTTGCTTGTAACACTTGTAATCTTTTGTGTTGGTAGTTGCGATGCTTGACGAAATGAGACAATACGTTCTTTTAAACATTTAGTGAAAATGTTGTGTCATTTGTGAAGTGGTCCATCCGAGATCTACCTTGAATGGAACTGTTTGTTGGTCGATTGTTCGGATAGAATTTCTCATTTTCTGCTTCCACCTAGTTTCTTGATTTTGTCTCCATTATGTTTTGAAATCACAACTCCTCTGTTTATGTTCCTTTTGACCTTGTCGTTGTTCATATCGATTTTTATGATTTGGATGATAATAAAGCATCCTAATCTTTTGTAATTGTTCTTCGTAACCATATTGTCTTGATGTTTGTAGTGATTTGTCAGTATAAAAATTCTTCTGATTATGAGCACCATTCGACTTTGTATTTGTTCCACTTTTTGGTGTTTGAATTTGAGCGTCTGATGACATTGCTATTGGGTCAGTCATTGTTTCTTTGTTGACAATTGATTTTTTGCGATCTAACTCTTCTTGTAAACATTTCTTATCATGCTTTAGTTTTCTAATTTGTATGTGTAAGTCTTTATTGTGTCTCCTTTAATGTAAGAGTTCTTCCTTATAATCTGACTTGTCGACTTCATTTTGAGCATCTTGATTCTCTTGCTCTCTCTCTCTAAACTTTTTTATTTGCTCTAGCAATTCTTGATTAACCTTCTTCAAGGAGGAATTTTCTTTATCTTTTCCTGATAATTTTTGCCGGAGATCTTGAATCTCTTCTAACTTTTGATTGCGCTGTGTTTTATCCTTCGTCTACTTGATTTGAAGCAACAATTTTTTATTATGATCTTTGAGACGAGAGATCTCTTCATCTCGTTCCTGTATACTATGGCCTATAAACTATAATATAACTAAAAAATACAAACCATAAATTTTAAGTTTTAAAGGTAAGCTTATAAAACTAAAATAAAAAATCCCAATCATATACATAAACTTTTGTTCTTGACTAACTTGCAATGCACTATCGACTTTAAGCAAGCAAACATCGAATACTGCACTCTAGATCTAATCTAGGCGAGGCTCATCTAAACCATAGTAAGGCTTGATTATACTAGATAACAAGTCATTGGCATGGCCATTTCTTATTTACCTACAGACACTTATTCTCGTCTCGGTCCTAGTTTTAGAGTTGGCCATTCGGGAACTCTCCTTGAATGCAGTGGGCAACTTATATAGTACTTTTGAAACTGGGGAAGAATATGTTGATTGTAATCTCTGGATGGAACAAAGTTCATTATGAACATATATCCAACATAAGAAGGCCAAAGAGCAAAAATTCCTATCGGACAGAAAATATAAGTAGTAATAAACAAGTATGAAGGAATAGATGATAGGATGATTACAATGCCACGAGATGGTATACTCGTATACACATTGACTGGTCACCATGGTTGATAGGTCATGTCCATTCATTAGGTCATGCCTCTTAATTTGGGCATGTGACTTCACTAATTATTATTTATTTATTTAATGGTTACATATATAATATGTTTGTTACCTTTCCTTCCCCTTTAGAAATGCTTTGCCGTCAAAGCATATTTATGGAAAAGACTTTATCTCTTGTTCTAGCTCGTAATGCCTTCTCATATTCAATATTCTTGTAGTTGTGGTAGTTGATGATACATGATGATATGATTTTCTTAGTGCTTAGTGTAATTGTCGAATTGGAAAAGGGTATGCTGACTCTAATTTGATCTTCTGTGGATTCTTGTAGCAACAACTTATGTTTTGAGACCGAATTGTATTGATATAAACACTCATTGGAATGTAGTTAAAATTTTGTACTTGTTCTGAACAACATTGATACACAGATCAATTAAAGTAACAATTCTTGTGGTTTGGGTGTAGATAAGGTATCCTTGTAGCATGATTGTTCTTGATCATACTTGTAGTGTTTCCTGATCCACTTTTGGTATGAATTTTTCTTCTTGTACTCATGTCGCTCTGTCTTTAAAATTTGTGATGTTGATTGGATCTGGATTGATTCCTTTCTCCCTTGTTTGTTCTTTTACATCTAACGAGTCAATAACTATTCTATTTCAATGGGATCAATCATTGTTTCTTTATTAATCATTGGTTTCTTTTTGGTAAGTTGATCTGGCTTCCCTCGTAGTGACTTGAACTTCTAATTGTTCTTTAACTTTTAGCTTTGGGTTGGTAAGCTTTTATTATGTTCGGTTAAGCGTGAAAGTTCTTCATCTGTAATATTGACAACCTTGTCAAATTCGCTTTTCATCTTTTGTATTGACATTTTTGAAGTCTTCTTATGAGGGGGCATGCGAATCTGACTTCATTTTATTGTTCCACAATGTTATCTTCTTCTTCTTATAGTAGAACGCTAAAAACTTCTTGTCAAGTCCCCTCCCATCAGATCGAGCCAGGGAGAGAACATAGCACTAAAACTGGGCATCTAGCCCCATATCCATTAAGTAAAACTCATTGACAATAAAAGACATGTACATATGCATATAGTAATTAAACACAACGGAATTAAAATTATCTACATATCTAACATACATTCAACTTTTTCATGACAGTCATTAAATAAATACATTGCAGAATTTAACACAAGAGAATACTTATCTTAAAACAGAGTAGTCCCGAGCAACTAGCTATGCCGCTGCAACGTTCCACCCAACCATAGGCCAATTGTGTTCATCAATCTCTCAGCACAATTGCCACCCCCGAGCTGGGCATGATTTCTACATGGAAAAGGAAACAACAGGCTCATACATAACCAAGAATACACCAAAATCAGCGAAACCAATCTACAGTTGGGTTTATCAGGCTACTAAGGAAATGGAAAGGAAGAATTGCTAAGCTCGTGAGCTCAACCATCGAGATATGGATGCCCTCTACAAGATCTATCTAGCTTGGTCCCCACAATACCTACACACTTGGAACAAGGAAGTATTCCCTTCACTACTGCACAGTCCCTCAGGGCATACCTCCCATTCTAGTGTTCTTCTAGGTATGCATAGAAGAGTAACCATCTTTTTTGATCTTCTTGAGAGGTTACCTTCCTCACTAGGTTTATCAAGCCAATTCTGGTCCACTTCCACTCCAAATTTCTTGTTCATAGGTTCAAACCAAAACAGAGATGCACAAAACAGCAAAATCACAAGTGATGGGCATGAAGAAAAGTGTTTTTACAGTGGGATGCCCAAAATGGGGTTTCCATTAGCTTCAGAAAAACGTGGGCAACCAAAAACGAAATGGAAGATGGGGAAACAACCCTTGGGAGAGCAAAATCGTATTCAGAAAACGTTTATGGGCACTCAAGGGACAAAAATGGCCTCCATAAACCCCAAAATCGTGACTCCCTTCCTCCCAGCCACTGTGCAATGCAAAAACGAGTTCCCAGCCATGGAAATGCAGGAAAAATATGGAAAACGTGAGGGAGAAAGCCCTAGCTAGCTCAGACTGCGTGAGAGAACAAAGTCCATGGGTGAAAGATGGCTTTGGGCACCATTTCGTGGTGTTTTCTTGCTCAAGAAGCAAAAATACGAATTTCCAGGTTGATGGCTTGCCCATGCACGAAATTGGTTGCCATACCTCTTCATTCCCAAGGCATTAACTACCTCAACCAACTCTTGAAAGAATTAAATGATTGGGTGCATAAGTCAAAATGGGTAGTTGGTGGTTTATGGGTTTTCTCATGAAATTTGGCTTAACACTATGGGCTCAAGGGTTTGAATAATTTCTCTCCCTATTCCTTATAAAAACCATGCCCCCATCTCTTTGTTGCATTGCATAGCTAATTGTGGGTATTTCATTAAAATCCGTATTTACATGATGTCTTAATTTACATTGTGCCTGTCTAGCACAAGAACCATGTGCACTGATTTTTAATTGCCGATACATAAAACGATAAATCGATGGCGGGGCCTTGGCCTTGAGCTCCTCACCATGATTAAATAACGATATTTACATCATTTACAATTTGAATGCAATAGGGTCAAAATCGGGATATTACACTTATTCATGTTGAAGATGAAGGTCTGTAGTATTTCTAGCCAAGTCGAGTCAAGAATTATGGCAGCGCCTTTTTGAGACATAATTGTAACATTGAATTGCATTTGGATGACCAATCCAACTGTTTCAAAAGAGCAGGAATAGTTGGTGAATAAAGCCGTTCAGGTTAAAATAATAACGACCAATGCTTATTTCTGTGGAGATCATCACATGCTTCGGACTGGCACCGTCCACCAACTTGATAGGTGCTGCTCAGGCAGAGTTAAAATGGAAACAATCATGTTGACGGAGGATATGAATCTATAATAGTCAATTGTTAGTTGTAGGTCCAAATTTCATATTGTTGATCACTATAAGTGCTTTTCGTTTCGATTATACTCGGTTGTGGAATTAATAACTGCTTCGCCCAGTCAATGTTAATGTAATTTTCCTTCTCATCTAGACAAAGACGGAAGCTATTCTATATTTCCTGAATATTGGCATGGAATTTTATTGTTGTAAAGCACAGGATTGAATGATCTTTATAAGAAAACTCTCCTTATTTTTAGTAAAATCCATTAAACATATCCTTTTTAACTTTGTAGAGCAACTAAATACATATAAACTTTAATCACTCCTTTATTAAAACCCTTAATATATCTTTGGAGATATTTTCCAAATTTTAGGGTGTCACGGCGGATGCGAATATATCTCTAAAATCATAAAAAAATTAAAATATATGAAACCATAAAAGATATAGCTAACTATATTTCATTACCATTTTAGGTTTTAGGGTCTTCTTTTTTTCTGTTTTTAAAGTTTTCAAGTCAAATTTGATGGGGAGCAACCAGGGACCCCCCATGTGTTAAACACCCCTCTTTTTGTGTGAAACATTTCACAATGCGTTTCGCCTTTTGGGTACACTGCAAAATGTTTTGCATAGAGTTTATCCATCCCGGGCATGTGGAGAGTGCATCCCACTTTGATACTGAATGTTATCATCCAGAGCAGCGTTAATATTAGTTTTTCCTTTTTCAGATTGATAGCTAACACAGCTTTTATCAAATTCTGTTTTTATCAGTCTTTTTAAGATTAAGTAGCTTAAAAGAAGCTGATGTTTAAAATTGTGACTCTGGTCAGTGGGTGGCAAATACGATGCATGGATTCTGGTAATACACATAGTGTATGTGGTGCTGATGATTCAATTATTGGCTTTGGCACATCCCAATATGGAGAACTTGGATTTGGTGCATCGGGTCCAAAGTATGAATTCTGACTACTTGATTGCATCCCTTTTCACTTCTTGATTAGCTAGTCATGCTTAAATGCTTCATGCAGGATGTAAGCATTAACTATGTACCATTTTTGAAGTTTTGTTAAGTTTATCTGAGTTTTTCTGGTTCTTGAAATGTTTTCTCACTTTTGATATATATTATTTGAAAATTGTAGCCCTTCACATTGTGATTTTTTGTGACATTGAAAAATACAGGTCATCGGCAAATCCAAAGAAGATTGATATTCTTGAAGGAATGCATGCTATCAGGTACATTAGATTTTATGCATGATTGGTTTTTAATTTGTCTGATTAAGTGTATATAATCTGGGATTCTGGACTAATTGTAGCTTTTTCAGTTTTTTTCTTTAATTAATCTTCTTTATCTAGAACTCTTGTAGATATATGAATGTTTTTGATGATTTTATTTTCATAGTCATTTCTCTCTGCTTAATTTATATATCCTTTTTGCTACTAACTGTTGAGAAATTTGTATATAGCGTTGCGTGTGGTCTTGGGCACTCCCTTATAGTGGTTGATCGAACAAATATTGGTGAGCGACTAGAAAAGGTATACCAGATTCTATTTGAAGTGTTGCTTGAGTTTTGTCCACCAATCAACTTCTCTACTTTCGTACGATATTTCTTCAAGGCTATCCAGTATTCAGGCTTTAAAACTTTCCCCTCCAATTTTGAATAGTCATAAGGTTGCTACGTACCTCTTGGCATCTACACAAAATTAATTTACAGCAAGTCTTCTGTTTTCTAGTAAAATCCATAGCATGGAAGATGGATTGATTGAAACACCCGGTTGACAGTAATTTTCATCAGAAAGAATCATTTTCCAATTAGAAACTGCACTGTTGCCATTCTTTACAACATTGCAATATGTTGAAATTAAACTGTACTGCACTCGGTAACTATGTCAAGTTTGTAAAACTTGTGTTTAGAGCCAAGCAGTAACCCAAGGCATTTGATAAACTGTCCTAAAAACTTATGACAACAATTCCACAACTTTTCAAATTGGCAGTTACCATTGACATGCATACAGGTTCCAGATTAGCAATGATAGCTTTTGTCAAATCTGATGTCAAATATACCTTTGCAGGGATGCATGTTTTGTTGCACCGAGAGGAGTGAGGTGCTCTACAGCCCAGAGTGGAGGAGATGTTGTCACGTAATGTTATATTACCAAAAAAAAAAGTAATTAAAAAAATTCATGTCGATTCAAAGAATAAAAAATTAAAACCGAATGAAAAGTAAACACCTCAAGAAATTGGATCCCTCTTGATGCTTGATAGATCTGGGTTTAAGATGGATCTCTGCTGGTTTCTAAAATGCACATGGACCTTTAGAAATCGGAGGTAATAGCAAAAACATAGATAGTTTCACTTGGAGGAATAGGAAATCCAGAAGATTGTAGTATTTGAGGGAAGGTTAAATGGAGCCATGTTCAACACAAGAAGATATGTCCACACAGGTTGAACACCTTAAGCAATTGCTCACACAAATGGATCAAAGATTGACACACCAATGTATTATGTGGTTAAAACTCAGTAAGGTAAACAATTCATGATCCCAGTCAATGCAACCACTTGAGGTAATATTATTAATGAAAAAGGAAAATAGTTATTTGGGTTTCTCACAATTGATTATCTGATCATCAGCAAATGACTTGCCATGCTCTTTAAATAGAGATTATTGACCAATTGGGTGTCAAGCCATGGATCAATATAGCCATTAGTATTGAGGACAAGATGAATCGTAGGATCACTTTAGACAATATGGGGGCCTCTTTGCTACATATCTTTTGTTTATTGATATTCTGCTTTATTTGGTGCTTCTCATGTGAGGCACTGCCTTTTGGAGAAGTAATAAAGATAATTGATTATTTGATCTCTGGCCATTTCTGAAAAGTGAATCAAAAGTATGTATCGAAATTTATGACCAAGTTTGCAAATAAAATTTGTTACCTCTTAATATCATTCTCCATTAGTATACATCTCTGTTTATTTAACCAAGATACAAATATTATTCTGTTTGCAGTACAAACTGACTTTTATTAACATGTTATTGTAGCTTGATGTATATGAAGGCCGGAGTCCCACAGAAGGTGCGTTACTTGATTGAATCATGAAATGCAAGTTTAGTTACATAACATCTCATCTTGAACACATCTGGTTTGTTCTGTGAATATAATTATGGTATGCTATTTTATAATAAGTGAGATTTTAGAAACTAGTTTTTGTCCATAATTTATCTCATATAAGAAGTGAAAATTGACAGCTGCTATTGAGGCTGTGGAGGATATATCAAATAAAAAGCAGCCTGTTAACAAATCGGGAAAGAAACGCAAAAGTGTTTCTGACGGTGCAACTGCTGAAGCTTCTGCCAAAGCTGAGAAAAAGCCTCGCAAAAAGGTTTCAAAGAAAAAAGATTTGTCAGACACAGAGAATAGTAATGAGTCTAATGATGATGACGACGGTGATGATGACGATGATACTTATAAAGAAGGTGCAAATGGTTCATCAAAGAGTAACAGTAAGAGCCGTGGTCGTGGTCGTGGCCGTGGTAAATCTAGTGGAAAAAATGTGGTCAAAGATCATACGAGCAGTACAGCTGCCAGAGGTCGAGGAAAAGGACGAGTTACCAAAGGTGGCAAAGCGAAATAAGAAATGCAGTTTTCCTACAGTTATTGACTTTTAGGATATATGGAAGCTATTTGTCGAGTACATCCATTTGTTTCAGAAACTAGTAACTAATTTTCAGTATCCACTGCCTCTTGGGGCACGGGGGCACCTGTGGGAAGGTAAATTTTGTATATTTAGATTGTTATTGCAAAGGTATATTTATTACGAGCCAAGGCTTACCCTGCTACCCTGATGTATTCATTGGTTTGTAGTTTAGGCTTTATTGATTCAAAGGCATTAACCTTGTTTCCAAAACATTTGCTAATATATTTTTCTCTGTTATTCCAAGTAGACACGGGACATACGATATTTAATGTTTGCAGTTTTACTCTAACAAGCTTGCTGATGGTGAAGTGAATGCATCCTATGGTTGAACTTAGCAAGTTACCATTTATTATTGAACGCAACACTGTCTAGTTTGAAATTAATACTTTCACTATGTTCCATCAAGTGCGGCGTCCTTTGAAGTGTGTTATGGTAGTGAACAAAGTGTGCTGAAACTTATTGAAAAACTCATTAATTAACTGAAGTCCTCCCGGATCTTCTCATCATAGTAGTTTTAAGACAGAATTATTTATAATATACAGTTTACTAAAAGTTATGGTGGCTGCTACATTTAATATAGCAAGCACGTATGCTTTTAAGTTGAATTATGAGTTTATTTCACAATAAGTCGACGTATGTTATATCTGTCCAAGAAAGTTGGGGATTTTTTTCCTTTTCCAGATTTTTTTCATTATTTCCCCAATTACACCACTCCTGCTTGCTGATTCTTTGCCGCCGGGTTATTGTAACATTTTTTTGAGTTCTGATTTGTTGACCCTTGCTGCGTTAATCCCGAGGCAGATTCTTTCATTATTAGAATGTGCTGATACTTTGAGGGAAGACAAATGTAAGTTTTGCATATACCTGGTGATTATAAGATCAAATTCTAAATAATACTACTAGGTGGGTTGCTTTCTATAAACTGACGGGTATGATGTTTTGGATGTATAATATGAGTCAAAGTTCAGAATGATCTAGCCATTTTCTGTTGGTGGGCTTTCCTCTTTTCTCACTTTCCAGTGATAGCATTCTTAAGCAGCTAAAACCTTGTGCTTAGCAAATTTAACACAATAATACAGGTCTTCCTTTTCAGTTGTTTTTGCATTATGGCAATACGAGGTTGAAATCATTTGATGATTGCTCTTCTTACATAGTTCACTTCAAGGGTATGTTATTTAGTTATAAACTTTCACATCCATTTCATTAATAGAAATGGATGGTTAAGACTCTAAGAGTTATCACAGGTAACCCTCACGGTGCTATCAGAAGACTGTATGCTTATGCAAATGGCCAAAGCCCTTGGAACATGATTTTCTTGTTGGAAGGTGTAATTAAATCTTTGTATATGTGGTGGTCTTTGTCCCAGTGATTTAAACAGGCTATTTTTTGTCAAAAGGTGGTTGACCTGGTGAATGCTATGGCCGTTTTATTGGCTTATTTTTCCAGGGATTATAAGTTCACTTGTAGATGGTTTATTTTGGGATTGAAAGGTGCATAAAAGGTAATGATTCCCTCAGGTTTCTGAAGGGAGAGAACTATATAGATCAAGGCTGTTTTGCTTCATAGAATAATTTCCCATATACCAATGACCTTTAATAGTGAGAGATTATGATATTGTGCCAAATCTAAGGTTCTTATTGTTAGTAAGAGCCTATGACATGCGCTGCTGAACTTAAGAGTGGACTGTAGATGACTTGAAACCATTTTTAATGACTCATCATAAAAACCCAAATTTCAAGGTAGCTAGGAAGCTGATGTATATATAGTTCTTAGAGGCTTTCCGATAAAATATTTCATTGAGGGCTAAAGAAACCCATAAGAAAGTATGGGGCTCATTTTTTTTATTTGGTTTTGAAGTAAAGCATTTGGCAAGTTGCCTTAGCTTTCAAAGACCCATTAGTCCTTGAGTTCGTCCTTTTGACCCTTAGTGAAATAGGTAAAGTAGAATAGGATAGGTAATTACTGGTGATTTATTGTGGCCTTAACAAATGAATCAAGTGATCATTTCAGGTTTTAATGCTCAACTTAACCTTTGTCTATTCAAAATTTCAAACAGTCCTTGGTTGAATGCATTGTGTCGAAGCCTATGTTGTCCATGGGCCGATGACTTTGTTATGAATTTGTCGGCCTCCTTTTCATCGAACATTGCAATATCATGTTAGCTTTATAGACCCTACCTGACTTGATACAAAATCCTCATTCTACGACGTTTGGGTTATTACGATATTTTGTTTGAAAGATATCCGAGTGAAAATAAAGTCACACATCTAGCTCTTATCAAGAATTCAGATTAGGGCATTTGTTGTAAAAGGAATTCGAAAGAGTTTCTTATGACAAGCCAATCACCAGACCAATGACTTTGTCATTGGGCTGTTGGCTTGCTTTTATTGGACTTGGTCATGGAGCCCATTTACCTTTCGCAGGTTTTAACTTTTAAAGAAAGCCCAGCCGAGCCCTTTGCAAAGTTTGGAGTAGAGTGATGAATGAAGGACGGGTTGTGCTTCAAAAGGTTTAGTAAAGCAAAAACAATGTTGTGTCCTTTTATTGGTCTTGGTCATGGAGCCCATTTACCTTTCGTAGGTTTTAACTATTAAAGAAAGCCCATCGGAACCCTTTCTAAAGTTTGGAGTCAAAGATAAAAGAAGAGTGATGAACGAAGGATGGAACAATTGCATCTTGTGTCCTTGAAGATGCAATGAACACTAGAAAACCAAAAATGAAGAGTTAATTAACATAGATAGTTTCCTTTTCGTGGAATCACAAACTAAAAACCATGTATAGATTTCATTGAGTATTAAGAAAAATGTTACTAAACATTCGTTTACAATATTTAGAACATGGCGATGTCTTCTAAAGACATCGTGAAGTTGTAAAACAGCCATATATACTAGAGAATACATAGTTTGACATCATATGGTAATTATACCAAGGACGAAGTGCATTTGTAAATGAATTTTCAACAAAAAAAAGTAATAGGCCAAATGAACCAATCCATTTATTTTAGATAGGAGTAGGACTTTGATAAACATTCACGGCCCAAGAAAATTTCAGTCCATGGTCCATGTATACAATAATAGAATGGACTACAATCCATTGCAACGAAAAGGAGTTACAACTTCTTCGCCACGAAAGACAACTTTTAATGTCACATTGCACTCTACATTTGACATGTGTTTTAACATAATGTGTCACTAAACAATGAAAAATAGATACATTAGCAAAGCACTATTGATAACATCTTGTAGTTCTTATTGATGAAGTGTCCCTCATAGGTGCATCAACTTTGTATCAATTCGATAAACAACACCGAATATTGCATACCCCAACATTGTGCTTTCACAATGTAGACATGATGTTTTGAAGACACATATGAAGCACAACCTCTAAAAGATTCCTTAAATTTTGAAAATCCAACATTTCGAAAATGCATCGCAATTTTGGGAAGATAAAATTAGATGCTATCAACCACATGCCAGAATGCATAAAAAAGGTAGTGTTTATCAAAGTGGTAAACAAAATGAGATTGAATAGTCAAACTAGTGAAGATATCTTTGTACATCAATGACCACTGCTATATGACATTGCCTTTGGATGCACTCTATAGAAGCAAAGATGTCCAAAGCCATAATGAAAAAATGCATTTACAAGTATAAGAAAAACATATAACTCTTCGTGCAATTTGAGGAAACGTTTTTGCTTATGAAAACAAAATTGTCATTGATAGTAATAAAATATAATGTGCTTGTCAAATTATATGTAGGGAACTACAACAAGAAGATTGAATGATCAACAGTGCTCGAGGAATATATAAAACCTATACAAGCAACAATAAAGATTTGGATGTTGTTTGTATTGAATTTTTAGTTACAAGTATTACGAAGCATCAAAAAAATTCTGCTACCTATAGAAAACAAATATATTGTCAACTTGGACACCAATATTTTCAATTACGAAAGTACTAGTAATAATTCACAAGCCTCTCATTACCATTAGGTCACTTTTTAATACAACCAACTTCCATTAGAAAAATACATATAACACCAGGTTTAACTCTATATGGAGTTGCATTTAATCCAATTGGTGTTACACAACATGGTTTGACCTATATTGTATTCTCATGTGTAAAATATATCGATTAACCTATACTATATTACCTAATGGAATTTACACTTCAAATGAATAATGCAAGGTGTTATTGATTGCACAAGGTGAGATGGAACCACCAAAATGGTGGTGGAAGATGTGGTGTTTCAAATGTCAAAATCATGAATTTTATGTGGTTGCTTTTAAGAACAAGGTTCCTACATGGGATATTTTGTGAGATGGGACATTCATTTGTATTGGGTGGTGTCTTCTGTGTCATTGCTACAATGAGATAAATTACAATTTGATATTGAGACGTCCTTATTCACAATAGGTTGGGGATGAGGTGGTAGGGCTCATTGGTTTAATAAGACTATGGATAGGGGACTCCATAGGGAAAGGTCTGAACAAGTGGTGTGAAACGAGAAAATTCTCGGTCACTCAAACTTCCACTTTAAGAAAGATAAATAATCCATAAAATAAATATTTGAAATAAGATATGATGAATATGATAGATTACAAATAAGGGCTTGGATATATACCCATGCAGGGTTCCCTTTCGTAAAGAAGCATAACCTTTCATCAAGGTGTCTCTTCATTACGTATTTGCTATTTAATTATTAATTTATTATTAATGTTTATTTATTATATATTTTGTTCATTATATTTCCTCTCTTAGAAATGCTTTGTCCTCAAAGCATAATTATGGAAGACTTTTATCCCTTGTTCTTGATCGTAACGCTTTTTCGTGATCTTCTGCATTGGTAGCTACAATGCTGGACGAGATGAGACGATGTGTACTTTTAAACATTGCACAGAGATGTTGCATCATTTGTGATGTGGTCCATCCGAGATCTATCTTCACATAAATTGTTTTCCGATCCATTTCTTCAAATAGAACTTCTCATTTTAGGCTTTTCTACAAGTTGTCGATTTTGACTTTGCGTTTTTTCAATGTTGTATTAGGTTTCTCCATATGAAGAATTTTGTTTATTTCCTTCTTGACTTTGTTGTTGGTTGTAATGAATTATGATTTGGATGATGATAGGGTATTTGAGTCACTTGTGAAATGTTTGTAGGAACTTCAACTTTCGGTGCTTCAAGCGATTTATTGATCGATACCTTTTCAATATATGTTTTTTTCGAAATTTGAACATTGATTTAGTTTGCACTGGTTTCTCCTTCTGATATCTGAATTTGTATTGATGATGTCGATGTGTCAATGGTTTTGGTCATTGTTTCTTCTTCCATAGTTTGGACATCCTTGCTAAAGGGTTTTCTAGCTTCTCATCTTTTAGTTTTTTATTTGTTCAAATAGTTATTTTCTTCTTGCGTTTATAGTAATGTCCCTTCAATGTCTTCATTAACTTGCTCGTTTTTTCGAGTATTTTTTAACTTCCTTATTTTTGTAACTAGCGTCTTGTTTTGGTTTCTTACTCGAAATATTTTTTCAGTCTGGTTTGATAACGTTTTAGTGATTTTTGTGATTTCTAACTTATGTGTGGTTAATGTCATCCTTTTGTTGCTGGAGTTTTTTTATTTGTTGCTAATGACGATAGTTCTCTGATTCTTGAGCTTGTACTTTCTTTTGGAGTTTCGCAATTTCATCATCTTTATCCACGAGAATTTTGTTCAAACGTTTTATTTCTTCTTTACTCTCTACAATTTCCTTCTTGATATCTGGGCTTGGGAAATTGTGATTGGAATGCCTTAATTCCTCGATCTGAGTGGTTAAACTCTCAATATGCTCTTCTAACCAATGATTTTTTCGCTCCATTAACTTATTTAAGATATCCTGCTTCACCCTCTCAAATTGTAGACAATGATTGGTTGCTTTATATTGCTCTAACTCGCCTAGTACTGCTTGTAGTTGCATCTGCATTTCTGAATATGCGATTGCCATAGTTGCGATTACAACTTCTCTTCCAACTTCTTCGACAATAATTGGCGCAAAAGTGCAAGGCACCCGAGGTGGTCCTTAATCTTTCTTTGTCTTCAAAGTCTTTGGTGATGGATGGTCTTCTTTTGACTTTTTCGGTGATAATGATCTTTGACTTCTTCGATGATAAATGGTCTTCCTTTGAATATGTTAAATAACCTTTCCATTTTTATATAATAATGATTGTAATAAATACAATTATTAAAATAATAATAATTATTACTATTATTAAAAGTTGAATAATAATAATAATATTATTATATATGTTTTAATAGTATTAAAAACTATATAATAATAATAATTATTAAAATATTTAATAATAGATTATTGTTAAATATTTATGGAAGCTTGAATAATGAACTTATAAATCTTACTCTTTGTATCAATTTTTTTTTTAAATTTAATTTTGGATCCTTTGTAAATGTTTGATTTTTAAATTTATATTACTTACATGTAATATGTTTTTAAATTTCTCTTATTATATGACTTCCACTCAATTTAGTGTTCTCCCAATTGTTATGACTCTACACAAAATGGTGGTTGAATTTACAATTTGATTTCACCCAAATAAAATCAAGTGTTGGTTTTCTCTAAAACCATGTTTTGTTTTCTTTAAAACCACAAGTTTTTTTCTCTAAAACCATCCGTTGTTTTTATACTTCTTCTTTTCTTCTCGTCTTTTTCTTTCTCTTATTTTTTTTAACTTTTTTTTTCGTGTATCTTTTTTTTACTTTCCTTTTATTATTTCAGCTCTTTTACTTTATTTCTCTCTCTCTCTCTCTATTTTCTTTTTCCCTTTTTTTTTTATGGGATCTTCTTCTTCTCTCTCTCTCTCTATTTTCTTCTTCCCTTTTTTTATGGGATCTTCTTTTCTCTCTCTCTCTCTCTCTCTCTCTCGCTCGCTTTTTACTTTTTCCTTTTTTTGACTTTCTTTTCTTCAACCACAATTTTAGGGAAGCCCTAGGATAATGGTTAAAAACCACAATATGCCCAAAGGCCTGGATCTAGCTCACTTAAACTTCCACTTTAAGAAAGATAAATAATCTATAAAATAAATATTTGAAATAAGATATGATGAATATGATAGATTACAAATAAGGGCTTGGATATATACCCATGCATGGTGCCCTTTCATAAAGAGGCATAACATTTCATCAAGGCGTCTCTTCATTAAGTATTTGTTATTTAATTATTAATTTATTATTATTAATAATATTTATTAATGTTTATTTATTATAAATTTTGTTCATTATATGGTGTGGACGTATAGTTACACAAATTTCAAAACTCTACCACTTATTGTGGCTTAGGGCATATGTCTAGTAAGAAATGCAAGGATTTTTTAAGGTAACGTGGTACATACTTTGGCTGTAGCAATTCAAGGAAGGACTAAGGACCCAATATATTAGGCTATTTGAAGCAACAAAGTTATGCAATAATTCCTAGAGTGATGTAGGAGGAGTTTATAACTAAGAGTTGGGCTTGGGGATTTTTTGATGGTGCATTGCAAGGGGATCCACAATTTGGTGGAGATCAAGGATTATACATTTATTTGAGACTTATACCCTTACATTCAAAGTTGGACTTGGTCAAGGATCAAAAATCTGTAAGAGTTGTGAGCTTTAAGACTGGTTCTCATACTTGCATCTAAATATGTACAAAATTTTATGTAGTTTGGAGATTCATCATTGGTGATTAAGTGGATCAAGGTTGAATATACTTTGAGAAATTATTGTCTACAACCTCTCTTGGATGTGATATTTGTTCTAAAAAATATTTTCAATAATTTAACCTTCGCTTAATTTTTTAGAGAAGGAAATCTGGTGTTCGATAGATTGAAAGAAATCTGGTGTCCAATATATGTCAAAGGAATGATTGCTTCTTCAAATGAAGGTTTGCTTCTTCTTCATTGTGTTAATTTTGGTTAATTTCTCAGTCTGGTATTTTGCAATGGAGAGAACAACATGAAAACTACATAGTAATGAACTATGCATGGATAATGAGTGATATAGTCAAATGGAGATGAGAGGATAGATGAAAAGAAAACTAACATTACGTTTGACCATATAATGCATGACTCTTACAAAAACTTGGCAAGAGAGGATAAACTTTCTCATAGGCTCCCCTTCCTCTTCCCATCTAGTGGAATCATTGCCCCTTTGGTGCTTTTTAAAAAACCATCTTGGAGCATTTTATTATATTCCAACATAAATATTCACCTAGTTTTTGAGTCATGACTGTTGGATTTTGTGCAACTTCGGAATATATCATTTATTATATTTCATTGTACTTGATTGTACCTAAGGGAGATGAACTTTATGTATTTAATTATGTAAACACATGAAAGGATCAATGTAAACCTTGGGGTGAAAAGAAGCAAAATAAAAATATTAAAATTAAATTATAAATTTCCCTCCAAGTGAAGTCAGCCCAGTTAGGGTATTTTTCATGTTAGCACTTGTATAAATAGAGGTAAAGTGCACCTCATTAGTCACTCACTCAACCAAGTGAAGTTCACATCACCCAGAGAGAATTTCACACTTGTTGGAGAAGGAAGCTGTTTTGGGGTTTCTGCTTGTGGAAAGCATTTCCACCTTTTATCTTTTATCTTTGTACTCCGATCTCAGAATTATCATCTCTATACGAAGGTTGTTGGGTTTTGTCCCTATTGGGTTTCCCAAGATAAACTGTGTTGTTATTGTTTTGTGCTTTGTCTTTCTTCTAGTGATCTTGTTTATGCAATTGAATTATTATGCTATGAATGTATGAATTTTAACATGGTATCAGAGCAGTTCTAGAAGAAGCCATTGTCGGAACATTGTTGGAACCCTGCCATAACTAGGGTTTCATCTTTCAAGGTATTCACTCAAATTTTTGGAGGAAAAAGAGCATTGGAAACTTCGGCTCTAAGGAGGGCAAATATTTTGGTGAAGACATAAGTCAATTCCGAGAATTTTCAATTTTGACCTAATTCTACAGCTGCAACAGAAATTAGGGTTTCAAGATTTACCTACCTTTCTCCATAGAATTGGATCAACCCTACCTCATTTCAACTCGCCTTGCTAAGGCGCATCTACCTGTGGAATCAGTTTTTCAAATTTCCAACTTTCATTTTTGACCTAGCTCCTGCTAGGGTTTCTGGGCCATATCTGCAGTTAAGATGATTGGTATGAAGGTTGAAGATCATCTGGAAGGAGCTTCCAACTTTATTTCTTGGAAGTCTAGGGTTCTTCTACTTCTAGAAGAAAATGACCTATTACAATATGTAAATGAGAAATTCCTTGAATCAAAAGCCGAAGAAGACAAATCCCAATGGAGGAAGAATGATGCCAGAGCAAGAAGAATTCTAGTGGACTCAATAAGAGATCATTTGGTTCCACAAATCTCAGGGAAGAAGAATGCTAGGAAAATGTTCAAGACCATAAAGAAGTTGTTTGAACACACTAGCCTCAATAATTCCATGACATTGAGAAACCAACTCTCAAATATGAAGATGTCCAAATCAGAACCCAATGCCTCATACTTCATGAGGATCACAAAACTAAGGGACAAACTTAGCACCAGTTGAGATCCCATTGATGATAAGGAGCTTGTTATTACCACCCTGAATGGCCTTCCACCATATTGGGAGTCCTTTATTCAAAGCATAAGTGGTAGATCTATACTACCCAAGTTTGATAAACTCTAGGCGGATTGCACTCAGGAGGAGACAAGGATTGCAACACGACAAAGACTCCATGGTTCTCAACTTGAGGAGAATCAAGCATTCATATCCCATACCCAGAAAGACAAAGGAAAGGGAATAAAATTTTATAAACATAAGCACCAAGATAGGAGATCTAGTCCTTCCCCAGATCAGAACAAGGAGAAAAGGGACTTATCTCAAGTTCAATGCTATAGGTGCAGGAAATATGGACACTACACCAGTAGCTATCGAAGTTCAAGTAAAAGGAAGCATGAAGACTGAACTGCTAATGTAGAAGAAGACCATCATCACAAGAAGTCAATGAATGATGATTGTTCAGAGTTCTTCTTCTAGGAAGATCCAGACTGCAAAAACACAGATCTCTCATGGTTCCCACAAGAAGGCAGTGGGATCCCACACACAAAAACAATAAGAGACAAGTATTTGATTTTCTTGCTTATATAGATCTGTTTTGTCTTATATGACTTCATAACTATTATATGCAGATCTAATGTGTTGAGCAGTTGATATAGTTTACCCTGTTATATTTATTATGCATATGAACCACACGACATTTCATGAAGCTAGTCTAGATGATATCTCCTTCCTGCATGCTTAGGGTAGTGCACACTCTTAATGGCATGTTATAGTGATAATAGAAGACATGCAGATAGTTCCTAGATGTGTTTGGTAGACATGTTCATGATTGCTGTGATAAAGTATTAGCTAAGATGCATGTGTAAACTATTTTCATTACATTTGATTATGGAATGTCACTAAGCATCAGTCAGGATTTGACTTGTAGGGAAAAGACCATGTGATATGGCCTACAAGAAGAAGGATAACGTGACTTGTTCTGATAAAAAAGTGGTGGACACATGAATCCCGTTGATGTTCATGAGGAAGCTTCCAGGAGTATGACTCTTAGCCTAGAAGGATGACCTCGGAGGAAGCTTTCATAGAAGTAAAACTCGAAGTGGGCCACCTTCAGATATGTGGCTGTTCAGTCTACATACATGTTCCCAAGAAGAAAAAGGACGAAGTTAGAACCTTTAGGCAAGAAGGGAACTTTCGTGGGATACAGTAAATCTTCAAAGGCTTACAAAATCTACATCCCAGGATCCAAACAGATTGAATTCGGTGGGGATGTGACCTTTGAAGAAGAGATGGTTGTCGAAGGATCAGACATGGAGATCGATGATGAGATGAAATGCTAGATTCAAAGGAGATGAGATCATCTCCCCCTCCAGTTCAAGAGGGAGTCAACAGAAAATGATGATCCCATTGATTCTATTTGATCCAGTTGATATCCCCAGAGATGTTGCAGGTCGGAAAAGACCTAGATGGGCACAACATACATTGCAGGATGCAGAAGGGCACGGAGCTCCACATGTTGCTTTCAGAGAAAGCAAAAGACCTCAGAGTTTCTATAGTTATGTGGCACTGATGAGCAACATTATTGATTCAGAACCAACCACTTACGAAGAATCATCCAAACATCAATTTTGGAAGGATTCCATGATGGAAGAATGTCAATCCATCATGAAGAATGATGTATGGGAGGTTGCGTCGAGACTTGAGGAGAAGTCAGTAGTGACCTCTAAATGGCTATACAAAATCAAGCATGGAGCAGATGGAAGTGTTGAAAAAAATACAAGGCCAGATTTGTTGCCAGAGGATTCTCTCAGAAAGAGGGAGTTGATTATGATGAGACTTTTGGTCCTGTGGCTTGATATACTTCCATTAGATCGATCATTGCTATTGCTTCAGCTATGGGATGGAAGTTGCATCAGATGGATGTGAAGAAAACCTTTCTCAATGGTGTTATTGAGGAAGAAGTTTACATCGAGCAACCAGATGGGTTTATTATCCACAGAAAGGAGTCTCATGTATGCAGATTGAAAAAGGCATTGTATGGACTAAAGAAAGCACCCCGTGCTTGGTATAGACGGATAGACGGATTCCTTGTGAGCTTGGGATTTACCAAAATTGATGCAGATCCCAACCTTTACTACAAGGTTGTAGATGATGAGCCACTGATTTTGGTATTATATGTTGATGACCCGTTTCTCACAGGAAATGAGAAACTTATCGGAGGGTGTAAGAAGAATCTCGCCTCTGAGTTTGAAATGAAGGATATTGGATTGATGCACTACTACTTGGGATTAGAAGTATGGCAGAGACAGAAGGAGATTTTCCTAGTTCAAGGAAAGTACACCATAGATATTCTGAAGAGATTCAGAATGTTGGTATGCAAGTTCATGGCCACTTCGATGGATGCGAATTGGAAGAAGCTGAGCGATTCTGCTTCAGACTCAGATTTGATTAATACCATCATGTATAGCCAACTGATTGGGTCCTTGATGTATCTGACAAACACTAGACCGGATATATGTTTTTCTGTGAATGCTCTCAGTCAGTTCATGTGTGAACCGAGGCAAATTCACTGGATTGCTGCAAAACATGTGCTCAGATATTTGCGTGGCATTGTGGGATATGGTTTGAGATATGCTTAATATTGTGACCTGAGATTACAGGGGTTTACAGACTCAGATTGGGTCGGATGCACTGCAGATAGGAAGAGTAATTCTGGATGTTGCTTCAGTTTGGGTTTTGTAGTTATTTCTTGGTGTAGTAGGAAGCAGGATTCGGTAGCACTCAGTACTGCAGAGGCTGAGTACATGGATGTTAGTACAACAACTCGAGAAGCAGTTTGGCTTTGTAAAATCCTGGCAGGATTGTTTGGCCAGATTCCAGAGCCGACTGTGATTCACTGTGATAACCAGAGCTGGGTGCAGATGTCAGTGAATCCTGTATTTCACGACAGGTCGAAGCATATAGAGATTCAATATCACTTCATTCGTGATATGGTACAAAAAGGTGCGGTTGAGTTACAGTACGTACCGATAGATGATCAGACTGTAGATGTTCTTACCAAGGCTCTTCCCAGGGTGAAGTTCGAATACTTTCGCAGAAGACTTGGAGTTGAGGAGAACGAGTCCCTTTGTGAGAGGGAAAGATGACATCGAGATGCTTACCCTGATTTTGCCCAGGTACCTCTACAGTCCTCGTACTCAGCCAGATATGGGAGAAATCCCACAAGCAGATGAGTTGAACTGCCAATAGATGGCCCAGTTCACCCAAATACCTCTACAGTCCTCGTACTTAGCCAGATATGGGAGAAATCCCATAGGAAGATGAGTTAGACAGTTAGTAGATGGTCGAGTTCACACATGTGCCTCTACAGTCCAGGTACTCAGCTAGGTATGGGAGAAATACCATCGGCAGATGAGTAATACAGTCAGTAGTTGGTAGTGTGATTGCACAGGTACCTCTACAGTCCAAGTACTCAGCCAGATATGGGAGAAATCCCATAGGAAGATGAGTCGGACAGTTAGTAGATGGTCGTTCCCATATGCTCATCTAGGATCTCAGCCAGGTATGGGAGAAATTGATGACCATAGTTGTCATTGATGACAAAGGCCAAAGGATGATGACAAAACAAATAAGTATTGATGACATGGCAAGCAAAGGACAATGACATGGAAGACATTGACATGAAGTACATGACATGACAAAAGACATGGCTTGAGGACTTGGCAAGCATGAGGTTGATGACTTGACAAAGATTAATGACAAGGACAATGACATTGCAATGAAAAAGGACATGGAAAAAGACAAAGGACAAAGGAGGGCATGCTTGATGACAAAGGTCTATGACATGGCAGAAGACCCGACAAAGATTGGTGAATTGGAAAGCATGGACAAGCATGACAAAGGATGATGACAAACACACAAGAATTGATGACAAGGCATATGCAAAGGCTAAAAGGTGATGACATGGCATTAGGGGAGTTTTGAGGTAAAAAATGGGCCTCAAAACAAATAATGTACCATAAAAATTCACTTTATAAGAACCAATAGGATTCAAGATGATGATGTCAACCATAAGGGTAAAATTTGTAAAACAAATTGGAGGGAAAAAGAAAAACTATTTTTTCTTATCCTATTTTTGACATATCTCCTTAACGGTTTACCCAAATTTCAAGTTTGGGCACTTGTCGGATGCGGATTTTAATTCCGAATCCAACCCATACCCACACTGCGTACTTCTGAGGCACCCATGACATGGAAAAATGAAAATTTCAATAAAAAAACTTATTAGCCAGCTAAGCTGAAGGAAGTGAGGAGATCCACCATTGCCATATGTCCCTCTTCAGACGTAGATTCTGCACCGAGAAGAGGAGAGATACATTTGTTTACAATCCAATGATGCCCACTTCGTCACTCTCACGTCCCGTCCCTCATTGTTGGAGTCCAAGAGACCCAAAACTGAGATTTACAATGTATTTTCCCATGTCTTCCTTCCATAATCCTCCCAGGTATGTGATTGTTTGCACCTTCCACTGGTTTTTAAGTTACTTCAAGAAATGCACTTATGTTCAAGGGCTTCCCTATGTAACATAGTCTTCCTTAGGCTTAGATGGTAGGTGGGAAGAATAATATTCATTCCTTTGTAAGACATGTAGTTTGGGTGGGGGATTCCACAACTATCTATCCCACTAGTGAACCAAAGCCCCATTAATGCTTGAGACTGTAAACTCAAGAAATTTATAAGAAAATGAGCCTATATTACACATTGACATAAATAAGATCTTCATTGGGATATTAGATGAGATGAAAGAACATATTATGGAAACCCATACTAGACCATCTCTTTTTGTCTCACTGCACAGCTCATTCCAGGGTTGTGTAGCCAGGCCTCAACCCTAAGCACTTCGGATGGCATCATCGAGCCCGACATTAATCTCCAAACTCTTTGATTAGGACATGGAGGCCTATTTTCCCTCCTCTTCCTTCACTTTTATTTTCACTTATGATTTTTATGTGGAGCTAGGCCTTACCCTTTATATAGTTTGGCTAGCTCTGATTCTTCTCTTTTCTCAATTGTCATTTATATCTCTCGTATTTTGATAACATTTTAGCTCCACGAATGTTTAGACACTTTTTCTATTTAGTTGCCACTAGGGTAGGAATTTCAAATCATCAAAGCCCGTCAAAATTGACGGTAATATCTAAATTATCAAACATTTTTTATATTCCAAGCCATTTTGTGACGGGTTGGACGAACAATTTACCCGACAAACTCCTTGCCACCTATTATAATTTCTAGCTTTATTATAATTGCTAACCCATTGAGGGTGAAGGGTTAGCAATTTGGTAGTCTTCCATCCACAAAGTTGACTTTTGTGCCCGCAAATTATTCTAGTAAAAAAGTTACAAAAGTCCCAATCACCTTATGGTGGAAAATAAAAAGAGAAAATATGTGAAGTACCTCGCATAAAAGGGTGCTATTTATTTTTTAAAATGCTTCATATATTGCTTCAGAGTAGAAATAAGTACATTGATATTGAAGGTGGTTACAACTTACAACAAATGAGAACAATAGGGTTGCTAGGAAAGGTACAAGAAACTCATGGTTCATTGAAGCTAAAATATCTAGTATTTGAGCTTGAGCACCCTAGGTTGGGACTCAACATCATGACATAATGCGTTGAAGGTAACTCATAGAAGCAAGAACAACCAATTTTTGTGTAAAACTCCTCAAATCCCCTAAAGTAAGGCGATGAGGATCCTCATTGAATGTTACTTTATGTTGACGTTTCAATGTAAAGGTGAATAAAACCAAATAAACTTAATGCCACAACAATTTGCAGTTTCCCTTAACCATCCAAGTGTCCCCCAGAAGAGGCGCCTTCAATGGTAGCGAGGCTACTAAAAGAAATGGAATTAAGCTTGAAACCAAGCCAAAAAAATTTGCTCGATGATCTAGGATAAGAATGAACAAGTTGAGCTAGGATAAGAATGAATTGTTGGGGGACCCAACTCATCATGCACTGAGTAGTATTTATATTGGCTTAGCCTTTATCAACTAGATACGAGAGGTTATAGTTTCTTTTTAGGTTATAGTTATGCTTCTTTCTTTTATAGGAGTTGTCTTAGCGCTCCCACATTGTATTGAAATCATGTTAGCCTACAGTTCCATTGACCTACTTTAGTGGTCACTTGTTAGACATTAATATAATTATCTTATCTTATCTTTTCTCTAATTAATGTTCTAATGTAACCAATAATTGGTTGTGTGATTTGAGTTGAGTAGGGGTATTAAACTGATAATATGTAGCTAATATGTAGCTGGGGTGACCCCATTACTAACTAATAGATCAATCCAATTGTATGTGGCATGTGATATTTGACTTAATAATTGCTCAATTGGGTTGATTAAGAAGGGAATTAGAGTTTTGGATTACCATTTCTCCAATCACCTAGTGAACTACCATATCATCTTCAAATGTTAATTTTCTTCTTTCTCACTTGATCTCACTATCTATCCTTTGAACGTTTCCTTAGATTTTAGCATCTACCTTAGATTTTAGCATCTAAGTCACCATGATCAATTTGGAGTTTGCTTATGACAAGCAAAAATTCCCGAAGAAGGTAATGAATGCCAAAAATTTGAAAAGAATTGCCATAATGCTAGGTAAGCATCTACAATAATGCTTATTTTCACACCTACATTGCTTAGTATGCCACGAATACAACAAAGCATCATGGAAAAGGCTTCGATGAATATACTGCTATGTTAAATCGATTGAAAAAAAAACATACCCCGATAACCACCACAGTAGAAAACTTGCATTACCTCCTTTAGAGTCTGACATTTCATGAGTCCAACATGACCAACTTTAAGCTTCAACTTGACGTGCACGTGGAAATAGAGACTTACAGCAGCTTCCATAGTAAAAATGAAAAAAAAATGGCCAGTGTGAGATGACTTTCATGTTTAGTGTTAAGTTAAATTTTAAAATAACTATTCATTGTTAATCTGTATTTACTTTCTAATGTCCGCATTTTTTGAATTAACACAATAGAAAATGTGCAAAACGACTTACTTTAGAACTTGCATGGCTTCGCAGTTTAGTCACCATGGCAGAAAAACTGCAAATATCTTATCAAGTTATCACTGTCTCTTGTTGATTTGTTCCATTTCCAAATCCCTTGCATTGCTTGCTCTGACCTACACTAGACTGACATCACCAGCTCTAAGTTGCAATTCTACTTGTAGAAGGTCGTGGAGCCTTGCTTCAATTGCAACAGTGGAAAAAAGTGAAAACAATAAGTGTTGATGGCTTTACCATTTCATGTTAGGGAATTTTATTTTCATTAACCTAAGTTTAAATCTATGTTGTGTTTTTGGCAAATGCAAACTTCCATTTTGAAAGTCAAGAACCTTTATTTTAAGGTAGTGAAAATGACTTTGAATTCACAAAATAACATTTTGGTTTAGATTTATAAGATTCCATTTAATGCAAAGCTCTCTATTAGTTTGGTGACTACTATTTCATGGCAATAGTTCTTTTTCCATTCGAAAACTTTTAAAATGTGAGATGGATGATTGACATCTTTAACTGATTTTATAGGTAACTGCTGCATAGTGCATTGCGAGAGTCTACACTGGCAAGTATTCTAACTTGATTCTTGGTATTGAATTCACTAAGAAAAATGAATGGACGGGTAATATAATTGAGTCTTATCCCTTAGTCTCTCCTTTCTAGAGAACAAAGAAAATCAGATGACTAATATTGAAGGTTGGTTTGACTAAGTGATGCAAACTTCAATTGTTAATTTCATTAGTCTTGGTGATTACAGGGAGACACTCTTTTAGTGGGTGAAGTCTACATGAGATTGGGAGTATTATGAATCTGTATGAACAAGTTGTTTCTATTGTTGGACGTACTTTGTCTCCTTTTGAAGAGGACAATCAAATCCTGTGTTCTGGATTCGGTGATGGTTGGAAACTATAAAGCTTTTATCCATTGTGATTGCATGTTTCTTTTTTCTACATCATAGTTGGATCATTACTTACTATTGTGTATCTTTAGAGGCAGCATGGTGCAACAACTGCACACAATGATAATGTCTTCAACTTCTATGAAAAAAATCAACCTTGCAATGGGTTTGAACAAGTACTTGAGAGCCACAAGTTTATGATTATGGCCATAAGTTTTGCTCATAGAAGAGATTTCTATGAACTAAGAGGATAGGAAGTCTTTGGTTAATTCAGTTGATGTGACAATTATGTGGTCTCGTTGAATATAACAGACAAAAATTTTAGAATCAAAATATAAATTGTTTAAATGGTGTGACATTTTTGAACAATTGAGTTTCTATACACCTTATTCGTGAAGCAACTCAAATTGAATGACTAAATTTATGAATAATACAAAACAGGGAAGTATCGAGACTAGAAAGTGGAAAGGTGTGATGAGAAACTGTAGCATAATAATTCAAAGAATCCAGTGAGAAACAATAGGACCTCGATAGTGAAAAATCAGGGCAAAGGAGAAAAGCAGCAACATGCAGGAAGCAAATAATTATCTTCAAAAGGGGTTTGCCCTTTTTTTTATGACAAGGTACATCTATTGCAAAATAGGAGGACCACATTAAGGGGCTAGAGGCTACCTCATTTGGCCACCTCTGCCAACACAGACGAGAAGGGACACCATGTTAGCCTTAGCTCCCAATTTCAAGAATTTGTCTTTCCTAAAAATCTCTAACCTAGCTTTAATATGCATTGCTACTTCTGATATGAAAACAATAACTCCCCCATAGGCATCAGGGAGGAGTGCTCATTACGAGTTACCCCATATCTCCTCCTCTACAAATATTGCAAGCATTTGAGTAATATAGGATGTTAGATCTCTCTGCCAAGTGTCTCCTAGCACTTCTTCTATGGAATGGGCCAATGGATAAGAGAAAGTACTTAGCTGACACCCTGTCCCAGAATGATTGTACAACCTTGCATCCCCAAATTGCATGTATGAGTGTAGTTTGGGTTTGATTCATGCTTAATGATAATCCAACTAAAAAGAATGAGCTTGAAGGAAGCTTTAGTATGCCATATGGACCTGGCATCTTTTGAACCATCTATATTTAGTAACATAAATTTCCAATCTTCGATTGAGCCTCTCTACTATTTGAGCGTTGGCCCAGTCTTTCTCATATAAGATTTTAGTCTCATCACAAAATAAGTGCTTTCCAGAGCTCCATAAGCAACCTCTTTATAAAGATATGGAAGCATCTGATTGCATTTTAATAATTTGGTCTCGGGTATTGAGAAGTATAACTAAGAGGAGATAAGAGGCAATGGGTACAAATTTCCATTGAATACTCTCCTATCAATCCTTGAGTGCAGTGATTATCCACAAATAATTCCAGGGATGAAATTCTCTCCTAGAAATATTTTCACAATGTCATTTTATTATAGCAGATATATTTGAATGAAGTTTTACACGGGTTGAACTGCATATAGCTTCCATATTTATGGTTATGTGTAATTCTACTTTACAGTATATGGTGATGTTTGGCTATTCTGTTTGATTAGTGTTACACTGCATTTGTTTATTTACGACCATATCTTATGTGATAGTTTTGATAGAGTTGCTTGAATAGATTTTGATTCGCTACTCCATCTCTAGATATACTTTTTAGGAATATTGTTGGTTTTTTTTAAATGATTATACATTTATTTTTGTCATCTCTAAATACATTATTTAGAAATGTTATTGATATTCTTTAAAATGATTATACATTTTTTTGTCAATCAAGTAGGCTATATTTACCTTACTATAACATTTTTCAAGATTGGCTTCGAGAGCTTTGAGTAAGAATGCACCCCAAATGCTCCATTAGTAGCAGGAACAATTGCAGAGTCATTGGCGTGTATTACTCGCTTTCCTATTGAATTAGCAAGAACGTGGATGCAAGTTAGTTTCAATGCCATTCCTTTCAATTAAGTCCGAGCATATTTTATCAGGGGATAGATTAAAAGTGGCCATGAGAGACAAAAAGTGTCTTTTAAACTTTCAAACATAATAAATTCGTTTAGTCTGCTTTTAGACAACATGATTGGGTTGTATATGAGTATCCAAAAAATAACTAAAAGTTGACTGTGTATACGTGATACAACAATATGTATTGTATATGCTTTATGGGACGCTAATGAGCATTTGCATGATAAAATGTGTTCTAACTTGGAAATTAATTTTATTCATCTTGTACACATGATTACTATTTACATCTTAATCTTGATATTGATATTTGCAATTGAATACAAATTTATATACCTACCAATGCTTAACCAACAACTGAGGAAATGTCTTCAAGTTAAGCTTAATTCTTCTTGAATGGGGTTTCTTTATTTTGCCCCATAAGTTTGTGTTCTCTTGGTAACTAGAGATAATTCGTTAAATATAAAGAGAAGATAGTGCAACATTACGTAATGAAATTTGCATTCAGTTCGAAAAATTGTAGAATTCAAATTTTCTACTCCTCACTAAGCATTCCTATGAAGGTGAACTGTGAGAACCCTACTAAATAGTAGTGAAGAAGGCTCAAGCATTAAATCATATTGTTACTGTAGACTTGAAAACATGGAAAATGTCAATGGGACATTGATTCACTAATGATGTTGACAAACTACTAAGCCATCCACTAGTTTTCCATTCTCACTTTGACCCATCCAATTCAAATGGCCTATGTTCCAAAATATGATATCAAGTTCAAGTCCCATAATATTTTGGTTAAAATAGTTACTTAATCTTTGCACCTAAGCTTAAGTATGTTTGCTCTGTGTGATGCAATCCCTTAGGGTTTTTTTCTCAAAGCATTTCCGACAAATAAAAAGAAAGAAAGAAAAAATAAAGATGCATTTTTTCCCATCATAGAGATGTCAAGAGGGGATTCATCGGATTGCAGTGAATAAGATTTATGGCATAGGATTGAAGGCATCAATCATATACAATTAAGTTTGTCCATTTTTTACCTTGGTGAGGTGACATTGCACACTTGGGGTTTTGTTTGATATGGATATCAATAGGGATTAGTACAATGGTGGAAACTTCATTGTGAACATGCCCCAAAACAATAAACATTTGTTATGGAATTACTCTCATAAGTAGGAAACACCCCAGCCTCTAAAAACACTTGGGTTACTTATCTAGTTATCCATTCAATGGAGAGAAGTTGATTGGGATCCACGGGGGATTCACTCAATAAACTGCTATCGTATCGCGTTCGTTTGTGGCATATGAAACAATACCCCTAATTTCACTAAATATTGGAAAATACCTTCCAAAATCATTTTTTTAACCCCCTCCCAATATGCCTTCCCAACTTAAAAAACCCCCTATTTTCACTAGATATTGTATGTATCAATTTTTTCATTAACATTTTGTATACCCCTTTATATTTCTACCTAGTATATTGATATGATACCCCTCTTATGACCCCACATGCATTCTACAATGCACCTTGCTTCTTTTGATGTATATTGTGGATGCACATTACTTCACCCACAATGCAATTACTCAACCACATATCATTATGATTTGCAACATATAATGGTCTAATGAAGAGATAGGAGATCACTTTGTGTATGTCACTAGAGCCAATGCACATAGTACAACATTTAGATTGCATGTTGCAGTTCCCCAATCGCTGACTAAGCCTGTTGTGGGCTAGGTATCCAAGTCCCCAGGGCTTGTAACAAGCTCTAGGAGGCTGACTAAACCTCCCAAGGCCTGTAATAGGCATGAGTGGTTGGGTATTCAAGACCCCAAGGCCTATCGAGGGCTTATAATAGGCCCTGGAGGCTTAGAACCTCGCAAGGCTATTGGTAGCAACTGGCTGAGTGTTATTTGTAACAATTGGTTCTCAATGACCACTATCTCTCTTGACTATGATCGACTAAAAACCCACTTCACCACGAAACCCCTGGCCCCAAGCATGCCTCAAGATGTGATTCCCCTATGTACTAGTAAGCCCGAGCCTTGCCTCAACTCGATTTCTCATCCAGTCGTGATCCCGCCATCTCCATTGACAGATTTTTGTTAGCCCGCCCATATAAAAAAGACCCCAAAGTATTTTTGTATTGTTCCATTAAATTAAAAAAACCCTTTGTCCCTTAGTGTATAAACAATATAATTTTTAGGTTTTCATGAATATTTAATACCGCAATATGAATGAATGTGATATTATATTGCCTTTAGGTGAAGCCCCCGTGTTGGGATCAAAGATACAAAACCTAGTTTACATTCCTAGCAGCCTCTGTCTTCTTTCCCAAAAAAACACAAGGTACAAGGCCCTTCCTGGAATGTTGATTGGATCAAAGACACGAAACCCGGTTTACAATCCCAACAACCTTCGACTTATTTCCCACAAAGATCTTCCATGAAATGGGATCAATTCACAAATAATGCTATACATGTGGAAGAGAATATTGAATCAGAAGCCCTTATTGATGCTCTCGAGTTACTCATCACTCTCAACCTCTCCCTTTGTTTGCAGGGTTTCACAGGAAATCTAGAAGGATGTAGAAGACACTCGGATTGCCATTAATAAATGATAGGCAACTGCCATTGAGCATTGAGTAGCCTAGTCTTGTTCTATTAATTAGAAATTTATAGTTTTGAATCCTTATGCAACATTTTTGATGCTATAGCTCAAAATTCATATAATAAATCTTTCTTATATTATATTGAATTTTGAAATGTTCTGGTCATGACTTTTATGATTGTTGAATGACTCGTGATATCAACGATTATATTATTGAAATTTTCTTGTTTTGCATTTTTTCAGTGTTATTATATAGAGGGTTACATATTTCATATTTATATACATGTCATGTGCCCTTGCAACCCAAGGACATGAATTTCAAAAATAACCTCCCCATACCAACACCCATGAATGTTGGCAACCTTGTTAAAACAATTTTAAACAAGCAATAGAAACAAGTGAAATGGTGAACAATACCAACCATATGAAAACAAATGAGACAAAAACGAACTTTCCAATATAATGGAAGCATAATTTTAGAATTTTAAAAACTAACAGAAAGGAGAAACTAGATTGAGTCTTTCTCTAGTGTTCAAATGGTCTCCACTCAGTTCACCTCCTAATTATGGAGGTGAAAACATTTTAGGAAAATCCTTTTGATGTGAATCATCTCCTTTTACAATGTGGATCACAGTTCAGATTCACTATCCATTTAAAACAAGACCACCCCATGATATGATCATATGCATCCCTATCTATGTTACACCTCTAGAGGTTATGCTATTCACCAAATGAAATATATCTTCGTTGTTTAAAAAATTCTATAAAGATGATAACACAAATAGCTAATGGTACAAACAATTTGTTTATTCCGTTTCTTTAATCTTTTAAACCTTCACATTATTTCCAGGGAAGAAATAAGGCCTTTTGTATCCCTTCATAAAAGATAGTCATCATAGGTGGGTGTTAGAGGGCTTGTTTGGGAATTTGGAAGTGCTTTCCTATATCTGTCTCTTTACTAAGGAAGAGCAATGGTTTTGAAAAATATTGTTTTATGGAAGTTATTTCATACTGAGATGAATGGAATTGAGGTGTTTTAACTGGTTCGTAATCTAGCATGTCATTTTTGTCCTGGGAAGTGTTGCTGGTATTTGTAGAAATCATCATTATTGTTCAAGAGATGCTATCCTTGTGTCTCCATTGTTTTTTACTCCCTTAATTTCTTTGTCCATACCATAGGAACTACTCAGTTGGATCTATTCCTTCATATTTGGATGAACCTATGATTGTTTTTTCATTTACATGGTCCTCATATTGGGTGTAGCATCCATAGTACTGCTTTTAAGCGAGGAATTTATAATTTATTTTCATTTCATATTTCAGGTAAATGTCTTGACACATACAGCTGAAGTCAAGTTCCCACATTGGAAAGGGTCTAGAGTATTAAAAAAAACATGCAGGGCACAAGATATGAGAGAACTTTATGGGGATAGTGATGGGATAAAGAAGTCAGTTAGTGAAGAGCGACATGAGATACTGGATAAGGTGGAGTTAGAAGCATAGTCATAAGGTTGTTAATCTCAAATTAAAGTAAACAATGTTGCTTCACTGTCATACACATACAACACGACACACACACATGCACACGTGTGAACACAAACATACATAAATGCATACTATGAATCTGATTGTTTTATGTTTTGATTGTTGGCATGATTTGTTTGGGGGAGTAGTTCAAGAGGGTAATTAACAGGTGGCAATATATGTTTGAATAGTGGAAATGAATATCTGCCTATTTTCACAATGGAATAACAAGACTTCAGTGTATTATGAACATCAATGAGATGGTTTAGAATAATAAGCCTCCTTCTCAATATTATAAATTTTAAAGAGAGATGTTTGTTAATGAGTTTAATTTACAAAACAATTTCATGTTTTAACTTGATGACAACATGGTAAAATAGTTTATTGAAACAAATAGATATGTAGAAAATTGTGTTGCTAGTGAACATGATGTTATCATGTATGTTCAATTAAATGTTTTTCAATCCTTAGCTAATGAAGCAAAGTCAACAGTCCATCTCCTTATCAAACTTTGGCTAACAAAGCGAAGTCAAACACCAATGCTATTGTAGCATTCTGTGTTTTTACTTTGATGAGGGTCATTGATTGTGAACTATACCTGTGTATGACCAGTCTGGTTGAAAAGTAATCTCTTGGAACTGTAAGTGTTTGGAAGTTGTTGCATGAAATAGGGGCACATAAAAAGTTTTCAAAATGGGCATGGATTTCATAAACAACAGTGTTGTTGTAGAATTATTGTGTGAAACCTTGGAGCATTGTTAATGTCAATCCTAATTTATTATTCTCTATTCTTTATGGATGGAGATAATAATCATATCTTCGTCATACCTTACTTTCCAACATTCAACATAAATTTAGGATCCCTAGACTTCTAACAATCTAAATATAGTGGCATTGTTAACTTCTAACTGTTATTTTTTCTTTTCTCAAGTTTCTCATTGAGGATCCCAACCAAAGACTTGGGGCTAAAGGAGCTGGAGAGGCAATACCACAAGAACATATTTTGTGTTGTTTGGAGAATCTGCTGATATGTTGGAAAGATGTTCCTTATAGGGTGATGTTGATATTTGTTCGAGTTAAATTTGCATGTTTCATGATGAATGTGATAGTTGTGATTGTTGTTGAATACTTTTTATTGAGTTTAAAGAAGTCAAAATAGAAAAGTGCTTAATATGTGCCAATTAGTAGTGATAAATATGGGTAATTGTTGGTGTCAATTAACTATGATTTCTCTTATTTATATTAATAAAGGAATTTATATATAATATTTATTGATGTGCTTGATTGATCTACTAAGGGATTATTGTTGGAACATTCTAACCATCTCAACCTTTGTTTTGCATGCATGCATGCATTCCATGCATTGGTAGTTGAGTCTCCTAGCACCTAGTCCTTGTTTTTGACACTCTAGTGCTTCATTTTGGTCATCATTAGCCTCCTTATCCACTCAAACCGCCTTCTCCATATCATTGAAGTGTAAATGCGCCCTCATGCATGATTTCAGGATTTAGCGTAGTCAGTTCCATGAATAAAGGCACCTTGTCCCCTTGATTTCCTTGTTAATTGACTGTTACACCTAGTTTCACTGAGACTGAGTGTAGGAGCGCCTCTTTTGACCATTACAAGTCAATTATGCACCTATTTGGAGTCTCCTTCCCTATTTTCTATCTCTGATGACTCATTCATGCGCCAACCAACTTCAGTTTACTAGCCATTCATCATTAGTGGCCACTAGACCTTGCCGGGTGATGGTTCCAATGCAAACTAAGCCTGCCACTTGAGATGAATTAAAATGCCATTCAAGGATATAGAATTCTCAGTATTGTTATATGATCTTTTGTTTACCATATATTTGCTAAATAATAGAGAAACAACAATTTTTTATTTGAGTTTCAATTCATGTGTGAATTTTACAACTTTTGCTCTTAATTCTTTCTGTAAAAGCTTTGTGAAATTAGTGAGGTTTTGACCCACCTATGGAATTTCACATGGTATCAGAGCTTGTGAGAACTTATTATATTCTGTATCAAACCTCCAAGATACATTTCCAAATTATATTGCAACGTTTTTTGCAGATTATTCTATCAACAATAACGCAAGCAAGCAACTAAAATGGATCTATCTTCAATACCAAAACTCTCTCCTTTCAATTTCTTTGAATGGAAGGAACATATGGAGATCTTCATGTGCAAAAAAGGTCTTTACAGAGTGCTGAAAGGAACCGAATTCGAACCAAATGTTGCATCAGATAAAGACAAATACCTGAATAAGTTTGATGAAGCATTTGGATTGATGTGTCTTAGCATCTCTAAGGATCTTCTCTTCCATCTATCTGATTTGAAAAATCCCAAGGAGGTTTGGACAAAGATTGAATATTTATTTGGGAAGAAATATGAATTAAGAGGGAATCAATTAGAGAATGATTTGATCCTATGAGCCCCAACAACTTCGAAACCATCACAATCTTCTTCACAAAATTCAAGAATTTGGTTGTGCAGCTAAAATTGTGTGGTATTGAGAAGAAGGATGAGCATCTAATTCTCTCAATTCTATCAAAATTGGGACAAGACTATTATGTATTCATATCCACCTTCCAAACAACTAAATTATAAATCCCAAATTGGAATATTCCCACTCTAGATGCCTTCATTCTATCTCTCACAAAGGAGCAGGACAAATTGGTGCAAATGGGAGTTATAAAATCATCTAGGGATCAAGATCTTGTTGCCAGAGAAGGAAGGAATGCGAATCGTAAAGGAAAGAAGAAAGGAAAGAAGAAAGGAAAGGAGAAGAAACAGTATGAGAAGAAGTAAAAGGAGTTTCCCAAACAGTCAGAGGGAACTTCGAATTCCAAGAGAGGCAAGAAAAATCAAGAGGAGAAGACCAAATGTCCATAGTGAAATAGAGGTTTTCATCCTGAAAGTGCTTGCATGAAGAAGTCAATTAATATTATGGATTGGATTCTAGAGAAGAACAACCTTCCAGTACCTAAAGGTGCCAGGAGGAAAGAAGTTGATTCTAAATCAGAATATAAGGAGAGATGTCATGCACTCATGGCTAGCACTTTGAATTCATCTTCCTTCATCATAGATTCTAGATCCTCCATACACATGTCTACATCCAGATATCTCTTCTCAGAATTCGAACCTATTGTTGGGCCTTCCATCCTAATGGGAGATGATTCAAAAGTTCCTTCAAAGGGAATTGGAAGAATCGACCTTGATAATGGATGCTTCAATGATGTGTTGTTTGTTCCTACTTTGGAAGCTAATCTTCTTTCTGTCTATCAAATGACCCATACATGAGTTCCAAAGAAAGTCATTTTTACTCATGATGATGTTGAGATAAAAGAGATCTCTTCTGGAAAAATCATTGCACAAGGAATTGTAGATAATCATTCCAAGCTTTATGAGTTCTCTCATTTCATGCCTTATTCAACTCAAAGTGCACTTCTTACCCATGCTAATGAAGTTAGCAGGCTTTGGCATGAGAGGTTTGGGCACCTCAACTACAAATATTTGTAAGAAATGCACAATGAGAACATGGTTGAAGGTCTCCCAAACATCATATTTTATAAAGGTACCTATCAAGGTTGTTTGATTGAAAAGCATCTAGAGCACAAGTTTTAAAAAGGGGAGCAAAGAGAGCCTCATCTTCTCTTGAATTGATTCACAATGACATAACATGACCGCCACCTCACCTATCTCTGAATAATTCCAAATACATCTTAACATTCATAGATGACTATTTGAGATTTGGTTGGGTTTATTTTCTAAAGTTGAAATCATAAGTATTTGAATATTTCAAATTTTTTAAAGCTGCTGTAGAAAATTTCACTGACAGAAAGATAAAGGTCCTTCATATTGACAATGGAGGAGAATATGTAAAGAATGAGTTTTAGCTATTTTTTTGCAGATGAAGGTATTGAAATGAAGCACACTCTTCCATACACACCAAAATATAATGGTGTGGTTGAAAGAAAGAACAAAACCCTAAAAGAGATGGCTACATGCATGCTTGAGTCCAAGGCATTGTCTCCTAGACTTTGGGAAGAAGCTGTCAACTGTGATGCATATCTCCAAAACATAATTCCACACAAAGGCCTAAAAGGAAAAAATCCATTCGAAGCTTGGATGACATACAAGCCAGATGTGTCCCACATCTTAGTATTTGGTTCAAAAGCTTGGTCCAGGATTCTTTTAGAGAAGAGGAGAGCCTTAAAGCCTCAAATTCAAGAGTGCATATTGGTTGGTTATGCACAGAGTGTAAAGGCCTATGAAATGTTGGATCTATCCACCATGAAGACCTTACTTGAAAGAAGTGTCCTGTTTGAAGAATGGCCATTGCATGATGCCCACCATGTTGAAGAAAAAATCTCACCAACTAATCCACCACAATATGTTGAACATGATAGTGAATCATCTGCCCATGAAAGTTCAAAATCGGATTCAGAAAGTGAAGATGAGCACATGCTATATCCATATCCACAAGATCCAGTAGACCCTGTAGATCCAATACCACTTCCAAAATGGGATGAAAAGACCATAGAAGCTGCTGGTGAGCTTGCCAGGAATCCACAAGATCCAAGAAGAACCAGATCTCAGTATCAAAGTGCCAGTTTTGCACTCTCTCATAAATATGTCTTTCTTCCTGAAAGATGCTTTATGATGGTTGGATCAGATCCAAAAAATTTCTTTGAGGCCTCCCACGATCCAAGATGGATAATAGCTGTGGATGAAGAGTACCAATCTCTTCAGAAAAATGAGACTTGGGAGCTTGTTTCTCTCCCTCCTTGAAGGAAGCTTGTTCAGTGTAAGTGGGTATACATAAAAAATATGAGATCAGATGGAGTAACATGAAGGTACAAGGATTTATTGGTTTCTAAAGGATTCTCTCAGGTTCAAGCGATTGAATATACAAAGACCTTTGCTGCAGTGGAAAATATGGAATCCATTTGTCTTGTTTTGGCTCTAGCTGCATCCAAGTACTGGGAGGTACATCACATGGATGTGAAGAATGCATTTATTCATGGAGATCTATAGGAGGAGATCTACATGAAGCAACCTAAAGGATACATTGAGAATCCTTCGTTAGTGTGTAGATTAAGGAAGTCTTTATATGGGCTCAAGCAAGCTCCCCGAGCATGGTATGCAAAGATAGACTGCTTTCTATTGTCACAAGATTTTCAGAGATGCAAGTCTGATTCGAATGTCTACATGAAGAATGATGGTAATTCTCTTCTCCTTATTGTTTTATGTGTTGATGATTTACTGATTACATGGAGTCTATCTTCATGCAATGGTTGTATCAAATTAGCCTTGCACAATGCCTTCTCAATGTCAAATTTGGGACTGCTAAAGCAGTTTCTTGGTCTTGAAGTCTCTCAGAGTGATTTAGGAATCAAGATTGCATAGTCCAAGTATGCAACAGATCTACTTGTTGGGTTTCACATGACAGAATGCAAACCAATCGTATTTCATTTTATTTTAGGTGTTAGTATCGAAGATGGTTCTTCTTCACCATTGGTAGATAATACCTTGTATAGGAAACTGATTGGGAGTCTTTTGTTTCTCACACATACTTTCTATGATCTATCCTGTGTAGTGAGTGTTGTCTCTAGATACATATAAGAGACTCATAAGCTTCAATGGAAGGCATCTAAAAGAATACTGCACTATGTGCAAGGGACAAATACCTATGGTATTCACTATGCAGTTGGGTCTCCATTGAAACTTATTGGGTACACATATTCAGATTGGGTTGGAGACAACTCAAGTCGGAAGTCTACATCAGGTTATGTTTTCATGTTTGGATATGGTCCTATCTGTTGGTCGAGAAAAAAACAGACAAATATTTATCTTTCACCAGCTGAAGCTGAGTACAGAGGTGCAGTGAATGCCACCACCTAGTGCATCTGGTTGCAGGGCATCTTATCACAGTTTGGTATTCGCTACAATAATCCACCAGTCATATTCTCTGACAATCAGAGTACAATCATGATTTATATAGATCCAGTTCAGAGATAGAGGACCAAACACATTGAGATACATATGCACTATATCCGAGAATTGGTGCATGATCGTACCATCACATTGCTTTATTTCCCTTCACAAGAGAAGATTGCAGATATTTTCACCAAAACATTTTCAGTGAGAAAGTTCACTCATCTCCGATCCCTTCTTGGGGTGGGTGATATTTGGTTGATTAGATTTTTTATAGTCTATTTTTAGGGGGGGTTTTGTTCCCACTGGGTTTTCTCTCTTTCCTCAGTTATTTTTGTTAACACCCAAAAAGTGCTCACTACCTAATCTACCCCATTACATGACTCATTTGTCCATTTTCCTACCATATTTCCCTTAAAAACCCTGAAAATCCCACTAAAAAGCCTCCAAAAGGCCTAAAATGCCTCCAAAAGGCCACAAAACCATCAAAAAAGCCTCAAAAAGGCTAAAAAACCCCTTTTCCCTAAAAAAATATCCAAAATTCCTCTAAAATAGCAAAAACCCTCTAAAGAGGGAATAAAAAATATAAAATAATGAGGAAAAAGGAGGAAAAAACCCTATACAACTGACCTAAACCATACGGTTCCCAAAACCATGGGCCAGCACTCCACCACCAAAAAACAATAAATAGGTGATGGAGACCCCTCATTCAACATCGACAATCAAGTATACCCTTACTCTGCTAAAATCTCTCTTGAAACCCTAGCTCACCCTTGAGCTACTTTCACCATTGAGAGCCCCTTTTGGCCCATTTCCACCATTGGAGAAAGAGAAGGAGGAAAGCTGGAGTTTGGAGCAACCCTCTTGGGCCATTGCAAGAACTTCACCAACCTTCACATTGGAGGTAAAGCTTTAATACAAAAAACCATTTACATTATCTCTTGTCTTTTTATATTTCATGCATATGCTTAGTATAATTTTCATTTTAATATCTTGTCTTTTAATTACTGTTCATTGAACTGCTACTAAGGAGTCCCTTCTCCTTAGTAGGTGCTCATTTGCACAAGCTAGGGTGAAAACCCTAGGCGCGCTGCGTCAAACTACAATATTGTAGACGACTTAGCCCAATCCCCCGCAGCCATGTCTGCGTTAGAAGTCTTGAAAAACTGTCCTTCCCAGCGCAAGACTTTACTCTCAGCCATTGGGGCTATTGACCCAAATGATTCGAATTTGATGGCCTTCGATTTGGACCAGTCCGAACCACGCCTGCCTTCCACTTTAGCATTTCAAGTTTCTGTTTCCGTTCGGAATCTTGTCATCCATCGATGCATCATCGATGAAGGTGCCTCTACATGCGTTATGTCCACATTCGTATGGCAGAATTTTGGGATCCCCTACTCTCCAACAGTCCACCACTGCGTTACGCGCCTACGACGGTCGTTTGGCTCAACCCCAAGGTCTCCTAGCCAATGTCCCCGTCCAGTTAGGTGGTAAAACCGTACTCATTGACATAGAGGTCATAAACGCCGAGCTTGATTATAACCTCTTACTTGGCCGCAGCTACATGTATGCCATGCGGGCGGTTGCCTCATTCGTTTTTTGTACCATGATGTTCCCCCATGAGGGATGCGTGGTCAAGATTGACCAACTCACCTACTACGATCCAAATGCCCCTGCTGCACCCGAAAATGTTCTCCCCATGGTTGAACAACCTGCTAGTGGTACCACTACCTCGTTTGTTTCCTCCTTGGGACCTGGAGTCTACTCAGACCCGCCGATGACATCCACCTTCCAATCCATTCCTCCCTCGTCATCTGCGCCCGAAGTGTCTGACTTATGTACCCTTTCCCACGATACCCAAACACCTAACAATCAACCACCCTTGTTGCCTAAACCACCATTGGTACCTATTCACATTGGTGTTACACCCATCCACACCATCCCTTTCCTAATCCCTCCCTTGGGAGTAGTAAGCGCCCCAATTATGGCTACCCTTATCCTCCCTGGGTTAACCTTGGGATTACCCGTGTGGTACCTTTCGCCTCTCGTTCCCCCGCCGACACTAGATGTCGTCTTGCAACCGGTGCAACCCATGGCTACTACCAGTCAACCACCTCCCGGTTTCAATACCCCTTCGTCCTCTACGAATCCCCCCCCTCTTATCAAGCACACTGGGGGCAGAGGCCTACTACCATACACTGCTGTACCTCCTCCCAAGACAATCAAAAACCATCCCGTATTTCGTGCTCCCCCCAAATGCTCGTTGTGCGATGAGTTAGGCCATCCGACTCACCAATGTCCATAGTTACCTGCATTACAGGAACACATGCAGATGCTTGACAACGACCCCAATATCCCGGTTGTCAAACTAGATCCAACCCCTAAGCCTCGTGATAAATCATTACGCACTAACCACCCTTGTGCAATATGCGGTGTTTACGGCCATTATTCACATCATTGTCCTGATCTCCCTGATTACAGGGCAACTCTCTACGAGATGAATAATGTGGATCTTGAGACAGCACCTCCCACCATTGAGGAGCTTCACCCCCCGATCTCACCCCCATCCGGGGAGATCAACACCATTTATATGATCTCTTCAACTACCATTCCCTCGTCAACCCATTTGACGGCCCACAATTTCCGTACTGATGAGGAGATCCTAGAGGCTCTGACTGCCCAGGATTATCCCTGGGACGACATGCACCATTGTTCGTATTTCCTCCCAGAAGACTCCTCCTCCAGCACAGCTACCCAATTTGTGGTTGAATCCAAAGATTTCCTTCCTACCAAGGTCGACTGGTTTAAGGATCCTATTCCTGCTCCTGATGCCTTTTAGGAAGGAAACATGGAAAATATCTCACCCGTCATCCACATTGATATCGCTACCCCAGGAGGTGCCCCCGAAATCCCCCGAACTCATAGCTTTAGGAGCCTCCTGCAGTGCACATGAGATTGAGGAATACAAAAAACTCTTCCAAGACTTTCGTGATGTCTTTGCCTGGTCCTATACCAAGATGCCTGGTCTTGACCCCACTATCGTAGAGCACCACCTTGACACCTCTGAGTCAAGGGGCATAATAGATTACCTCAACCCTGGGATAGGGGGCATGATCAATCATTTTGACCCTACCCCATCACATCTATCTCAGCACGTCAATGAACCCATCGTTCAAACCAACACATATGTGATCCACAATCACAAACCCTATGCACATAGCATGGGGGCAGGTCATTAACCCTGCTCACTTTTTCACATTTGTGATCTCAACCATTTTTGAGGTCACACGTCACTTGTAGATTTGATTTGATTTGATACATCTAGTATTCTTCCCCCATGGGTCATCATTTCTCCCCACCACTGCATCCTTCGCTTGGTGGGCTCACCTTTATTTGCAACCATTTTTTAACCTAGTTAGTTCCTTTGACCATTCCGGATTCCTTATGACCTCCGTTTTTCGCACCATTTGCACCGCCGGATTCATATTTCCGTGCTCGTGATGATGCTTGAGATCATTTCTCGCTCTCACCAGGACCAATATCAACATTGTGTCCCGACACCTTGTCGTCTCGGTTTTCATGCCACTTCGGCTGCTCTCCATTTTTGGTATATTTTATATCATCGGATTCATTTTTTCGAGCCCGTGATGATGCTTGAGATCATTTCTCGCTCTCACCCCCATATTTTTTGGGTATTTTTTCCAAAACGCCCCTCGTCGCCTCGGTTTGCATGCCACTTCGACCGTTCTCCATTTTTGACACTTTTTATATTGCCGGATTCATTTTTCCGAGCTCATGATGATGTTTGAGATCATTTCTCGCTCTCACTTGGTACAGTTTCAATATTGTGTCCTGACACCTTGCTGCCTCGGTTTGCACACCACATCGGCCGCCATCGGATTGTTCCACATCTTTACATGAGCCATTCACTCCTGTCATACTGCCGTTATTACGTTATTTTTCCACCATTCATTACCCTGCAAGGAGGCCCATTAGTGTTCCCCCCCACCCTCGTTCTTGGTCATCATTAATGATTCCTTGATTGAGCACTTCCTCCTTGCCTGGCCATTCCTTTTGTTCGATATAATTTTATCCCTTTTTTGGGCCGGACAAGTCCTTTACGAAAAAGGCACGTAGGGAGTTTCTGTTAAGCTCTTTTCTGACTCCTAAAACAATGAAAAGATCACCGAGCAATCTTGCTTCCTTTCATGCTCGTTAAAGTACCTGAAAGGGCGTCTATCTGGTATAAGTTTAACCCTTTTCTGGATTTCTGCATTTTTTCCCTGTTTTGAACCCAACTCCTTTGCTGCAATATTTTCTGCACCTGCACAACCATCTGTCCTACCTGCAGCCATACTTCCCTACAACCTTTTTTGCAGTTTTATTTCTGTTACATTTACAGAATCCTTTTTTAAATAATTTGAAAAAGAGAAAATTTTGCATGCTTAAGTTTACATTCTGTCTTGTTATTGTTAGTTAGAAAGTTGCCCCCCTTGTGGCACTTTTATTTGGGTTCATCACCTCACACGCACACACTCTGTCACCTAATTCAAGTGAGCCTTAAAAAACTACTTAACTCAACCAACATTCTAACCCCACTTGGGGAACACATAAGAATTTTTGTAGTTAGGTAGGATCGAGGGGATAGGCTTCCAATAACACCCCTCGGTTGCTTACACTTGAGACATAGCTGTTGTCCAAATAGGGAACCAAAATCCCCTAGTATTTTTTGGCACGGTCACGACCAGTTTATCAGAGGGCCTCTCCCCTAGGAGGGTTGAAGTCGCCAGACTGGTTCCGGAGGCCTGAGTGGAATACCGCACTCCATTCAGTAACCGAAGGGCTACCTTTCGCAGTTCTCGGAGTATCCTTGTATAGGGGTACTGCGGTAAAAGGACCAAATGGTAGATTCACCTTTCTGGACGTGTCATGAACGGGGTATCTTAGTTGCCATTCTTCTAGGATTGACTACCCGGTAGGGGGATATCTTAGCCACTTGGCTCTCCTATCCATATTGTCTGACTTGGATTTAATCACCTTGCAGAGGATATGTCTAGTTGAGTCAGAATACTATTTAGTTAGGTGTTTGCTTGCTCCCTTACCTCCTTTTGGTTTAGTGAGTCTACCATTTTTTATTTTTAGGAAGCCTGTTGCTTGTTGGTATTCTGACCATTTCTGTTGTTACTCCACCTATTGTAGCACAGCTGTTACAGTGGGTGTTTTGAGTTGGTTGTTGGCCTGAGTGCCCTATTTTTTGAGCTCTTCTTCTGCACACTCGGTTACATTAGGGTTTTTGAGCTATTTTTTACTCACCTCAACCCCAAGAGATTTGACACCATCTGTCACCATTGAGTCCCCGAGACATTCTCGGCGCCTCAGGGGCGAGCCCCCACAGCACGGTTCACTTGACACCACCCGTCATAGACACAGATATTCATCACTTGATACCACTTATCATAGATCTCGAGCCTTGTCACTTGACTCCACTTGTCAGCGGCATAGGACTCCGTCACCCGATCTTGACGCCCCTTATTTTACCTCTGATTCTGAGGCAGAGTCTGAGAACCCCATTTACATTGCCCCTACTAGCCCCATGGCTGGCATGACTTCCACCCCTTTCTCTGTAGGGACCATTGGTGGCACATCCACCACTACACCAGTTACCACACCTGCTTTGGGTATACCCTCGATAGGGGCCACGACCACCATTCCGGTTACCGTACCCATTCCCGTAGCTGGCCTACCTACCACCACTCCACCAGTGACTCACACTACCCATGCTGGTGCAGGACCATCCTATACCACCTTAGTTCCCCCACTTGGGGGCAACATCCCAAACCCTACCCCTCCACTTGGGGGCATTGGCCCCAACTTGATCCAACCCACTAATGTGTCACATCCTTCTTCCAGTTTGCCATTCATGGCTAGCCTCAACCTGCCTGACCTAGTCAGATTGACTAACGATCCCATCAAACACGACCCTACATGGCCTCACATGCCCACCAAGCTCCCCTCTGACATTCCTAAGTTCGAGGGTAAGGACGGTGAGGACCCTCAAAACCATATTATGTCCTTCCATCTATGGTGTTCCTCCAACTCCATAGTGGACGACTCTGTTCGCCTCCGTCTCTTACAGCGCACCTTCACTGGCTCTGCAGCTAAGTGGTACATCGAGCAACCCCATGGGACCCATGCCACCTTTACTTCCCTTGCCTCGACATTCCTGCAGTTCTTCCAGTTACCTGTCCGCTATGACGCAGGAGTTGAGATTCTCCTGTCTTGCAGACAAAACACGGCTACCCACATCATGGACCACATTCATGAGTGGCGTCGACGCCGCAGCCTCTACAAAATCAAATTAGACGACCGTATCTTCTTAGATTGGTTCCTCAAATCCCTTCTTTCTGTCATTGCTAAGGATGTGGCATCCGAAAGACCCCAGTCTGAAGAAGAGGCCATCCTTAAGGCCCAACAATTCGACCTCATTTACGCCCAATCGGGTTATCTCTATACCATTATACTGGACGCCCCTTGCGGTGATTCCTCCCAGCACGATGCGCCGGGGGCATCCCATGCTGCAGATGGCATCATCGGCCGTGTTTCTTCGCATCCCCAACCCTTTTCCATAGCACGTCCTAACCATGGCCCCGACCTTTCGCGGGCTACCTCACAGTCTGGAGCAACCAACTCATATGCTCCTCTAACACATCACCACCATTCCCATGGACCCACCTGTCCACCTCAATGCTTCGGTCAGGCGACCCCCGCTTACACCCCCCCGGTCGCACCTCAGCCTTATTACCACCAGCAGGCTGTCCCAGCTCCTGCACCTTCCCAAGCCCAACTCGCTTATTACCCGCCACAAGCAGCCCCTGCGGAAAACCCACAACCTGCTCCGCAGACATATCAGCAACCCCCTCAGGGTGCCGCACCTGCGCAACCTCCACCTACATATCACCCACTGCAGCCTGCTCCAGCACCTGCACAACCCCAAAACCCACCTGTTGCTCAAGGGCAAGTTTATACCTAACAAAACCCGCAGCAAAACCAAAACCACCAACGCAACCAGGGCCAACAAAACCGCGGTAAAGGCCGTAATCATGGAAACAACCCTCCTCCTGACTAAGGTGGTCAACCTCCTAATCCCCCAGACAACAATAATGCGGCCCCCGCTAACCAAAACCCTGATCGCCCACCCAAGCAGGCTCAAAACCCTAATTTACGAATGAACCATCCTTGTTCTATTTGCGGGGACTATGGCCACTACACACATGCTTGCCCACACTTGGAGCGCGCTCGACAACTTTGGGTTGATGATGCCCATCGCCAAGGGCATGCAGCTCCTCAAGCACCGCCCAACCCCCCCACAACCTCAGCAGCCACCTTTAGTGCTGCAAAACCCCTTACCAAACCAAGGCGTAGTGAGCACTCAGCCGTTGGCTTCCCCTCAAGCCAATGCGCCACCCCAACAACAGATCACTTACGCCGCTCTTGATCAACCCATGTTTGACTCAGGTACCCACCACTTGTTGATGATGTCATCCGTTGATTTCAACCTCCAGACTCGTCGGAACCAATATGGCTCCACCTCCGAAGCCCCTCCCACTGATAAAACCACTAACGCTCATCCCATTGATCAGGCATTACGTATACCTTCGCCTCCACTAGATGGCGCTTCCAAAGCACCTCGTTTCCCACTTCGCCGTATCAACAATAACCCCAATGCGTGCGCTGCGTCAAACTACAACATTATAGATGACTTAGCCCAATCTCTCGCAGCCATGTCTGCGTTAGAAGTCTTGAAAAACTGTCCTTCACAGCGCAAGACTTTGCTATCCGCCATTGGTGCTATTGACCCCAATGATTCACAACTGATGGCATTCGATTTGGACCAATCCGAACCACGCCTGCCTTCCACTTTAGCATTCCAAGTTTCTGTTTCCGTTCGAAATCTTGTCATCCATCGGTGCATTATCGATGGAGGTGCCTCTACATGAATTATGTCCACATTCGTATGGCAGAAGTTGGGATCCCCTACTCTCCAGCAGTCCACCACTGCATTACGCACCTACGACGGTCGTTCGGCTCAGCCCCAAGGCCTCCTAGCCAATGTCCCCATCCAGTTAGGTGGTAAAACCGTACTCATTGACATAGAGGTCATCAATGCCCAACTTGATTATAACCTCTTACTTGGCCGCAGCTACATGTATGCTATGCGGGCGGTAGCTTCCTCTGTCTTTCGTACCATGATGTTCCCCCATGATGGACGCGTGGTCAAGATTGACCAACTCACCTACTACGATCCAAATGCCCCTGCTGCACTCGAAAATGTTCTCCCCATGGTTGAACAACCTGTTAGTGGTACCGCTACCTCGTTTGTTTCCTCCTTGGGACCTGGAGTCTACTCAGACTCGCTGATGACATCCACCTTCCAATCCATTCCTCCCTCATCATCTGCGCCCAAAGTGTCTGACTTATGTACCCTTTCCCATGATACCCAAACACCTAACAATCAACCACCCTTGTTGCCTAAACCACCATTGGTACCTAGCCACATTGGTGTTACACCCATCCACACAATCCCCTTCCTAGTCCCTCCCTCGGGAGTAGTAAGCGCCCCGGTTATGGCTACCCTTAGCCTCCCTGGGTTAACCTTGGGATTACTCGTATGGTATCTTTCGCCTCCCGTTCCCCCGCCGACACCAAGCGTCGTCCTACAACCGGTGCAACCCATGGCTACTACCACTCAGCCACCCCCCGGTGTCGCTACCCCTTCGTTCTCCACGAATCCCCCTCCTTCTCCCAAACCTACTGGGGGCAGAGGCCCCCAACCTTACACTGCTGTACCACCTCCCAAGACAGTCAAAAACCCCCCCATGTTTCGTGCTCCTCCCAAATGCTCATTGTGCGATGAGTTAGGCCATGCAACTCATCAATGTCCACAGTTACCTGCATTACATGAACACATGCAGATGCTTGACGATGACCCCAATATCCCGGTTGTCAAACTAGATCCAACCCCTAAGCCTCGTGATAAATCATTACACACTAACCACCCCTTTTCAATATGCGGCATTTACGACCATTATTCACATCACTATCCTGATCTCCCCGATTACAGGGCATCTCTCTACGAGATGAATAATGTGGATCTTGAGACAGCACCTCCCACCATTGAGGAGATTCACTCCTCGATCTCACCCCCCTACGGGGAGATCAACACCATTTACATGATCTCTTCAACTACCATTCCCTCGTCAACCGATTTGACGGCCCACACTTTCCGTATTGATGAGGAGATTCTTGAGGCACTCACTGCCCCGTAGTATCCCTGGGATGACATGCACCATCGTTAGTATTTCCTCCCAAAAGCATCTTCCTCTAGCACCGCTACCCAATTTGCGGTTGAATCCAAAGATTTCCTTCCTACTAAGGTCGACTGGTTTAAGGACCCTATTCTTGCTCCGGATGCCTTTGAGGAAGGTAACATGGCCAATATTTCACTCGTCATCCAAATTGATATCGCTGCCCCAGGAGGTACACCTGAACTCATAACTTTAGGAGCCTCCTGCATTGAGCATGAGATTGAGGAGTACAAAAAACTCTTCCAGGAATTCCGTGATGTCTTTGCCTAGTCCTATACCGAGATGCCTGGTCTTGACCCCGCTATTGTAGAGCACCACCTTGACACCTCTGAGTCAAGGGGAATAATAGATTACCTCAACCCTGGGATAGGGGGCATGATCAATCATTTTGACCCTACCCCATCACATCTATCTCAGCATGTCAATGAACCCATCGTTCAAACCAACACATATGTGATCCACAATCACAAACCCCATGCACATAGCATGAGGGCAAGTCATTAACCCTGCTCACTTTTTCACATGCGTGATCTCAACCATTTTTGAGGTCACATGTTACTTGTATATATGATTTGATTTCATACACCTAGTATTCTACCCCTGCAGGTCATCATTTCTCCCCACCACTGCATCCTTGGCTTGGTGGACTCACCTTTATTTTTAGCCTAGTTATTTACTTTAACCATTATGGAGTCCTTATGACCTCCATTTTTCGCGCCATTTGCACTGTCGGATTCATATGTCCGTGCCCGTGATGATGCTTGAGATCATTTCTCGCTCTCACCAGGACCAATATCAACATTGTGTCCCGACACCTTGTCACCCCGGTTTACGTGCCACATCGGCCGTAGCCTGTTTTTGATATACTTTATATCATTGGATTCATTTTTCTGAGCCCGTGATGATGCTTGATATCATTTCTCGCTCTCACCCCCAGATTTTTTGGGTACTTTTTCCAAATCTCCCCCTGTCACCTCGGTTTGCGTGCCACATCGGTCGTTATCCATTTTTGACACTTTTTATATCGCCGGATTCATTTTTCCGAGCTCGTGATGATGCTTGAGATCATTTCTCGCTCTCACTTGGTACAATTTCAACATTGTCTCCTGACCCCTTGCTGCCTCGATTTGCGCACCACATCGACCGCCATCGAATTGTTCCACTTTTTTTTTCCATGAGCCATTCACTCCTGTCATACTGCAACTATTGCGTTATTTTGCCACCATTCATTACCTCGCAAGGAGGCCCATCAGTGTTCCCCCCCACCCTCGTTCTTGGTCATCATTAATGTCCTTTGATTGAGCACTTCCTACTTGCTTGGCCATTCCTTTTGTTCGGTATAATTTTATCCCTTTTTTGGGCCGGACAAGTCCTTTACGAAAAAGGCACTTAGGGAGTTTCTGTTAATCTCTTTTCTGACTCCTAAAACAATGAAAAGATCGCCGAGCAATCTTACTTCCTTTCATGCTCGTTAAAGTACCTGAAAGGGCGTCTATTTGGTATAAGTTTAACCCTTTTCCGGACCTGGTAGACTAATTACGAAAAAGGAATACTCTAGTCACACCAGCTAGAAGAGTTCTTCATTGCATCCTTTTATGCTTCTTTGGGCCTTGGAGACTAACACACGAAAAAGCAACCCCTTGGAGTCTTCGTATAGCTTTCAGACTCTCTAAAATTGAAAGCAACCATGAGCATGAACTGTCCTGGGCTCGTATAAATCCACACGACAGTACCATTCCATTACTTCAGAGTCTTCTTATCGCTTTCAGACTCCTTAAAATTGAAAGCAATCACGAGCATGAACTGTCCTGGGCTCGTATAAATCCACACGACAATACCATTTTACACACACTTATTCTAGTTCCTTAACCCATGAAGAAGTCCCCTCGTGCCTCTTGGCACTATGATCGATCATCTCGGCAGCACCCCCAATCAGGTCACCTTTGTTCAGAGTATTTTGCAGTCTCCTGCCATTTTACACCAACTTGAGTCTCCCTCATCCCAGTCATTTCCCATGACAGCTATGATCCCTTTCCCCTCAGTCAGTTTCATATGCTGCTCGATCATCCCCGCCATCATACTCTGAACAAAGGAAGTTTGAGTCCACCCACTCTACTTTCCCAGTTATTCCCCCCAGTTTGTCAGTCCTACCATCAGTACTATCACATTTCGGTTCTCCACCTCGCGCTCCTGTCAAGGAAACATCATTGCCTTGATAGTTGCAGGTCTCCCTCTGTCGACGACAGCCCCTCTATTCCAGAGGATAGACCTAGAGGTCCCTATGCCTTGGACCCACCACCATCTGTGGTGAGTGCCTACGGATCATTTTGAGAGGAGTCATCATTGCCTCTCCGAATGGTTGTTTCTCACATGCTCGACTTCAACACCTTGATCGCATCGCTGAGAATCGCGTAGGGTTTATATCCCTTCCATTTTTGGTCGAAGACCCCGAATCTCCCTCGACTCTAGCACATTGGTGAGTCACTTCGGAATGCCCAGTTATATGTTCCTGTGGATGTCCGGGTTGCGTTGGTGATTGTATTCGGAAGCCATCCAGTTATATGCTTCCTTGAGTCCCCAGTTTCGTCCCAGATCAGTTCCAGTTCAGTGTACCATTGAGAGTATGACCCCTTGTCACTCTGATCCAGCAGCTCATCAGTTCCTTTGGTACCACATTCAGTAGCACTGTTGTCATTCCAGTGTATCCGTTTTTCAGCTCAGACATGGTCATCCCAGCAGTATGTCCCAGATTTGTGTCCTCTCTAGACCCTTATGATGTACACAGTGGTTCTCTATGTATCCTATAGGTCCCCCTTTTTTCGGGCTTGACAGTTACTTTATGTATCTTGATACGAGCATGGGTATGCCCGCCTCGTCCATATATTGAGATTTTGCCTCATTCATTATTGAGGCCATATATGTTTTCAGGTCCCCATATTTTGGACCACATTGTTATTATTGTTTTATATCTTCATACGAGCATGGGAATGCCCGACTCGTCTATATGATCAGATTATCCCTCATCCATTATTGAGGTTATGTACTTTTAGTTTTTGCAGTTGGTTCGGGATCGTTGTTTCGAGCTTCAGTTTGTTTCTTCTCTTCTCCACACCCCAGGAAAACCATACAGGACTTATGATGTCTATCGGCCATACGATGCGCTCCTGCCTTCACACATCAGGGGGCAATCTGTTAACACCCAAAAAGTGCTCACTACCTCATCTACCCCATTACATGACTCATTTGTCCATTTTCCTACCATATTTCCCTTAAAAACCCTGAAAATCCCACTAAAAAGCCTCCAAAAGGCCTAAAATGCCTCCAAAAGGCCACAAAACCATCAACAAAGCCTCAAAAAGGCTAAAAAACCCCTTTTCCCTAAAAAAAAATCCAAAATTCCTCTAAAATAGCAAAAACCCTCTAAAGAGGGAATAAAAAATATAAAATAATGAGGAAAAAGGAGGAAAAAACCCTATACAGCTGACTTAAACCATATGGTTCCCAAAACCATGGGCCAGCACTCCACCACCAAAAAACTATAAATAGGTGATGGAGACCCCTCATTCAACATCGACAATCAAGTATACCCTTACTCTACCAAAATCTCTCTTGAAACCCTAGCTCACCCTTGAGCTACTTTCACCATTGAGAGCCCCTTTTGGCCCATTTCCACCATTGGAGAAAGAGAAGGAGGAAAGCTGGAGTTTGGAGCAAACCTCTTGGGCCATTGCAAGAACTTCACCAACCTTCACATTGGAGGTAAAGCTTTAATACAAAAAACCATTTACATTATCTCTTGTCTTTTTATATTTCATGCATATGCTTAGTATAATTTTCATTTTAATATCTTGTCTTTTAATTACTGTTCATTGAACTACTACTAAGGAGTCCCTTCTCCTTAGTAGGTGCTCATTTGCACAAGCTAGGGTGAAAACCCTAGCTACAATTTTTTAGATTGTTGTATGGGGTGACCATTGGTCTCAGTAACTAGGGCCCCATTTTCCCATTTATTTACTTATTTTTTCCTCATAGCTAGGATTAATGGGGGTTGTTGGAACATTCTAACCATCTCAAACTTGGTTTTGCATGCATGCATGCATTCCATGCATTGGTAGTTGAGTCTCCTAGCACCTAATCCTTGTTTTTGACCCCCTAGTGCTTCATTTTGGTCATCATTTGATCTAGGTGGATATTGGTGGCCACCCACCTTTCCAACTGGTTCAAAATAGTTTTATGGAAATTTTGGTATTGTACTATTTTTAGTAGTTTTTCGGGTCCTAAACTTCCGGGGCCATTTTGAGGCCCTAAACGACCTTTTTTGGTGATTTGGGGGGGCCAAATGGCTGCCTTCGACATGCATTTGGCCCTAGTCGAAAGTTGTAAATCTCGGATAGACCTTTCCAACAGGCTATCGAGCACCCCAAACGGAGATCGTATGCAAAAGTTATGACCTCGGGAAGTTGATGTACTAACTTACCCAAACGGGGCCCACATGACTTTTGGCGCTTCATCTCCTAGGGTTAGGTTTTTGGATGTCTAGGGTTTTGACATTCCTGTTTATTGTAAAAGGCCTTGAGAGCCTCATGGTAACCATCTTCTTGCGAAATGAGCGTAGCCGTCACATCTCTTCTCAAAGATAAGCCTCCACCATTCCAGCAAGCGTGTTTTCCGCTGCATTTTACAGTTCTAGCTTATTTCCTTATTGAATAGAAAACCAGTTTTACTGTATCTCTGTTATTTTGTATTAAGCATCTGATAATAATCTGTATTCATTTCGTTCTGCTCATAAAATACGGATCAGTGGTATCAGAGCGGTCTGCTCTTTGTCGTCTTAATTCATGTCCCCAATGAGGTTAGGGTACAAAGAATTGGGTCTCGAGCTTGTTTCTCTTGAGGACAAAATCTCTCGCACGCCCAAGCGACCTCTCATGGCAGGAGAAAAGAAAGATGACGGGACAGGAGATCCTATCAAAATGTTGCTTGAGGAAGCCCTCACGCAGCAGAGGAATGAGATGATGGATAATTTCGCGCAAATCCTTCGGCGACTACCAACAAGCGACGCATCTTCCTCGAGCAGAGGCGCCACCCCCTTCAAGGTACAAATCAACTTCGATATTCCTATATTTGAAGGACAGATAGACGCATATGCTGTAGATAAGTGGTTGAATCTACTAGAAGGGTATTTTTCTGTCCATAAATTTTCGAATAAAGAAAAGATTACTTTTGCGCTCCTCAAAGCCGTTCCCCATGTCAAAGATTGGTGGGAAACATTCTACGAGCAAAAGGACACAAAAGAAGCCTCATTATTTTCAGTCACGGCCACTTGGGAATTCTTCAGGGATGCTATTAAGGAACAATACTACCCTGTTGGAAGTTATGACGACTTGTATACCAAATGGACCACACTGTGACAAGCAGTGCCAGAGTTCACAAATATCTTCCATACCTTGCGCACCAAGCTAGGTATCAAAGATTCAGAGTGACATCTGGTGCTCAAGTATCACGGTGGTTTGCATAGATACATCCAGACCGAAATGGAATTTCTGGACATCTCTTCCTTGGGCACGGCCTACCGATATGTCGTCAAAATCGAGCAGAAGCTCAAACAAAAGATGCGGCAATTTGGGCCTGGGAACCCCTCACAACAAAAGACAGGAAAGGGCGGCCCCAACCCACAGAATAAAGGACAGAGAAAATATGGACAGTATCAGGACAACTAGTCCAAGCCGCAAGCAAAGAAGGACACCGGAAAAACAAAGAAAGATACCGGGAAGTGGTGCGACTTCCATAAGAGCCCTTGGCATAACACTGCCGATTGCCGCTCAAAGCAGTCGCTGGTGGCCGAAGTGAAAGCATCTGAATCAGATGTGGGTTCTGACTCTGAGTCCGAACCAGAAAGGGGAAGACGGATCATTGATGCGGAACCCAGTGCCACCATTGCTACCACCAAGCTCCAGCCTGATGAACCAGACGAGCCAGAAGAAGGAGAACGCCTCTTCCATTCACAGATGTGGGTAAAAGGCACCCCGCTGCACTTCATCGTTGATAGAGGTAGCCAGAAGAATCTCATCTCAGCAGAGGTCGTCAAGCGCCTGGCCTTGCTGACAATGCCGCACCCACAACCCTACACCATTGGATGGCTCCGCAAAGGAAGCGATCTCCGCGTCAGCCAACAGTGCCGAATTCCATACGACATCAAGCCCTTCAAGGACAAGGTATTGTGTGATGTTGCTCCTCTCGAAGTTTCAAATGTTCTTTTGGGCCAACCTTATTTATGGAAACGTCATGCTGTATATGAGTCTAGGCCTCGTAGTGTTATTATTTCTTTGAACAAGAAATTGTACAGGATACCCGAGGCAGTCCCTCCTAGTGCTATTTCCTTGATGTCTGCCAAGCAATGCAGGAAGGTCATCTCTTAGACCGGGAAATTTGTCTTCTTCGTGATTCACTCTCAGAGTGAAAGAAAGATTGCAGCCACATCCCGGGCCTCCACGACCGATCTATCTACACAACAGAAGCAAGTGGATAAGGTGGTGGAAGGATACTAAGATATCTTCTCCTCTCCGACCGGGGTACCTCCGCACTGCCAGGTCAAGCATCCCATCGATCTGACCCCAGGCGCGCCGCTACCCAATGGGCCAGTCTATCATCGCTCTCTGTTGGTAAATGAGGAGATCAAGAGGCAGATCCAAGAATTTCTCCACAAGGGGCACATCCGTCCCAGTTCATCACCTCGTGGGAGCCAAATCGTGCTGGTGTAGAAGAAAGATGGGACCTGGCGACTCTGCATTGATTACCGGGCCTAGAATAAAATCACAGTCTGTAACCGGTACCCGATTCCCCGAATCGACGACCTCCTTGATCAGCTCACGGGGGCCAAATACTTCAGTAAGATTGATCTGAAGTCTGGCTACCACCAGGTCCCAATAGAACAGACAGATGTATGGAAGACTGCCTTCAAGTCAAAAGAAGGTCTTTTTGAATGGCTGGTCATGCCTTTTGGTTTGACAAATGCTCCAACAAATTTTATGAGGATTATGGACGATATCCTACAACCTTTCACCAACAATTTTGTAGTGGTGTATCTGGATGACATCCTCATCTATAGCAAGACTTGGGAGGAACACTTGCAGCATATTCAGCAGGTTCTGCACACCCTGCGGAAGCACAAACTATATGCAAACTTGGAAAAATGCTCCTTTGGCATGGATAGGGTCCATTACTTAGGCTACATCATTGATCGACATGGTGTGCATGTGGATCCAACCAAGATCCAGGTCATCCGTGACTAGCCAGCCCCAACCACACTCACTGAACTTCAGAGCTTCTTGGGCCTCGCCAATTTCCATCGCCGGTTCGTGCTGGGATTCTCTCATATCGCATGGGCCCTCAGCCAAGTGACCAGGGGTGGTGGTAAGGAAAAATTTGTGTGGGGCCTGTCCCAAGAACAAGCCTTTGATGAATTGAAGAAGTGTTTGTGCTCATCGTCGGTACTCTCATTACCGAACCTGCAACATCCCTTTGAGATCAAGACAGATGCTTCAGATTATGCTGTGGGCACCGTTCTCACTCAACACGGCCACCTCGTGGCATATCATAGTGAGACACTATCAGATGCTGTCCGCAAGTACCCTACCTACGACAAAGAAATGTACTCCATTGTACAAGCCTGCCGCCAGTGGAGACATTACATTCTTGGGAAGGAGACAGTCATCCACACTGATGACAAGCCACTACAATTCATACAGACCCAAGGAAAGTTGCAGAATGACCGCCATGAGGAGTGGTCAACATATTTACAGCAGTTCCACCTCAACATCAAATATAAAATAGGGAGTACCAACCGAGTTGCTGACTGCCTCAGTCGACCTCCAGTTGTGGCACTTACAAGGGTGCTAGACTCTTGTGGCCACAAGACCTCCGATGGCCCCACCTCTACGAGACAAACCCTGACTTCTCCGCCACCTATCAAATGTTGGGCACCAACTCAGTGGTTTCTAATTTCCATCTTCAGGATGGGTTGTTGTGTCGTCTGGGCCATCTCTGCATTCCATCAAATGAGCGCGTGAAGTTGATTTGGGAAGCTCACTACAATCAGGTGGCAGGACACTTTCGCGTCGAAAAGACAGTGGCAGTGTTGCAGAAACATTTCTACCTGCTGAAACTTCGACAGGATGTTGGCAAGTATATCAGGTCCTGCACCGCTTGCGCTATTGCCAAATTGACCACTAAGAAATAAGGCCTATACACCCCTCTACCTACTCCTGACAGGCCGTGGGAATCCATCTCAATGGACTACATGTTGGGCCTCCCATCCACCAAGAGAGGAAACGACTATGTTTTTGTGGTTGTTGATCGCTTTTCCAAGATGGCGATTCTAGCCGCTTGCAAGAAGAACATCATAGCAGAAGCCACTGCCAAGCTCTTCTTTGAACGAGTATGGGTACATTTTGGGATCCCACAGACCATTATCTCAGACCGTGATAGTCGGTTCCTCAACTCATTCTGGTCGAGCCTCTGGTCACTACTGGATACCAAGCTCACCAAATCCACTGCCTTCCACCCCCAGACCGATGGACAAATGGAGGTCGTCAACTGGATGGTCGTACATATCCTGCGCATGTACAATTCAACACACCCCTGCACATGGAATGAGAGTCTCCCCTATGTCCAACATAGCTACAACCGAGCCCTGCATAGCTCAACTGGCCACAACCCCTTTCAGGTGGGGTTGGGATTCCAACCATTGGGCCCCATGGATGTTGCACTTCCCCTTGCGACCACCTCGGCCGACTCATCCCCAGAAGCTGACAAAGCCGCCCGGTTCATTGAACGGATCCATCATATCCGCAAACAGGTTCAGGATATTCTACAGAAGTCTAATGCCAAGTACAAGCAGCGCCATGATCAACATCGGGTGCCACATAAGTTTCAGGTGGGAAACGAAGTTTGGTTGCATTTGCAGAAAGAACGCCTTAAAAGGCCCCATTGAAAGCTTTGCGCACTCCGTTATGGGCCGTACACCATCACCAAGGCAGTGGGTGACAAATCTTTTGAGCTCAACATTCCACCCTTCCTTGGTCTGCATCCAGTCTTCAACGTGGCTCTCCTTCGGCCATATTTCCCACCACTATTAGACACCTCAGAGATAGCAGAGAAGTTGACACCAACAGAGCTCAACCATGAATTCCTACAACAAGCATCCAGTGATCATATTACAGACACACAGATCAAGGGCACTCGACATCAAAGGATCCAGCTTTATTGAGTTGTCAAAGCAGGGCAGCTCCTGCACCAAGGCAAGTGGCTCACCCGAGGCCAAATTCAGCAGAAATTTCCTCATCTGATGGGGGAAATCAACACAATGGAGACCATTGCTTCCTAAGGAGGGAGGATTGATCCAGGTGGATATTGGTGGCCACCCACCTTCCAACTGGCTCAAAACAGTTTTATGGAAATTTTGGTATTGTACTATTTTTAGCAGTTTTTTGGGTCCTGAACTTCCGGGGCCATTTTGAGGCCCTAAACAACCTTTTTTGGCGATTTGGGGGGCCAAATAGTTTCCTTTGGCATGCATTTGGCCCTGGTTGAAAGTTGTAAATCTCAGACAGACCTTTCCAATGGGCTATCGAGCACCCCAAACGGAGATCGTATGCAAAAGTTACGACCCCTAGAAGTTGATGTACTAACTTACCCAAACGGGGCCCACATGACTTTTGGCGCTTCATCTCCTAGGGTTAGGTTTTTGGATGTCTAGGGTTTTTGACATTCCTGTTTATTGTAAAAGGCCTTGAGAGCCTCATGGTAACCATCTTCTTGCGAAATGAGCGCAGTCGTCACATCTCTTCTCAAAGATAAGCCGCCACCATTCCAGCAAGCTTGTTTTCCGCTGCATTTTACAGTTCTAGCTTATTTCCTTATTGAATAGAAAACCAGTTTTATTGTATCTTTGTTATTTTGTGTTAAGCATATGATAATAATCCGTATTCATTTCGTTCTGCTCATAAAATCCAGATCATCATTAGCCTCCTTATCAACTCAAAGCACCTTATCCACATCACTTATGTGTAAATGCGCCCTCATGCATGATTTTAAGAGTCATTACAATTAGTTCCATGAATAAAGGCACCTTGTCCCTGTTAGGATATTCCTATACTCCATCCTAGTCCCACCAGTATTTTGATCATTTACATTTTCATTCATGCATGCACTTTTAGGGTTTGCATGCATCATTTAGGGTTTGCATGCATTCCAGTCATCAGTCCAGCACCTAGCCCTCAGGTAGCCAGCCCCCGAGAGATTCTCTCAGATCAGTTTTAGCCCTCCTAGAGCTTAGTGTGCCCTTCCTCCTTGATTTAAGGAAGCCACTCATCCTTTCTCACCTACCAGTACAGTTTACTTCAGTTATCCACCAGTCTTTCCTTGATTTGAGGCCAGACTAAATCCTCACCACTGTTATCACTCCGATTGACCTCCGATGAGACATGACTACCTGTTCTGACTCCAGTTAGCTCCTCATGCGCCCTCCACTGAGCCTCCTTCATTCAGTTAGTGTCTCCATGTTCCAATTACATTCAGTTACACCTACCACACTCAATTAGACTCAGTTTGACTGACGGTTGACAGTTACTATTGATGACTCCACCGATGATGAGATAGACTACTAGTTGTGCTCCGATGACACTCCAGTGATCTTTTGATTACTCCATGAAGGCTAATTCGAATTGCCACCTTATGCATTTGAATCCTCATGCATTTTACTATTTATATGTCCATTTGTGATTAATAATTTAGTGTGTGTGAAGTATTTTTGCTTCTATCCAAGTTCTACTGTATTATTATTCTGTTGCTCATTATATTGCATTGACCACTCTTCTTCTATTTTCCTACTTAATCATAATTACTCTTGTGAGGTATACATCATCTCTTAGATCTGCTGTGAGGATTTTCACATGGTATCAGAGCATGTTGAGAGTATTGTTTATCTCCATTCTTGAGATTTTTTTGCAGGTTATTACTAAGATTTCGAGTGTAGCAGTTGCAACAGTTTCTGTATCTTTGCAGTAGTAGTAGTTGCAGATATTCTCTATTGTTTTGCAGGTCTTCTACATCTTCAATGAATTCAGAAGAAATCCCTCCTCTTTCTCCACTCAACTATGATGAATGGAAACCAAAAATGATAACATATTTGAAGAGCCATGATCTCTTTGACTGTTCTTTTGAAAGAGAGTTCGAATATTCTGAAGAGAAGATTGATTGGTTAAATAAAGGTGATGGAGCCTTTGGATCAATGATGCTTGCTATGTCTGAATGGATGTTATATGACCTCCCTGATTTTTCATCACCAAAAGAGTTATGGGCTCACCTGGATGTAATATTTGATAGACAGAATGAAGGAATTGGTCCAAACCCTTTCGAGAACAAGCTTAGTGATGCATTCGCTCCCCTTAATGGTCTCTCAGATCATGAACCAGTATCATCTCATGTTGAAGTTGTCCACAAAGAACTTGCATATTCTACACTCATGCTCCAACTTTCTTCTCTTTCTGTGCCAGCTCACACTCTAGATATTGCAGAAGGTCCTAAATCCTCGCTTGCACCAGAGTCTGTTGGTTTGCATCATGATCACATGATTATTTCGGAGGTAAAATAAACTATTGGAGGTAATGCATTCGCCCTCCTTAAGAAATCACCTCTTATTTACTACTATATGATCATTATTCCATGCTTTCAGAAGGTTATTGAAGAATATGGCCATTGCCACCCGCTTGGGATAATTTCTCATGCATCCACTGGTTTTGATCTCACCTCTTATGGTTCAAAGGAGATCTCAAGAAACCATTGCCATTCGCTTGAGATAATCTCTTATGCATTTACTGGTTTTGATCTCACCTCTTATGGTTCAAAGGAGATCTCAAGAAACCATGATTCAAGTCTTGGATCTAATTTGGATCCTAATGAAACACTACTTGAGATAATTTCTCATGCATATGATGGTTTTGATTTCACCCCTGCTGGTTCAAAGGAGATCTCAAGAAACTATTCATCAAGTCTTAAATCTGATTTGGATTTTAAGCAATCATTATTTTTTGATGGTTCTTTTTGGCATAATCTCACCCATGATGGTTCGAAGGAGAAGACAAAAGACTATCTGCATATTCATGTTTTTGATCCTACCTCAACTGATTCGAATCACAGGTTCAAGGATCATCCTCATACTTTTGGATTTGTTCTCATCACATTTGATTTGAAGAGAAAGTACAAGCACATGCTTTTTGAGCATGATCCACTTCTTCCCAAGAAGAAGATACCTCTAGACATATGACCAAGCATCACACCTGCTTGAGTTTGGAGCATTTATTTTTTGTGTGTGCCTTACAGTCTGTTTTGAGGGGGGGGGGTATTTTTCCCATGAAATTTTCCCCACTTCCTTGGTTTATTGACTGTTATTATTCATTGTACTGGGTGACCTTTGGTCTTAGTTACCAGGGCCCAAGATGGATTAAAGGGGGGTGTTAGGATATTCCTATACTCCATCCTAGTCCCACCAGTATTTTGATCATTTAAATTTTCATTCATGCATGCACTTTTAGGGTTTGCATGCATCATTTAGGGTTTGCATGCATTCCAATCATCAGTCCAACACCTAGCCCTCAGTTAGCCAGCCCCCGAGAGCTTCTCTCAGATCAGTTTTATCCCTCCTAGAGCTTAGTGCGCCCTTCCTCCTTGATTTAAGGAAGCCACTCATCCTTTCTCACCTACCAGTCCAGTTTACTTCAGTTATCCCAGTCTTTCCTTGATTTGAGGCCAGATTGACTCCTCACTATTGTTATCACTCCGATTGACCTCCGATAAGACATGACTACCTGTTCTAACTCCAATTAGCTCCTCATGCGCCCTCCACTGAGCCTCCTTCATTTAGTTAGTGTCTCCATGTGCAAGTTACATTTAGTTACACCTACCACACTCAGTTAGACTCAGTTTGACTGACGGTTGATAGTTACTTGTGCATTGATGACTCCACCGATGATGAGATAGACTACTAGTTGTGCTCTGATGACACTCTAGTGATCTTTTGATCACTCCATGAAGGCTAATTCGAATTGCCACCTTAGGAATTTGAATCCTCATGCATTGTACTATTTATATGTCCATTTGTGATTAATAATTTAGTGTGTGTGAAGTATTTTTGCTTTTATCCGAGTTCTACTGTATTATTATTATGTTGCTCATTATACTGCATTTACCACTCTTCTTCTATTTTCCTGCTTAATCATAATTACTCTTGTGAGGTATACATCATCTCTTAGATCTGCTACGAGGATTTTCACAGTCCCCTTGATTTCCTTGTTAATTGACTGTTACACCTAGTTTCATTGAGACTGAGTATAGGAGTACCTATTTTGACCACTACAAGTAAGTTATGCACCTCTTTGGAGTCTCCTTCCATATTTTATATCCCTACTGACTTAGTAATGCGCCAACCAACTTCAGTTGACTAGCCATCCATCATTACTAGTCACTATACCTTATCAGGTGATCATTCCAATGCAAACTAAGCATGCCACTTGAGATGAATTCAAATAACATATACTGCTATTGAATTATCAATATTGTATGATATTTTGTTTACTAGCTATTTGCCGAAGAATATATCAACAACAATTTTTTATCTGAGTTTCAATTCATGAGTGAATTTTACATCTTTTCCTCTTAATTCTTTTTGTAAAAGCTTTGTGAAATTAGTGAGGTTTGTTCAGCTTTGTGATCCCACCTATGTAATTTCACACAGAAAAAAATTACTGCCTCTACCAAACCTAAAGTTACAGGAGAAACATTCATTGTGAAAGTTTAATATTCTTGCAGGTGAATGTTTATGCTTCATTGTGAATGGAATGATACGATATCTTCCTCTATCATGTATGTTACCTTTGGTTTGTCAATGACTTCAATAAGATTTCAAACTACATTGTTTTATGTACAATGTTAAGACTAGATAGTGATAAGTAGTGCCCCATGATCTATGCTTGTTTGGTTTATAAATATATATGAGGGGCATGCTTGTTTTCCTACTTCAAAATTAACCAGTTATTTGGGACAAGGTAGGATAAATTATTCTTTCCTTAGGGATGGGAGTTTACCTTTGTATTAATCATTATTTCCATAGCTATTTTGAATTGTGACTTATTTTGGATAGAATGGGTGCTTTTATAGCTAAAACACATTGGAAACTAGAGCATGTGTTTGGGGCGCATTTCTAAATTGTGGAACAACCCCAAAATGAAGTTGACAACTTCAAAATGTTTTTGTGCATTTTCGGTTGAGAAAGGTGGGGGTGCACATTTTTTGTAATTCATGGTGAGGTATAATTGGGAAAACAAGTCTACTACCAAACACTTCCTACATTTTGGTAGGTACACCCTCTTTAGATGCTTTTGTTCATTACATACATGTCTCTAGTATTGACCGCTTGTATGGCTTTTGTCCTTGAAATTCTTTATACGATATAGACTGTGAAAACATCCATAGAGTAATAAAATAGATCCTTACTCAGACACATGAAAACCAAGCTTTCCCAAAATGTTTATGAAAGCATACTTTGGAAAAGGGAAATATCCTTCAAATACGACATCATAAAAGCTTGATACTAGTGAGTGCAAAACCACAAATTTGTATTTCTCTCTATAAAAGACTGTTTTTGCAGTGATGATTGACATTATTGTTTGGCTTGTCCCACCACAATTTAAATTTTCACTATGTACTGTTGTTGAGACTCCACCAGAGCTGCTCACTACATCGAGTATGCCCATATAATGCAATGGGATGAGGAAAAACATGCTCTTCTCTTATACCTATATGGAAAATGTGCAATATACTTTAAACTATTTTAATACTTGTTCACTGCGCGATTACATTTAGGCAGATTTATGTGAATTTTTAGATTGTCAAGTGTTGGCATGTCTTAATCATAACCACTTTCCAATAGAACATGGATTGCATGCAATAAATATATGGGTTTGTAGATATGCATATATATTTATTGGTATTATTGTATATTTTACATAGTAGGGGTATTTTAAGGTCTAGGTCCATTGGGAAGATTATGGGATTTTCCTTGAGAGCAATGCAGATGAATACCTTTTGACATGTTTGCCTTTTTTTCAAGTTATCAAAGTGCACTCATTGGGAATAAAGGTTCTGTAGAGGAAGATTAGATGTTTCTTGACAGGAATGTAGGGAACCAAACATAGCCTTTGGGCACCTCTCAACAGGCCAGTCATCTAAAAAGCTTGATGCATTTGGTTTTTGGCATATTGTTTGTGAGAAATCGTGACTAGACAAAAATATTTGGATTTTTGTTGAGTAACAAACCATAAAGGAGTAAGTCTTGATTGGGATGTTTGGTGTATACTACTTGTGAATCATTGTTTAATAATCTGAAATTTGTCAAAATGACTTAATTCCAAACAATAACCTTTTGAGCAATTATTAGAGGAATCCTTATGCTACGTGGTTCAAGTGTTCTACAAATTTTCCTTGTAGAAGATTCAACATGCATGCCCTTAATTGAAAGTACATTGAAAACTAATACAAGTACACCTATGGTTTCTAATAAACATATTGTGGCTATAGCTTTGGTACAGGTCTTGGTTTTCTGTGTACTCTTAGATTGGCAATTAATGTGGCAATTGGGTATTGTGATTACTATGAGCTTGAGAAATATAGTAAGTAGCAACAACTCTAGATCTAAAAATTTGAAGGATCTAGTGCCATGAGACAATTAGAAAGTGTTTAATAATTTTATTTTATTTTATTTTTATAAATTGTTGCAGAGGAGGGAAGGTAGTATTTTGAAACCTGCAAAAGGTTCTGTGGAATAGGTTTCCAACTTTATTTCCTACATCATTTCTAGATTTTGTTGGGGTGAATTCTCATGGTTCATGCTTCAAGGAAATGATGGAAAGTGCTACACACCGAAACAATAAAGAATAAATGAATTGCAAACACCTAAATTTTCACTTGGTTTTGTCAACACCTTTGTAAAAAATCTGGGAAATGATCTCCCATGGTCCAAAATGGGAAACTGTGACTTGCACTCTACCATTAAAGGCTCACCACTACTTGTTCCAAAGTGGAGTTTATCAAGAGCTAAAATATGGACTTGACATTACCTTTGATCTCTTTCTTTTGAAGTATTAATTGAATTGTAGACATATTTTTAAGTTTCCATTTAAAAGTGTAACTAATGGCAAGTTTTACTCACATTATGTGCAAATTTCAAGGTAATATTGATGAAAGGAGATGAGAACCATCAAATCTTATGAACCTAGGTGCTTACTACAGATCTGCTAGAAAACATTAGGATTGAAAGAATGAGGGGTGGAGAGTTTAAATTTTGGAAATCACAATAGGGGAGGCCAAATTTGTATACCAATAAGTCTAAGGATTGATATTGAAACTTAGGTTAAGGGTATTTGTCATAGATACATGCTTGCAAAATATGAGATTCACGAGGAAACGTTTCACAGGAAAAAATGTTAAATAAATTCCAATCCGAATTTTTCCCATTAGTAATGACAAATCCTAGTGTTGTAAGGAAAACTATCCTATGACTGGGGTGAGTTCATCAACATTCTAATTTAAATAAAGCAGACATCCAAAGTCATGCGGACATCAAGATAAGGTTTGGATATGATGAAAGTTGAACTTGGAGATCAAAATTGTGTACCATGCTTCTGTAGGTTGATCCAATCTTTTAGAAACCCTTCAAATTTTGATTCCAAACCTTTAACTCATTCACTTGAATACCTGCAAAACAGAAACAATACCTTCCTCAAAATATTATGGCTATATAACTATGAATTGAGACAAATATATAAGCATGCATTTGACCATATATACCTAATCTCAATATAAAAATATAATCATTTCATTGAGAAAGTTGTAATGTGATATTGGGAAAGAAAAGATGTCTTGTCTTTATTAATGAACAATAGAAAATACAAATATACCTTGCTATGCTTGGGCACCTCACGAAACCTTGATCTAGGTTTCATTGCTTCTCTTGTCAACAAACTCAAGCAATCTTCACGTGAGATAGGGAAAGAATGTTTCAGTCACATAATCAAGGGGATTGGAGAGAGTCAAAATTATTCCAACATTATTTTGATAATGAGCCAAAAAGTCCTTCTCATGGCCAATATTCTTTGCTTTTATAGTAAAAGGGGACAAGCCATCGAATGGAGAATGGTTGTAACTGATGGGGGAATTTATCAAGAAATACCTCAACTGCTTTGAAATTCAATTTTCTTTTTATTTTTAGAATTTTAATAAGAAACACACAAGTGGGAAACAGTAACCCTGTGTGTAATACGTGATTTAACTCTTTGCAAGATGCGTGTACAAATTTTTATTGCACATGCAGGTGGATGAACCAGCCACCAAAAAAAAAGTTTGGATGACCATCATCTGTGTGTGAGTCACAAACCAAGTTAAATAAAATAGGAATGTTGGGGAAACAAAGAATGATTTAAGCCATGGAACCGGGTATCAAGCCAAGGCTCTTCCATCCACAATTCCTTTTGCGTGAGTGACAATTTTAGTGTGGTCACAGATGGAGAAGTGCCATTTTGACTTATAAAAGATGCCCCCTAATGTATGAGGCCATAGGGGAACACGATGGATGGAATACATTATAAAAATGAAGTGTGGAGTCTAGAAGCTTGGAAAACAAAGAATATCGGTCTTAATGAAGTACCTAAAACATAAGAAAGATGTCAGATAATATGATCCTTGGTGTAATGTCAATGTTCCAAATGTTAGAACATGACCTCAAGTAAACTGATACATATGTAAGACTGATGTATATATCATGTCCGAAAGAATACAAGCGTGGATCCATGAGAAAAACATAATCGCGAACATAGCCACATGAATACAAAAGTGGATCTATGTCTCATCAAGTGGCAACAAAAAAGAAGGCACAATCTTGAAACATGGAGGAAACTGTTTGATTACCGATCATTAATGTATATTGTTAACAAACAGAAGGGATTCCATTGATAATTAAAATGGACCCAAGGTTCCTAGTACATTCTAACAGGTGTGAATAAATGTTCTTGAAGTCGAACACCTGAAGAATCCATCAAGTAGAGAACATTGATGTATTCCTACTATTTGATGGTGAGTTAGACTGCCACTAATGACTGCAATCTCCAAGGTATTTATCAAAACTCTAAACTTCATTCCCAAAGCAGGATGAGTTGAATTTCATGGGAATAATTCCATTGGAAGGAGGCCTTAAGGGATCCTCTATCATCCAACATGAGGATATATTGAAGGATTATTTGAGTTGGAGCAGCACTTAGTTCATGATGAAACATAGAAACAACGGGGATGGTCGACATAAAAGGTCAAGGCAACTGTAGAATGGCCGACACAGGATACATCCTTGAACAATGAGCATGAGATAAACATGACTTAGGAAACTTTAGATGAAATATTTAAATCCACAATGTAGGAGACATTGAAAGATTCTCCATATGATTGGAAGAGTAACCAACATGAGCAAAAAAACTCTGAGAAAAGTGTTATACTCCAAAGTTCCACTTTGAGTGTCGTTTTACCTCGTCATGGTTTACCCCCATGTGAAACCTAACGATCTTTCCTCCTAATGCATGTCAGAACTTACTCTCACCTAGTTGGTACCCTCTTTGGCCTTCTTTGGATACCTTAGAGCCAAATCCAACTTACCTAAGCTGAGGAAACTTCATCAAAGTCACTTGCCACATCACTTGGCCCACTTTGCAAGAATTTTTGCGCCCTGCTAGCGGTGCAAGGCGCGAAAAATTCCCCTTTTTCATGTCTTGCATACCTAACGGGGCACGAAAATAAAAACTTCATCGCGTTATGCTCATTGTTGGGGGCGCGAAAATCCCCTCAACCACCTTACCCCTTGAAGTTGGGATCTTGGATTTTGAGGGAGATATTTTAGGGATGATGATTCCTCTTGAATGCCATCTCTTCCTTATTCCTTGTTGTGAGTCATCTCCTTGATCCTTCTTCTACTCCTTGAGATCCATTATTATCTCCTAGTGGTTGGCCTTCCAAACCCTATAAGAAGGATGCCATCCATAAGCTAGGGGGAGAGCATTTGAGGCATCAAACCTATGGTCTTAGGAGTTTTACAGAGGTAGCAAGGAGGGAGGATTTGGAGTTGAAGGTTTGCTTCGACATCAAGGGATCACTTTGTAAGTTTCTCCTAGTTTCCATTAATAACAAATTGTCTTATTTTCCCATTTCATGTGTTATGTTTCAATCATTAGAATGAAGTGTTTCTAACTTGATTTAGATCTGAACTAGTATACAAGGTATTTGGAGATTTCCTTTGCTTGTTGTTTGCTTGATTCAAATAGGTTCTTCTTGAGAGATTCGAGACGGGAGCTGGAAGCAAGACAAACATTTGGTTTAAGGTGAGTTACATCGATTCTTTCTCTTTAAATACTTTTAGGATTTGTATGCATTGTTAGATCTAGGATCTTAAGGTAACATTTTCTTGTTATCTGTCTTATATTAGGCTTAGTTAATCTCAATTTGGGCTCAGGGTAAATCTAACTATCCGTAGGACGGATTTACTACTACAGAAATTGGCGACTCCACTAGCTTAGATCCAGTTTTCATTTGGTTTTGAAATTTTGTTTCTCTTTCCATTTGATTCCTTTCCTCTACATATTTTCAACTTTTTTGACCTCTGACTTCAGTTTGGTAGTCTACTTTTTGTTCTCTGGGTTTGCAAACCCAAGAAAAGATAACAAAATTTTTAAAATTTGCGCCCCTACTCTCTCACAGTAAACTTTCGCGCCCCCTACATACTTGCCAGTGCACAAATTCCAAAATTTTTGTGCCCCAATAGTGTTCTAGAACGTGAAAATCCTCAGATTTCGTGCCTGGGATACCTTTCACCACGCAAAAATTCCCTGTGTATGCATAAAAATGGTTTTTTGCTTGTTTGCTTTTTGATTTCTGATCTTGTGGATTGATTTCATCTCTCTAGCATTGATCAGGCTTGTGTGACCCTAGGTTAACCCTTGCATTGTTTTGCATTTGCTTGTTGAACCTCTTTTAGGCCTTTGCTTGGATACTTGAGTGAATTGGTAGAAGTTTAAGTGCATTGGGAGTTAGGGCATTGTTTCAATCATTCACTGCACCCTCACAACCTTGTTACACTTCTGCATTCAATTTCCATACTCACTCTGATCTTTATAAGCAATTTCGAAGCATAATCTAGTTTGTTTGATTGATTTTTTCATTGGTTTGGTTTTCATGAGTTAAGGTGACAAGAAAATTAGATTATTTTCCTTCTTGACATTTTATTGCAAAAGTGATTTTTACTGAAAATTCAAGGCAAGATCTATTGTATTCCTTTTGATCCTTGAAAGAAGTATTGAAAATTCTTTATACTTGAAAAGGTTTTCTTTGCACTTGAATTCATATAATTGGCTTAGAAAAGTTTTCAAATTCCTTTTTCTCTCCTTTGCTTAACGATCACAATATTTGTTGCAATTAGAAGACACATTTCCATTCATTTGTCATACATTGCAGTCAATAGAAGTAGAAAAAGAAAACATTTGTTGGATTTATTTGTTTTTGAAAGAGTAGTTGTAGTTTGGCATAATAGGAAAAATACAAATATGAGTGGTTTTTCTCTTTGAGAAGCTTGTGCTTGTGCTTGTGCTTATTTCATTTTTGGGATCGAAGAACTCTCTCTTATTTATATCTAGTGATTCATTGAAAAGAAAAAGTGTATTGATTCATTCACAGTGCATGGTTTGAGTCGAGTCACAACACCATTGAGTTGCACTTCCGCTACCTGTTTGAGTAAGACAACCAACCATTAAAATTTATACCCTAATGCAACACATTTTAACCTCACTTAAGGATATAAAACAATTTGTTAGTTAGGTAGGACATCGGGGATAGGAATACAAATAAATCCCCCCTATCACTTCACATCTGAAACATAGTTGTTTTCCTTTAGGGTACTAAAATCCTCTTGTATTTGTTGACACGGTTATCAACCAATTTGTTGAGAGGGCCTCCCGTTTCACGGGGGTAAGTAGCAAGTACTAGTTCCAGACGGACTTTGTGGAATGCCTCACTCCACTTAGCACCTAAGGAAATCAATTCATTGTCTTCCTTGTAGTTTTCGACCCCCATATCGGTTTTACGAGGGATCAAAGGAAGAAGCTCTTGTTAACCTTCTATGACGTGTCATGAACGAGGTAGATTAGTGGCTTTTCTTCTAGGGATCTTTTACCCAGGATCCCTTTCGGTAGAGGGATATCCTTCCACTTTGGTCTCTCACTTCGTATTTTTCGACTTGGATTTCATCACCTTGCGAAGGATACAATCTGTTTAGGTCTCTAGATCCTAGTTAGAAATTTTTCTTGCTATTTCACCTTTTAGAGAGTCTTTTTATATTCTTAGTGTTTCTTGTTGGCATTTTGGCCATTTTATTATAGCTTGCTTACTGCGACACCGGTCCCAGTCAAGTTTTTTGAGATTGCTCTTTTTGCCTGCACGCCTTTTCTTTTCCTAGCTCCCCTTTTTCACACTCGGTTTCTCTAGGGTTTTTGAGTTCTTTTTTACAAGACTTTCCCCATAACACTTAATTTTGTTCCATGGAATACTAACGAAAATCACGTAGACAACAAGAGAAGAGTCCCGATTCAGTACCTCCAGTTAGCTGACCCTCATCTTCACGCATACCCACACCCCCTACTAGCAGACCAGCTGGTTGGGGGACCATTCCACCATCAACTAGTACAGTAACACAATCCATTGCTGCACCTGAAGTCAACACTACAGTGGAAACTACCTTAGCTCTTGAGGTTAGTGTCTCACTTCAAACCATTGTTACAATGGAATCCATCACCCTTCCAGAGGCTAGAACCACTCTAGTTATGCCATTATCATTTGATCTTCCTGAAGGATATGTCGATATTGTTGAGGAATCCGAACCGACACCTCCTATAAAATTCCACTTATCTGCAAACTTTAACCAACCCCTTGTACATTGGGAACCCCCACCTGTCATAAATTCTTCCCCGGTTTTACGTAGCTATGAAGTTGGATATTCTAGCAATCGATCTTTTGGAATTCCTTCCCCCGACCTTCCTTTATCACAAGACATCATGGCATCTATACGAGCCGAAATGGTCAGTCTATCCAACGAACAAGTGGCAACAGAACGATTTAGATGTGAAGCTGCTCAGATACTGGCTTTAACCTCACAATACCCACCTACTACCGCCTATCAAACAGTAAACGCATGATTCCCGAACACCTCGGTCTTCATCTAGTAATAATACCTACCACGAGTCATTCATAGGCAGGTCAGGACTCACAGACTGGACCCAACGAGCATGCTTCCCTGATGATTCAGGAACAAAAAACGTATTCGATCCAACCTCTTCATTATGGAACACAACTCTTGGCCAAGCCCTCGACGATTTTCACACTCTTTCCATACCCATGCAATTGACGCCTGAAAGTCTTCTCCAACCTTCCCCACATCTATTACCAAATGAAATTTTTGGCACTTCTTCGGGGAATATTCCTACTATGAGGACAAACCCTACTTTCTCGTCGTCACCCTTACCATCTGGAACTAGTGCACCAATATATTCACAAGTCAACTTTACTAGTGCAACTATCCAACATGCACAACCAAACTCTTCTAATGTTTTCGTTGGAAGAACATATATTCCTACTGTTCGAACACCCACTGTGACTGGAGGACAGTCTTCGGCAATAATTTACACTATTTCCGGAGGAAAACCATTTATTGGATCCCCAAGCGAAACCAGTAACCAACCTCCTCCGACTGGACCATCTACCATGTGGGGACCACACACCTCATTTTTTTGAGGACAACCATTTGTTGGTGCCCCAAGTGGGACCAATCAACAACCTCCTCCATCAGCATCATCTGCTCCGTGGGGACAACACAATCAACCTGGCGTTGGAAAATATTTTGTTAGTACCCCAAGTGGGACCAACATACCATTTCCTTCATCAGGTCCAGTTCGTTCTTGGGTGCCACAAATCCCACCTTATGGGGGGGATTCCATATTTGGAAACCAGAACCAAGCCGGAGGGAAACGAAATCAACATCAATCCTTTGCTCCCCGCAACTTGAATTCTGGAGTACCCTATTCTGGTGCCTTGAATACTCAATGGAACCCACCCCCTCAAACCTCGTCTCTTAATCAGAGTAGAAAAAATAATCCATGGGATCCATTCTTCCCGACACCTCCCCCCTCTCAAGGTATGGGTAATCCCCCCAACCAAGGATTTGGAAACATTCCCTAGACTTAACAACCCTAGGTCTCTACACCATTCATCCCCACCCAACAGTATGTTCAACAACTGACATCCAACTCGATTCTGAATCAATTGATCAACCCTATGATTCCTAATCAACAACCGGTTAACCAGATGGTCCCTAATGCACACAAATTCCAACAGTACCCTGCGGGTAATATTTTTGGGTATAACATGCACCAATATGCAGTCCAGGGTCCGACATGCATCCCAGCACCCCATCGATACTATTCATTCCTGCAACCGAATAGACAACTCCCATTTTTGGCAACATTAGATCTCCCCGACTTGTCCATACTTATTAACGATCCCATTTGGCACGAATCACATTGGCCATCCATATTTGCCAAACTTCCATCGGAAATTCTGAAGTTCGATGCTAAACCTGGGGAAGACCCCAAAAATAATGTTATGACATTCCATTTCTGGTGTTCTTCAAACTCACTGATGGGTGATTCCATACGATTGAGGCTCTTCCAATGCACACTTAAGGGTACAGAAACAAAATGGTACATCGAGCTACCCCAACACTCTTTTTGAGACTTCAACACCCTCTCTATGCAGTTTTTGACATGCTTCCAGCTTCCCATCCGATATGAGACTAGAACAGACCTGTTAACTTCGTTGCGCCAATCTACTACCACCCACATATCCGATCACATCCATGAGTGGCAGAGACGTTGAATATTAATGAAGGCACCTATTCCAGACCAATTACTAGTTGATTGGTTCACCAAGTAATTACTGCCACGCATTTCCAGGGATGTTGCAATGGGTGGATCCGTCACGGAGGAACAAGCAATCGCTCGTGCACAATATATGGATTTGGTTTACTCCCAATACGGAACACTATACAAACTTATTCCTCATGCTCCCCGCCCCACTAATGATCCATCAAGGCCCGCTATCGAACCTCCTATTGATGATATAGTTGGTTTTGTGAAGGCCCAAGCTACAAACAAATCTGGTGGACAACAAACCGCTGTCGTTCCCCATCCAACCCAGGCTACACCTAAAAACACTACTTCTACTACTCATACCTCTGAGGTGAACGCTGTCCAATCCTCGCCACAACAATCCGGAGGGAAAAAGAAGAATAATAAAGGAAAATACAAAAAATATTCTACACAACAGGAAAACTCCAAACCCCAACAAACCAACGCTGATAAACCTAAACAGAAAGCTAAGTTCCCCTACCTAATATGTCAGGAAGATCATTACACAAAGGAATTTCCTTGCAAAGAGGAAGTTAATAAAATTTTTAAAGGATCTTCTCGCCCGACAGTTTTAACAAACCCTTTCCCACATCAACAACAACAAATGTTTTCACACAACTCCTCGCAAGGGGGCAACCAAAATGACAATAACCAACCAGATACATCTTCACACCGCGATATCCTTATGATGAGTAAAGAGACTATTTGCATAATCACTCATTCAAAGACATATGATTCTGTATCCATTCCAAACAAGAATGGGAATTCCAAAGACAAAACTATTTTGGAAGATGTTCCAAAACCACCTCCATCAGGTTCTCTTCATATTGAGAGACCCCCTGTTGACACTATGTTGCGCCCACCAAAGGCCACCATTCAAAAAGTGACATTTAATCCCAACGCGCGAGGTACCCAAAATTACAATATTGTTGAAGACTTAGCTCGAGCACCCTGTGCGATGTCAACTCTCGAAGTTTTACAACATTGTCCTACTCAATGTAAAACCCTAATTTCAGCACTTGGAACTGTGGATCCCGATTCTTCCAATACAATCATGTTCAATTTGGAATACTTTCAGCCACACATGTGTCATTAGTTAGCCTTTCAAATCCACACTAAAATCTGTGGAAACAATATCCATCGTACCGTCTTGGACGAAGGTGCTTCCACATCGATCATGTCTTTGTCCTGTTGGAGAGCTATTGGCTCTCCCGAAGTAACTCAGTGTCCCACTACTTTAAAATCCTTTGACGACCACGGTTTACAGCAGTACAGACTCATTCCATCGCTCGCTGTAGAACTAGGGTGAAAAACCATCTCCATCCATGTTGAAATCGTAGATGCTCCATTAGATTATAACATCTTACTCGGTCGAAATTGGTTTTACGCCATGACTGCAGTAGCATCCTCAGTTTTTCGTTTGGTCCAATTTCCTCATCAAGAGAAAATTGTTACCATTGATCAGTTAGAATTTTTCACTCCGGATGTCCACTCCAACACCGCTAATAATGTCCCATTATTGACACAAGCTCAACATCATTATGAGGACATTAGTATCGGTTTGCTGAAAGAATCCTCCATCATTGGAGTATTTATGGAGCTCCCAGCCCCCGTCTTTCCAATTCATATGATCTCTTCGAGCATCTTTCAACCTCACGAACCTCGTGATTCATGGGTTGTTCCGAGCCCCACCGATTTCCAAAACATCGGTGATTGTATGCCTCTGAACTATAATGAATTGTATGCCTCGAATCAATTCATCCGTGCCCTTCATAGAATCCCTTTCACAGAATTTTCCGTCCGATGAATCAATCATGGAAATCTTGAGCATTGATGAACCACCATGGGAATCCCACCACCATCGGTCTTCTTTCCCAACGATTCAGGCGGTTGATCCTGATACAAAATCCAACACTTCATTGGACACTGTCAACACTACGTTTCCATCTTCTTCACATGATGTGTTTTCCAAAGGAAACTTAGCCAATATCATGAAAACCATTCCTATTGACATTTTTGTGAATCCTGGTATCGTGGAACATATCCATCTAGGAAAAACCTGTACACCTACTGAGGTGCAATTCTATACTACCATATTTAAAGAGTTCTGCGATGTTTTCGCTTGGAGTTATGAAGAAATGCAAGGGATAATGCAAGGGATAGAACCCTCTATAGTGGTTCATGAAATCCAATTCTATCCTGGTGCCCAACCCGTCCGGCAGAAACTCCGATCCGTTCATCCCCTCAAAACTACAGCTATTAAAGTGGAAGTTGAAAAACTTCTTCATGCTGGTTTTATATACCCTCTCCCATTGATAGATTGGGTTTCTAATATTGTCCCTATAGCTAAGAAATAGGGAACGATTAGAGTCTGCTTTGATTATAGAGACTTGAACAAATCTTGTCCCAAGGACAACCACCCAACTCCCTTCATTGACCAGATTATCGACAACTGTGCCGGGAGCATCATCTTTTCATTTATGGATGACTTCTTTGGATACAATTAGATTGAGATACCCTCGTCTGACCAGCATATGATTGCTTTCATATGCCCATGGGGGACCTTTGCATATCACAAGTTACCCTTTGGTATCAAGAACACCAGGGCCACATTTTAACGGGCCATGTCATATGCATTTCATTATATCAAGCATGTTGTGGAACCCTATTTGGATGACCTACCTGCGCATTCCAATTCACGAGAGGACCATCCTGATCATTTGAGTGCAATATTATCACGATGTTGTCACTACAACATTCGCTTGAATCCACATAAATGTGTATTATGTGTCGAGGATGGTAGATTGTTAGGTTTCATTATCTCCAAGGATGGCATACGCCTTGATCCATCGAAGGTGGAGGCTATTTTAGCCTTACCTTCCCTCTCCAATATCCCAGAACTCCATAGTTTGCAAGGGCATGCGAAATTTTTATGATGCTTTGACTGCAACTTCTTCGAGATCACTAAGGGCTACATGAGGATTCTTAAGAAAGATATTCCTTTCATTTGGGATGATGAAGCCCAACGGTCTTTTGACAACTTGAAAAAGTCCCTTACTAATGCTCCCGTGATCTAACCCCCCGACTATACATGGGACTATATTTTATATCTCGCTGCCTCTACTACCATTATTGGCATGGTGTTGGTTCAGGAAGACAATGGCAGTCAAGAACATGTTGTGTACTATCTCAACAAGAGTCTCATTGACTCCAAGACACGTTACTCACATGTGGAGAAACTGGCTCTGGACACAGTTTTTGCGGTCCAGATATTTAGACATTACATTTCGCTTCACAAAACCACTGTTATCACAAACTTCAATCCAATGTACTACATCCTAACACGTCAAGTCCTAGGGCGAAAATATTCCCGTTGGATTGTTGTTCTTCAGGAATTCGATTTGGAGTTTGCCAAAGTGAAATCCAAAAAATCCTTGGTCTTTGCAGAGCTTATTTGCGCATTGCCCCGTGTCGATGATCAATCGGAGCCCATTGATTCATTCCCGGATGAATATTTGTTTCTCATCGGCATGACTGAACCTTGGTATGGATAAATCATTTTGTATCTCCAGACCCAACATTTTCGGCCCAATATTAACTGTGATGAACGTCGTCGTGTTCGACACCACGATAAGTATTATCTTATCATTATCAATACATTGTATCGTCGTGGTATTGAATCCATGCTATGTCGTTGCTTAACCCTCAATGAAGCCGAACATGTTTTGAATGAATGCCACTCTGGAGCATGTGGTGGTCACCTTTCTGGGATGGATACCGCACAAAAGATCTTGTGAGCAGGTTACTTCTGGCCTTCAATATTCAAAGACTACGTTGAAGCAGTTAAGAAGTGTCCTCCATGTCAATTCTTTCACTCTAATAAATGCTCACACCCCGCTCCTCTTCATCCTTTCATTGCCACCAGCCCCTTTGCAAAATGGGGTTTTGATTTCATGCATTGTAAGCCCACTTCAGCTAGGGGGCATAGTTATGTCATCATCACCGTTGACTACTTTACAAAATGGGTTGAAGCCATGCCTACATACGTCGAGGACAAAAAAAAACAACATTATTCATATTCAATCACATTATAGCTAGGTTCGGAGTTCCGCAGGCCATCGTAACTGATCATGGTTCCCACTTCAGGAATCATATAATGGAAGAACTGAGTTCCAAATTGGGTTTTCACCATGAAAAATAATCCCCATACTATTCACAAGCAAACGGTCAAGTAGAGGCAATTAACAAAGTCTTGAAACGCATGATACAACGCACCATGGGTACACACAAATCTAAATGGCACTTAACTCTCTTTTCAGCTCTTTGGGCCTACAGGACTTCAGTAAAAAACACAACTGGGTTCACACCATTTCAACTGGTATATGGCTTGGAAGCAATCCTACCGATTGAGTGTGAGATACCATCTCTAAAGCTAGCAGTAGAACTCTTACCTAACATCACCACCGAAGAAGAATAGTTTCTATATCTGGAAAAGCTAGATGAAAGTCATTGAGACACCGTACTCGCCAATGAAGCTCACAAAAAGCACGTCAAAGCTCGGTCTAGAAAATCTATTCAACCTCGAGTGTTCAACGAGGGTGACCCAGTTCTTACCTACGATCAGATGCACGATAAGCTAGGTAAGGGAAAATTGGAATCCATGTGGTATGGTCCCTACGTTTTCAAACTTGTATTAGAGAAGGGAGCTTATGAACTTGTCGACTGTGATGGTATACCTTTGGGAGAGCCCCACAATGGGATTTTCCTAAAGAGATTTTATGCACAGGACTATCATGCGTATAACACCTTGTATATAATGTATATAGTGTGATTGTGGTTTGGTTTTTGCGTGTTCGGACTCTGTCTTGCACATCATCATTTATCTCGACTTGTGATTTTATGCGCAGATGTCGACATACTTTGGATTTGCGGATGGTGCTAGCCGACATACCCAGAACCTTGTTTCTGCAGCATGGGTACTATATTCCCCTACCGACGAGTTGATATCTTCAGGTGGTATTTGCTTGGGCCCTGCAACAAATAACATTGTGGATTATCATGCAGTTATCGGACTTCTAACCGAAGTTTCTTCTCTTGGAATTCGTTCCTTTATAACCTACCTGGACTCGCAACTCGTGGTGTCTCAGCTAAACCCCATCTACGTCGTCTTTGATCCTATACTACTTCACTTATACAGAAGGGTAAGCCTCCTTTAATGATCATTTGATTACATTTTATATCAACACATACTAAGGGAACTCAAAACAATGGTTGATTCATTAGCTAACTATATGTTGGATTGGCATCTAGCCCGTACATAATTAATACATCATAAAAGAAAAACATGTACATATGAAAACACACAATTCATCATAGATAAAACTGTAGAGATAGGTCCATATATATAGATCATGTAAAAAGGTTTTTCCTGCCACATACAACAACATAATGTGTCCAAAGTCTAAATTGGGTTCATAACCCATACAAAAATTGGCTCTCAAGCCTACATATCATGTACATTCCGCTAATGATACTACTACCTAAAAAAAACTAATCACGAGGTACACGGTGCTTGTTGAGAGGGCAGTCTATGGAGAAGTATGCCTATGCGCTCTGGCACACCTAGCACACCACTTCCTTGGCCACATGGCGGAGTAGTCTTCCTGTGCGCTCCGGCACACCTACAGTGTGCCTCTGGAGATGGTAGGGTATCTCAGGTATCCTCATAGGAGGGACACCCATCGTCAAACCCTCGAGGTTCCTTTCTATGTCACGGAATCCTCCTCCCTCTTCCTCCTCTTCCTCCTTATCATGATGTTGAAACCCCTCATTGATGTAATGGTGAATATCCCGCTGGACTCCTCGGTCCGCGATCTGCAGCAGTGCACGTACATATGTTAGATATTTCCGCACATTAAAAATATATATATATATATATAATAAAAAATTATCAAAAACACATTTCTAAAGGTCACATAACTGATTCATCCCAATCAACATCCTCGGGCAGAGCCATATCGATGTCATCACGGAAGTATACCCATCATAAGGATAATCTTCTATCATCACTATATGTTCCTCAAGCCAGGAAAAGAAGTCCTTGCCGAAAGCTAGGACTTGTAGCCCTCCAATCCTCCCTGCATAGTCACTCCATTGCCCCATCCGTGGCTCGGATGCAGGATGATGAGGCCTCTCTACCTGAGGATGCAGCAATGACACCCTCTCCAAGAAGAAGGTGACTAATATGCTACCATATCCAAACTGATGGATGTCCCTGTTTCTTCATTTGTTGATCTGATCCTTGATGTTAACTAGGACCTTGTCACACCAGTTGAAAAACTTTGGCTCCATGCACTCCACGGCATAGGTCATTTGAGATTTGGTTGCATGGTGAGCCCCCACGCTTCCCTCCACTCGAGTAATGGTATATAGGATCATCCTCAGGGGAAGATCCAATACATCCGCTATGATTACTTTCCCGCTCTTCTTGCGGGACCCCTGTCTGCAATACTGCGTTATATAGGTATCCGTGGTCTCATCAGTGGCCCGGTGCCCTGCTAGATTGATTCGATCCCCCCTCTTGGAGAGACCGGTCAAGAAGTATATATCCTCGAGTTCAATCTCAAGTATGTGCTCCCCAATATAGAAAGCTTGAATATTGGCATCCCACATTTGGATTATATGGTTCAATAGTTTTCCCTGTTTGCGGATACCCTTGGTCTTGAAAAAATTCAATAGACCGCATTCTCGTAGCACGGCTAGTGACATGTTTCCATCATTAAGAGCCGCCCTTTCATCCCCTTCATGCTCTATTTCCTTCCAATCCACCATTTTCACTCTAGTCACTTGCAATCTCCTGCAAATCACCAGGAGAGACTTCAGTTAAAATATGGGAACCTAGCTTCATTCCAAAAGGGAGACGCAAACAAATTTTTTCCCATGACTGCGGATTTTCGCATCCTAGGTAGTACTGGGGACACGAAAAATGATAATTTTTGCGCCCCAGCTACTAACCCTAGCACGAAAATTTGGGAATTTTCGCGCCTCTCGACATAGAGAGGGCACGAAAATTCCTGGGCGCAAAATTTGTGCCCTAGGGACTTGCCAAACCTAGAAAAATTCGCATGAAAGCAAACAAAAAATGGATGGAAGCAAGAGGAAGGTGAGAGGATTTACCTGGTCCAAATGGTAGTCAAAATGGTGCCCCATATCTCTCGATATATCCAGCTAAAGATTTGCTCTCCACAAGGTGAAAATATCCTTTGGGTAAAAAAATGACTAAGTCACAATGGGTAATTTCTCCTTTTACCATCTTTTATACATGTTATGTGGTTATTTTTACCTATTTTCATTTTTAAAAACCTTTTTTGAGTTAATTCTTCACATTATTAATAACCTAATGTCCATTTCTATGGTTTTTGACTATATTTGGCAGGTTCATTTACGCTGTTCACATTGGTGTTCTCATGTATTTGACCTTCTTTCGAGCTTACTTTCTCTTTTTCGTGCTCTGGACCAAAACATGAAAAAGATTCCAAGCGCTTTTCACACTTGAGTCGTGCTTGTCAAACCTATGTAAAATGGTGTCGAGCTTAGTTTACTTTATTCGTGCTCGAAAAACGATGAGTAAAGTATCGTCTTGGTATTATTTTCTTCCCTTTTCGGACTAAGATGATTAACTTACGAAAACAAAACCATTGGAGTTATGTTTAAGCTCTTTTTGGACTCCCTTGTTTAGAAAAGATTGCCAAGTGAGCTTGTCACTTTCACACTTGTAAAAGTATTTGAAGAGACGTCTATCCGGTGGTGGCTTATCCCTTTTTCGGCCCGTTTAGACTATTTACGAGAAAGGTATACCTTAGTCAAACATGACTAGGAGAGTTCTTCTAGACATCATTTTATACTTTTTCAAGTCCAGAAACTAATTATTATGAAAAATTCAAACTTTGGAGTCTTCTTTAAGTTATTTTAGACTCTTGAAACATGAAAAATTGTCAAGTTACCCTTCTTTGGACTCGTAAAATTAAACATCGAAGGATCCTTATGGAGCCGAACCTCTCCTTCCTTGGGTTCGTAAAACTTACAAGGATGGAGTCACTTAAAAGTGAGCTATATCAATCATCTGCTATCCTCTTCAAGCCTTGTTAAACCACAAAGAGGTACTCGTCAATCATGACAAGGGGAAATTGGGAAGAAAGCTGATTTTACCTTTTTGGCAGCTTGTGAGTCACCACCTTTGAACATGGCATGCATTTATATCTTTTCCTCCTTGGGTATCCAATATCCCTGTTGAGTTATAACGACAATCATGAGTCCTCTTCTTCATGTTGAACCTTCTCACCTTGTGGTTGTTTTGCTAATTAATTGCAGCTGTCAAGTCCTATCTCATGCCGTTATATGTTCAAAGGTTCATCTCCGTCTTGTGTCAACCCTTTTACAATTTTGTCAACCCTCCAATCTTGTGTATGTATGTCCTATTTTTGATCCATTGCTCCACCACTCCTTCTTACATTGGTTTTGTGTCAATGATGTTGAATTCATTATGGTACACCTTCGACGAGTTTGTTCCTGTTGATGTCAACTCTCTATCCAAGAATTAGATTTAGAAACCAACCTTAGTACCCTGGTGCCTGCATGCCTCAATGGCAGGTTTCCTTGTATTCGACAGTAGGTTTTCATCATTGGCCTCCGATCGAATGATTCCATGAATGTTCGAAATCAATACATCTATTCACATTCGATGGATTGTACTAGAGATAACTTGGGGATCATTGTCATCATTGGTGATTTCCCTCACACTTGTTAACGGTTCACATCATTGACCGGTAATCAAGTGGTTTCTATAATCAAGTGGTTTCTACCATGTTCGACTTCAACACCTTGTAATTCATGGTTAGCTTCGTATCGATTTGGGATTGGGTAGAAGACCCTGAATGCTCTTGATATTCCTCTTATGTCCAGGTTGCAATGGTAATTATCGAGTAGGTCCCCACATCGAACTCTTGTTGGTGGCCTCATTTATGTACTGTCACACAGATCCACTATTGTATCGGTCGTGGTTGTGTTATTTTGATCACGGATCTACGTTTGTTCATAGTAGTTGTGATTCATCTGCAGTCTCTATCATATCGGTTATGTCATGGATCTGCACTGTATTTGTCGGCAGCCATGCTTTGAGTCAGTTGTCTCGAGCATGGGTATGCTAGCCTCGATGTTATTTGACATCTTGTTTCCTTGCAACTCCACTCCGACCTCCTTGCTACTATCTCTGCAGAATGATTTATTTGTAAAGTGTTTCGGCCATCAGTTCCTTCTTACCTCACACTTTATGGGGAATCTATTATACTCCAAAGTTCCACTTTGAGTGATGTTTCACGTAGTCATGGTTTACCCCCATGTGAAACCTAACGAAATTTCCTCCTAGTGCACGTCAGAACTTACTCTCACCTGGTTGGCCCCCTCTTTGGCATTCTTTGGATAACCTAGAGCCAAATCCAACTTACCTAAGCTGATGACACCTCATCAAAGTTACTTGCCACATCACTTGTCCCACTTTGCAAGAATTTTCATGCCCTGCTAGTGGTGCAAGGTGCAAAAATTCCCCTTTTTCGCGTCTTGCATACCTGGTGGGGCGCAAAAATAACAAATTCATCGTGTTATGCTCAGTGTTGGGGGCGCGAAAATCCCCTCAACCACCTTACCCCTTGAATTTGGGATCTTGGATTTCGAGGGAGATATTTTATGGATGATGATTCCTCTCAAATCCCACCTCTTCCTTCTTCCTTTTTGTGAGTCTTCTCCTTGATCCACCTTCTACTCCTTGAGATCCATTATTATCTCCTAGTGGTTGGCCTCCCAAACCCTATAAGAAGGATTCCATCCATAAGCTAGGGGAGAGCATTTGAGGCATCAAACCTATGGTATTAGGATTTTTGCAGAGGTAGCAAGGGGGGAGGATTTGGAGTTGAAGGTTTGCTTGGACATCAAGGGATCACTTTGTAAGTTTCTCCTAGCTTCCATTAATAATAACTTGTCTTATTTTCCCATTTCATGTGTTATGTTTCAATCATTAGCATGAAGTGTTTCTAACTTGATTTAGATCTGAACTAATATACAAGGTATTTGGAGATTTGCTTTGCTTGTTGTTTGCTTGATTCAAATAGGTTTTGCTTGAGATATTCGAGACGAGAGCTAGAAGCAAGACAAACATCTGGTTTAAGGTGAGTTACATTGATTCTTTCTCTTTAAATACTTTTAAGATTTGTATGCATTGTTAGATCTAGGATCTTAAGGTAAAATTTGTTTGTTAGCTGTCTTAGATTAGGCTTAGTTAATCTCAGTTTGATCTAAGGGTAAATCTAACTATCCGTAGGACGGATTTACTACTACAAAAAGGGTTCATCCTAAGGATAAAACTAAGACCCAATCTATTTGTTGTAATTGATATAAGTGCTTTGTTCAAGGATAGAATTTGATTTGCTGTCATTTTTAATGCTAGACATATGACATTTTTTCCCTTCACTTTCTCTTTTTGTACTTTTTCATGTTTTAACGAGCCCCAAAAATATAGAAGTATGCTCGATATAGCTCACCTAGCGATGAGTCCCTTAACATATTTTTAGTGAACCTGAAAAAGGAGGGGTTCGGTCCCGAAAAGGGTGCTTCCATGTATAATTTTATGAGTCTATAGAAGGAAAGCTTGGCATTTTCTTCTTTGCTTATCGGGATTGATGAAAAGATAGAAGAATGCTTGATAGAATATTGATCCATGGATTTTATATCGATCCCGGATTTGTTCATGCTCGTCGATATTTTCATATTTAAAGAGTTTGAAAAACTTAAAAAAGAACTCTGTTCACCATCTTGTGGATTTTATATCGATCCTGAGTTGTTAGATGCTTGCTGGTGTTTTCATATTTAGAGATTTTGAAAAACTTAAATAAGACTCCATAATGGACTTTTTTGTAAAGTTTATTCTCCTTGCTTGAAAAAGGATAAAACATTGAGAGAGAGAACTCTTCTAGCCATGTATGACTATAGTATTAATTTTTCGTATATAGTATAAACAGTCCATAAAAGGATTAAAATTATACTCTATAGACGACCTTTCAAGTACTTTAACAAGTATGAAACAAGAACAGTGGAAAATATATGTGGATGATACACAATTCATATGGACGCACGAGATTGATAAGCTTAATGAATTTTTAGCCCATATGAATAGCCTGTCAAAAGACATACAATTTACTATGGAAAAGGAAGACGATGGAAAACTCCCTTTCTTAGAAGTCCTCCTCACGAAAAAAAATGATGGCTCTCTTTCACATGAATTTTACCGAAAAAAATCCCACACTGACAAATACATCCAGGCATACTCTCATCATCATCCATCCCATAAAATAGGTATCATAAACACTTTAGCAATAAGAGCCAAGAGAATCTCAGACACTTCACATTTACCTCAAGAATTTGAACATTTGGTTGATGTCTTCAAAGAAAATGGCTATGAGGAAAAACTAATCCACAAGACCATTAAGAAATCACAAGATGGGAAACAAACAAAAACCAAGGAAGAGGGCTTACTTAAAACAATTATCCTCCCGTACGTTCAAGGGACCACGGATAAGTTAGCTCGAATATTACATAAGCATAGAATTAGGGTCGCGTTCTCTCCACCAAGTTCCTTAGGAAAAATCCTAGACCACGCAAAAGATAGGATAGATCCGATGAAAATGAAAGGATTTTACTCGGTACCATGTGTCTGTCAAAAACTATACATCGGAGAAACATGCCGCTCAATTCAAATAAGACTAAAATAACACAATGCAGACATTATTCATGGTAGGACAAAGAATCCAGCTCTGGCAGAACATTCACAAACCTCCAAACACCATGTTTGTATAGAGGATGCAAAGGTTATTGCTAGCGTTGATAACTTCGCGAAGAGAAAAATCCGCGAGGCTATATAAATAGAAAAACAACCGCACAACCTAAACAGGGATGGCGGATGGAAATTAAGCAAATCATGAACCCTTGTTATCAACCTTATTAGGAAAGAAGGCTAGTTAATCTTGACGCCTTAGTTCCTTCCTTTACCCTCTTATGTTTCCTCATCTCAACCCTTTGTGGATTTCGTTATATAGCTCCCCCTTAAGCCTCTGAAATGAGGACCACCTAAATAATACATCTTAAAAAATTAAAACGTAAATTAAGTAATGGAAAATAATTTTATAATACCAATTAATTAATTTAATACTACTAATTTTTATTACGAAGCCAATTAGTTTTTTATATAAGTAATTACATCATTTCTACATTATAAAAAAATTAATTAAAACAAGCTCTAGCTAATTAAAATTAAATTTATAGTAAAAAAATAACATATTAATTTAAAAAGTATTACATTATTCCAATGAATAATATTGTTAACACACATAAGTAATTTATTATTAAAAATTATAACATAAATTGATTAATGAAAACTAATTCTATAGTAATATAAAGTGTAATTACATCAAGTTTTAATAGTTATGCATCTTTCAAAATAATTACATTATATCACTTTATTTTAAGGAATAATATTAGTAACACATATATAAAATAAATTATTAATAGAGATTGGTATTCAATTAAGAAATATAGGTTAAGAAAACAAAAAATTAACATGTAAACAAAAATTAATATAATAACCTAATTCTAATAACAAACCGACCTACAATTCAACATTACACGTAACATCTTAAGACTATTTAAACAAGCTCTTGACCTAATATCAAAAGTTGAGACTCTTTTGTATCTCCTGAAGATGGGTTGTGCTACTCAGCTCGAAATGTCGAGATTAAATCCTCCACACAGTTTATCCAATTCTGCGAGTATGAAAGAGACAAGTTGGATCAACAATCTTTTCCCGCTTTGTGGAGGTGGAAAAGAGCTTAAAGGCACTCCATAAACTGTGGGAGCCTTTGAAGGGGAGGTTAGAAAGATGAGAGAAAGTATGTGGTTTCTCTTCATGAATATGATAAAGTAACTAGGCTCTGGAGCGTAAAAACAATGTAGCATGGGCACCAAAATGGCGAGTGGGGGTTAACCAGGGTATCACATGTGTTGGTAGGCTCTATCCATGGAAGAACAACGACAATGAGATGTTATAAGAAGGTTTAGTGTCACAGTCCATGGATAAAAGGCTCCTAAAGGATAACATATAGTAAGTTTGTAATGCATGATGCAGAATGAGTGTGACCTAACCTACATGTTGGTTAAAAATATGAACATTTTATTCCAAGACACATGTAGACAAAATTTGCAATACTCACCCTCTTGCTTCATAAAGTCAAAACATCGGCCAAAAGTTAACCATTAGTACCAAATATAATAAGTTAACATATCAAACTATATAAAATTGGTTCAAAAATAGAAATATTTCTTTTTAAATAGTAAAATAATGAAAAGAAATAGTTCATTTGCACTTTACCACTTTGGAGAGCCTAAAAATTCCTAGAAGTTTGAGTGTTTGTTGCGGTCAATCCGGTGAACCAATTTCAAATTCGTCAGTTGTAGGTAAGTATTTTCAATGTCCTCATTATTTTTCATCTAATTACTTTAAGTTTTAATTCTTGTATTGAATTTGTAGCTTCATTCTATTTCTTTAGAGGTGCACACGCGGGTGAGACAATGTCGGGTTGTGCCTAAGCTCGATACGCATAAGTGGGCCTTGGCTCACCTGCGTGTGATGTGCAACTGTGGTAACTGTTTCTGTGAAAATCCTCACAGCAGATCTAAGAGATGATGTGTACCTCACAAGAGTAATTATGATTAAGCAGGAAAATAGAAGAAGATTGAACAATACAGTATAATGAGCAACAGAATAATATGGTACAGTAGAAATCAGATAGAAGCAATAATGCTTCACACACTAATTAATTAATCACAGTATGGACAAATAAATAGTACAATGGTAGAGAGGATTCGAATGCCTAAGGTGGCAATTTGAATTAGCCTCTCAGAGTGATCATAAGATCAATAGAGTGTCATCGGAGCACAATTAGGTGTCCTCATGATCATCGGAGCACAACTGGAAGTCTTCATCATCATCAATGGAGTCATCAATGCTCAAGTAATTGTCAACCATCAGTCAAACTAACTCTGGTAGGTGTAATTGAGTATAAACTGAAGACAACTGGACTGGTAGGTGAAGAAGGGCGAGTTGCTCCCTAAATCAAGGAAGAAGGGTGCATTACACAACTGGAGGGATAAAACTGAATAGTGAGAAGCTCCTGGGGGCTGGCTAACTGAAGGCTAGGTGCTGGACTGATGACTGGGATGCATGCAAACCCTAAAGGTGCATGCATGACTGAAAATGTAAATGATCAAAATACTGGTGGGACTAGGATGGAGTATAGGAATATCCTAACACCCCCCCTTAATCCATCCTGGGCCCTGGTAACTAAGACCAAAGGTCACCCAATACAATGAATAATAACAATCAATAAACCAAGGAAGTGGGAAAATTTCATGGGAAACATACCCCCTCCTCAAAAAATAGACTGTAAGGCACACATAAAAATAAATGCTCCAAAATCAAGCAGGTGTGATGCTTGGTCATATGTCTTGAGGTATCTTCTTCTTGGGAAGAAGTGGATCATGCTAAAAAATCATGTGTTTGTACTTGCTCTTCAGTTCGAATGTGATGAGAACAAATCCAACAGTATGAGAATGATCCTTGAACCTGTGATTCGAATCAGCTGAGGAAGGATCAAATCTGTGAATGTGCATATAGTCCTTTGTCTTCTCCTTCGAACCACCATGGGTAAGATTATGCCAAAAAGAACTATTACATGTTTGCTTGAAATCAAAATCAGATTTAAGACTTTCAAAACAGTTTCTTGAGATCTCCTTTGAACCAGCAGGGGTGAGATCAAAACTATCATATGCATGAGAACTTATCCCAAGCAGTAATTGCTTAGAATCCAAATTAGGTCCAAGACTTGAATCATGGTTTCTTGAGATCTCCTTTGAACCATGAGAGGTGAGATCAAAACCAGTAATTGCATGAGAATTTATCCCAAACGAATGGCAATGGCCATAATCTTCAATAACCTTCTGAAAGCATGAATTTATGACCATATAGTAGTATAAAAGAGGAGATAGCTGGAGAGGAGTGAATGCATTACCTTTAGTAGCTGTTTTGACCTCTGAAATAATCATGTGATCATGATGCAAACTAACAGACTCTGGTGCAAGAGAGGATTTAGGACCTTTTGCAATATCTAGAGTGTGAGCTGGCACAAAAAGAGAAGAAAGTTTGAGCATGAGTGGAGAATCTGCAAGTTCTTTGTCAACAACTTCAATATGAGATGATACTGGTTCATGATCTAAGAGACCATCAAGGGGAGCGAATGGAACACTTTGCTTGCTTTCGAATGGATTTGGACCAATCCCTCCATTCTGTCTGCCAAATCTTTCATCCAGGTAGGCCCATAGCTCTTTTGGAGATTCAACATCATCAATGAATTGATGTACCAAGCACCGAGACATAGCAAGCATCATGTTTCCCATGGCTCTGTCACCATTATTTAACCAGTCAATATTTTCTTCAGAGGATTCGAACTCTCTCAAAACAATAATCAAAGAGATCATTTCTCTTCAAATGTGCTATCATCTTTGGTTTCCATTCATCATAGTTGAATGGAGAAAGAGGATCATAGTTGAATGGAGGAGGATAGATTTCTTCTGAATACATTGAAGCTGTAGAAGACCTGCAAAAACAATATAGAATAACTGCAACTGCTACTGCTGCAAAAATGCAGAAACTTCTACAACTGTTGCACTCGAAATCTTGGTAATAACCTGCAAAAAACCCTCAAGAATGGAGATAAACAATTCTCTCAACATGCTCTGATACCATGTGAAAATCCTCACAGCAGATCTAAGATATGATGTGTACCTCATAAGATTAATTATGATTAAGCAGGAAAATAGAAGAAGAGTGAACAATACAGTATAATGAGCAACATAATAATATGGTACAGTAGAACTCATATAGAAGCAATAATACTTCACACACACTAATTAATTAATCACAGTATGGACAAATAAATAGTACAATGGTAGAGAGGATTCAAATGCCTAAGGTGGCAATTCGAATTAGCCTCTCAGAGTGATCATAAGATCAATAGAGTGTCATCGGAGCACAACTAGGTGTCCTCATGATCATCGGAGCACAACTGGAAGTCTTCATCATCATCAGTGGAGTCATCAATGCTCAAGTAACTGTCAACCATTAGTCAAACTAACTCTGGTAGGTGTAACTGAGTGTAACTGATTGTAACTAAGTGTAACTGAGTGTAAACTGAAGACAACTGGACTGGTAGGTGAAGAAGGGCGAGTTGCTCCCTAAAATCAAGGAAGAAGGGCGCATTAAGCAACTGGAGGGATAAAACTGAATAGTGAGAAGCTCCTGGGGGCTGGCTAACTGAGGGCCAGGTTCTGGACTGATGACTGGGATGCATGCAAACCCTAAAGGTGCATGCATGACTGAAAATGTAAATGATCGAAATACTGGTGGGACTAGGATGGAGTATAGGAATATCCTAACAGTTTCCTGCATGTGGCACAATAAAAAAATTAAATTGGAATGTTGAAGGACTAATACTCAAATTTTTACAGATATGGAACTTGTATGGCATGAAAGGGAGCATGAGGCCCTTGACCAGGATGCTCTTGGAGATCCATTAACACTAACTGCATTACAACAATGTGGTTTACTCAATTTTTTTCGAACCGCAAATATGTGAGCATAAAGCCTGCTCCTTGAGAATTTGGTGAGGTATTGGGATGTGGATCATGTACTTAAAAAACCAATTGAATGAATGTAAAGTAGGGAAGGAAAAGAATTTTGGTTATGGAAGCATACTTGTGCCGTTTGTTTTCGAATGGCTTCAATGCATAAGTCCTAGTACTACGGTCCCACCTTTGGATCATCTTGAACCTCAGTTAGTTCGGTGGAGTGATATTTTTATGAGACACGAAGGTGGATCCATCACCACTTTATTTGATGATGAATTCCACTCTTGGTGGAGTCGTCAGAACCATTCTACAGAGGATTTCCCTTATGCGGGACTAGATTTTTTGATGATGAATTCCACTCTTGGTGGATTCGTCAGAACCATTCTATAGAGGAGTTCGCTTATGCGGGACAATATTTTTGTGGTGATCCTGACTTGATCTTACCTCCTGGCAGTGCATGGGGAAACATTGGTAAGTTTCTTTATTTTTTGTTTTATTTGGTTTTCTTTTGTATTTTTGAAAATTTATAAGATTTTTATGATGTGAGTACTAATAAGATAACATGATGCAAATATTGGGCTTGTACGACCTGATGGTCATCCTAGAGTACTGGTACGTGAGCCACTGCCTACCGAGGGATCCCCAACTACTCTTTCCATAGTGGAGGGTCATATTACATGTTTCACCATGGGAGTTAGACATCTTCGTATAGAGCATATTCTAATGGAGATGCATCCATGGGTAGTTGGTGTGCCCCCACTATGGATTAGGCTACTATGCAAAGTAGCTACTTTTGTATCCTTCTAGTAGGAGGCAAAGGTTTCTCATACATAGGAGGATTCTGATTGATGACAGTCTTTTTAGAGACATGTGTTTTTTGTGCTTAGAGATTATCTACATCATGTAGGGATAAATGCCCATTTTGTATTAAGAGTCACAGTAGAGCAATGTTGAACACCTATTTTGAACTCAGACCCACTTTTTGTACAATTTATCTACTTATATATATCAATAGAGGATGGATTTATCGGCATTATATACAATTTGTACAGTGTTTGTCGTTTTATGCTTATGTGAGCGAATTATGATACAAATGTCTTCCAATGATATAATTAGCTACCAGGTCAGTTAGATGGTTATGTGTCATTGGGATGTGTATGTAAGTGATAAAATTAAATTCTCTTTATAATAATCAAATTATTAAGAATTTACACAACAACATCGGACAACGGACATGATACACTCCATTTAACTGAGAAACGACCAACTGTGGGTCCAGGTAGACAGTTAGATGTGTAATACCTTAAATAATGGCTTATGACATCAATTTGATTATGGAACTATATTTAGAAATGTTATTAGTTGTTGGGTCAGAAGATACTCCACCGGAACTCATGACTTGGCCTTCTAGGTCATAAATGACCCAAGATGCAGAATCAATATTCCAGGTATGGTGGCATGCCTCGTCCACATAACCCCAAAAAATATGTATGTTTGCAGACATCTGCGAAATGCACACAAGTCTAAATTGACCAAATACCAATATAAGCCATTTACCTAAAAGTAGACGCTACAGTACACTAATTACAAAAGACTTTCCCAGACACTAGGTCTAAGCAAAGTACTTTTTAAGATAGAGTCCATTTATAGACCCTAAAACGTTTCCATCACAATCTTGAAGTTCGTAGGCCCCTTTATCAAGCACTTTCTGAACTATATACGGACCAATACACATCAATGTGAAATTTCTGGAGCCTAGCTTGTCATGTTTTTGATCATAAACCAACACGAGATATCCTTCTAAGAAGATCCTTGGACAAACTAAATTATCATATCGTTCTTTCACACGTTTCTTGTTTTCTTTAATAGCGGTTAGAGTGTACCTCCTATGTTCATTTAATGTTCTAAATATAACAAGCGTTTTGTTAAGTTTAAACCAAATAGACTAGCAAGATCAATGAAAGAAACATAATCACAAGATAGACACAGAATATACCCTGGGAAACCCTCATGGGGTAGAAAACCCAGCAATGCTTTCCTCAATAAGATGATCAACCAAAATACAAGATGTGCTCCCTCCTTCTCTACCTCCTTAGCAGATCTCCTAGACAAGTGCGGTACTTTTCTGTTTTGTGCAAGTGTGTCTAATGAGGAGTTCACCTCCTCTATTTATACTAATTCCCGACTGACCAAAATACCTAATGGGGCTGACCTCTCCTGGAGAAGTCTAATAACCCAAAAAATACAAGAACAGGGCCGACCCCCACATGGTGGGTCTAATAACCCTAGTTCCCACAAACCCCCGGAGGAATAATCATCTACGGATACATGATAGGGTTACCTCGGAGGGATAAAACATCTCCGGAATAATAATGTACAAATTATAATATTCTTAGAAGTTACAATATTCAACACTCCCCCTTAACGAGAAGGATATTATAACAACATTTGCAGGAGCAAGGAGTCATCGACTACATCATACATGATACATCTATAAATCATCGGAAGCTTTCTTCAATTCATCATTATCAGTAACTCAACCAGTTACTGGAACATCAACATCATCAATATCGTCATCGCACGATCATCAGCATCATCATCACATTATCAGCAGCATCATCATCACACGATCATCAGCCTCGTCATCACACGATCAGCAGCATCGTCATCATGATCAGCAGCATCGTCATCACACGATCAGCAGCATCGTCATCACACGATCAGCAGCATCATCATCACACGATCAGCAGCATCGTCATCACACGATCATCAGCCTCGTCATCACACGATCGGCAGCATCGTCATCACACGATCAACAACATCATCATCACACGATCAGCAGCGTTGTCATCACACGATCAACAACATCATCATCACATGATCATCAGCATTGTCATCACACGATCAGCAGCATCGTCATCACAAGATTAGCAGTTTATAGGATGATCAATCCTGCTCTCTTTAGGACATAGGTCCATGGATGATACAATCCAGATCAAGTTCCAGGATGATCAGTCCTTATCACTTTAAGACAAGTCTCATGTTTAGGGACAATGCAATCCCATCACGTACATTTTGAACCCAGTTCATGGACGATGCAGTCCTCACGTACATTTTGAACCCAGTTCATGGACGATGCAGTCCTCACGTACATTTTGAACCCAGTTCATGGACGATGCAGTCCTCACGTACATTTTGAACCCAGTTCATGGACGATGCAGTCCTCATGTACATTTTGAACCCAGTTCATGGACGATGCAGTCCTCACGTACATTTTGAACCCAATTCATGGACGATGCAGTCCTCACGTACATTTTGAACCCAGTTCATGGACGATGCAGTCCTCACGTACATTTTGAACCCAGTTCATGGACGATGCAGTCCTCATGTACATTTTGAACCCAGTTCATGGACGATGCAGTCCTCACGTACATTTTGAACATAGTTCAGGGACGATGCAGTCCTATCTTCAATTTTCGGAGACATCAGTCTACGGCTCAATTCTGGGACCGAAGTTCGGGGAAGATGCAATCCCCTACCTGTTCATTCAGGACTTCATTCTCGGAGACATCATGTCTACAGCTCTCTTTAGGACTGAAGCCCAGGGATGATCCAATCCTTTCATGTCCACCAAGGACTTCATTTTCGAAGACATATATCTATGACTCTCTTTAGAACAAGTGTTCAAGGATGATACAATCCCTCTTCTTTCTCGGAGACACTTGTCTACGGTTCACTTTAGAACTTGTGTTCAAGGATGATACAATCCCTTTTCTTTCTCGGAGACACTTGTCTACGGCTCACTTTAGAACTTGTGTTCAAGGATGATACAATCCCCACATGTATTTTCACTAATACATCTATCATCAAAAGCATGTATTCTCACTAATACATCTATCATCAAAACCATGTATTCTCACTAATACATCTAGTATCAAAAGCATGTATTCTCACTAATACATCTATCATCAAAAGCATGTATTCTTACTAATACATCTATCATCAAAAACATGTATACATCTAGCATCAAAAGCATGTATTCTCACTAATACATCTAACATCAAAAGCATGTATACATCTATCATCAAAAGCATGTATTCTCACTAATACATCTAACATCAAAAGCATGTATACATCTAGCATCAAAAGCATGTATTCTCACTAATACATCTAACATCAAAAGCATGTATACATCTAGCATCAAAAGCATGTATTCTCACTAATACATCTAGTATCAAAAGCATGTATTCTCACTAATACATCTAACATCAAAAGAAATATAAGAGTCCTAAATCTAAATATGTCTAGGTGTAGTAGACAGGTATTCTCATCAACTATCTTTGTTGTTGATGAGACAAACTCATCAACAGAGATTATACTACTCCCCCTTTCAAGGAGGGTCCTTTTGAACTACTCCGAGTTTGTCTCGGAAGTATTCAAATTTTACTCGAGACAGAGGTTTGGTCAAGATGTCAGCAATTTGATCCTCAGTACTCACATACTCGAGCTTGATAGCTCCTCTCTGCACCATGTCTCGTATATAGAAGTATCGGATCTCTATGTGTTTTGACTTATCGTGGAAAACATGATTTTCTGTCATCTTAATGCAGCTTTGATTGTCACACATAATCACAGTGGGATCCATTTATAGGTCAAACACTCCAGATAATAGTTTCCGAAGCCATACTGCTTCACAGCTGGCAGAGCAGGCAGCTATATATTCTGCTTCAGCAGTACTGAGGGCCACACTAGATTGTTTCTTGCTGAACCATGAGATCATGGCAGATCCAAGACCATAACATCCACCTGATGTACTCTTTCTATCTGAGACACTTCCTGCCCAATCATAATCTGAGTAACCATGTAATCTGAGTTCATGACCTCCAGAATAATATAGACCAAAATCTAATGTACCTTTTAGGTACCTCATTACATGCTTTGCAGCTATTAAGTGAACCTTTCTAAGTTCTACTAGATACTGACTTAGAGTATTTACAGCAAAGCATATATCTGGCCTAGTGTTTGTTAAATACATCAATGACCCAATGATTTGTCTATATAGAGTTAGGTCCACTAATTCTGATGAGTCATTAACTAATAACTTCAAGTTGGAGTCCATGGGAGTGGCCATGGGTTTACACTCCAACATGTCAAACCTTTTTAGAATCTCCACAGCATACTTACCTTGATTTAGAAAGATTCCTTTTGGATCTTGCCATACTTCTAGACCTAAGAAGTAGTGCATTAATCCGAGATCTTTCATCTCAAATTCTGAAGAAAGCTTCTTCTTGCTTTCAATAATTTGTTTCTCATTTTCGGTTAGAAATAGATCATCTACATATAACAACAATATAATTGGTTCATCATCCATTACTTTGAGATAAAGATTTGGGTCAGCTTTACTCTTGGTAAAGCCCATGCTTGTTAAGAAATTGTCGATCCTTCTGTACCAAGCTCTGGGAGCTTGCTTCAATCCATATAATGCCTTTTTCAGTTTGCATACATGAGTCCTCCCGTCTTTAACTTCAAACCCTTGTGGTTGTTCTATGTATACTTCTTCTTCAATGACACCATTCAGAAAAGCTGTCTTTACGTCCATTTGATGTAATTTCCACTTCATCATAGATGCAAGTGCCATGATAGTTCTAATTGAAGTATACCTAGCAACTGGTGCAAAAGTTTCTTCATAGTCAATTCCCTCCTTCTGAGAGAATCCTCTGGCTACAAATATTGCCTTGTATTTTTCAATGCTACCATATGTAGCATGTTTTATTTTGAAAATTCATTTGGAAGAAACCACACTTTTATCTTTTGGTTTGGGAACTATATCCCAAACATCATTTTTCATTATTGACTGATATTCTTCTATCATTGCTTCTACCCATTCTTTCTTCTGAGCTGCCTCTTCATAGCTAGTAGGTTGTTGATCTACAAGGTCACATATCAAGGCCATATAGTGGGACACTAGCTTTGGTTTCTTTCTTTCTCTAGTGGAGCCTTCAGGAGCTCCATATCTTTCAGCTCCTTGAATAATATCTCTAGCCCATGTTGGCCTTCTTTTCTTAGATAAATATGTAATAGGGAGTTCTTGTGGTTCCAACATGTCATGATCCTCTGGTGCATCATCTTTAGGAATGTGCACAGCCTCTGTGATTCTAGGAGATGTATCTTCTTCATAAATTTCTTCAAGTTGGCACTTCCTGGATTTCTTGAGAGCTGCTGCTTCATCAAAAGTTACATCTCTACTTATTTCTATATGATGAAAACCTGGTATGTAGATTCTGAAGGCTTTGGATGATTCGCAATAACCAATAAACATCCCCTTCTTACCAGAAGGATCCAACTTGGTTCTCTTTTCTTTTGGAATGTGGATGTATACAGGACACCCAAATATTTTAAGATGACTTACCTTAGGCTTCTTTCCTGTAAACACCTCTTCTGTAGTTTTGAAATCAAGAGCACTATGAGATAGTCTATTTTGCACATATACTGCTGTCTTAGCTGCTTAATCCCATAGATACATGGGAAGATCTTGGTCATGTATCATAGTCTTTACACCTTCCATGATAGTTCTATTTTTCCTCTCAGCCACCCCATTTTGTTGGGGATTGTAGGGAGTGGTTAATTCTCTCTTAATTCCAGCTTCTTTACAAAAGTCTTCAAAGTCCTTTGAAGTATATTCTCCGCCATTATCTATTCTGAGAATCTTGATTCTCTTATCTGAGAGATTTTCTATTAGAGCCTTGAACTCTTTGAATTTTCCAAAGACTTCATTCTTACCTTTTAGGAAGTATATCCAAGTTTTCCTTGAATAGTCATCAATGAATGAAAGATAGTATTCAAACCCACTTAGAGATGTGGTGGGAATTGGTCCACATACATCTGAGTGAATTAGTTCCAAAATGTTCTTAGTCTTTGTTTCACTCTTTGGAAATGGTTTCTTGACATTCTTCCCTTTCTTACATCCTTTACATGAGCCATCATGATCAGCCTTCAAATCTGGTAATCCTATGACCACCTTGCTTACATAGGGTAAGGATTTGTAGTTAATGTGAGCTAATCTTCTATGCCATAACTCACTGGGGCTAGAAACTTCATGAGCAAGGGCAGCTTCTGGGTGACCCTTGAGTTTATAGAGACCTCCCTCTTCTTCACCAATGATAACTGCATCTTTGATTGATTTTCCTTTGGACCACATGAGTACTTGTCCATCTATGAAAGCCACTCTAAAACCTTTCTTATCTAGTGCTGAGATAGAGAGTAGGTTCTTCTTTAAACCTGGTAAATATAAATCTTCTTTCATTTTCAAGGGTGTTCCAGAATCAAGCTTGTAGCTTGCTTCACCAATTCCCTTGATGGGATATTGATAATCATCTCCTAGAGATACCTTTTGAGGGGAAGACTTTTCTTCAAGTCTTGAGAGAGATTTCATTTGACCTGTCATGTGTTTTGAAGCACCACTATCAATGAGCCATGTATCTTCTCCAGGAGACACAGATCCAGAGAGTGCAGAGAATAGGACATATTCTTCTGGATCTTCTCTTTTTACTTTAGATCTTTTCTTTTGAGGCCTTTCCTCTTCTTCTTCTTCTTCTTCTACTTCTTCTTCACTCTCATCTTCTGCCATATGTGCATGATGTCTTTTGTGAACAAATTTCTTCTTCTTCCTTTCTGGAAGAGTGCAGTCTCTAGCATAGTGTCCAAGTTTGAAACAATTATAACATTGGACTGTGGAGAGATCTCTTTCTGAGTTTGTTCCCCCTTTCCTTTTGAATCTATGAGAGGGTTGAGGCTTCTTGTGATTCACTTTCTTGAAGTGGCCCCTCTTGCCTCTTTTGGTGTGGGTGGCCAAGGCTTGGTCATCCTCTTTGAGAAGAGCTTCTCTGTTGGCTACCCTAGCCTCTTCTTGAACACAATCCTCCCATACTACATCAAACTTCATGCTTTCTTTTCTGGCACACATGGTTTGTATGAATGATTCCCAAGGTCTAGTGAGACCATTTAGAGCTGTCATCACAAGTTCATCTTCATCAAGAGTGTCACCAATGGCATCTAGTTGCTCCTTGATTAGTGAGACCCTTGAGAAGTAGTCTTGAATGGATTCTCCTTTGTGCATCTTGGTACTCTTCAACTGAGTCCTTAGGTTCATCTTCCTATTGATGTTCTTTCCTTCATACATTCTTCCTAGGGCATCATACATTTCCTTTGGAGTCTTCTTGGAGGCCACTTGGGGAATCAAGTGGTATTTAATAGAATCAACTATGATTCTCTTTTCTCTAATCAAATCCTTCCTATGCTTCTCTTTGGCTTCATCTCCTTCCGGTTCTGCAACTTCATCCTTGATATAATGAGCAAGATCATTCTCTTCAAGAATGAGACCAATTCTGTATTTCCATGCCCGGAAATTCTCTAAACCTTCTAGCTTGTCTTCAAGCTTAGTGTTTGGAGCCATCTTATCTTGGGGGAGTCCAAGAGACAGAGTAGTACTTACCTGGAAATATTACCTTTTTTATTTTTCCGGATCTTGGGACAGAATTTCTGGTTTATCGCACTTTTGGTAGAATTAGGGTTTGACTTTCCTGGAGTTCTACCCAACCAAAAAGTTTGATCTAGGGATCAAAAGAATGGTCTTGAGAAGGGATATCCAGCCATGTAATCAGAATTCAACAATACCAACTTTTTGCTGAAACCAATTTCTGGTTTATCGCACTTTTGGTAGAATTAGGGTTTGACTTTCCTGGAGTTCTACCCAACCAAAAAGTTCGATCTAGGGCTCAAAAGAATGGTCTTGAGAAGGGCTATCCAACCATGTAATCAGAATTCAACAATACCAACTTTTTTCTGAAACCAATTTCTGGTTTATCTCACTTTTGGTAGAATTAGGGTTTGACTTTCTCGGAGTTCTACCAAACCAAAAAGTTCGATCTATGGCTCAAAAGAATGGTCTTGAGAAGGGCTATCCAACCATGTAATCAGAATTCAACAATAGAAACTTTTTGATGAAACCCTAAACTTCACCGGAGAGAGAGAGAGAGAGATTCTTACCTTGTGAAAGATGTCCTATTCAATCTAGCTTTGATACCATGTTAAGTTTAAACCGAATAGACTAGCAAGATCAATGAAAGAAACATAATCACAAGATAGACACAGAATATACCCTGGGAAACCCTCATGGGGTAGAAAACCCAGCAAAGCTTTCCTCAATAAGATGATCAACCAAAATACAAGATGTGCTCCCTCCTTCTCTACCTCCTTAGCAGATCTCCCAGACAAGTGCGGTACTTTTCTGTTTTGTGCAAGTGTGTCTAATGAGGAGTTCACCTCCTCTATTTATACTAACTCCCGACTGACCAAAATACCTAATGGGGCCCACCTCTCCTGGAGAATTCTAATAACCCCAAAAATACAAGAACAGGGCCGACCCCCACATGGTAAGTCTAATAACCCTAGTTCCCACAAACCCCCGGAGGAATAATCATCTCCGGATACATGATAGGGTTACCTCGGAGGGATAAAACATCTCCGGAATAATAATGTACAAATTATAATATTCTTAGAAGTTACAATATTCAACACGTTTTTCTAGTTCGGTAGTATCTAGTAAGAGTTCTATAGCTAACTTGAGTGATGGAATCTCAAACCCTATTGGTAATATAGCCTCGATTCCATGGACTAACTAGAAATGAGTAAATACTTTCGCAGTTTTAACGGAGGTTCGGTATGCCCAGAGAGCATAATAGAGCATAATATGCCAATTGGATCGTTGTTTGTTTACCATCCTCTGTAACATGGTTTTTAAATACTTATTACGAGCTTATACTTTCCCATTAGCTTGAGGATAGTGTGGTGATGAGAATTCATGACGAAAACCAAGCTTCTCTGATAGTTCTAACATCATTTTATTTTTGAAATGAGAACCATTGTCGATCACAATTTCCCTAGGTATCTCGAAACAAGTGATTATCTAGTTGAAAACAAAGTGTGTTGCATTTTCACCATCACAACAAAATGTTGGCATCGCTTTGACCCACTTAGTAAAGTAGTCTACGGCCACAATGATGTACTTATGACCATTAGATGATGTCGGGTTGCATGTAGTAAAGTCAATCCCCCACATGGTGAAAGGACCGATGATGACAACTGGATGGAGAGGGGTAGGGCAAGTGTGCATATTTTTAGTAAATTTATGACAAAGGTGACATTTCTTAGCGGCCTCATGACAATATTTAAATATTGACGGCTAGAAATATCATGTGTGATGGATCTTTTGGGATTTTTCCATCCTAGATAAATGACCGCCACATGCTCCACTATGGAAATCATTCAGAACCTTTTCAACTTCTTCGTGAATTAAAAAACATCTTAGAATGGTATCTCTACCACAATGGTACAATGTATCACCAACAATAACATATTGTCTTGCATGGTGACATATCTTACGTTTTTTTTCACGAGTAGATTGAGGTGGGACCCTCTGGGTTTGTAAATATATTAATATATCACCACACCAGGGGTCATCTAAGATAATGAGGAATATATGTTCATATGTTAATGATGTGTATTCAACATATATCTCATTCTCTCGAGGTAACTCGAACATTAATTTAGAAAAGGCTAAAGATTTTTTGGATTTTGCAGAAGCAAACCCTAAATGGAACTCTTGTAAAACAACAACCCATGTATTGTATTTGTCCCGATTACTCTTCAGGAAAAAAAATGTTGAAATGGATTGACATCAGCTATGATAGTTTTCCTCCTAAGCATAATATAGTGTCTAAGCTGTTGGACTGCATGGACAACAACTAATGCAAGCTTCTCAACATGCAAATACCTCAAATCTGGCTCGACCAAATTATTACTTAGATAATAAATGACATGCTCTCGATAGGAATCATCTTCCTGAACCAAGACCACACCAACTGTAGACTCGAATGTCGCTATATAAATAAGGACGTCTCTATTAAAGTCTGGAGGACTCAATAGTGGGGAAGACACCAAGGCCTTTTTTAATGTGTCAAATGATTGTTGGGCATTATCATCCCAAATAAATGGGACCCCCTCCCTAAGTAATCACATGAAAACCTTAGTGAGTTCAGCGTAATTAGCGACAAACCGATGTAAGAAATTACTTGTGCCTTGTAGGCTTTGCAGTTGATTCATATTTAGTGGGGGAGGCAATTGTAGTATCACCTCTACTTTAAAAGGGTCTATCATAATTTCATCTTTAGATACAATAAAACCTAGCAACCGACCTAATTCTACATAGAAGATACACTTATGAGGATTCAAACAAATCCTATAGTAATGACACCTATCGAAGAATGCCTGCAAATGTCTAGAGTGATCTACGCTTTTATTAGATTTAGCGGTCAATTCATCGACGTAGGATTCTACGATCATCTTTATGTCATGGAAGGAATATGACATATCTCTTTGGAAGGTGGCCCCGACATTCTTCAAACCGAATGGAATTCTCCTGTATGTGAATGTTCCCCAAGGGCATATGAAGTTGTTTTGTGCTAGTATTCAGGACGTATTTGAATTTGATTATACCCTAAGAATCCATCCATACTCGAGAAAATCTCATTAACAACACATTCATCTATAATTTTATCAATGAACGGGGTGGGCAAGTTATCCTTAGGGAAAGCCAAGTTTAGATCCCAAAAATCTGTACACACACAAATGTTTCCTTTTTTTGTCAACATGTACCAAATTAACCCATTTAGTTAAGGGAATAGGATAAATGAAGTTTGCATGGAGCAAATTTTTAACCTCTACTTTAACGACAACATCCTTCCTTGGATTAAGCGGTCTAAGCTTTTTCCAGAACAGGTATAGCATTGGGATAAGTCTTGATTTCATGTTCGACAATAGGCAGGTCAATTCTTGGCATTTCCTCATAGGACCAGGAAAAGACGTCTTTAAATAGTGTTGTGTATATTTTTATTTCCTCTGGTGAACAATCAACACTGAATAAAAACATTTTCTACAATGCCCGAGGTTCTAGAAATATCGATAGGTATAGTCTTAGAGATATTTGTCATGTTACCTTCAACATAAAAATATGAAGGTGCCAGAGGGCTCCCATACCATTCCATAGGGATTGGCTTGACAGTTATGTTCATGTCAATTCTAAGATCATTTTGAGCTGGTAGAAAAGATGCATGTTGGTGCATATCCTTCCACCACCTATCCCCTAAAGAAATTTCCTCTAGAATTGCTTTGTTTGATGGCAATGCGGTGTCTAAAGTATCATGGCATGACAAAGAACTGAAGACCCACACAGACATTGAATACAGGTCATTTGTGTCCAAATCAGAATGTATACCAGTATGGTCTTCTTCATTTGAAACAGTAGCTTGATAAGCTATCTTGGCAACATACAATGTTGAGTTTTCCTGACTACATCCAGCTTCAATAGTTGGCATTTTCCAAGGGTCATTAAAATATGAAGTTTTAAAATGTGACACCTTAGGTGTGGAAGACATGGAAACAGTAGTATTGCATGTATCGGGGATGCACTTGCGTGCAAGTCAGGTGGGGGAAGGTTGAAAGTTCCCATGAATGTAGGCTACATTCTCACTCCAACATTTTCTCAGTCTTTCGCGGGATGGGAAACTAGGGGTATGTTAGAGCCATTTTGATGATTTGGACCGTTGGCACTAAATGACAATTGATCAATAGTAACAGTATTCCCATTATGAGGAAACTTGATGAGTCTAAATATTGAAGACACCACGGCCATCATAGCTTGGGTCCAACTCCTCCCTATCAGTAAATTATAGTCAAGTGGAGAGTTCTCCACTTCCACTTCTACAGTAACTGTTTCCCCCCCAGCTCTACTAGAAGAGATAGGATAATCCCATGAGGTTTGAAAAAGTGTCCATAAAAATCCTTTAGCATTGTGACCGGAGAAACCACATCAGGTGACCCAATGGCCTTCCAGCATGATAAAAACATCATGCAGGTAGAGGAACCTTCATCAACAACCACCTGATGTATAGTAGACTTTCAATAAACCACCTGGATTTGGAAAGACACATTATGAGGTAAGCGAGGTTTCGAATTCTCACAATCAAAGGTAATAATTTGACTATTGAAGGAATCGAAAGCACCTAAAGCTGAAAGTATTTTTCTGCATTGGGTTGGGAAACTTTGGAGAACCTCTAATGTGGGAATTGCATAAGGAGCTTCTGTTAAATCCTCCACTATGTTGTAGTGTTGTGTAGTGTGTGCATTAGGGTTGTACAAATCCTTATTCATGACACTTTACGGTATCTTAGGCATACTATCATTTGGTGGCTTTTCTATGCATAATGGAGGATCCACATCATCCTCCATGATTTATTTCCCTTTAGATCCAGACATTGGCGTATCATAAGTTTTTCGTCTGGAATGGAGGTGGATGTCGTGTTCACACATAAAAACTTGGCTTTGACCAAAGTTCCCCCGTTGAGGGGAGGAACCCTGAGTTCCCCCTTACGAGGATCCGAGATTTGATTGAGCCATAGCAACCATCTATTGTTGTGGCTGAGGAAATGGGTTAGTGAGCGCAATAGGTTGCTTGGAACCTTCCTGTTGCACCAACAATTTTTGTGCTATTTCTATATTGGGACATTTGTAGGTTAAATGGTATTCCTTACACAAAACACAAGGAAATTTTACTTTACCTTTGTCCTTCTTATCCCTACCAACATTGTTTTTTTTATTGTTATTATTATTATTGTTTGCATTGTTATTATCTTTGTTCCCTGACTTCTTATTCTTGTTCTTTTTCCCTCCGGGTTGTTGGTTTCCCTTAGGACTGGTTGTTTGAATTGTCAAGACATCCTCTAAAGGGTTGGGGTTGGTGTTTTTTGTGTTGTTTGAAGTAACTACCAGTGAATTTTGTGCTGCTAAGTGTGTAACCTGGCTAGCTACTGTGTTTTCTTTTGAACCAATCACACCATCAGCATGTGGTCCAGGGACCGCTTTTGTTGGATTGGTTTATGCTCGAGGAGAATTAGGAAATATCTCATATAGAATTCTAGACTAAGAATAAACTAAGTCCAGTTGTTGATATTTGATGATAGTGTGCTCTTCGTTTTGAACCCCTGAGAGGGATACATCTTTCACAATACATGGTTGTAATGACTTAATGAACCAGTTCGTTAAGAATTCATTTGAAATTTGTGATTTAATCAAACTCCTTCTCTGCCATTCTTGTATGTGATCGGAGATATGTGTAGACCTATCTTGACAAAATGAATTTAATAATTTAGTACCAGTTCGTAGCGAACCAATAACTGAAAGTGGTTCAAGAAGGTCATTGCAATAGCATCAAAAGTTTGGAAAGAAGCACATGGTAACTCAATATACCATTTTGCTTCCATCCATGTCAAAGTCCTTTGGAAGAATCTGAGTCTAATTGAATCATCCATCAACGAGTTGGATGGATACCATAGATGAAATTTCATCGCATGGTTTGCAGGGTCTTCCTTAGGTTTTCCTTCAAACTTAGGAATGTTTGAAGGAAACTTTGTAGGGAGGGGTGGCCAGCCGGGGTTATGTAGGACTGGATCATTGGTCAACTTTAACAGATCAGGAAAATTCAAAGTATCCAAAAAGGGAAATTTTGTTCGTGCCAAAGTATTCCAAGATCCAGGAGAATTAGGTGTCCATTGATTTGTGTTCAAAGTGTTTAAAATTGGATTGTATTGACCAATTTTTTAATTGAATTGAGGTTGCAATAAAGGTTGGTTAAACCCTCCTGATATTCCTCCCATGCTTCTTGTAGGTCGATTTCTTATTAATGAACTAAGTGCAAGGTTTACAATGGTTGGTCCACTTGTCCCAAAAAAGGGGATGTTCCCAAATGGAGAATTCTTCCCCAGGGAAATCCAATGCTAGTTCCCCCCATCCCAACAATATTGTTATAAGGAAAATGTTATGAGAAAGTGTTACTAACGCTTGTGCCCCCCATGGATTGGGAGGGTAAACTCATCCGGGGCATGGTGAAACCACTAATAGCCCCTGAGACATGGGTGGGTTTTGGGACGAATAGAAGTCCAATAGAAGGTACTGAGGGGCCACTTCCCGATGTAGTAGTATAAGTTGACAAAGGAGGTATTATGGTAGTTATGGACTGAAATCCTAAAAATTTCATTCCAAAAGAGAAAGGATTTGTTCCTAGGAAACAGTAAGAAGGTCCTCTGGTTAAAATCATGGATGATGATGGATTCCATCTGTAGCTGATATTTGATGATGCATTTGCATCACCTCCTTGTATAGGTGTATCACTAATTGTGGGGGTTAGTTCCCCAGTACCTGGCGTTTCACCAGTACCGGCCATAGGTGACCAATCCAATGAAGGACTGCTAGGTCCAGGAATATCAAACTCAATTCCTTGTGTAAAATTCAGATTATGTGAAGGGTTAAAAACTTTTTGAAGGATCGGTGAGATACTCTATAGAGGGAAGTTCTAAGTTCTCTTCTGGATGAGAATAAACTATTAAGGGATAATCGTCAATTTTCCCTTCAGCGTCATTAAATTGAACTTGCTCTGATGAGGATTGCAATTTTCCAGAACTAAAATTGTTTTCCTGGTTGGGTTGTTGAATGTTTGGTTCTTGATTCTCTTCCTCTTCCCCTTGAGGGGGTGGACTATTATAATCTAGTCTTCGTCTGGGCACAGGTACTTCTCTCTATTCAGGAGAGTGTCCTTTTAATCTATGATATCTACGCAGAGGTTGATCGGCCACAGTGGCTCGCAGGAGACTCAAAGGAGAGGTCTAAAAAAGAAAAACAACAAACACCATACACTAGAAAGTCCCTATCGGTTGAAACAAGCCAACAACCCTCACAATGAAAATCGCTTGGCTACAAGTGCCATTCACTATAGAGTTAAAGATATGGTCTCCCAAATATTAGCCTGGGATGATTAGGGACCAAGTCTAATCAATGAAGATCAAAGAGTAGTTACCAAGGCTAGGTGTGTTTCCCTTCTTGTTGCAAGTGTTTTGCCAGATAAAGTTGTAAAACGTCCTCAAGGGGTACTAATGCTCCAGTCACCAGGTCCGCCCACGGTGGTCATATGAAATCCTCTGCTAGCACCTATGTATGACCCTAAAGACAAGATTCCAAGGCTACCAATCTGCAGACAATTCTGTAGGGAACATTCACAGGTCAGGATTGTATGTATGGGCAGGGTAACTAAGCCTGAAAGTCTACAACATCACTCTATTTTGATGAAATTCCCCGTACACGTAAAATCCCTGGTTGATGCTTGATTAGGTGTTGGTGGGATCTCTCCGCAACTTAACCTCACACAACCTCGTGCTTGACAATTTTGTTAGAGGAGCTTCCTGGCCACACCCTTACAGGATTGGATTTCCTCCCTTATGAAAGAAACCTATGTTTAACAAGTTTAAGTGATCTTGGAGGAGTTAACTCTCAACTCCCTACCTCCAAAATCTTGGCTTAGCTATTAGGTGCGTTTCTAACTAGAAGAAAACCTAAGATCCTATCTCAAATTCTTTTTGGTTGTTAAAAAATATAATGTTAAGAAATTTCAAAAGAAAAATTTTGCAACTAAAAGAAGTATAAATGCAAACTAATACACTTTTAACCCCTTTTAACTGAAAAAGTTGTTGCACCCTTCACCAGCTACAATGCTCTTTTCATCTTTTCAATAATCTCATAAATGTAATGCAAGCTTAGTTATGCAATGCAAGTTCGCTACAATGCTCTTTTCATCTTTTCAATAATCTCATAAATGTAATGCAAGATTTGTTATGCAATGCAAGTTTCAATGTAAAAGCATTTTTTTTGTTTTTTCTATGCCAAATAAAACGAAAGACACTTTGTTATTTTTTGATATAAAATGCAACTTTTGTGCAAAAATCAAAACAAAAGGTAATTTAAAATTCTAAATGTTTTTCAAAAAACAAAATATCACACTAAAAGATTGCAAACTGTGCACAAATTCATTTGACAAAATATCCAACCTATTTTCTTTTTCTTTTACAATATATAAAAGAAGAACACTAGGAACAACTACACCTAGGGACCAATGCAAACAAACTTCCAAATCTCTATTATGCAAAAGAAAAAGCAGCCACAAACTCAAAGTTTTTCGATATGTTAACTATGTTATTTGGAGAAAAGTATATCATGATACTTTTAGACTCCACTCAAGCAAGCAACCTACTCATCTACATTGTTTGGGAAGGCTTGATTCTGCACTCCACTTGTGCAATTAGTGATTGAAACAAATTACAACCCTAAGCATCTACTTCATAAGAGGATAAAAAGTATAAAACTTGAAAAGGTGGAAAGTAAAAACCAACAACTTTAACTTGGAAACTTTGGTATAATTCTTAAAAGATCGGACTGAAAAAATGAAAATGCAAGTTCAACTCCACATTCACAAAGGGCTGTAGAAATTTACAAACAATATGCAAGTTCACCAAAAATCGCTAAAATAAAAATTTTTGATGGCAAAGATATTTCAAATAAGACTCTTCTCTCAACAAGTCCTCAGAATTGGTTGAAAGGAAAGGTATTAAAAAATGCTAGCTTTTATACTCATATCAAAGTCCCAACAATCTCAAAAGCACTTCTAGTAGAAAACAAGGTCAAATCAAAATACTACTTGAAAGTACTTAAAGGCCACATCCATGCAAGGATTCAAGTGAAAATACTTCAAGGAAGACAAAATACTACCTTACAAAATTCAACATTGATCTTTATCAGTCAAACATTATCATTCACCAAAGCATATAGAGTCTAGGTAAACTTGTCAATTAGGGTTTGATCTATAAGGTCTTTATAAACAATCCATAATGGATGAAGAGGGGTGCAAAACCCTTAGAAGACCTCAGAAAATCCTTTGAAAAAGATAGTGAGGTTAAGAAAAATCCAAGACAAATTCAAAGGTTGAACAATTTTTTTAAAAATTTCCACCTACAAGAGCACACGCAATTGTAAGTGTTGTAACCTGCGAGTGACACGTGACTATGTAGACTACTACTTGCGTGTAAGCAAGGAACACACAACTGCAAGTATTACCACTTGTGCGTATGCCTTGAAAAATTCAAAAAATAAAAAGGCCAAGCCATAATCAAAGGTTTGTGATCAAATTAAGGGTTCAAGACTTATATATACTCTATGAACAACACAAATCAGTCATTCAAACTAGAAGAGTAAAGAAGGAAACCCCAAAGAAAACAGGCTTCTCCCCAACGGAGTCACCAATTCTGTTGTAAGGAAAACTATCCTATGACTGGGGTGAGGTCATTAACATACTAATTTAAATAAAACAGACATCCAAATTCATGTAAACATCAAGATAGGGTTTGGATATGATGAAAGTTGAACTTGGATATCAAAATTGTGTACCTTGCTTATGTAGGTTGATCCAAGCTTTTAGTAACCCTTCAACTTCTGATTCCAAACCTTTAACTCAATCACTTGAATACTTGCAAAACAGAAACAATACCTTCCTCAAAAGCTTGTGGCTACATTAAAATAACTATGAATTGAGACAAAGATATAAGCATGCATTTGACCATATATACATAATCTCAATATAAAAATATAATCATTTCATTGAGAAAGATGTAACATGATATTGGGAAAGAAAAGATGTATTGTCTTTATTAATATTGAACAATAGCAAATACAAATATACCTTTCTATGCTTAGGCACCTCGTGAAACCTTGATCTAGGTCTCCTTGCTTCTCTTCTCCACACACTCAAGCAATCTCTAGGTGAGATAGGGAAAGAGTGTCTTGGTCACATAATCAAGGGGATTGGGGCCTGCCAAAATTCTTCCAACAATATTTTTCTAATGAGCCAAAAAGTCATTCTCATGGACAATCTTCTTTGCTTTTATAGTAAAACGGGATAAGCCATCGGATGGAGAATGGCTGAAATTGATGGGGGAAGTTATCAAGAACTACCCAATTGCTTTGAAATTTGATTATCTTTTTATTTTTCGAATTTTAATAAGCAACACGCAAGTGGGAAACAATCAACCCTTGTGTAACACATGATCCAACTCTTTGCAAGATGTGCGTGCACACGCAAGTGGATGAACCATTCACCAGCATGTAATATGTAGTTTGCATGACCATCATTTGCGTGTGAGTAACAAACCAAGTTAAATAAAATAGGAATGATGGAGAAACAAAGAATTATTTAAGCCATGGAACTGGGTATCAAGCCAAGGCTCTTCCATCCACAATGCCCTTTTGTGTGAGCAACCAGTTTAGTGTCATCACGGATGGAGAAGTGTCGTTTTGACTTATAACACCTAGTCATATCACGTTCACATATAATTTGTAAGTTGATGTCTAAGAATATAACGAAGAAAATTTAGTGGCATCATCCTTAGTGCATATTGATGATGTTTCCTCTCACAAAAGGATGGTAAATGGTGCACCACTAATTGATGATGTCAAGATTGAGATTTTTGAAAATCTGATTCATGGTTTGATTTTGAAAAATTTGCATACTACACTTTGTATTATGTATTTGAATTTCTTTTCATTGAATATTGTATTATTAATGATATCATATGATTGGTGGCTTTCTTTAGGTTTTTACATGCAAAACTTGTGTAGAAGCACAATTTTTTTATGAAGATTTGAAAATAGTATCCTTTGACCATGTCCATTTTCCTAATTCATGTAATTAGAAATTAGTGAGATAAAATTCAAGTTAGGGACATCCACTTCATGTATATGTTTTTACATAATTAAATCATTGGGATTTTCTAAAGAAAAGAATGTTGTACTATAAATTCAGGCCACTAACTTTGAAGGTAAATAGAGATCTTATAGTAAATATGAATGATGAGTTTTATCATAACACTTTTTTATTGGTGTTTTTCAAACTGTAGTTCTATAATTCTAGAAAGCAAAGGATAGTATATATCCATATGAATTTCCAAGTGGAAGAGATTCTCATGAGGGTGAGGTATTTGTGTAGATATTTTTAGCTAAGTTTGTCACAAGGCAGGGTGCATTAGTTCATGAGTTACACCCACATGCATGACACACATTAACTCCATGAGTACAAGAATCAACAAAGGAAGTTTGTAGGGAGTGTGAAAGCTTTAGCCAAAGTGGATGAGTTAGCATCATGCTTGGAATTTATTTCTCTATGGTTTCATGACTTTCCTCCAATACCACTTATGTTGTTGTTTGGTATGCGAACAGTGGAGCATCGAGACATATGAATTCCAACAAGAAGATATTCAACAAATTTCAAGAACAAGATATTGGAATACAAGCAAAGTTGGGTGGCAATGCCACATATTTAGTGATTGGAATGGGCTCCATCTCTTTATGGATTCCTTTAGGTGATGTTCTCTAGTTGCATGTGTTTTGTTTGCACATGATTTGATGAAGAAAATTCTTTTTGTTTCAACCATCACAAATATGAAGTGTGTAGCTGAGTTTGATGACCAAAAATATTAGAGATTGAAACCTAGTGACCTGCTGTTCTATCCAACAAATTCAGACTTCTTTTGTAGATTAGAACTATGGTTAGGGGTTAAATCAATGCGAACTATTGTATAACAAGGCTCCCATAACTGTTTAGAATAGCCATCTAATTTTTCTCTAGATAATTGAATATGAGCCACCCATATTGCTGCTAATATAATGGCCACAACTATCATCCTTGTTGAATATATTGTTGTTATAGGACAATATTATTGTTGGTATAACCTCCTCAAACCCTGACTTCTTTTTATGTATCCACAAGTGGATGGTGAAGACAACAATCTACCTTTCAAATAGTATTCAAAACTAATGTTACATATTAACATAAACCTCCATATTGTTGCTACAGGATTTATTTAAAATTAGTTCATGGAATTGTTGCATTTATAGGGTCTAAGGAAGGTACCATCATAGGAAGAAGGTGTCTGAGAGTTTTCCTACATGCTTCTTGTAGATTCTACCCAAGATTCCCCTAGATATCTGTTTATGCAAGGTATTGAAGAGGATAGATTCCCTCGTAGATTCAACAGGAATGATCCATCGCTTTACCTATCCATTAAATCGCAATAGATCTCATCATGATCTAGTGGATCATGCAAATAGTTGAACTGTAGGAATAGTGTTGTGCTAACTGTACCTCTATACCCATGACTAGTTGTGGCTCCCGTGTCGACCTCGAACTTGATTTTGTTGATCTAGGAGATAGATAAGTTGGTTTGACATGTCCACATCAAAACCCATGTGGCATAATTTGAGTAGTTCACCTGCAAGTATTGAAAGATACTCTATTTACAGGAATTTGAGATTCTTGTAAACTACTATTACTTCACCTTTTTAATGATTTAAAACTTATTTAAAACATCAAATTATAAGAAGTAGAACATGGGTGGAGAACAACCTTAAGTACCTGGAATTCTTGTTGTCATGGAATTATGGATTCTTCATGGGTTTAGGAAGGAAAAGGGTAGGTTATAATTCCAAACCTTAATTAATTCATGGCCATGAATTAATTCATACTAACCGTTTCCAAGTGTGTTTGTGTCAAACTATAGGAGGGATGCCCATTTTTTGTTTCTAAATGAAATCCAAGACTTCTATCCACTTCCATCCATATTGTTATCTCTTCATATTGATATTCATATTACTTTTAACAAGCTATCGATGGAGTTACTTACATGCTTGCAACATAGTTGAAATGGGCGATTGCACGTCTCTTAGCTTCATCGGCACATATTGAAAATTTTCCTTGATAATTCATTAGGTTTCACCATCCTTCCTAGTTTGTTGCTTAGCATTAGTATTGATTGCACTTAAAGTGGCATTTGACCCATCGACGTTCATTTGACATACGAGTGACGTCGGTCGAATGTCGGTACCATAAATCTAACGTTTATTTATCGGTTATCTGACATTCATTCAACGAGACTTGGACAATATTCTATCCACATTTTCTTTTAAATAATTTATAAACATGGTGTATTGGATGTTCCATCAATGTCCATTCAATGTTCCTTCGATGTATGAGAGACATTAGTTCCATGGGACATCCACATTTAAGGAAATTGTAGACGTGGCTTATCGAATGTTTAGTTGATGTTATTTCCATGTTAGAAATGTCTTTTTTCAAACTTTCATTTCATGTTAGGTCCAAGTTCCAAGCTTATCTTAACAGATGTTTAACTGACGTTAGTTCCACATTTGGAACATCTATTTTTGGACTTTCATTCCATGTTTGGTCCAATATAGATGTGGCTTATTAGATGTTTAGTCGATGTTAGTTCCACATTAGAAATGTTGCTTTTCATATGTTCATTCCACGTTGGGTCCAAGTTCCAAGTTTAGCTTTTCAGACGTCCATTCCACACGGTTAAGGATGTCTCTTTTTGGAAATTCCACCGACATCAAGGAACATCACTTTTTGGATGTTTAAATAATGTTCAATCGATGTCATCAAAGACGTTACCATGGACATTTGACCAATGTTAGAATCGACGTCAATCTGATGTAAAAAAACTATCAAATGAGGTATATAAATGTAGTAGTGAGGTAATCAATTTGAGGAAAATGATACTTTTTGTTAATAGTAACCTTATTTTGATACACGTAATCAATACACAACCTTAGAGTTCCATCCTTATTTTTCACAAATAACATTGGTGCTCCCCATGAATACACTTGGTTGAATGTATTTATTTTACAATAACTCTTGCAATTGTATTTTCAACACTAATAATTATGGGATACTCATTCTATAAGGTGTTTTGGACACTAGTGAATCTCTTGGAAAAAAAAAAATTGTGAAATCATATCCCTTTTTGGAGGAATTCATTGCACTTCATCAGGGAACACATCACCAAATTCTTGCAAGATGCGACAGTATTCCATCTTAGGACCTTTATCTTATGCTAATTCTAATACACGGGCTGCATATAATTGACAAATTATTTGAAATGCTTCTTCAATTGCAAGGTTGAAATATACCTAACATATGGAATTCCCTTTATTATCGTTGGTTTACCTTCTTCATAAATGTGTTCAATTTTTTTGTTGGAGCAATCAATCTTAACTTGATGTGCTTCCAACCAATGAGTACATTAAATGAACTGAGTGGAAAAATATTCAAATTTTCCCATTGAAGAGTCCATCCATATCTAATGGAAATTTCTCCATTACTTCACTAACATTTATCTTGGTTATAGTGGCTAGTTGGACCAGCCATAATGTACTATGCTTGATCTTCTCAATAGTGAAAATTCTAACAATTCTAGAAGTAATATAACTATGAATAGATCCAAGGTCAATTAAAATTGAAACAAATTTCTTAGCAATGTTACCTTCAATATCAAGCACATTTGATTGATGGTCTAGTTGGTGGTCCTCCAATGCAACATATATCTTAGGGATAGTCCTTGCTACATCCCCAACAATTGTAGCATCTTGAATGTTGTGAACGTTCTTGGCACTTTCATTCTGACGTTGATCATTTTTGAACAAGTAGTATGATCCACATCCCCAACATTGAATAGGATCCCTTAGATTCTCTCTACTAGCCCAGTTGGGTTAGCCTCACCCTATGTTAGCTTGTTTTGTTGATTTGTGAAATAAGAATGCTTGAATCCATTCTTTCTTTGAACAAGTTTATCCCTCTTTTTTCCTTCGACTCTTTTATTTCCTAACTCTTCCCATGATCAATTCTCAACCATTCATATGATTTAGCATGATACAATCTTAACCATTAAAACTATCACCACTTGCATTATTGTTTGATTACTTTTCCCTACACAGGTGGATTTTATTAGTTGATCCTTTGAACCCGATGAAATCTCAATCGTTCACAACATAACCCAAGCCATGGAATCCCAATGAATTCAAATTCCAGGAGAGCTTATAAGGCATCAATCTAAATTGTGTTATAAGATTTCAACCATTGACGGTATACCTCCGACCCTTAAACCATATATAATTGTACACCATTAGATTTAGAGGGATAATGATCAACTGTTCGATGATCCTAGGTTCCCAAAACAAAAATATGACCCCCCAACTTGGAATTCTTAACCTCTATTAACTAACATAACTGACATTTTTTTAGCAATTTAAAAAAAAATTCCAATTTCTTAAACTGAAATTTTCTATTCCTATCCATAAACAACAAGATTTAGCTTGTGGCTCTATTAAAATACTATCTATGCAATTTGAAACCACGAATTTATCATGTATATTTTCTTTAACATTTTGTTTGTAGACTTAAATTTATTCTTGTAGACATTGATCCTGACCCATACAACCCCAATGTTGGAACCAAGAGCATTGATACCACTTTGTAACATCCATGTTTGGCACTCCCAACCTCTAGATGGGTAGTTATGAATTCCATAGTTTCAAATTTCTCTCAATGGAGACCATTATTTGAATTCAAAACTAATTTAAGCCTCCAATTAGTAAAATAAATTAAGAAATGCATGTGTAGGTGTGTAACACAAAATATAGTGGAAGAATCAACCAATTCACACACACACAACATGCATACTAATACAATTTTCATAATAGAAGACAAACATAGTTTACACTTTCAGAGACAAAAATGAACACTTATCTTTTAACTAAAGAATACCAAATAAAACGGCTATGTAATAGTGATTTTCCATCCACAATAGGCATCAACCGTAGATACCACACCCAAGCCATTCTATGAGACCACTAGGATGAAAGAAATGACTACAAGCTTCACTTTCTCTTAATCCAACCCATTTTCTCTCATGCTTAGCCAACCTTCTCACCACAGAGCACTACATGCATCTCATTCATCCATCACATCCATGGAACTATCTTCCACTTCCTTGCATAACACAAGGAAGGTTACTCTTTCTCTACTCAACAGTATCTCATAGTCTCCATCCCTTACAATGCTCTCGAGTGTATGTAGATTGAGTCCAACCTGTTGTATGCTTTCAAAGAATCTCCCATAAAATCAATTCATGTATTCTCAAGAATACAAGAGAATCAAATCAATAATGATTAAAGGTTTCGTATCTTTCCTGGCCTCTATGCTCACCTACAACCATCATTCTTCAATCTATGTTTGCAACTTTCTTCTCCACAATGTTAATTCTAGTTAAATTCATAGTCAGATAATTTGCAATGGAAAGAACATCATGAAAACCATGTAATCTATGAAATTTTCATGGAGAATGAGTGATAGCGTCAAATGAAGATGGTCGGATAAATGAAAATACAAGTGACATTACTTTTGACCATGGAAATAAGGACACTAACAATTGTCATAGGAAGTATATCCATCCATGCTTTCATAAATACATGAGAATACTTTCCCACCAACCTGACATATGCATTCAATGATTGGATTTGATAAGTCAAAAGAAATAAATGGATTTTTTAAGGTACATTGCAGAAAATGGATGATTTCTAAGGTTGGCACTTGGAAAAAGTGGATTTACTTTCCCATATCCCCCCTTTCTTCTTCCCCTCGAGTGGAATCATAGCCCCTCTAGTGCTCTTTACACAACCATATTTCTTTCAACCAAAATTCAAAGTATTTTTTAGGAAAATCATTGGTATTATGTGGTTTTACCCTACTCTATTTTTAAGACCTTTGTTGGTGGCATTATCATTGTAAACCTAGGAGTTCAAAATTTATGTAGTGTCTCTAGAGGGGTCTACCTCTCATATTTGATCTACATGATTTTTTGGCAATTATTTTCTAGGTCATACAATCAATATGAGATATTATTGACTAGTGACATTTTCCATAAGGGCCACAAAAATATGGTTTTTGGATCATATTTATTGTAGAGTTTCAAACCTTCTTTTTATCCCCTTTAACAAGATCTCTTGAAATATTCATAGAGACTTTGTTTTGCTAGACTAGTTGGATTGTTTCTTTTACATACATATTGCAATGTACTTAGTAGATCGGATTTAAAAGTTGTTATTCCTAGTATCCACTCCACCTTATTTAGATATATATTTATTAGGAAATAAAATACATAATAAATATAATAAGCAAGCACACAAAATGAAGAAGAAGAATTTTACCATGGAAACCCAAAACCAGAAAATCACCAACAATAAATCTATTACCCTCGACCACTACGGGAAAGGCATCGCCAATCCAGTCATCACCAAACACTTAAAGGAAATTTACAATGGAGCTACTCAATTCCTTAAGTAGTCTTCCTCACAAGCAATACCATGGGCTTGTAAACCACCAATGGTAAAGCCATATTTGACTCTTTTACCGAGTTAAGTTTAACCTAACAATATTTTGTATTTATGCGGTTGGTACCTTCTATTGAATGTTGTATATGGTGATGCAGGTCCTACTCCTCGACTTCTAGTGGTGACTCATAGCGGCTCTCACGATCCTATGGATACTTGTAGTCAAACGGAGACACCTCTCATCTCCTTTGTTATGGTTTCCATTCACATGTACATAGAATCTATCCCTCTATTTTGTTGATGACTCTACATATGATTATCCACTTCTTTTAGTGGATCATCTTTTTTGTGTGTATTTGTGAATTCCACACTATGGTATTTTTCCTCCACATGCATACTATATGTAAAATTATTCTCTTGGTTTCTCTTGGATGGAATTTCAATGGTTGCTTCTACCTCATCAATAAATTGTGCTCCTTCGTGCTCCTTTAGTTTACTAGCCTACTACAATGACCCCCTCTTATATACTTCATCCAAAAGAACCCTTTACTTGATTAATTATGGAATTGTGTTGGTATTGGTACTTTGGTGTTTTGGGGAAGATCTATATTCCAAAGTTCCACATTCAATATTACAGGGTGGAGATGTTTTCTAATGTTTTCTTTTCTCTGTTTCCTATCCATGTTTTGACAAGGGGAAATGTCATGCCATCAACATCATGGGTTGAACTCAAGGATAAGTTCGAATAAGACTTCACACCCTTTGGAATAGTGAACCCTCTATATTATGGCTTGAATATTTTTAAGTGTTTATGATTTTAAAAAAAAATTCTAAAACTAAATGCAGAAATGCAAAGTGCATAACGAAAATGAAAATGCATGCACTGGGGCTATTGTAATAAGTGAAAGGAAATACACTGAGATGAAAAATAAATGAAACACAATGGGTTGGAAATTTTTCATAGCCATATAGACTATTTCAATTCCATGATTGCCAACAGTAGACCAAGGAAAGGCCCATGAGTATAGTTGCAAGCTACAACTCCATATCATAGATTAGCCAAAATAAAGCATAGAAAGTGAGAAAGACACTAAGTGCATAAGAATAGTCCACATCAATAGAGAATCAATCCTCATAACATTCAAATGCATCGTAAAAACAAAGAGAAAAGTCCATAGTTGATTCCATCAACACACCAAAAATCTCCAACACATATTTGTAACATAAGAATCTCTATTGGCCATCCACTCTAGAATTATGTAAAACTCAATTTCTAATCATTTCTACTAAGCAAGGTGCATATTCAAATCCTTGTGAAGATCCCCAGTTATGCTTAAATCCTTGGTGAACTTGGTTATATATTTCATCCTATTGGATTGTGAATATATTTGAATCTTTTCTTAGTAATATACCAACATAGATCCATATCAACTCTAGATCTACCAAGCATCAAAAGGGATCAAATACATTGAGGTGCAAACCATTTTTAGAGTGCAAAACTTAAGGAAAGGTTTGTACTTCAAGATATTTCGATCCCTTTAGCACTTGGTAGATCTAAAGTTAAGATGGATCATATGTTTATTCATTTTATTATAATGACTCTTTTAAAAAATAATAATAAATTTAATTTTTTAGGTTTTTTTTCTATTCAATTTTATTAATGTTACATGTGTGACCCATGATTCTAAATGCATTTAATTACTCTTTGTGCAATGCCTATACCTACTTACTCTATGTGCAATTCCCTAGACTTACAAATTTATTGACTACAAATAACAAACAAAAAGTATCAATGAGATTCCAACATGTCCTTAAAGCAAAATATATTAAAAACAATCTCTGGTTCATAGAATTAGAAATCCCAATAAATTTGTTAGGGGTGTGTCAAATTTCTGGAATGGTTTTGTTTGGGCATTTCCTTGGTTGAGTAGATGGTTAACTTGGAGAGTTGGAAATGGGACACATGTGCTTTTAGGGGTGGATCCTTACATTGGAGGGGAGGATACATATTTTCTTTCTTTGTCTCTCATATAATTTCTTGTTGAGTTTGGTTTCTGTAATTTGGAACATATTAGAAGACCCAAATGGTTGCGTAATTTTGGTTCTTATTGGTTATTTGATAATGATCTGGGTATAGAGGGACAATGGGTTGAGGAATGGACTACATATATTAGGTCCTTACACAAAAATGACATCAGATTGAAAGACAAAGATGATACATAGGTATGGGATTAGAATAGCTCTATTGGTCAAGTGAATGAAAAAACTACCTATGATGCTATCTCACATTTGAATTATGATGTGTCAGAGATTAAGTGGTGGTATAACAGATTATGGAAATGGAACATTTCGATGAAAACTTAAATTCTTCTTTTGGATCTATTTAGAGAACGGTATATTGACTTTGGATAACTTGGTTGGGAGAGGTTGCTTTAGACAAAACTTTTGTATACAGTGCAAAATGGATAGTGAATATGTCAATCACCTATTAGTGCATTGTACCTTTTGCAAAAAAATTTGGAAGGAAATCAATGAAGACCTACAGATTTCTCGGGAATGGGGTACCCTTTCTGTTGAAAATAATTTTGGATATTGGGTGGAGAAGGTTCGAAATCACAAGCTCGTACCATTATTTGTATGTTGGGGAATTTGGTGAACAAGAAATTATGTTATTTTTTAAGACAAAGCTCCCAAAGTGTTTGTTAGTTGTATAAGAATCCTGGGACAATAACGATAATTTTATATAGTGGAAAAGAAAAAGAAACTTAGAATGATTTATGGTCCTTCCATTTCCACTCAATCTGCTGTGGGATTCTTTGATGGGGCAGCTTGGATGGGCGAATATGGTGAGGTATGTTTTTAAGAATAGGTCAAGACCATAATTTTAGACTATGGATGAGTTGTGGGTTGAGAACCAATACTAGAGAAGAATCATTGGCCTTTTGGGGGTTACTACATTTTGCTTCCATTATTGGCATCGATTATATTTAGGTTCTTAGTGATACAAAGGTAATTGTCAATTGGGCTAATGGTCTAATCTACAGGTCTTATCATTGGATCAATGGTGTTAGTGCATCTTCACGCGTCTATCCTTTTTTCATAAATATCTATTAGTCATGTTTTTAGAGTATTTAACTATATTGCTGATGAAATATCTAAGAAGGATATTGGGGGTCCTGAAGGTACATTATATTTTGAGGAGTTCATGGAGGATGCCCTTATCTCAGAGGGCTCTCTTTATATTTTCACTTAGATTGACACAACAATTTTGGGATGACTGCACTTTCAGATAATACTAGTTTGAACTTAGTCAATTGTGATCGTAAATAAAAAAAAAATGTAATGTTGATAGATATGCAAGTATATGTTTGTACAAGAGATAGTAGTAATTTTCCATTAGACTGGTCTTTGAGAGTCACTTCAGTAGTGGGACATAATGTGCCTTGAAAGTTTTGAAAAAATATATGATTTTTGTTTTATTTGATTCCAAGGAATATCAAGAAATACATTTTTTCTTTTCTTTTGAAAATCATTATTATAATTACTTTGAGTTTTGTAAGATATTATATTGGGCCAATATATGGGAATCGAACGTACAATCCATTCAATATTAATTATAGAATTTAATATGAATTTATGTTTAGATTAGTGTTGAGCATAAGCTCTGGGAGAGCATTGGAACTATTCTAAAGTAGTGTTGAGCATAATCTTTATTAAAGCACTGGAACTATTGATTGAGTGAGCAATGAGAAACAAGATCTAGAAGCACTTTAAACTCATTTTGTTAACTGATGTTGAGCTGGAGGCTCTGGATCATCAGTAATTAGTTTTACTATTGATAAAATAAAATATTAATTATCTTATTTTATTCTTTCTAAATTGACCGGGAATGCCACTCAAAGAGGGATTGATCATGCAAGAGATTAGAATGACCAAGTAGTTTTTTTTTGTTGGCAAGTGGTAGTACCCCCTGACTAGCAGGGTTTTCCATTGGCTAAGAGACCACGAACCAGGGGAATCTAAGCCGTCAAAATCACTTGGGGATCTCACCCGGGCTGGACCGCACCAAACCTTAGCATGGTTGGATTTTAGTATCCGCGAGGTTTCGAACCAACGACCTTTCCGCTTAGGGGTGTCTTAACCATCACCCGCCACCGACTGTTCTACATCTCATGGATTAGAATGACCAAGTAGTTGATAACTAACGATCAACTAGATGTTAGGATAAGTAAACGAAATCCTATATTGTTTAAATAAACTATGAGAGTTTAAATATAAATGATTTAATTTAATTTAAATATAAAATAAACTGTGAGAGTTTAAAAATAGATCAATTTATTTTTAAAAGATAAAATAAACTATGAGAGTTTAAAAAAAAATGGTTAAATAAAGATAAAAACAAACATACAATCTATCTAGTAACTTAATTGAGTGATCTAAAACTAAAACCCTAGGAGCCTTCTCCTCATTGGAAACATATAAATAGGAGGACATTGCAAGGGCAATGGTCTGAAGATCATTGGAGGATCCAATTCATAAATATTTGAGTACTAGATTTTGTAGATTGAGTTTTTGTATTAGTAAGAAAGATAACAATTTTTCACCTAGGCATTTTAGTCTCTTGGCATGCTCGGTTCGGATCGAGGGTGATCTATTGAATGAACCAAGAACAATTCGAGATCTACGGTTGGAAGGAACGTGACAATTCCCAAGTTAGTCGGAAAGCGTAAAGGATTGATAAATATTTTTATGTTATTGTTATTTTTCAAATACTTATTGTATGGATTTAATGAAAGGGTCTTATGTAACTATTGGGCTCCAAATATGTTCATGATCGGATATTTCATAGGTTGTAATATTCGATATATTCACATGATTACAGTAATTTATTTATGCGAATAAATATTTTATTGTATGCATTTTAATTTGCATAACATATGATGTTCTGATCATTAAATTCTGAATTTCATAGATTGATTTTATAAATTCTAGTTATTGTTTTACATTTAATTCATACTTTTATAGCATAACTATTTTTTAGTTCATGGCGCTTGGGTTAACTAGTAATTTCTTATATTTTACATGCTTGAATCTGCATCAATTATATTATTAAAAATATAAGCATAGGACAGCTGAAAGATTTCCCATTTAAAATAAAAAGCAATCATAAAATAATATCATAGGCTTCTAGCCTAGGAGAGAAAACTCTCGTTAGTCCTAAATAGGGAAAGGATCCCAAACAAGGATCCTGGGTCAAAGTCCCTTAACCCAAAGTAGGTTAATTATTGTGTATGTGTGTGTGTGTGTGTGTGTATTAAATAAAATATAAAGTAGAAATCATAACCTAAACATTTAAACCAAAAGAACCATACACCAAATTACAATCAAGACTCAGCATAGCATAGTCTATATGTTACCCATTTACCTTTCAAACTATGTGAAACATATCATACGTTGGGCCCATGTCCAAATCATACATATACTCCCATGCACCAACGAAAGACACAAGTCTATATCGCCCTCATGAACTGACTATTCATTCCACTTGTGAAGAACCTGCAACAATTAATTAATGAAATTACACGAGATAGCAGAAATAACAGAACTCATAATCACTTTTATTGATCGCAGGCCACTTCGAGGGGGAAACCTCCTTTGAGAAAGCTCAATAAAATTAACTTCACGGTACCTTCATTGGTCTCAACACAAACTTATATACTAAGTCTAGGTGCCAATACCATGGGTCAATACCATGTGTCAATACAAACCATGGGCCAATACAAACTATGGTTCATCAATTACTATAAGATGACTTACAAAGCATATGCGTCCAACAACAATAAGACAAACTATGGATCAAAAAATACTATGGGATGCTTACAAAGCATATGCGTCCAACAACAATATACTAACAAAGTAAATAGAAGGGTTGACATGGGTTCCTAACACCACTATGCACATAAACTGAATGAAAGCGCTTCTCATGAGCAACATACATGACTAGTCAAACTAAATGTGAAACACAAAGTTTCCACTCTGTTTATTTATCCAACATTAACATGCATCTCTTTAAACCATAGCGAATTCGATATCAATCAGAGGTAAAATCACATACACTCAGTAGGGAGATAAACAAGTAGCTTTTCTTCACCATATAGTCACGTTGCGAATTATTAAACCATTAATCAAACATTGAGTCATATCAAAGTTAAACAGAGTACACGTATTCAAAATATGAAGCCCAGGATTTCAGGGTCTAACTCAAAGGGATAAGTATCATGCTTTCCCATGTTCTACGACTGAGCCATCGCTACAGTTAGGGATCGAATCATGTAAACAACGTTTTTACAAATAAAGCCTGTACATATCTTTAACTAATAGAAAAGCGACTGTGCATTAAAGAGTAAGCCACTTTAGGGTTTGACCATTGAAACCAAACATAAATCATTTTAGTCTGAAGACCTGAGCGAAATCTAGCCAAAACAACTAAGTAATTACATACCAAACTTATTCACAAGGTCGAGAGTTGAACCATCGTAATTTCTCCACATCAGGTATATCTTTTTACACAGATTTTTAAATAAGTCAAAAGTAGAAAAAATTAATGCCCTATGGGCAGTACAGAGGATCCACACTTCATTCAAAGATTAAATGAACTTATATTTCATACATACTTAGGATTTACGAAAGATAAAATGTATACCAGAAACAGTGGCATCTCATTTAAAAACGCCTTCAAGGCTTAGGATTAATTTTACACATAGTATTTCAAAAAGAGCGATATGATAATAAATATATCATATGTGTCCATTGTTTCCGGCAAAAGATAATATCAAGATGAACAAACAGTTAAGTATGGAACAACCAGAAATACCCTGAAGGGTTTACACATCCCATAAAAAAATAGGGTAAAACCGTGTTGCCATGGATTTTAATCCATAAGAACTTCCATAAAAACCCTTGTCTCTCCTTTGTACACTAAAGAAAGCCCAGTTTGGGCATCCATAAGAAACAAAAACCAAGACCCATAAAAAACGACATCCTCTGCTCTTCACCGATTCAACTAAAATCGTATTCATCTCCTCAAAGGAGGAAGCTGGTCCAAGAGGGGCCAAGAGATTACCAAATCAACGCATACGAAGGTCTGGGCATTAACGTCGCTATATCCAATGTCCAAGACTTCACCTGCACACATTTAAAACCAACAATATCTCAATCCTTTAAAAAAAACATAGAGTAAAGAGAATAACATACAGAGCCAACCGATTGAACGAAACTATACCTAGAAGGAAGTCGTGGTGGTTACATCTCAGATCACGATTTTGTTTAGCATATTTTATTCCCTGTCAACCAACGGTTGAAAATAATAGCAGAGCGAAGCTCTGCTTTCCTGAGAGTGTTTCACAAAGGAAAATGTGGAAGATGGAAACCATCTCTCCACAACAAATGGAGGAAAACAAATGAACCTTCGTGAAACAAAAATCAGGGATGAACTACAGCAAACCTCAACAATTCATGCAAGTGGTGTGTGGCATCCTGAGATTTTCCCCTTCCACCTACCCATCACATGGTTCATATTCAATGCCCAACAAATCCAAGACTAATGTGAATTATGTGGTTTCCTTATCCAAGGTTTTAGTGGTAATATAGAAGGGAATGTTAATACCTATGTCAAGCTAATACTTAAACGCTTTAGCGTTAAAGTATTAGCACCATACATTTTCCATACGCATTATTTTAAAATCTTAGTCCTCCCTTTTATAAACTTTGGGTATCCAATACTTTAGAGATTAATTTCAAGGATAGGTTGAGTCTTCCATAAACACCTGCAAGATTTAAATAAGAATGAAAGGTTAGCTATTACGCTAAGTAAGACTTAGGCCACTTATGGGCCAGAACTTCACTTATGAAGTAAATGATCCATAAAAGAAACAATTACAACTAGTACATTAGAAATTGGTAAAAAATGAGCTAGTTCATAAATGATAAAGCAAATAGTCTATGAGATCATATTATGTACTGAGCAGGTCATTTAGATATAGAGGAAATTCATAATTAACACATAAGATGGACAACCTACTACAGGCTTAAACATACTCATACACATGTCAGAATGCAAGGTATTAAAAGAACCAGATTTTTACATGAAGACATATCCAAGAAGACTAATAGAAGACACTTCAGTCTTCACAATGACTACAAAAGAGCATGCAATCTTTCATTATGCAAACAAATACAATGTCGTTAACTTCTAAGTGTTGAAGTTAATTTATTAAATCTTATGGAAGAATATCAACTAATTCTCAGTACCAAAGTTAATTTAATTAGATATGTGTTGTTACGACAGTTTCAAAGGCCATTATACAAAAAAATTAGGTTGTATTTTGAGGGACGTTACAAGTGGTATCAGAGCCCATATTCAAATACTCGAGACCTTTGAGCTCATTACTTAAACCACTGCAAATTTAAATTTAGTAAACTAATAAAATCTTGTAGGCTACACGTTGCCTAATTTGTTTTCAGAATTGAAAAACATCATGAATGCTGAAAGAAATAGAAGTCAGCATGGGAACTTGGATTCACCACCTCGGGAAGAGGAACCGTTGTAGAGTTGAATGACAGCATCAGGACGGCCAAGTCTTCTGAACTGTTGAAAATAGTGCAAAGCCTGAGAGCTAAATTTTGAAGTTTTAAGGATGACAACCTAAATGAAAGATAGGAACAACATGAAGTAAATGAAACACTGCTACAAACCTTGACAGGGGAAAGACCCCAAAGACAAACAAATCATTCAGTGAATAAATCTATGGATGAATATCACCATAAGAAAAGAGTTAGCAGTTCAAAATTTAAGGAGCAAGAAGAACATTCAGAATCATCCAATACCATGGATGACAATCATGGTAATTTTTCTGATGCCTATTCACCATCTCCTCATAGAAAGAAACACAAGGGTGATGACAGCCTGCAAGGATAATTTAGGAAGATCAAAGCCCCAACTTACGAAGGTGAGATGGATACATGAGAGAAAGATGAGGAATGGATTTTAGGAATGACCAAGTACTTTTAGGTACATGACTATTCCAACAATATGAAATCCCAATTGGCCATCTATAATTTGAATGTAAAGGCTGCCAGATGGGGGATAGATCTAAAACACACTAAGAAACAGAGGGAGAAGAAGCTCGGGTGGAGTACCTTTAGGATATTATTCCAATAAAAGTATATATCTGAAAGATTTTTCAATAAGAAAATAAAAGAATTCCACGAGCTGAAAATGGGATCCTTAACTGTGGATGCTTTTATCAACAGATTCTGATAACTATTACACTATGTGCCTTATGTTAAGGACGAAAAGGTAAATATACAACAATTCTTGGGATGCCTTCCTCCGATATTTCGAGATAAGATTGAATTTGATGCACCCAAGACATTGGATACATCCTTACACAAGCCGAGACTTTGTTATGAGCACATTCAACATATGACTGAAAACTTGAATAGGAATAAAGAAAAGCATAGAGTATTTTCGGACACCAGAAGGAAGGGGTTTAGACCGCCTCCTTACCGAAAGCAAAACAATAGCTTTCCCGCTAACTGAAATTTTTACAAGTATGGGACACAATCAAATGTGCCAGCATAGAGTGATAATAAACCAACAATGGATAGAGGAACTAGAGCAGATCCACTTCCAGTTAAGTGCTAGGGATGTCTAGGATCCCACTTCTATAGAGACTGCCCGAACAAGACAAATGGAGTTTTGAACAACTTACAAGAATAAGCAATCGTGGAATATATTGCAAGAGCACCCAGGATTTGTGCTGCCCTAGAAGATAGACAAGCAGACCATCAATCTACCATGGTGGAGATAGAAGTTAAAATCTCAACCACACCTATTTCAATTTTAATTGATACGTGAGCTTGTCATAGTTATGTTTCCCACAAAATTGTTGAGACTTGTAAATTGAACAAAGAGAAGCATAGTAATTTGTGGCTGGTACAGTTAGCCATGGGTACAAAATGAACGATTTTTGAACATGTTAAAAGTTGCAAGATTGACATGAATGGCTTCCAGACAGAAGCAGACTTAAACATTCTACCTTTATGATCATATGGCATATTGATAGATATGGGTTGGCTAGAAAAACACCATGTCATGCTTGATTGCTTAAATAAATCTCATGTGCATGGATAAGAAAGGAAACCAAGGAAGGTACAAGGGATACCTAAACAGATCTCAGTTAGACAAATATCGACATTACAAGTTAAGAAATGTGTAAGAAAGGGCCGCAAGTTGTATGTAGTTAACATTCACAACTTGGTAGAAGAGAAGGAATATAAAATTGAATATTTTACGGTTCTAATGGATTTCAAAGATATATTTCCAAAGGAAATACCAGGGTTACCACCTAAGAGGGACCTAGACTTCTCCATAGAACTAGTACCAGGAGCTGTACCAGCTTCAAATTCCTTACCGCATGAGTACCCCCGAGTTGGTAGAACTAAAACTACAATTGCAAGAACTGATAGAGAAAGGTTACATCAGACCTAGTGTGTCCTTGTGGGGAACACCTATACTTTTTTTGAAGAAGAAAGACGGTACAATGTGGATGTGCATTGACAACTGTCAACTAAACAAGTTAACCATCAAAAACTGATACCCACTCCCACGATAGATGGTTTATTCGATCAAGTTGGAGGAGCGAGAATATTTTCCAAGATCGACTTACGATCCAGATACCATCAAGTAAGGATCCGAAAAAAATACATAAGAAAGACCACTTTTAGGACCCGTTATGGTCACTATGATTTTGTGGTAATGCCCTTTGGAATAACTAATGCACGGACAAATTTTATGTGCATGATGAACAACATTTTCTGTAAGTACCTGGACAAATTTGTATTAGTATTCATAGATGGCATATTAATCTATTCTAAAAATGAGAAAGAACATGAAGAGCATCTTAGGATTGTGTTGCAAGTACTACGAGAACACCAACCATATGCTAAATTTGATAAGAGTGACTCCTATGTTATTGGACAATCTACTCGAGCGGACATGAGCAAGATATCCCTAGTTCAATGTGAATCTAGAATAAATAAGAACAGAACATAAAGCTGCTTTCCTAGATCAAATTAGAGATTGAGTAATTAGACGTCCTACCTTCAGATTTGTAGATCTTTCTCCTCGTTATTGCTCCAAGTTCCGCGGTCATCAGATCTGTAGCTGCAAGACCTGTCAAAACATGTAGAGACAAAACAAGCAGTAAAACATATCTAAACACTAACTGATCTAAGTAAACAGTTAAGGAAGTAAACTATAAACATCATCAACACAATGAAATTTATGGAAAGAGTTTATATTACTGTATAAATAATGAGAAATACAAAGTAGAGAGATGATTACAACCCAAGCCTTAACGCTGCAATCCTCCTCCAACAAGCCAAGCCAATGCCTCCAAAGGAAATGTATGCCTCCCAAGAGATGGATAGGGATCACCTAGGCTAATTCCACCAGTATGTAAGTGCTATAGACTTCCTCCCTTTGGAATGGAGAGGAGATTTGTATTTATAGGACCAAGTGGATAGAGTAGGTTGAGGATCATGGGGAGAGGGATAAGGGATCCTCCCTTGAGGTTAGGGAACCGTAGGACAGCTCACCTAGGAATTAGGGATAGGGATCCACCTCATCCAACTTCTAGAAATCGCTCAAAAGCCACCTTTATCCAAATTAACCAATCCCAGCGCAAGCTGCATGAGGAAAATCTGCGGCTGAGAGGGAGAGCGCAGGTTGCACAAAGGAAACTTGAGCCATCAGCGCAGTCTGAAAGACTTCATCCTATGCCTGACCTAGTTGGACGCTTCTTGCTCAAAGTCAACCTGTGTCAGCCCAACTAGACATTATGGACAAAGGGCATCAACTTGCTCCAAATGACATCTTGATCAGTAATACTTCAGGGATCAAGGCATTGAGTTGACATGAGTCTCATGATGACAAGATTTAGGTGTAAAACATATAAACCTCAAATATAGTATCTAGGCCGCATCATTTCCGAGGAAGGTATCGCCGTATATCTAGAAAAGATCAAAGCTATTGAAGAATGACATACACCTAATTGTGTCATGGACATAAGATCATTCTTGGGATTATAAGGATATGATAGGAATTTCATTGAGAATTTCTCTTGGATTGCTTGTCCCATGAAATCTTTGCAGAAGAAGGAGACAAAATTCTTATGGATGGTTAAGTGTGAAGAAAGATTTAAGAAACTAAAACAATTACTAACTATCACACCAATACCAAGGATTGCAAATCTTGATGGGGATTTTGTTGTTTGCACGAATGCAAGCAAGGAAGGACTTGGGGGAGTCCTTATGCAAAATGATTTTGTGGTCTGCCATGAATCACTGAATTTGAAAGAACGTGAGAAAAACTATCCGACACATGATCTTGAGTTAGCTTCCATCATCCATGCCTTGAAAATGTGGAGGCACTATCTCATGGGGAAGAAATTTCTCTTGAAGACGGACAATATGAGCTTGAAATATCTTTTCGATCAACCAAACCTAAATGCCAGGCAATCTAGGTGGTTGGATGTCCTTAGTGAATACAACTTTGAATTAAAAAACATTAAGGGTAAAGAGAATAAAATTGTTGATGCCTTAAGTCGCAGAATTAATCTACTTTATGAAGTAACCGTAATTCAAACAAGTTCTGACTTACATGACAGAATCAGAACAACAAGTAAAAGTGATTGATTCTATGTTGAAATTCTTCAAAAAATACAAGAAGACAAGTTGTTTCAATAACTGAAAGAATATAAAATTGATGAAACATGTTTATTATGGTCTAAAGAAAGACTTTATGTCCCTGAATTTGGGAATGTCAGATCTGAGATATTGACTGAATTCCATCAGAAGCCTTATTCTGGACATCCAGGATATCAGAAAATGATATCAGTAGTAAAGAAACACTTCTTTTGGCCAAAATTAAAAACATATATAGCATTCTTTATTGCCAAATGTCAAGAATGTCAGCTAGTTAAAGCTGAACATCAACATCCGGTAGGTTTGCTTCAGCCTTTTCCCATTCTAGAATGGAAGTGGGAGGTGATTAGCATGGAAATTATCACTGGTTTACCTAAGAGAAAGAAACAAAATGACTCTATCATGGTTGTGGTAGAAAAACTATCCAAATATGCACACTTCATCCCAGTAAAATCTACTTATAATTTTTTTCACATAGCAGATATCTTCTTAAAAGAATTTTTCAGTTACATGGAATACCTAAAGCCATTATCTCTGATAGAGATACAAAATTCACAAGTAACTTTTGCAGATCATTATTTTTCGGATTGGAAACACAGTTAAATTTTAGTACTGCCTATCATCCACAAATGGATGGACAAAGAGAACGTGTAAATCAAATACTAGAAGATATGATTAGAATGTATGTGATGAATAATCCCATGAAATGAGAAGACTACTTACACCTTGCAAAGTTTGCATATAAAAATGGCTATTAGACTTCTGCCAAGAAGAGCCCTTTTGAAGTACTTTATGGAAGAAAGTGCAGAACACCAATGACCTGGGATAACCCGGTAGAGAGGATCATGTTGGGGCAATATTGTTAAAATATTTGGAACAGTTGGTTACCAAGGTACAACAGAATCTAAAGGAAGCACAGGATCGGCAGAAAAGCTATGTCGATAGAAAAAGAAAATATAAGGAGTATCAGATTGGCGAACATGTTTACTTAAAAGTAAAAGAAAAAAGAAGCTCATTAAGATTGGGGAGATGCAGAAAGCTAGCTCCCATATTTTGTGGGTCTTTTGAAATATTGGCCAAGAAAGGCCTAGTGGTTTATGAACTAGCACTACCTACTCATGTGCAAATTCACAATGTTTTTCATGCATCCTTACTAAAGAAATATGTTTATGATACTAAGCATGTGATTGATTGGTCATTGTTACAGGTAGAACCTGAAGGGGAATTTGTGCCAGAACCCCTTCATATTCTGGATAAGAGAGAGGTACAGCTCAGGAAGAGAATCGTTGTCCAGCTGAAATTGCAATGGAAGCATTTCGGGCCTGATGAGTCCACATGGGAAAATGAAACCACGATGAAAGAGGCCTACCCCTCCTTATTTCAGGGTTTCATTTGAAGTCCCTAACACGGAGACAGTGTTGTTCTAAGTGGGGAGGGATGTAATATCCCAAGATTGGACTAATTTTATTTTGTGTTGAGCATAAGCTCCGGCGCACATGGATTACTTTTATTTTTTTTTGAGCATAGATCTGGAGCACATGGACTATTCTTAATTGGTGTTGAGCATAAGCTCTGGAGCACATGGACTATTCTTAATTGGTGTTGAGCATAAGCTCTGGAGCACCTGGAATTTGATCATTGTATCTACGTGTGACTTTGGGGACACCTATATTAATGTTGAGCATAAGCTCTAGGAGAGCACTGGAACTATTCTAAATTAGTGTTGAGCATAAGCTCTGGAAAAGCACTGGAACTATTGATTTAGTGAGTGATGGGAAACAAGCTCTGGAAGCACTTTAAACTCATTTTGTTAACTGATGTTGAGCTGGAGGCTCTGGATCATTAGTAATTAGTTTTACTATTGATAAACTAAAATATTAATTATCTTCTTTTATTCTTTCTAAACTGACTGGGATTGCCACTCAAAGAGGGATCGAGCATGCAAGAGATTAGAATGACCGAGTTGTTGATAACTAAAGATCAACTAGATGTTAGGATAAGTAAAACAAATCCTATAATATTTAAATAAACTATGAGAGTTTAAATATAAATTGTGTTTCGTGCAGGGGTGTAGCTCAACTGGCGATTCGTTGATATGAAGGAAATGTTGTAAATGGAGGTCAGGAGTTCAAATCACCCCGGCTTACCCATGCCCCATGCTTGTGGGTTTTGTGGGTGCACCTAGGGGTATAGTGGTAGCGGATGGGATTGGATCCCTGGACCTCGTGTCACGCGACTACCAGCCCCTTCCCAGTTGTCGATTCCCCTAGTTATAAATATATATATATATATATATTATGTTATTTAATTTAAAGATAAAATAAACTGTGAGAGTTTAAAAATAGACCAATTTATTTATAAAAGATAAAATAAACCGTGGGAGTTTAAAAATAGATCAATTTATTTATAAAAGATAAAATAAACTGTGAGAGTTTTAAAATAAAACAAATGGTTAAAGAAAGTTAAAAACAAACAACCAGTCTATCTAGTAACTGAACTCAGTTATCTAAAATTAAAACCCTAGGAGCCTTCCCCTCATTGGAAACATATAAATAGGAGGACATTGCAAGGGGAAATGGTTCGGAGTTCATTGGAGGATCCAATTCATAAATATTTGAGTACTAGATTTTGCAGATTGAGTTTTTGGATTAGTAAGAAAGATAACAATTTTTCACCTAGGCCTTTTAGTCTCTTGGCATGCTCGGTTCGGCTCGGGGGTTCTCTATTGAAAAAACCAGGAATGGTTGGAGATCTACTATAGAAAGGAATGGAATTTCTCAAGTCAGTCGGAAAGCGTAAAGGACTGATAATTATTTTTATGTTATTGTTATTTTTAAAATACTTATTGTATGGATTTAATGAAGGATCTTACGTAGCTATTGGGCTCCAAATCTGTTCATCATCGGAGATTTCATAGGCTCTAATATTTGATATATTCATATGATTATAGTAATTTTATATATGCAAATCAAGCTTTTATTGTACGCATTTTAATTTGCATAGCATAGGTTTTTCCGATCATTAAATTTTGAATTTCATAGATTGATTTTATTAATTGTAGTTATTGTTTTACATTTAATTCATACTTTTATAGCATAACTACTTTTTAGTTCATGGCGCTTGGGTTAACTAGTAATTTATTATATTTTACATGCTTGAATCTGCATCAATTATATTATTAAAAATATAAGCATATGACAAGTGAAATATTTTCCATTTAAAATAAAAAGCAGTCATAAAATAATAGCATAGGATTCTAGCCTAGGAGAGAAAACTCTCGTTAGTCCTAAATAGGGAAAGATCCCAAACAAGGATCTAGGGACAAATTGCCTTAACCCCAAGTAGGTTAATTATTGTATATGTGTGTGTGTGTGTGTGTGTATTAAATAAAATATAAAGTAGAAATCATAACCTAAACATTTAAAGCAAAAGAACCATACACCAAATTACAATCAAGACTTAGCATAGCATAGTCTATATGCTACCCATTTACCTTTCAAACTATGTGAAACATATCATACGTTGGGCCCATGTCCAAGTCATACTTAGAATCCCATGCACCAATGAAAGACACAAGTCCATATCGCCCTCATGAAATGACTGTTCATTCCACTATGCACATAAACTGAATGAAGGCGCTTCTCATGAGAAGCATACACGACTGGTCAAACGAAATGTGAAACACATAGTTTCCACTCTGTTTATTTATCCAACATTAACATGCATCTCTTTAAACCATATCAAATTCGCTATCAATCAGAGGTAAAATCGCATACACTCAGCAGGGAGATAAACAAGTAGATTTTCTTCACCATATAGTCACGTTGCAAATTATTAAACCATTAATCAAACACACAGTCATATCAAATTTAAACAGGGTACACGTAGTCAAAATACGAAGCCCACGATTTCAGGGTCTAATTCAAAGGGATAAGCATCACGCTTTCTCATGTTCTACGATTGATCCATCACTACAGTCAGGGATCGAATCTCATAGACAACGTTTTTACAAATAAATCCTATACATATCTTTAACTAACAGAAAAACAATTGTGCATGAAAGAGTAAGCCACGTTAGGGTCTGACCATTCAAACCAAACAAAAATCGTTTTAGTCTAAATACCTAAGCAAAATCTATCCAAAAGAACTAAGTAATTACATACCGAACTTATTCACAAAGCTGAGAGTTGAACCATCGTAATTTCTCCACATCAAGTATATCTTTTTACATAGAGTTTTAAATAAGTCAAAAGTAGAAAATGTTAACGCCCTATGGGAAATATAGAGGATCCATCCTTCATTCAAAGATTAAATGAACTTAGATTTCATACATTCTTAGGGACACAAAAGTCCAACTGGCATAATATGCTCTTTTCAGCATTATGGGCCTACTGAACTACCGTTAAAACCGCCACAGGATTCACTCTCTTCCAATTGGTATATGGATTGGAGGTTGTTCTACCGATAGAGTGCAAAATCCCGTCTTTACAGCTCACGGTCGAACTTCTTCCTAACACTACTGCTGAGGAAGAACATCTCTTGCACCTAGCAAATCTTGACGAGTCCCGCCGTGATGCCACTCTTGCTAATGAAGCACATAAGAAACGCATCATGGCCTAATACGATAAGTTGGTTGAACCTCGTATCTTTAATGAGGGTGATCTGGTCTTCACTTATGACCAGAAGCATGATAAACTGGGAGCGGGGAAGTTCGAGTCCATGTGGCATGGACCCTACGTTATAAAACGTGTGTTAGAAAAAGGTGCTTACGAGCTTGAATATTATGATGGAATCTCTTTAGGTGAACCCCGCAATGGGCTTTACCTGAAGAGATACTACGCTTGATATCTCATGCATAGATTTGCTTGTATTTACTGTACATGGCGTGTTTTTGTGTGGTGTGACGCATTTCCTTTCGAGTGTCTTTTGATCTTGTTTCCGCTTCTCATACCATGTTATGTCTGCGTGTGCAGATGGTAGCGTGCTATGGATTCGTGGACAGCACCAGCCGGCATACCCTTCACCTTGCTTCGGCAGCTTGGGTACTATATTCCCCAATAGGTGAGCTCATTAGCTTAGGAGGAAGTTTCCTAGGGTTTGCGACCAACGATGCCGCAGAATATCAGGCAGTAATCGGAACCCTAGCTGATGCCATTTCCTTGGGTATGAACCACATTGCCATCCACATGGATTCTCAATTAGTGGTTTCTCATTTGAACCAGATATACACCATCCGTGATCCCATCTTACTCCGTCTCTTCAGACGAGTGCGTCTCCGGGAAAGGTCATTTGAATCTGTTCAATACCTGCACATTCCATGAGAGTTAAACACAGTTGCTGACTCCATGGCCAATTTCATTTTGGATTGGTACATTGCACACACATAACATCCATAATATGTAAAAGCATTCACAACATGTAAATATAATGTACAGAAGCAAACATATAAACAAGATCACATCACTAATCATTTGAAGAACACATAATGTATAGACTGCCGATAATGTATATATATAAATCGCTCAAAAAGTAGTGTTGGTACAAAAATCTGAAGCATCATAGCTTTCAGTAAGTACAAAAATCTGAGGCCTCTAAGCTCTCAGTACAAGTCTACAAGTGCAATAAGGCTGGACGCCTGACCCCTACACCACCTCTGCCTCTAACAGCTCTCTAACGTTGGGTGATAAAGTAGTCTATAGTATGAGCCACCTTGCGGAGTAGGGCGTTGAAGTGCATGGATGCTCCAACCCCATACCTCTGCATGGGCCTCGGTAGGTCATCGATAGCCGGCTCTGGGACCTCCATAGTCAGCTTGGATAGGTTCTGGTATACCTCCTCCATCTCCTTGATGGCAACATGAGCACCTGCAGGAACCACTGCCTCTCCACCTCTGTCTCTCCTTGCTAGAAGAGAGAGACCTACTGGTCGCACGGGATCCACATCCGCACGCACATATAAAGTACTTGTCAGCACTACATCAAAAAAATAATAATATGGTTCACAAAACTAAAAAATGCAATGGTTTTTTTCTTACCGATATCACCCCATGCTGCACCCTCTGGCAGCACTAAGTCGGGATCCTCCCGGAAGTCTATACCTCTGTAAGGAAAGTCCTCGACCATAAGTAGCTGGCCCTCTAACCAGCTGAAAAACTCGGGGCCAAAACTGATGATGGGACCCCCACCATGGCGGGTCATCACCTCTACCCACTGAGCATGTGAGGATCTCTTAGATCCCTGTCATCCAGTACCACATGCAGGCGCAGAAGAGGAACCCGCTCCAAGAGGAATGACACTATGATCGATCCATATCCAAACTGCTTGAGCTCCCCACGTCGACACTTGGTCAGCTGAGCTCGGATGTTTGCAAGGAGACCCTCGCACCAGTTGAACACCATGGGAGACATACAGTCTTCCACGTATAACATCTGAGTCCGAGTAGCCGTATGTGGAGCTTGGCTACCCGCCACCCTGGTAATAGTGAGCAGTATGGTCCTCAGTGGATGACTCACCACATCTCTGATGAGTATCTTCCTGCTGGAAGGATGAGAAGTAGCAACACAGTGCTGTGACACCATGTCCTCAACTGTACGATCACTGGCCCGTGTCCCAGTGAGTTGTACAGCATCCCCTCTTCGGGACAAACCGGTCAGAAAGTATATGTCCTCAATGTCAATATTGAGGATGTGCTCACCTATGACGAAGTACTGTTGGGATGCATCCCAACTCTGTAGCATGTGTGTCAAGAATGGGATCTGGGCTCTCATCCCCTGTATCTCAAAGAATTTGAGCAACCCACAGTTTTGCAAAGTAGCCACACATTGTGGACCGTTTGCGGCTTGTTCATCTTCCACTTCATGTTCTCTCTCTTGCCACTCTAATACCATCTTTGCGTGCTGGGAACCTGCCAAAAGGGGAATTTAAAACATGTTGGGTCCTTTCCCAACTTGCACAAACTCATTTTTTTGAGATATTTTTTATGTTTGAATTGTGGATTTCCGCTGTCGCACCTCACCTTCAGGTACAGGGTGACATCATCGTAGGTCCCATTTTCGAGACTTGCGACGACCTGGTCTCGTCGCAAGTCCCGAAAGGGCCACTTGCGACGAGCCGAGGGCGCATTGGCCCCTCCCCAAACCACTACAAAGTTGCAAGACAAGATTTAGGCCTACCTGGTCTGGACAGCTGGTGAAATGGCGGATCGTAGCTCCCGAAATCGGCAGTGGAAGTTTTGGCTCCAAATTGGTACTTCTCCACCCAAATTGACAATTTGAATAATGTTTCTATTTTTGGCCCATATTTCTATTTATAGAATAGAATGGAATATTCCTTTTCAAATATTTTGATGCTTTTAGGCCATTTTCTATAGTTTCGATCGTTTGTCATTATATTTGGGGCTATTTGACACTTTCTCTAGTGTACAGGAGTTGTAAAGTGGTCTTTTGTAGCGTTTCTCGCATTACGAACGGTAATTACAGGTATGAACACTCCTTTGAACGTTTTGTCATTATTGTTTTTGGTTAAGTCGTAATTATTGCATGAGGATGAGTTTAATCTTCGTTTGTTCTCGTACTCATCAAATCATGAGAACAAGTACCGAGTTATGATTTATCACTTTTCCAGGCTCGTTAAACTTCCACGGAAAAGGACACCCCCCGAAGTCCATAGTTAAGCTCTTTTCAGACTCCCTAAAATTGAAAAGATTGCCAAGTGAACTTGTAGCAGTCACGCTTGTTAAAGTATTTGAATGGTCGTCTTCCTGGTGATAGTTTACCCCTTTTTCGGACCAGGGAGCACTAATTACGAAAAAGGAATACTCTAGCCAATCATGACTGGAAGAGTCCTCTCTCGCGTTGTTTTACCCTTTTTTTGGGCGATGAGGCTAACTTTAGGAAAAAGGACCGTCGGAGTCTTCTTTAGTTCTTTTCAGACTCTCTAAACATGAAATGACGACCGCGTTTTCCTTCTATGGACTAGTTAAATTTTCACATTGAAGGGCTCGTCATGGGACAAACCCCTCCTATCCTAGGTTCGAAAAATATTTGGGATTGGACTCATCTATGAGATGAGATATACCGAGCATCTGGTTACCCTCATCAAGCTCGTTAAAAACACATGAGGCACTCATCATTCATGATGGGGAAAAAGGAAAGTGCTTGTGTTACATACCTTAGTGGCAGTATATAGTCATTCTTGAACATGGCACTCGTCTACATTTTCATACTGATACTTGGGTCATCTGTTTGTCTATGAGTCCCCGCTTACTTTCTGAGTCCTGTTACTCCTTTGAGTCATTCGGAGAAAGCTTCCACTATCAGTTGCATTAGAAGTTTGCGTCATTCTCATGTCAATACTGCCAAGTCATGCCATGCCCATGTTCAAGAACACGTTCACTCATCATTTTTAGTCAGTACACACGTCGTCATGCCGTTGTTACTTTGAGTCAGTCTCCATGTTATTGTACCATCCGATCCACTCTACACATATTTTGTCATGTTTCGTGTCGATTGATGGGGGATTCATTATGGCCCTCCTTCGACGGATTCATTCTTGTCGACTTCAACTCATCATCCAAGGATTGAATCTAGAAACCAGTCAAGTACCTTGGTCCTGCATGCCTCAATGGAAAGTCACCTCGCTTTCATCATGAGTTTACATCATTGACTCTTGATTGAAAGATTTCATCTTGCATTCGACGTCAACTCATTTATTCATGCTTGATGATATGTACTGTGATACCTTGGGAATCATTGACATTAATGGTGATCTCGCTCGCACTTGTTAACGGTTTACATCAATGACCGGTAATTGAGTGGTTTCTACCATGTTCGACGTCAAGACATTTGTAATCAAATGGATAGATTCGTATCATTGCGGGTTCAGCTTGAAGACCCTGGGGAGTCATGTTTTACCCAGGTTGTGATGGAGTTTTTATTGAGTCATATTACACGGATCCACTTTTGTATTGGTCGTGGCTGTGTTATCATCTCATCATGGATCTACGCTTGTGTCTAGTAGCCATGATTGTGTTCAGTCAGTCATTACTACCATGGATCTGTAATGTATTGGTTGGCAGCCATGTTGTACTACATATGAGATTGTCAGTTCAGAGTTAGTTGTACTACAGCAACATCCTTCATCCGACAAGTCTTTTGCCATTATTTCTATCAAAGCACTTCACCTGTACATCCTTAACAACTTCATGCTTTGGGGGGCATTCTGTTACACCTAAAATCTGCCCATCATCATGGTTTAGTGTATACATCCCTGAAGTCATTTAGACCAAGTACTCATTTGGGAGGATTTGTACTTAGTTTGTACAACCTTTTGAGAGGTCGTCGCAGGTTGCACACTGGCAACATGCGACGTCGCAGGTTGCTCTATAGCAGAGTGCGACGAGGTCTGTTAATGGGAAAAAATAGCCATTTCGAGATATTTCTTGAAGCTTGCCATTTGGGGGCTTATCCCTGATCTCTTGGAGAGTTGGTACTCGACCCCTAGCCTATTGGGAAGATCCCCTATCTCTCTCCTACCATCTCTTATCCTATCCTATCCATAACCTCATCCACTTAGTCCTATATATAAGAGGCTCACTCCCATACAAAAAGGGAGGAAGACTATGGTATCTACATGTTGGTGAAATCTCTCTTAGACACCTTCACTCACCTCTTGGAGAATTCATGCTTCCTTGGAAGGGCTTGGCAAATTGACTTGTGTGGAGAAGGGCTACTACGTTAAGTCATTGGTTGTAGTTCTATATCTCTATCATGTACTCCTCTATTTGCAGTAATACAAATGCTTTCCACCACTATCGCTCTTATATGTGATGATGTTGTGTTGTTTACCTACTTAATTGTTTACATAGATCTCTTATTGTATAGATGCTCTTTACTCGTTTCTCTTTTCTATGTCTTGACAGGTGTTGTAGCTTGGATTTGACAACCTCAGGAAGTGAAGCAACATTTGGGAGAAAGGATAGCGAAATCAAAGAGGTAAGACATCTAGTACTTGATCCTTACGTAGATCTAGGAAACGTGTTTGTAGTTTGTTCTATTTGTTCTAGACTCGCATTGAGCTAGGGAAATCTGGCTTGCCTCCGGTCGAGTGGATTGTCTGGTAAAAATCCTCACCTGTAATAACCAGTTCATCCATATACAAAAGTAGTATCACTGGATTTCTGTCCTCAACCTTGTAGTAAAGATTGGAATCCGCTTTACTCTTGGTAAATCCCAAACTGGATAGAAAGCTGTCTATCCTACCATACCAAGTTTTGCACATATATGACTCTTGGTCATGTGTCTCAAACCCGAGTTGCTGCTCCACATACACTTCCTCTTCGACTACACCATTCAAGAAAGCTATCTTGAAATCCATTTGGTGTATCTTCCCTTTCATCACTGCAGCCAGAGTAAGTACAGATCTAATGGAAGTGTATCTGGCTACAGGAGCAAAAGTCTCTATGCTACCACCTACAGCATGCTTGATCTTGTAGATCCTCTTGGAAGTCACTACAGACTCCCCTTCAAGTCTTGGGACTGCATCCCAAACATCTTCATGATCGACTGGTACTCCTTGATCATGGCATTCTTCCCAGATCCTGGGAACTTCAATATCTTCAATATTTTCAATAGATAACTTTGTTGCTGAACAAATGTTGTAGTCCTTCTTTTGTAGGTGATGGTATACGATATTTCCTACACAACAAGTTAAATTGCATGATTAGAAAACATCTCATAGTTTTCAGAACAAATTCTTACACATAAAGAAATATGTCATACAGTCATGCAATTATCTTAGCCAATGCTTCAATACAACATTTATCCATATCTCGTAACTTTCTAGATGCCTTCCAATCTCTACCAGAACATTGCTAAGAGTGTGCATAGCTCCCAATATGTGAGCAAAGAGGTTTCATTCTAGATAAGTAGCAATGGAATGTTGTACAGTGCCATAGGCCACTTACCCATCATATGCAAATTAGTAGTATACTGTTCATTAATGCAATTATTCTAATATGCATAATACACACCCTAAGTCTAGGAACATAAGCATATACATCATTGAACAATATTATTTAAACAAACAAATATGCAATAAACGACAATCAAAATACTTATCTTTGTTTGGTTGTAGGGTTGACTCCCTCTTAGTCTTTGTTTCCTTTCTGTAACTCCATTCTGATGTGGATTGTGAGAAGTGGTCAACTCCCTCTGAATATCTGCATTCTTGCAGAAACTACTGAAGTGTGCTCCCTCTTGATTTTTGCTTCCTGGATTACCTGTGATTGAACTTATATCCATCCTTAATCACTATGCATGCTTATTAGTATCATCATTGTGTTATCCTCGAGGTCTCATACATAATCACACATTCATTAGTATATTCTTAATACTATCAAAACACAATAAACTTAAGCATGTATAGTCATGATCATTTCAAACAGAAATAATAAGCATTAGTATTCAAGGACTCTTATGGTTTAGTCATATAATAAATTAAGGTAAGAAACATAATATGCATACACCCATGATTATTCAAACCTATGAATAATCATTATCAATCATGCCATGTATACTTATATAAGAGATCCTATCACAAGGTAGGATTCTAACTTGATATAGGAAAAACATACCTGGATTAGTATGTTAGCTAGTTATGTCTAACATACCCACATGATGTCTTCTTGTTCTCTTCAATGACTTGTGCTAGTAACCTGCATATCTCATAAGTTAACCATTATAGAGCCAAGTTATACATATCTCGTAAATAGATCTTCTATGTGATCCATGGCAATGGATGAACCTTTGTCTTCATGTCACCATGGTCATATGTTCTTGAACTAGAACATGATTTGTCTTTCTTGATGTACCTTTCATGTTAGTGGACAACATAAATCTCATACAACATCACAATGCATTAGTACAATCATAAGTGTCAAAAACCCTAATCAATGAATATCTTCTATCATGCATTCGTAATTTTATTAAGGTGATACAAAAAGTCTAAAATTAACCAAGATTGTACTAACCGTAATAATATGAAGACAAACATATCATAAACTTAATTATGAACATAATTCGAAACATACCTGTCGAGATTGCTTGTAATCTTCTTATGTAAGGCCTCAGCCTCATCTCCCTCTGAAATAGGAACTTCTTCACTTATGCAGGTGACCAATCCATTCTCTTCTAGGATTAACCCAATCCACTTGATTTGTAGGAACTGGATCTAGAGTTGATTAGGGTTTGTCAGAGAAACCCTAAAAATTAAAAATTTGAATTTCAAACTTCTGAAAGGATAGAAAGATGCGCCTTGATGAGCTGATCAAGCCGGTATATTCAGAATTTGAAAACTGCAAAGTTTTACCCCTTAATTTTTCCTTTGAAACTTCCGGATTCACTAGACATGACCCCGAACTAGGGTTTGATAAAGCCCACCCTTCTGCCCAATCAAAAGGTTCGATCCAAATCTTTAACCTTCTATTTTTTTGAGGAGATTCCAGCCGTGGTCACAGATTTCAAAAATTCCCATTTTTTCAGAAGCCCTAATTTTCCACTTTTTTGATCAAAGTCTCGAACTAGGGTCTGATCAAGCCCGGCCTTTGCCCAACCAAAAATTCTGATCTTGGTCTCTAAATTGTTATTTTGATGAGTAGCATTCAAACATAGTCTCTGATTACAAAAATTCCAACTTTCTCCGAAACCCTAAATTCCGGAAGCCATGAATGAAGGTGCTCAAAAATAATTCTGTTTTGATAGAAATATGTACCTGATTGTTTCTGGTGTAACTCCAAAATTTTCGATCCACAGGGTCTGAAAATTTTTCTTGTGATAGCCCGACCTATCATCTTTCCAACTTCATAGGTCTGACCTCAAATGGATTCTCTGAGAGATATTTATGCCAAGTGTCGCAATGTGACCTGTTTATGGGATAAAACAAGAGAGCGAACTTGTATGGCATGCCACGTGTCACGGGTTTAGTTTCGGCCTCTAAAAAAGTTACCTGAGAAATTAAAGTCCATGCACTGCCTTTCAATTTTTATGAAATTTCATTTGGAGCTTCCTAGCCCAAGTTATGACCTTTTTTCCAAGGCCACATGTTTATGACTGAGATTTGGAAGAGGCAAAAACCCTATATTGTACATATCATAAATCACAAAGTACAACGAAATAGAGGTTTTCCTTTGGACACAAGGTACATGGGGATCGTAGCTTCTCCCTGTACGATTTTCAGTCCCTGAAACCTCGCCTAAATTTATTTATAGCGAAAGTGCTACGATGACTGGTTTTTGTTATATCAAGCCCTAGCTTCGCAATTGCAACAAGTGTCATACATGCCATACCATGCCTTCTTTCAGGCTAGCTCTGATACCATGTTAGTTTTTCAGAATTTACTTCAATATGATATAGGATCTTAATTGAGAGAACAACATGTATAGCATATCTACAGCATATCAATCATGGACACAATAATGAAAGCACACAAGAGACACAGAGTTTACTTGGGGAAAACCATAAAGGTGAAAAACCCCAATAACTTCCTCAGAGATAGATAGAGCAATGATACAACCCAAGCATAAGAGATAGAAATATCCTAGCAGCAGCTTCTCCTCCTCCACAAGTGCACCACTCTCCAAAGAGTGTGTGTGAGAATAGAATGATCAAATAAAGTGCCTCCCACACTCTATTTATACTTGACTTGACTTGCCTAATAACCTTTACTAGGTCGGCCTTAACTTAACCACATAACATAATGCTGACTGGGCCGACCCCCAATAGGGTATTCTAATAACCCTTTGACCCACATGGCCGACCCCCAATAGGGTGGTCTAATAACCCTTTGACCCACATGACTTATACAGGGCCGACCCCAACAAGGTGGTCTAATAACCCATCAAGTATAAGTTACAACACTTACAATATAAATGGTGAAACTTCCGTATAGAGGAATAATAACATCTCTATAGGAATACAATATACATATATGTGAAATACATTCCAAAGTTACATATACATCAATAGAAAGAGACAATTTGGATCGACAATCTTTTCCCTCTTTGTGGAGGTGGAAAAGAGCTTAAAGGCACTCCATAAACTGTGGGAGCATTTGAAGGGGAGGTCATAAAGATAAGAGAAAGTATGTGGTTTCTCTTCATGAATATGATAAAGTAACTAGGCTCTGGAGTGTAAAAACAATGTAGCATGGGCACCAAAATGGTGAGTAGGGGTTAACCAGGGTATCACATGTGTTGGTAGGCTCTATACATGGAAGACCAACGACAATAAGATGTTATAAGAAGGTTTAATGTCGCAGTCCATGGAGAAAAGGCTCCTAAAGGATAACATATAGTAAGTTTGTAATGTATGATGCAGAATGAGTGTGACCTAACCTACATGTTGGTTAAAAATATGAACCTTTTATTCCAAGACACATGTAGACAAAATTTGCAATACTTGCCCTCTTGCTTCATAAAGTTAAAACATCGGCCAAAAGTTAACGATTAGTACCAAATATAATAAGTTGACATATCAAACTATATAAAATTGGTTCAAAAATAGAATATTTCTTTCTAAATAGTAAAACAATGAAAAGAAATAGTTCATTTGCACTTTACCACTTTGGAAAGCCTAAAAATCCCTAGAAGTTTGAGTGTTTGTTGCGGTCAATCTGGTGAACCAATTTCAAATTCGTCAGTTGTAGGTAAGTATTTTCAATGTCCTCATTATTTTGCATCCAATTATTTTAAGTTTTAGTTCTTGTATTGAATTTGTAGCTTCATTCTATTTCTTTAGAGGTGCACATGTGGGTGAGACAATGTCGGGTTGCGCCTAAGCTCGATACGCATAAGTGGGCCTTGGCTCACCTGCGTGTGATGTGCAACTATGGTAACTGTTTCCTGCGTGTGGCACAGTAAAAAATTTAAATTGGAATGTTGAAGGACTAATACTCAAATTTTTACAGATATGGTGCTTGTACGGCATGAAAGGGAGCATGAGGCCCTTGACCAGGATGCTCTTGGAGATCCATTAACACTAACTGCATTACAACAATGTGGTTTACTCAATTTTTTTCGAACCGCAAATATGAGAGCATAAAGCCTACTCCTTGAGAATTTGGTGAGGTATTGGGATGTGGATCATATACTTAAAAAACCAATTGAATGAATGTAAAGCAGGGAAGAAAATAATTTTGGTTATGGAAGCATCCTTGTGTCGTTTTTTTTTGAATGGATTCCATGCATAAGTCATAGTACTACGGTCCACCTTTGGATCATCTTGAACCTCATTTAGTTTGGTGGAGTGATATTTTTATGAGACACAGAGGTGGATCCATCACCACTTTATTTAATGATGAATTCCACTCTTAGTGGAGTCGTCAGAACCATTCTACAGAGGATTTCCCTTATGCGGGACTAGATTTTTTGATGATGAATTCCACTCTTGGTGGAGTCGTCAGAACCATTCTATAGAGGAGTTCCCTTATGCGAGATTAGATTTTCGTGGTGATCTTGACTTGATCTTACCTCCTGGAGTGCATGGGGAAACACTGGTAAGTTTCTTTATTTTTTGTTTATTTGGTTTTCTTTTGTATTTTTGAAAATTTATAAGATTTTTATGATGTGAGTACTAATACGATAACATGATGCAAATATTGGGCTTGTACGACCTGATGGTCATCCAAGAGTACTGGTACGTGAGCCACTGCCTACCGAGGGATCCCCAACTACTCTTTCCATAGTGGAGGGTCATATTACATGTTTCACCATGGGAGTTAGACATCTCCGTATAGAGCAGATTCTAATGGAGATGCATCCATGGGTAGTTGGTGTGCCCCCATTATGGATTAGGCTACTATGCAAAGTAGCTACTTTTGTATCCTTCTAGTAGGAGGAAAAGGTTTCTCGTGCATAGGAGGATTTTGATTGATGACAATCTTTTTAGAGACATGTGTTTTTTGTTCTTAGAGATTATCTACATCATGTAGGTCTAGATGCCCATTTTGTATTAAGAGTCACAGTAGAGCAATGTTGAACTCCTATTTTGAACTCAGACCCACTTTTTGTACATTTATCTACTTATATATATCAATAGAGGCTGGATTTATCGACAATATATACAATTTGTACATTGTTTGTCATTTTATTCTTATGTGAGCGAATTATGATACAAATGTATTCCAATGATATAATTAGCTATCAGGTCAGTTAGATGGTTATGTGTCATTGGGATGTGTATGTAAGTGATAAAATTAAATTCTCTTTCTAATAATGAAATTATTAAGAATTTACACAACAACACCGGACAATGGACACGATACACTCCATTTAACTAAGAAATGACCAACTGTGGGTCCAGGTAGACAGTTAGATGTGTAATACCTTAAATAATGGCTTATGACATCAACTCGATTATGGCACTATATTCAGAAATGCTATTATTTGTTGGGTCAGGAGATACTCCATCGGAACTCATGACTTGGCCTTCCAGGTCATAAATGACCCAAGCTGCAGAATCAATATTCCAGGTGTGGTGGCAAGCCTCGTCCAGATAACCCAAAAAAATTTGTATATTTCCAGACATCTGCGAAATGCACACAAGTCTAAATTGACCAAATACCAATATAAGCCATTTACCTAAAAGTAGATGCTACATTACACTAATTACAAAAGAATTTCCTAGACACTAGGTCTAAGCAAAGTAATTTTTAAGATAGAGTCCATTTATAGACCCTAAAACATTTCCAGCATAATATTGAAGTTCATAGGCCCCTTTATCAAGCACTTTCCGAACTATATACGGACCAATACACATCGATGTGAAATTTCTGGAGCCTATCTTGTCATGTTTTTTATCATAAAACAACATGAGATATCCTTCTAAGAAGATCCTTGGACAGACTAACCTATCATACCGTTCTTTCACACGTTTCTTGTTTTCTTTAATAGCGGTTAGAGCATACCTCCTATGTTCGTTTAATGTTCTAAATATAACAAGCATTTTTCTAGTTCGGTAGTATCTAGTAAGAGTTCTATAGCTAACTTGAGTGATGGAATCTCACACCCTGTTGGTAATATAGCCTCGATTCCATGGACCAACTGGAAATGAGTAAATACTTTCGCAGTTTTAACAGAGGTTCGGTATGCCTAGAGAGCATAATAGAGCATAATATGCCAATTGGACCGATGTTTGTTTACCATCCTCTGTAACATGGTTTTTAAATAATTATTACGAGCTTATACTTTCCCATTAGCTTGAGGATAGTGTGGTGATGAGAATTCACGACAAAAACCAAGCTTCTCTGATAGTTCTAACATCATTTTATTTTTGAAATGAGAACCATTGTCGATCACAATTTCCCTAGGTATCTCGAAACAAGTGATTATCTAGTTGAAAACAAAGTGTGTTGCATTTTCACCATCACAACAAAATGTTGGCATCGCTTTGACCCACTTAGTAAAGTAGTCTACGGCCACAATGATGTACTTATGACCATTAGCTGATGTCAGGTTGCATGTAGTAAAGTCAATACCCCACATGGTGAAAGGACCGACGATGACAACTGGATGGAGAGGAGTAGGGTGAGCATGCATATTTTTAGTAAATTTATGACAAAGGTGACATTTCTTAATGGCCTCATGACAATATTTAAATATTGACGTCTATAAATATCATGTGCGATGGATATTCTGGGATTTTTCCATCCTAGATAAATGACCGCCACATGCTCCACTATGGAAATCATTCAGAACCGTTTCAACTTCTTCATGAATTAAAAAACATCTTAGAATGGTATCTCTACCACAATGGTACAATGTATCACCAACAATAACATATTGTCTTGCATGGTGACATATATTACGTTTTTTTTTCACGAGTAGATTGAGGTGGGACCCTCTGGGTTTGTAAATATATTAATATATCGCCACACCAGGGGTCATCTGAGATAATGAGGAATATATGTTCATATGTTAATGATCTGTATTGAACATATATCTCATTCTCTCGAGGTAACTCGGACATTAATTTAGCAAAGGCTAAATATTTTTTGGATTTTACAGAAGCAAACCCTAAATGGAACTCTTGTAAAACAACAACCCATGTATTGTATTTGTCCCCGATTACTCGTCGGGAAAAAAATGTTGAAATGGATTGACATCAACTATGATAGTTTTCCTCCGAAGCATAATATATTGTTTAAGCCATTGGACTGCATGGACAACAACCAATGCAAGCTTCTCAACATGCAAATACCTCAATTCAGGCTCGACCAAATTATTACTTAGATAATAAATGACATGCTCTCTGTAGGAATCATCTTCCCGAACCAAGACCACACCAACTGTAGACTCGGATGTCGCTATATAAATAAGGATGTCTCTATTAAATTCTGGAGGACTCAATAGTGGGGAAGACACCAAGGCCTTTTTTAATGTGTCAAATGATTGTTGGGAATTATCATCCCAAATAAATGGGACCCCCTTCCTAAGTAATCGCATGAAAACCTTAGTGAGTTTAGCGTAATTACCGACAAACCGATGTAAGAAATTACTTGTGCCTTGTAGGCTTTGTAGTTGATTCATATTTTGTGGGGGAGGCAATTGTAGTATCACCTCTACTTTAAAAGGGTCTATCATAATTTCATCCTTAGATACAATAAAACCTAGCAACCGACCTAATTCTACATAGAAGATACACTTATGAGGATTCAAACAAATCCAATAGTAATGACACCTATCGAAGAATGCCTGCAAGTTTTTAGAGTGATCTACGCTTTTATTAGATTTAGCGGTCAATTCATCGACGTAGGATTCTACAATCATCTTTATGTCATGGAAGGAATAGGACATATCTCTTTGGAAGGTGGCCCCGACATTCTTCAAACCGAATGGCATTTTCCTATATGTGAATGTTCCCCAAGGGCATATGAAAGTTGTTTTGTGCTAGTATTCAGGACGTATTTGAATTTGATTATACCCTAAGAATCCATCCATACTCGAGAAACTCTCATTAACAACACATTCATCTATAATTTTATCAATGAACGGGGTGGGCAAGTTATCCTTAGGGAAAGCCAAGTTTAGATCCCAAAAATCTGTATACACACAAATATTTCCTTTTTTTGTCAACATGTACCAAATTAACCCATTTAGTTAAGGGAATATGATAAATGAAGTTTGCACGGAGCAAATTTTCAACCTCTTCTTTAACGACAACATCCTTCCTTGGATTAAGCTGTTGATGTATATGTAACTTCGGAATGTATTTCATCTGTGTATTATATATATATTTATTGTACCCTTATAAGAGATGTGTTATTCCTCTATAAGGAAGTGTCGTCATGTGGATTGACAAGTGTCGCAAGTGTGTGTACTTGCCGATGGGTTATTAGACCACCTTATGGGGTCGGCCCTAATTAATATATAATATAATGTGGATGTACTCAAGTAGACAAGTCGGCCCCAGTAGGTCACTGGGCAAAAAGGTGAGTATAAATAGAGATAGGAGATCTCTATTTTACTCACTCGGAAAAGCATCTATCTCTCTCTCTGAAAAGTGGCGCACTAGTGAGGAGGAGGAGGATCATCTGCTAGGAGACTATCTCTGTATTATTTGGTTGTATTTTGGTTGAGCCATTGCTCTCTCTATCTCTGAGGAAGTTGTGGGGTTTTTCACCTTAGGGTTTTCCCCACGGAAACTCTGTGTCTCTTGTCTCTATGCTTTTGATTCTTGTGATGCTTGTGATGCTTGTCATATTATGATTGTCATGCATTGATATACTGTATATGTTATTCTCTCAGCAAAGATCCTATAGTATTGTGATTTAATACTGAAAATTTAACATGGTATCAGAGCTTAACTGAGAAGAAGACATTTTGCAGTGACGGAAGCTTGTATTCTTTGTTTATTGGGTTTCTCTCCATAGATTTTTGAAATTCAGTATAGTAGATTGGATCTACTCATCAAGGCGCATCTATCTGTCCAATCAGAATTCAGTTCCGAGCATTTTCAGATTTGGCCCTAAAAATTAGGGTTTCCACAAAAATAGGAATTTCTGGAAACTGAAGGTACAGCTGGAAGCTCCTTGCAAAAATCGAAGGTTTGAGCTTTGGATCGAGATTTTTGGCTGGGTAGATCTCCGGGAAACTCAAACCCTAATTCAGGGCTCTCCCCAGTAAACCCGGGAGGACAAAAAGGCAATTTTGAAGGGCAAGACTTTGCTGATCTCAAATTCTGAATGTACTAGGCTGATCAGCTCTCCAAGGCGCATCTTTCTATCCTTTCGGAATTTTGAAATTCACATTTTGAATTTTTAGGGTTTCTCTGACAAACCCTAATCCGGGACCAGATCCAGTTTTCAGCACTTCAAGTGGTAAGTTCTAAATCTTTTCTATTTCCATTTGAAGTACTCTTAAAGATGTCTCTTCACACCAAGCTTGAGGATAAGCTTGAAGGGGTTGATAACTTCCGAGCCTGGAAGTATAGGATTGGGCTAATCCTGGAAGAGAATGAGTTGGACTCATATGTGAAAGAAGACATCCCTATCCCAGAGGATGAAGAGGCCAAGGCATTGCACAAGAAGAACTTGGTCAAGGCAAAGAGAATCATTGCTGATTCTATCAAAGACCATCTCATACCCCATGTGTCTTCTCTCAAGACACCCAAGGAGATGTTTGAATCCTTGACCAAGCTATTTGAAGGAAAGAACATAAATCGGAAGATGACCCTGCGGAACCAATTGAAAGCAGTAAAGTTTCAGAATGGAGAAACCATTCAATCCTATTTTTCAAGGGTCTCTCAGATCAAGGAACAATTGGAAGCAGTAGAGGAAATGGTGGAGAATGGTGAGGTGGTAATGACTACTCTAAATGGCCTACCTAGGTCATGGGATTCCTTTATTCAAGGAATTTGTGCAAGGAAGAAGTTGATCTCTTTCAGTAGGCTTCGGGAAGAATGTTCTCAAGAAGAAGCTAGACTTATAGCCCGTGAGGAAAAGATGGGAGGTGAAGATCAAGCTCTTGCAGCTCACACTAAAAGAAGTAAATCCAAGAAGGAATCATCTCATAATAGAAGATTCTCTCACCATCATCATTATCATAAAGATAAGAAAGAACTCAGATGCTTCACTTGCAATGAGAAGGGACATTTTGCTTCAGATTGTCCCAAGAAGAAGAAAGACAACAACAGCTTCAGTAAGAAGAAGAAGGGCAGCAAAAGAAGATTTCATGCTCATGCTGCCGAAGATGATGAACCCCCAAAGAAGAAGGCTAAGGCAGAAAGCAGTAGTGATGATGACTCATCAAGTGAAGAAGAGTATGTTTTAATCTCTGCACTCACTGGTACCATCTCCCATGGTTGTAATGATTGGTTGATTGATAGTGGGGCTTCCAAACACATGACTGGGTTCAAGGAATCCTTTATGAACCTTTCTGAACATGAATCACCCCATAAGGTGAAACTTGGGGATGATTATCAATATCCAATCAAAGGAAGTGGTGAAGCTTCTTACAACCTAGATTCTGGAAAATCTCTGAAGATGAAGGAAGTCCTCTATGTACCTGGACTCAAGAAGAACTTACTCTCCATCTCTGCTTTAGATGCAAAAGGTATGAGGGTTGCATTTGTTGATGGCCAAGTACTAATGTGGCCAAAGGGAAAGACCATGGATGATGCAGTAGTGATTGGAGAGCAAGAGGGAGGCTTGTATAAACTAAAGGGTCAACCTGAACATGCCATGATACATGAATCCATGGAGCCAAGTGAACTTTGGCATAGGAGACTTGCTCACATGCACTATAGAGCACTTCCAATTGCAAGCAAGGCTGTAGAAGGTCTTCCTGAAATCAAGACCAAACATGAAGGTGTTTGCAAAGGATGTGCAAAAGGTAAGAACATTAAGAAGGATTTCCCAAGCAGTGAAAGCAAGGCAAAAGACATCCTGGAAATCATCCACTTAGATGTATGTGGCCCCATGTCATCCAGTTCCCTAAGTGGGTATGTTTACTATGTATCATTCATTGATGATTTCTCCAGGAAAACTTGGGTATACTTCTTGAAGGGCAAAGATGAGGTGCTTGATAAATTCAAGGAATTCAAAACCTTGATGGAGAATCAAACTGACAAGAAAATCAAGACATTCAGATCTGACAATGGTGGAGAATTCACCTCAAATGACTTCAAGAAGCTTTGCAGTGATTCAGGGATTAAGAGGGAGTTGAATGCTCCTTATAATCCTCAACAGAATGGAGTTGCAGAAAGGAAGAACAGAACTATCATGGAAGCAGCAAGGGCAATGTTGCATGACCAGGATCTTCCTATGCATCTATGGGAAGAAGCAGCTAGAACAGCTGTATATGTGCAGAACAGAACACCCCACAAGATATTGGACAACAAGACACCAGAAGAAGTCTTTTCTGGTAAGAAACCTGAAGTCAGCCATCTCAGAATATTTGGTTGTCCAGTATACACTCATGTCCCAAAGGAGAAGAGGACTAAACTAGATCCTTCAGGAAAGAAGGGTATCTTTGTGGGTTATAGTGAAAGCTCGAAGGCTTACAGAATATATTTTCCAGGGTTCAAGAAGATTGATGTCAGCAGGGATGTAACATTTGATGAGAATTCAACATTCATCAAATCAAGAAAGGCACCTACCGAAGTTTATGAAGAACCTAAGGAAACAAGATTTCAGGACACTACCATGACTGAAGCAGTTCCAGAAACTGCTCGTGAGTTTGAAGATCCACAAGAACCTGTAGATCCACCCCGTGAGGATAACTCTCACAAGAGGAAACCTGCATGGGCTAGAGAGCTCATTCATGATGCAGAAATATTTGGCATTCCAGAAGAAGAACACAGAGCAAAGAAGAGAACCAGATCACACACCAGTTATGTTGCTTTACTCTGTGACATCATGAACAAAGAGCCTTCCAGTTATGAAGAGGCAGCAAAAAAGAAAGAATGGAAGGATGCTATGGTTGAGGAATACCAATCAATTATGAAGAATGATGTTTGGGATGTTGTCCCAAGACCTAAAGGGAAGTCTGTTGTGACTTCCAAGTGGATCTACAAAATCAAGCATGCTGCAGATGGCAGTGTGGAAAAATATAAAGCAAGATTCGTAGCTCGTGGTTTCTCTCAGAAGGAAGGAATAGACTATGAAGAAACCTTTGCACCTGTAGCCAGATATACTTCCATCAGAACAGTACTTGCCCTGGCTGCAGCAATGAAATGGAAGATACACCAGATGGATGTCAAGACTGCTTTCCTGAATGGTGTAGTAGAAGAGGAAGTATATGTGGAACAGCCACTCGGCTTTGAAATACATGATAGGGAATCTTATGTATGCAGATTGAAGAAAGCCTTGTATGGCTTGAAGCAAGCTCCCAGAACCTGGTATGGTAGGATGGACAGTTTCCTATCTAGTTTGGGCTTTACCAAGAGTAAAGCGGATTCCAACCTTTACTACAAGGTTGAGGAAGGGAATCCTATGATTCTACTACTATATGTGGATGACCTATTTGTGACAGGAGATGACAGAATGATTGCAGATACCAAGAGGAAGCTTGCAGCTGAATTCGATATGAAAGATTTGGGAATGATGCACTATTTCCTAGGTATGGAGGTGTGGCAGAATGCAGGTGGGATCTTCCTTGGTCAAGGGAAGTACACAGTAGATATCCTGAAGAGATTTGGGATGATGGATTGCAAGGCCATGGCCACACCTATGGCATCGAATCTGAAGCTTCTTTGTGATGCTTCATCTGAGCCAGTTGATGTTTCTATGTATCGTCAGATGATTGGGTCCTTGATGTACCTGACGAACACGAGACCAGATATTTGCTTTGCTGTGAACACATTGAGCCAGTTCCTGACGGATCCAAGGAGTGTTCACCTGGTTGCTGTAAAGCATGTTCTGAGGTACCTGAAGGGTACAGTGGATTATGGGCTCAGATATGAGGCGAATCAAAAGTTTAACCTGCTGGGTTATGTTGATTCAGATTGGGCTGGCAGTGCTGCAGATAGGAAGAACACATCTGGGTGTTGCTTCAGTATGGGATCAGGTGTGATCTCTTGGTTTAGCAGGAAGCAGTCCTGCGTAGCACTGAGTACAGCTGAGGCAGAGTATGTTGCAGCCTGTTCAGCTAGTTGTGAGGCAGTATGGCTACGGAAGCTACTGTCTGAGTTATTTGATCTCCCGTTGGAGGCTACTGGTGTTTTTTGTGATAACCAGAGTTGTGTGAAGCTGTCCGAGAACCCAGTGTTTCATGACAGGTCGAAACACATAGAGATCAAATATCACTACATCAGGGATATGGTGCAGAGAGGAGCTGTGAAGCTCCTGTATGTTGCGACGGACGAGCAGATTGCAGATGTGTTGACGAAGCCACTAGCCAGGGTGAAGTTCGAGTACTTCAGAGAGAGGCTTGGCGTTCTTCAGATCGAGGACACTTCGAGGAAGAAGTGATGGACACATTTGCTGAAGCCATTCCAAGAATGTTGGAAGGAGGATCCTTCACATGGCTGTGGATGTAAGCGCTGGATGATGAGCATCAGGATGATGTTCTGGTTTCTGCTGGATATGATCAGTTGGATCATTCTTGTATGTATGTACGCATCATGTTGGATGCTGGATATGATCAGTTGAATCATTTATGTATGTATGTACGCATCATGTTGGATGCAGGATATGATCAGTTGGATCATTTTTGTATGTATGTATGCATCATGTAGATGCTGGATATGATCAGTTGGATCATGTGTATGTATTTTGTATATGCATCATGTTGGATGCTTGGACCATGTATCTGTGTATGTATCAGGTGGGTACGTTGTATGATCAGATGGATCATGTATGGTGATATGTATCATGTATTTGTATTTGTATCAGGTAGATACTTGGTATGCATCAGGTAGATGCATTGATGATCAGGAGGATCATGTATGATGATATGTATCAGGTAGATACTTAGTATGCATCAGGTAGATGCATTGATGATCAGGATGATCATAGATGACGAGCTTCAGGATGTTGCTCCAGATGACATGCAGCAGGATGTTGCAGTGATGATGATCAGGATGATCATGGGTACATCAGGATGATGTATGGTGAGTATCAGTTTGATACTCTGTGGCCGTGGATCAGGTTGTGCAGATAAGCATGTAATTTGTGCCCTGGGAGATTTGCAGATGGTCTTTCGAGGTTTTGCCTATGGCATGTAATTTGTGCCCTGGGACATCTGGCAAATGCTCTTTCGAGGTTTTGCTTGGGAGGACATATAATTTGTGCCCTGGGAGATCTGCAGATAGTCTTTCGAGGTTTTGCCTATGGCATGTAATTTGTGCCCTGGGATATCTGGCAGATGCTCTTTCGAGGTTTTTTCCTATGGCATGTAATTTGTGCCCTGGGAGATCCGATAGGTTGAGCTGTGTGCTCGTAATCAGTCCTGGGATTCTCTTGCGAGGTTTTGCCATGACCACATGTAATTTGTGCCCTGGGAGATCCGATAGGTTGAGCTGTGTGCTCGTAATCAGTCCTGGGATGCTCTTGCGAGGTTTTGTGGTGAGGTCACATATAATTTGTGCCCTGGGAGATTTGCAGATGGTCTTTCGAGGTTTTGCCTATGGCATGTAATCTGTGCCCTGGGACATCTGGCAAATGCTCTTTCGAGGTTTTGTGACGCACGTAAAAGTCCCGAGGATTCCACAGTATGGCCAGTGATGACGAAGACCTGCAGGTGGTGGGCCTACATCCAGTATGAAAAAGGACTGGCTCTGTAGAACTTCCTATGACGAGTAGAGACAGAGATTGGATGAGATAGCAGCAGTAGTGACGATGACGATGACGATGATCCAGAGAAGAAGACTTGTCTAGCAGATCTGTGTCGAGAAATACATTCCTAGTTAAGAGGGAGTGTTGATGTATATGTAACTTCGGAATGTATTTCATCTGTGTATTATATATATATTTAGTGTACCCTTATAAGAGATGTGTTATTCCTCTATAAGGAAGTGTCGTCATGTGGATTGACAAGTGTCGCAAGTGTGTGTACTTGCCGATGGGTTATTAGACCACCTTATGGGGTCGGCCCTAATTAATATATAATATAATGTGGATGTACTCAAGTAGACAAGTCGGCCCCAGTAGGTCACTGGGCAAAAAGGTGAGTATAAATAGAGATAGGAGATCTCTATTTTACTCACTCGGAAAAGCATCTATCTCTCTCTCTGAAAAGTGGCGCACTAGTGAGGAGGAGGAGGATCATCTGCTAGGAGACTATCTCTGTATTATTTGGTTGTATTTTGGTTGAGACATTGCTCTCTCTATCTCTGAGGAAGTTGTGGGGTTTTTCACCTTAGGGTTTTCCCCACGGAAACTCTGTGTCTCTTGTCTCTATGCTTTTGATTCTTGTGATGCTTGTGATGCTTGTCATATTATGATTGTCATGCATTGATATACTGTAGATGTTATTCTCTCAGCAAAGATCCTATAGTATTGTGATTTAATACTGAAAATTTAACATAAGCGGTCTAAGCTTTTTCCAGAACAGGCTGAGCATTGGGATAAGTCTTGATTTCATGTTCGACAACAGGCAGGTCAATTCTTGGCATTTCCTCATAGGACCAGGCAAAGACGTCTCTATACTCTTTAAATAGTGTTGTGTATATTTTTATTTCCTCTGGTGAACAATCAACACCGAATAAAAACATTTTCTACAAAGCATGGGGTCCTAGAAATATCGATAGGTATAGTCTTAAAGATATTTGTCATGTTACCTTCAACATAAAAATACGAAGGTGCCAGATGGCTCCCATACCATTCCATAGGGATTGGCTTGATAGTTATGTTCATGTCAATTCTAAGATCATTTTGAGCTGGTAGGAAAGATGCATTTTGGTGCATATCCTTCCACCACCTATCCCCTAAAGACATTTCCTCTAGAATTGCTTTGTTTGATGGCAATGTGGTGTCTAAAGTATCATGGCATGACAAAGAACTGAAGACCCACACGGGCATTGAATACAGGTCATTTGTGTCCAAATTAGAATGTATACCAGTATGGTCTCCTTCATTTGAAATAGTAGCTTGATAAGCTATCTCGGCAACAGACAATGTTGAGTTTTCTTGACTACATCAAGCTTCAATAGTTGGCATTTTCCAAGGGTCATTCAAATATGAAGTTTTAAAATGTGACACCTTAGGTGTGGAAGACATGGAAACAGTAGTATTGCATGTATCGGGGATGCACTTGCGTGCAAGTCAGGTGGGGGAAGGTTGAAAGTTCCCATGAATGTAGGCTACATTCTCACTCCAACATTTTCTCAATCTTTCGTGGGATGGGAAACTAGGGGTATGTTAGAGCCATTTTGATGATTTGGACCATTGGTACTAAATGACAATTGACCAATAGTAACAATATTCCCATTATGAGGAAACTTGATGAGTTTAAATATTGAAGACACCACGGCCCAACTCCTCCCTAGCAGTAAATTATAGTCAAGTGGAGAGTTCTCCACTTCCACTTCTACAATAACTGTTCCCCCCCCCAGCTCTACTAGAAGTGATAGGATAATCCCATGAGGTTTGAAAAAGTGTCCATCAAAATCCTTTAGCATTGTGACCGGAGAAACCTCATCAGGTGACCAAATGGCCTTCCAGCATGATAAAGACATCATGCAGGTAGAGGAACCTTCATCAACAACCACTCAGTGTATAGTAGACTTTCAAGAAACCACCTGGATTTGAAAAGACACATTATGAGGTAAGCGAGGTTTCGAATTCTCGCAATCAAAGGTAATAGTTTGACTATTGAAGGAATCGAAAGCACCTAAAGCTGAAAGTATTTTTATGCACTGGGTTGGGAAACTTTGCAGAACCTCTAATGTGGAAATTGCATAAGGAGCTTCTGTTAAATCCTCGACTATGTTGTAGTGTTGTGCAGTGTGTGCATTAGGGTTGTACAAAACCTTATTCATGACACTTTACGGTATCTTAAGCATAGTATCATTTGGTGGCTTTTCTATGTATAATGGAGGAGCCACATCATCCTCCACAATTTATTTCCATTTAGATCCATACGTTGGCGTATCATAAGTTTTTCTTCTGGTATGGAGGTGGATGTCGTGTTCACACACAAAAACTTGGCTTTGACCAAAGTGTTAACAAAAACAGGATCGCAGAGCAATAACAATAAACAGAAATGCAAATATAATCACACATACACATTACAAGAGAGACACAGATATATCGTGGTTCACCCAACTTGGGCTACGTCCACACTGAATTTGCCAGTCCTTATTATTATTACCGTCCAGCAAGTCGAAGGGATATAACCTGCAGCACAACCGCTGCACTTCCTCTTCTCTGTTTCACAGTCTCTCTCCTGATCTCAAAGATCTTTACAATGCATAAAACCTAATACATCAACAACCCTAGCCGTATTACAATGTCTTTCTTTTATAAGGAAAATACAATGGGAAAATACCACGAGATACCCAAAACCATGGGCCCGCAAAACAGCTGGCGAAAACAGCCCCAAAAATTTTCTTCGGGGGCGCTGCCCCCAAACCCCCGCCAAGGGACTGCTAGCCCCCGGACCCCCCTAGAACCCCATGGGGGGGGCAATGCCCCCCCACACCCCCTCGCTGGGGTGAGTGTACAGTCCACCTACATATCATATAGAACTGGGGTACAAACATGGCTGATACAATATCATCTATGAGACTAGAAGATCTGGCTCCACAACCAACAATCTCCCACTTGGAGACTGATCACAACAACTCCACCGCTGCTGCACTTGCTGGACTTGGACTTGGAAAATTTCTCCTCTTCACCTTCATGCTAGAAGGCCAACTGAAACCGAGCACAAACTCAGTTTCTCTCTGGTCACTACCTTTGTGAACATGTCTACAGGATTCTGGCTAGTATGTATCTTTTCCAACTTTAACAGTTCATCTTCCAGAACATAGCGTATGAAATGGTACTTGAGCTGTATATGTTTAGTCCTGGAATGGAATGCTGAGTTCTTTGCAAGGTGAATGGCACTCTGGCTGTCACTATACAATCTGCTATCCTTCTACTTGTTACCCACTTCCTCCATAAACCTCTGCAACCAAATCATCTCTTTACTAGCCTCTGTAATGGCAACATACTCTGCTTCTGTTGTTGAAAGTGAAACAACCTTCTGTAGTTTCAAAATCCAGCTTACTGCTGTTCCACCTACAGTAAACACATACCCTGTGGTACTCCTCCTGCTATCCTTGTCACTTGCCATATCTGCATCAACATATCCCTGTAGAACAGTGTCTGAACCTCCAAAACATAATGCCTCAGTAGTAGTACCTCTCAAATACCTGAGAATCCACTGTACTGCCTTCCAATGTTCTTTACCTGGATTATTCATATATCTGCTCACAACTCCCACTGCATGTGCAATATCTGGTCTTGTGCACACCATGGCATACATCAAGCTGCCAACTGCTGATTGATAGGGAACCTTGGACATGTAATCTGTCTCTTCTTGTGTCTTGGGACACATTTCCTTACTTAGACTGAAATGGCTAGCCAAAGGTGTACTTACAGGTTTTGCATTCTGCATTCTGAACCTCTCCAACACCTTTTGTATGTACTCACTTTGAGACAATGTCAATTTGCGATTTTTCCTGTCTCTCATTATTCTCATACCAAGGATTTGCTTTGCAGCACCCAAATCCTTCATCACAAATGAATTAGCTAGCTTCCTTTTGAGTACATTTATATCCTGCATGTCAGACCCTGCAACAAGCATGTCATCAACATACAATAACAAGATAATATATCTTCCATTGTCTAGCTTCTTGAAATAAACACAGTGGTCAGAATGACATCTACTATAACCTTGTTCTGTCATAAACCTGTCAAACTTTAGATACCACTGCCTTGGAGCTTGCTTCAAGCCATACAAGCTCTTTTTCAACCTGCATACCAGATCCTCCTTACCTTTGACCTCATACCCTTGTGGATGCTGCATATATATTTCTTCCTCCAAATCCCCATGAAGGAAGGATGTTTTTACATCTAACTGTTCAAGATGCAAATCTTCTACCGCCACTAGACTTAAGATAGTCCTAATTGAAGTCATCTTAACAACAGGAGAAAATATTTTATCAAAATCTATACCTTTCTTCTGTGCAAACCCCTTTACAACAAGTCTGGCCTTGTACCGCTTCTTACCTCCTTCTTCTTCCTTCAACCTGTAAATCCATTTGTTTTGCAATGCTCTTTTACCAGCAGGCAACTGAACCAAATCCCAAGTCTAGTTTCCTACCAATGAGTCCATCTCTTCATTCATGCCTTGCTCCCACTTCTTTCTAGTTTCCACCTGCATTGCTTCTTCATAACATTCTGGTTCACCAGAATCAGTCATCAATAAATAATACATTGAAGGAGAGTATCGTTCAAGGAGTCTACTTAACCTGGTAGATCTTCTTACTGTTGCAGGAGTTTCAGATACTTGCTGCTGCTCTTGATTTTCTGGCACCTTCGGAACTTCATTTTCTTTAACTTCATCAAGCACTATGTACTCTGTGCTTTCCTTTTCCTGTTTCTTTCCCTGCAACTGATCTTTATACATGACCTTTTCATTGAATATCACATCTCTACTCCTGATGATTTCGTTATTTTCATAATCCCATAAACGATAACCAAATTCATCAACCCCATATCCAATAAAGGTACATTTCTTGGATTTAGCTTCAAGCTTTGTTCTATTTTCTTTATCAATATGGACAAATGCTTCACAACCAAACATTCTCAGAAATGAGTAGTTTACCTTTTTATCTGTCCATGCTTCCTCTGGAATACCACCATCCAAAGCACTTGAAGGTCCTCTGTTTATTAAATAAACAGCAGTATTTACAGCATCCGCCCAAAACTGTAAGGGCAACCCTGCATGCAGTCTCATACACCTTGCACGCTCCATGATCGTTCTGTCCATCCTTTCTGACACACCATTTTCCTGTGGTGTTCCCGGGACTGTCTTCTCTCTACGAATCCCATGATAAGAACAGTAACTATCAAACTCCTTGCCGCAGTACTCACCTCCATTATCAGATCTGAGACACTTCAATATTTTTCCTGTCTCATTCTCAACCAAAGCTTTCCACTTCTTAAAAGTAGCAAACACATCAGATTTCTGTCTAATGCAATAAACCCAAGTTTTTCTAGTTGCATCATCAATAAATGTAACATAATAATGAGAGCCACCAAGAGACTGTACCTGAGCCGGTCCCCATACATCTGTATGCACAAGCTCTAATTTTTCATTCTTCTTCTGTTTCCCAACCCTGAGAAATCTGACTCTCTTCTGTTTTCCATAAACACAGTTTTCACAGAATTCCAAACTTACCTGCTTCAAATCCGGCAGCAACTTCCTTGAGTGGAGTATCTGCATCCCCTTCTCACTCATGTGGCCAAGCCTATGATGCCACAATGCTGTATCTGTTCCTGTGGAAGCTAAAGAGATAGAATGGTCAGTATTATGAGGACACAAATACAACGTACCTACTCTGTCTCCTTTTGCTATCACCATTGATCCTTTAGTGATCTTCCACCACTTTTCTCCGAACGTAGATAGACAGCCGCCATCTCCCAACTGCCCTGTTGAGATCAGATTTCTTTTCATAGCAGGAATATGCCTAACATCTTTCAACAACCAATCAGTTCCATTCTTAACTTTTATCCATACCTTACCCATTCCAACAATTTTACATGGTTCATCATCACCCAATAAAACATGTCCAAAATCGCCGGGAACATACTCATGAAAGTATTTCCTATGGGGTGTAGCATGACATGAAGCTCCTGAATCTACTACCCAATAATCACTAGTATTATCTAATGCAAGAATCAAAGCATCTTGTAACACATCACCTGCTACATTTGCTTCCTGGGTAGTTTCCTTCTGTGCATCTCCTTTCTTCTTTAGAGATTTGCAGTCTTTCTTCAGATGTCCTTTCTTTCCACAGTTCCAGCACTCTATCTTTCCCAGTCTGGACTTGGATCTGCCCGTTTTAGATTTTCCATGATTACCTTGGCTCTTTCCTCTCTCCTTTTGTCTTCCTCTGCTCTCCATGGTCAACGCATTACCTGATGTCTCACCTGAGCTTTTTCTTCGCATTTCCTCGCTAAGAATAACACCAATAACATCATCAAATTTCAAGGTGTTTGAACCAGAGACTGAGTTACTTACAGCCATGACCAAGCTATTCCAGCTTTCTGGCAATGAACACAAGATTAGAAGAGCCCTAACCTCATCATCAAAGTTCACACTTACATAACTTAGCTGATTTGTAACCGTATTAAACTCATTTAAATGATCAGTAACAGATCCACCTTCAGACATCTTCATATTAAATAAACGCTTCATTAGAAATACCTTGTTGGAAGCCGAGGGTTTTTCATACAGCTTACCCAATGCTTTCATCAAACCCTTTGTTGTCGTTTCTTTTGAGATATTGAAAGCCATCGACGAAGCCAGGCTCAACCGTATTGTTCCCAGAGCCTTTCTGTCAAGAACCACCCATTCTTCGTCCTTCATAGTCGTCAGCTGCTTTGCTTTTCCTCCCAACGGTAGGAATAGATCCTTCTGGTACAGATAGTCCTCCATTTGCATCTTCCATAACCCGAAGTTTTGGCCGTTAAACTTCTCGACCTTAAACTTTCCTTCTTCTGCCATTGCTCCCACTCGAACCAGAAACCCTAGCTTCCTGCGGGTTTAACTGCCAAATAGACCTTTGGCTCTGATACCAATTGTTAGAAGAAACAGGATCGCAGATCAATAACAATAAACAGAAATGCAAATATAATCACACATACACATTACAAGAGAGACACAGATATATCGTGGTTCACCCAACTTGGGCTACGTCCACACTGAATTTGCCAGTCCTTATTATTATTACCGTCCAGCAAGTCGAAGGGATACAACCTGCAGCACAACCGCTACACTTCCTCTTCTCTGTTTCATAGTCTCTCTCCTGATCTCAAAGATCTTTACAATGCATAAAACCTAATACATCAACAACCCTAGCCGTATTACAATGTCTTTCTTTTATAAGGAAAATACAATGGGAAAATACCACGGGATACCCAAAACCATGGGCCCGCAAAACAGCTGGCGAAAACAGCCCCAAAAATTTTCTTCGGGGGCACTGCCCCCGAACCCCCGCCAAGGGACTGCTAGCCCCGGGACCCCCCCTAAAACCCCATGGGGGGGGCGATGCCCCCCCACACCCCCCCCGCTGGGGTGAGTGTACAGTCCACCTACATATCATATAGAACTGGGGTACAAACACGGTTGATACAATATCATCTATGAGACTAGAAGATTTGGCTCCACAACCAACACAAAGTTCCCCCGTTGAGTGAGGAACCCTAATTTCCCCCTTGCGAGGATCTGAGATTTGATTGAGCCATAGCAACCATCTATTGTTGTGGTTGAGGAAATGGGTTCGTGAGCGCAATAGGTTGCTTGGAACCTTCCTGTTGCACCAACATTTTTTGTGCTATTTCTATTTTGGGACATTTGTAGGTTAAATGGTCTTCCTTACACAAAACACAAGGAAATTTTACTTTACCTTTGTCCTTCTTATCCCTACCGACATTGTTTTTTTTATTGTTATTATTGCTATTGTTTGCATTGTTATTAGCTTTGTTCCCTGACTTTTTATTCTTGTTCTTTTTTCGCTCCAGGTTGTTGGCTTCCCTTAGGACTGGTTGTTTGAATTGTCAAGACATCCTCTAAAGGGTTGGGGTTGGTGTTTTTTGTGTTGTTTGAAGTATCTACCAGTGAATTTTGGGCTACTAAGTGTGTAACTTGGCTAGCTATCGTGTTTTCTTTTGAACCAATCACACCATCAGCATGTGGTTCAGGGACCACTTTCCTTGGATCGGTGTTTGCTCGAGGAGAATTAGGAAATATCTCATATAGAATTCTAGACTGAGAATAAACTAAGTCCAGTTGTTGAGATTTGATGATAGCGTGCTCTTCGTTTTAAACCCCTAAGAGGGATACATCTTTCACAATACATGGTTGTAATGACTTAATGAACCAGTTCATCAAGAATTCATTGGGTATTTGTGTTTTAATCAAACTCCTTCTCTGCCATTCATGTATGTGATCGGAGATATGTGTAGAACTATCTTGACAAAATGAATTTAATAATTTAGTACCAGTTCGTAGCAAACCAATAACTGAAAGTGGTTCAAGAAGGTCATTCCAATAGCATCAAAAGTTTGGAAAGAAGCACATGGTAACTAAATACCATTTTGCTTCCATCCATGTCAAAGTCCTTTGGAAGAATCTAAGTCTAATTGAATCATCCATCAACGAGCTGGATGGACACCATAGATTAAATTTCATCGCATGGTTTGTAGGGTCTTCCTTAGGTTTTCCTTCAAACTTAGGAATGTTTGAAGGAAACTTTGTATGGAGGGGTGGCCAACTGGGGTTATGTAGGAATGGATAATTGGTCAACTTTAGCAGATTAGGAAAATTCAAAGTATCCAAAAAGGGAAATTTTGTTCGTGCTAAATTATTCCAAGATCCAGGAGCATTAGGTGTCCATTGATTTGCATTCAAAGTGTTTAAAATTGGATTGTATTGACCAAATTTTTGATTGAATTGAGGTTGCAAGAAAGGTTGGTTAAACCCTCCTGATATTCCTCCCATGCTTCTTGTAGGTCTATTTCTTATTAATGAACTGAGTGCAAGGTTTACAATGGTTGGTCCACTTGTCCCGAAAAAGGGGATGTTCCCAAATGGAGAATTCTTCCCCCAGGGAAATCCAATGCTTTTTCCCCCCATCCCAACAATATTGTTATAAGGAAAATGTTATGAGAAAGTGTTACTAACACTTGTGCCCCCCATGGATTGGGAGGGTAAACTCATCTGGGGCATGGTGAAACCACTAATAGCCTCTGAGACATGGGTGGGGTTTGGGACGAATAGAAGTCCACTAGAAGGTACTGAGGGGCCACTTCCCGATGTAGTAGTATAAGTTGACAAAGGAGGTATTATGGTAGTTATGGACTGAAATCCTGAAAATTTCATTCCAAAAGAGAAAGGATTTGTTCCTAGGAAACAGTAAGAAGGTCCTCTGGTTAAAATCATGGATGATGATGGATTCCATCTGTAGCTAAGATTTGATGATGCATTTGCATCACCTCCTTGTATAGGTGTATCACTAATTGTGGGGGTCAGTTCCCCAATACCTGGTGTTTCACCAATACCGGCCATAGGTGACCAATCCAATGAAGGACCGCTAGGTCCAGGAATATCAAACTCAATTCCTTGTGTAAAATTCGGATTCTGTGAAGGGTTAAAAAATCTTGAAGCATCGGTGAGATACTTTATAGAGGGAAGTTCTAAGTTCTCTTCTGGATGGGAATAAACTATTAAGGGATAATCGTCAATTTTCCCTTCAACGTCATTAAATTGAACTTCCTATGATGAGGATTCCAATTTTGTAGAACTAAAATTGTTTTCTTGGTTGGGTTGTTGAATGTTTGGTTCTTGATTCTCTTCCTCTTCCCCTTGAGGGGGTGGACTATTGTAATCTAGTCTTCGTCTGGGCACAAGTACTTCTCTCTATTCAAGAGAGTGTCCTTTTAATCTATGATATCTATGCAGAGGTTGATCAGCCACGATGGCTCGTAGGAGACTCAAAGGAGAGGTCTAAAAAAGAAAAACAACAAACACCATACACTAGAAAGTCCCTATCGGTTGCAACAAGCCAACAACCCTCACAATGAAAATCGCTTGGCTACAAGTGCCATTCACTATAGAGTTAAAGATATGGTCTCCCAAATATTAGCCTGGGATGACCAGGGCCCAAGTCTAATCAGTGACGATGAAAGAGCAGTTACCAAGGTTGGGCGTGTTTCCCTTCTTGGTGCAAGTGTTTTTCCAGATAAAGTTGTAAAATTTCCTCCAAGGGTACTAATGCTCCAGTCACTAGGTCCTCCCATGGTGGTCATAGAAAATCCTCTGCTAGCACCTATGTATGACCTTAAAGACAAGATTCCAAAGCTACCAATCCGTAGACAGTTCCAGAGGGAACATTCGCAGGCCGGGATCGTACATATGGGCAGGGTAACTAAGCCCGAAACTCTACAACATCACTCTATATTGATGAAATTCCCCGTACATGTAAAACCTTTGGTTGATGCTTGATTAGGTGTTGGAGGGATCTCTCTGCAACTTAACCTCACACAACCTCGTGCTTGACTATTTTGTTAGAGGAGCTTCCCGGCCACACCCTTACAGGATTGGATTTCCTTCCTTATTAAAGAAACTTATGTTTAACAAGTTTGAGTGATCTTGGAGGAGTTAACTCTCAACTCCCTACCTCCAAAATCTTGGCTTAGCTATTAGGTGCGTTTCTAACTAGAAGAAAACCTAAGATCTTATCTCAAATTCTTTTTGCTTGTTAAAAAATATAATGTTAAGAACTTTCAAAAGAAAAATTTTGCAACTAAAAGAAGTATGAATTCAAACTAATACACTTTTAACCCCTTTTAACTGAAAAAGTTGTTGCACCCTTCAATAGCTACAATGCTCTTTTCATCTTTTCAATAATCTAATAAATGCAATGCGAGCTTAGTTATGCAATGCAAGTTCGCTACAATGCTCTTTTCATCTTTTCAATAATCTCATAAATGTAATGCAAGCTTTTTTATGCAATGCAAAAACATTTTTTTTGTTTTTTCTATGCCAAATAAAACGAAAGACACTTTTTATTTTTTGATATAAAATGCAACTTTTGTGCAAAAATCAAAACAAAAGGTAATTTAAAATTCTAAATGTTTTTCAAAAAACAAATGATCACACTAAAAGATTGCAAACCATGCACAAATTCATTTGACAAAATATCCAACCTATTTTGTTTTTCTTTTACAATATACAAAAGAAGAAGACTAGGAACAACTACACCTAGGGACCAATGCAAACAAACTTTCAAATCTCTATTATGCAAAAGAAAAAGCAGCCACAAACTCAAAGTTTTTCGATATGCTAACTATGTTATTTGGAGAAAAGTATATCATGATACTTTTAGACTCCACTCAAGCAAGCAACCTACTCATCTACATTGTTTGGGAAGGCTTGATTCTGCACTCCACTTGTGCAATTAGTGATTGAAACAAATTACAACCCCAAGCATCTACTTCATAAGAGGATAAAAAGTATAAAACTTGAAAAGGTGGAAAGTAAAAACCAACAAGTTTAACTTGGAAACTTTGGTATAATTCTCAAAAGATCGAACTGAAAAAATGAAAATGCAAGTTCAACTCCACATTCACAAAGGGATGTAGAAATTTACAAACAATATGCAAGTTCACCAAAAATCGCTAAAGTAAAAAATGTTGATGGCAAAGATATTTCAAATAAGACTCTTCTCTCAACAAGTCCTCAGAATTGGTTGAAAGGAAAGGTATTACAAAATACTAGCCTTTATACTCATATCAAAGTGCCAACAATCTCAAAAGCACTTCTAGTAGAAAACAAGGTCAAATCAAAATACTACTTGAAAGTACTTAAAGCCCACATCCATGCAAGGATTCAAGTGAAAATACTTCAAGGAAGACAAAATACTACCTTACAAAATTTAACATTGATCTTTATCAGTCCAATATTATCATTCACCAAAGCATATAGAGTCTAGGTAAAATCGTCAATTAGGGTTTGATCAATAAGGTCTTTATAAACAATCCATAATGGATGAAGAGGGGTGCAAAACCCCTAGAAGACCTCAGAAAATCCTTTCAAAAAGATAGTGAGTTTAAGAAAAATCCAAGACAAATTCAAAGGTTGAACAATGTTTTTTAAAATTTCCACCTACAGGAGCACACACAATTGTAAGTGTTGTAACCTGCGAGTGACACGTGACTATGCAGACTACTACTTGCGTGTAAGCAAGGAACACACAACTGCAAGTATTACCACTTGTGCGTATGTCTTGAAAAATTCAAAAAATAAAAAAGCCAAGCCATAATCAAAGGTCTATGATCAAATTAAGGGTTCAAGACTTATATAGACTCTATGAACAACACAAATCAGTCATTCAAACTAGAAGAGTAAAAAAGGAAACCCCAAAGAAAACAGGCTTCTCCCCAGCGGAGTCACCAATTCTGTTGTAAGGAAAACTATCCTATGACTGGGGTGAGGTCATCAACATATTAATTTAAATAAAACAGACATCCAAAGTCATGTAAACATCAAGACAGGGTTTGGATATGATGAAAGTTGAACTTGGAGATCAAAATTGTGTACCTTGCTTATGTAGGTTGATCCAAGCTTTTAGTAACCCTTCAACTTTTGATTCCAAACCGTTAACTCAATCACTTGAATACTTGCAAAACAGAAACAATACCTTCCTCAAAATCTTGTGGCTACAATAAAATAACTATGAATTGAGACAAAGATATAAGCATGCATTTGACCATATATACATAATCTCAATATAAAAATATAATCATTTCATTGAGCAAGATGTAACATGATATTGGGAAAGAAAAGATGTCTTGTCTTTATTAATATTGAAAAATAGCAAATACAAATATACCTTGCTATGCTTAGGCACCTCGTGAAATATTGATCTAGGTCTCCTTGATTCTCTTCTCCACAAACTCAAGCAATCTCTAGGTGAGATAGGGAAAGAGTGTCTTGGTCACATAATCAAGGGGATTGGAGCTTGTCAAAATTCTTCCAACAATATTTTGCTAATGAGACAAAAAGTCCTTCTTATGGACAATCTTCTTTGCTTTTATAGTAAAACAGGACAAGCCATCGGATAGAGAATGGTTGAAATTGATGGGGGAAGTTATCAAGAACTACCCCAACTGCTTTGGAATTTGATTATCTTTTTATTTTTCGAATTTTAATAAGCAACACACAAGTGGGAAACAATCAACCCTTGTGTAACACATGATCCCACTCTTTGCAAGATGCGTGTGCACACGCAAGTGGATGAACCATTCACCAGCGTGTAATATGTAGTTTGCATGACCATCATTTGCGTGTGAGTAACAAACCAAGTTAAATAAAATAGGAATGATGGAGAAACAAAAAATTATTTAAGCCATGGAACTAGGTATCAAGCCAAGGCTCTTCCATCCACAATGCCCTTTTGTGTGAGCAACTAGTTTAGTGTCATCACGGATGGAGAAGTGTCGTTTTGACTTATAACACCTAGTCATATCACATTCACATATAATTTGTAGTTTGATGTCTAAGAATATAACGAAGAAAATTTAGTGGCATCATCCTTAGTGCACATTGATGATGTTTCCTCTCACAAAAGGATGGTAAATGGTGCACCACTGATTGATGATGTCAAGATTGAGATTTTTAAAAATCTGATTCATGGTTTGATTTTGAAAAATTTGCATACTACACTTTGTATTATGTATTTGAATTTCTTTTCATTTGAATATTGTATTATTAAGGATATCATATTATTGGTGGCTTTCTTTAGGTTTTACATGCAAAACTTGTGTAGAAGCACAATTTTTTTATGAAGATTTGAAAATAGTATCCTTTGACCATGTCCATTTTCCTAATTCATGTAATTAGAAATTAGTGAGATAAAATTCAAGTTAGGGACATCCACTTCATGTATATGTTTTTACATAATTAAATCATTGGGATTTTCTAAAGAAAAGAATGTTGTACTATAAATTCAGGCCACTAACTTTGAAGGTAAATAGAGATCTTATAGTAAATATGAATGATGAGTTTTATCATAACACTTTTTTATTGGTGTTTTTCAAACTGTAGTTCTATAATTCTAGAAAGCAAAGGATAGTATAGATCCATATGAATTGCCAAGTGGAAGAGATTCTCATGAGGGTGAGTTATTTATGTAGATATTTTTAGCTAAGTTTGTCATGAGGCAGGGTGCATTAGTTCAGGAGTTACACCCACATGCATGACACACATTAACTCCACGAGTACAAGAATCAACAAAGGAAGTTTGTAGGGAGTGTGAAAGCTTCAACCAAAGTGAATGAGTTAGCATCATGCTTGAAATTTATTTCTCTATGGTTTCATGACTTTCCTCCAATACCATTTATGTTGTTGTTTGGTATGCGAACAGTGGAGCATCGAGACATATGAATTCCAACAAGAAGATATTCAATAAATTTCAAGAACAAGATATTGGAATACAAGCAAAGTTGGGTGGCAATGCCACATATCTAGTGATTGGAGTGGGCTCCATATCTTTCTGGATTCCTTTAGGTGATGTTCTCTAGTTGCATGGTGTTTTGTTTGTACATGATTTGATGAAGAAAATTCTTTTTGTTTCAACCATCACAAATACGAAGTGTGTAGCTGAGTTTGATGACAAACAATATTAGAGATTGAAACCTAGTGACCTACTGTTCTATCCAACAAATTCAGACTTCTTTTGTAGATTAGAACTATGGTTAGGGTTTAAATCAATGCCAACTGTTGTATAACAAGGCTCCCAGAACTGTTTCGAATAGCCATCTAATTTTTCTCTAGATAATTGAATATGAGCCACCCATCTTGCTGCTAAGATGATGGCCACAACTATCATCCTTGTTGGATATATTGTTGTTATAGGACAATATTATTGCTAGTATAACCTCCTCAAACCCTGATTTCTTTTTATGTATCCACAAGTGGATGGTGAAGACAACAATCTACCTTTCAAATAGTATTCAAAACTAATGTTACATATTAACATAAACCTCCATATTGTTGCTACAGGATTTATTTAAAATTAGTTCATGGTATTGTTGCATTTATATGGTCTAAGGAAGGTACCATCACAGGCAGAAGGTGTCTGAGAGTTTTCCTACATGCTTCTTGTAGATTCTACCCAAGATACCCCTAGATATCTGTTTGTGCAAGGTATTGAAGATGATATATTCCCTCATAGATTCAACAAGAATGATCCATCCCTTTACCTATAATAAATCCCTTAAATCGCAACAGATCTCATCACGATCTAGTGGATCATGCAAATAGTTGAACTGTAGGAATAGTGTTGTGCTAACTTTGCCTCTATACTGATGACTAGTTGTGGCTCCCGTGTCGACCTCGAACTTGATTTTGTTGATCTAGGAGATATATAAGTTGGTATGACATGTACACATCAAAACCCATGTGGAAGAATTTGAGTGGTTGACCTGCAAGTATTGAAAGATACTCGGTTTACAGGAATTTGAGATTCTTGTAAACTACTATTACTTCACCTTTTTAATGATTTAAAACTTATTTAAAACATCAAATTATAAGAAGTAGAACATGGGTGGAGAACAACCTTAAGTACCTAGAATTCTTGTTGTGATGGAATTATGGATTCTTCATGGGTTTAGGAAGGAAAAGGGTAGGTTATAATTCCAAACCTTAATTAATTCATGGCCATGAATTTATTCATACTAACCGTTTCCAAGTGTGTTTGTGTCGAACTATAGGAGGGATTCCCATTTTCTGTTTCTAAATGAAATCCAAGACTTATATCCACTTCCATCCATATTGTTAACTCTTCATATTCATATTCATATTACTTTTAACAAGCTATCGATGGAGTTACTTACATGCTTGCAACATAGTTGAAATGGGTGATTGCACGTCTCTTAGCTTCATTGGCACATCTTGAAAATTTTCCTTGATAATTCATTAGGTTTCACCATCCTTCCTAGTTTGTTGCTTAGCATTAGCATTGATTGCACTTAAAGTGGCATTCGACCCATCGACGTTCATTTGACATACGAGTGACGTGGGTCGAATGTACGTCGGTACCATAAATATAACATTTATTTATGGGTTATTTGGCATTCATTCAACGAAACTTGGACAATATTCTATCCACATTTTCTTTTAAATAATTTATAAACATGGTGTATTGGATGTTCCATCAATGTCCGTTCGATGTTCCTTTGATGTATGAGAGACATTAGTTCCATGGGGCATCCACATTTTTTTTGTTTAAGGCAATTGTAGACGTGACTTATCGAATGTTTAGTTGACGTTATTTCCATGTTAGAAATGTCTCTTTTCGAACTTTCATTTCACGTTAGGTCCAAGTTCCAAGCTTATCTTAATGGATGTTTAACCGACGTTAGTTCCACATTTGAAACATCTATTTTTGGACTTTCATTCCATGTTTGGTCCAATATAGATGTGGCTCATTATATGTTTAGTCGATGTTAGTTCCACATTAAATGTTGCTTTTCATATATTCATTCCACGTTGGGTCCAGGTTCCAAGTTTAGCTTTTCAGATGTTCATTCCACACGGTTAAGGATGTCTCTTTTTGGAAATTCCACCGACATCAAGGAACATCACTTTTTGGATGTTTAAATAATGTTCAATCAATGTCATCAAAGACATTACCATGGACATTTGACCAATGTTAGAATCGACGTCAATCTGATGTAAAAAAACTATCAAATGAGGTATATAAATGTAGTAGTGAGGTAATCAATTTGTGGAAAATGATACTTGTTCTTAATAGTAACCTTATTTTGATACACGTAAAAAATACATAACCTTAGAGTTCCATCCTTATTTTTCACAAATAACATTGGTGCTCCCCATGAAGACACTTGGTTGAATGTATTTATTTTACAACAACTCTTGCAATTGTATTTTCAACACTAATAATTATGGGATACTCATTCTATAAGGTGTTTTGGACACTAGTGAATCTCTTGGAAAAAAAACAATTGTGAAATCATATCCCTTTTCGGAGGAATTCATTGCACTTCATCGGGGAACACATCACCAAATTCTTGCAAGATGCGATAGTATTCCATCTTGGGACCTTTATCTTATGCTAATTCTAATACATGGGCTGCAAATAATTAACAAATTTTTTGAAATACTTCTTCAATTGCAAGGTTGAAATATACCTAACATAAACTATCTTTGGAATTCCCTTTATTATCGTTGGTTTACCTTCTTCATAAACGTGTTCAATTTTTTTGTTGGAGCTATCAATCTTAACTTGATGTGCTTCCAACCAATGAGTACATTAAATGAACTAAGTCGAAAAATATTCAAATTTTCCCATGTGAAGAGTCCATCCATCTCTAATGGAAATTTCTCCATTACTTCGCTAACATTTATCTTGGTTATAGTGACTAGTTGGACCAGCCATGATGTACTATGCTTGATCTTCTCAATAGTGAAAATTCCAACAATTCTAGAAGTAATATAACTATGACTAGATCCAAGGTCAATTAAAATTGAAACAGATTTCTTAGCAATGTTACCTTCAATATCAAGCATATTTGATTGATGGTCTACTTGGTGGTTCTCCAATGCAACATATATCTTAGGGATAGTCCTTGCTACATCCCCAACAATTGTAGCATCTTGAATGTTGTGAACGTTCTTGGCACTTTCATTCCGACGTTGATCATTTTGAACAAGTAGTATGATCTACATCCCCAACATTGAATAGGATCCCTTAGATTCTCTCTACTAGCCCAGTTGGGTTAGCCTCACCCTATGTTAGCTTGTTTTGTTGATTTGTGAATAAGAAGGCTTGAATCCATTCTTTCTTTGAACAAGTTTATCCCTCTTTTTTCCTTCCATGCCTTATGGAATTCTGTTTTTTTTTTAAATTCTAATCATAATAGGATTTAGACATTATGATAGTCTCATCTAGAGTTTGGGGTTCATCAAAATCAATTCTTTCTTTGTAATAGTAAGGTAATCCACTAAAAAAACATTGTATCTTTACCCCCTTCATATTTGATGTATTTGACGTACCTCAGTAGCCCTAGAATTTTTCTTTCTCTTATTCCCATAATAAGAAAATATTCAATTGTTGATGGAGTCCTTAGAGGAAAATGAATCACTACAATAAATGTTTGGTGGTGTATATGTCCTATATTTGAAATTTATTCTTGTAATATGGGACCTCTTGTGACAATGTCTATTGGAACTATTCCCACTCCTATCATCATTGTTTGATTTAATTCCATGATTTATTTCCCTTGTATGTCTGTCAAAATTTGAAATATGGTTGCATTCAACTGGTGTTGTTCTTACTGAGATTTAATGAGCCTTTCAATATCTTTTCTACATCTTTGTAGCTCCACTCTTATACTTCTCATAGTTTTTCAATATCTAGGGGTGTTACTTGACTTCTACACCCATTAGATTATGCTTTTGAATTTTAAGCATGCATATTTCTCCCATGACATCTTTCTTAGCTTCATAAGGATCTTGTGCATCATTCATGCTGCTATTTTTATCGACCCAACCAAGACCAAGGTTGTTCCATCTCAACTATTTTGAAATTTGGCCTTAACTATCTAAATTCCATCACCAATAGGGTTGTAGCAGGGTTTTTAATTAGGGTCTTCGAAAACCATTGATCTTCAGTTTTTGAAAAATTTGAGTTGATTCATGCATCCACCCTCACTCGCATTTTTGTATCCCTTGGCTCTATAGACCTACCTCAAATTTTCATCAAAATTTGTTAAAATATTTTCTTGTTATGCCCAAAACAAGAAAATGGATCTAAACCTTTTTTAATAATAAATTTATGTCTATTTATGTGTCATGACATGTGGTAGGTGTTGATGTGGTACCATACCCACTTGGACCATACATGGAATCCTTTGGTTCTACCATGTCATATTCCCTTTGACCCCTCTATCCTCCATGTCATTATTCCATTAGAGATTCCCTTACATCGCAACTTTTTTAGGTTGTGGGAAGGAATCCGTCAAACAAATATGAGTTGTAGATCTCCAATCCCTAAGAAGATCCTTATCATTGACATCATCCTTCACTTATTGGAACCCTAATGATACCTATTAACCTCTATTAACTAACATAACTAACATTTTTTTAGCAATTTAAAAAAAAATTCCAATTTCTTAAACTGAAATTTTCTATTCCTATCCATAAACAACAAGATTTAGCTTGTGGCTTTATTAAAATACTATCTATGCAATTTGAAACCACGAATTTATCAGGTATATTTTGTTTAACATTTTGTTTGTAAACTTAAATTTCTTCTTGTAGACATTGATCCTGACCCATACAACCCCAATGTTGCAACCAAGAGCATTGATACCACTTTGTAACATCCATGTTTGGCATTCCCAACCTCTAGATGGGTAGTTATGAATTCCATAGTTTCAAATTTCTCTCAATGGAGACCATTATTTGAATTCAAAACTAATTTAAGCCTCCAATTAGTAAAATAAATTAAGAAATGCATGTGTAGGTGTGTAAACACAAAATATAGTGGAAGAATCAACCAATTCACACAGACACAACATGCATAGTAATACAATTTTCATAATAGAAGACAAACACGGTTTACATATTTAGAGACAAAAATGAACACTTATCTTTTAACTAAAGAATACCTAATAAAATGGCTATGTAATAGTGATTTTCCATCCACAGTAGGCATCAACCATAGATACCACACCCAAGCCATGCTATGATACCACTAGGATGAAGGAAACGACTACAAGCTTCACTTTCTCTTAATCCAACCCATTTTCTCTCATGCTTAGCCAACCTTCTCACAACAGAGCACTACATGCATCTCATTCATCCATCGCATCCATGGAACTATCTTCCACTTCCTTGCATAACACAAGGAAGGTTACTCTTTCTCTACTCAACAATATCTCATAGTATCCATCCCTTACAATGCTCTCGATTGTATGTAGATTGAGTCCAACCTGTTGTATGCTTTCAAAGAATCTCCCATAAAATCAATTCATGTATTCTCAAGAATACAAGAGAATCAAATCAATAATGATTAAAGGTTTCATATCTTTCCTGGCCTCTATGCTCACCTACAACCATCATTCTTTAATCTATGTTTGCAACTTTCTTCTCCACAATGTTAATTCTAGTTAAATTCATAGTCAGATAATTTGCAATGGAAAGAACATCACGAAAACTATGTAATCTATGAAATTTTCATGGAGAATGAGTGATAGCGTCAAATGAAGATGGCCGGATAAATGAAAATACAAGTAACATTACTTTTGACCATAGAAATAAGGACACTAATAATTGTCATAAGAAGTATATCCATCCATGCTTTCATAAATACATGAGAATACTTTCCCACCAACCTCACATATGCATTCAATGATTGGATTTGATAAGTCAAAAGAAATAAATGGATTTTTTAAGGTACATTGTAGAAAATGGATGATTTCTAAGGCTGGCACTTGGAAAAAGTGTATTTACTTTCCCATATCCCCCCTTTCTTCTTCCCCTCGAGTGGAATCATAGCCCCTCTAGTGCTCTTTACACAACCATATTTCTTTCAACCAAAATTCACAGTATTTTTTGGGAAAATCATTGGTATTATGTGGTTTTACCCTACTCTATTTTTAATACCTTTGTTGGTGGCATTATCATTGTAAACCTAGGAATTCAAAATTTATGTAGTGTCTCTAGAGGGTTCTACCTCTCATATTTGATCTACATGATTTTTTGGCAATTATTTTCTAGGTCATACAATCAATATGAGATGTTATTGACTAGTGACATTTTCCATAAGGGCCACAAAAATATGGTTTTTGGATCATATTTATTGTAGAGTTTCAAACCTTCTTTTTATCCCCTTTAACAAGATCTCTTGAAATATTCATAGAGACTTTGTTTTGCTAGACTAGATGGATTGTTTCTTTTACATACATATTGCAATGTACTTCGTAGATTGGATTTAAAAGTTGTTATTCCTAGTATCTACTCCACCTTATTTAGATATATATTTATTAGGAAATAAAATACATAATAAATATAATAAGCAAGCACACAAAATGAAGAAGAAGAATTTTACCATGGAAACCCAAAACCAGAAAATCACCAACAATAAATCTATTACCCTTAACCACTACGGGAAAGGCATAGCCAATCTGGTATCACCGAACACTCAGGAAATTTACAATGGAGCTACTCAATTCCTTAAGTAGTCTTCCTCACAAGCAATACTATGGGCTTGTAAACCACCAATGGTAAAGCCATATTTGACTCTTTTACCGAGTTAAGTTTAACCTAACAATATTTTGTATTTATGCGGTTGGTACTTTCTATTGAATGTTGTATATGGTGATGCAAGTCCTACTCCTCGAATTCTAGTGGTGACTCATAGCGGCTCTCACGATCCTATGGATACTTGTAGTCAAACGGAGACACCTCTCATATCCTTTGATATGGTTTCCATTCACATGTACATAGGATCTATCCCTCTATTTTGTTGATGACTCTACATATGATTATCCACTTCTTTTAGTGGATCATCTTTTTTGTGTGTATCTGAGAATTCCACACTATGGTATTTTTCCTCCACATGCATACTATATGTAAAATCATTCTCTTGGTTTCTCTTGGATGGAATTTCAATGGTTGCTTCTACCTCGTCAATAAATTGTGCTCCTTGGTGCTCCTTTAGTTTACTAGCCTACTACAATGACCCCCTCTTATATACTTCATCCAAAAGAACCATTTACTTGATTAATTATGGAATTGTGTTGGTATTGATACTTTGGTGTTTTGGGGAAGATCTATATTCAAAAGTTCCACATTCAACATTACAGGGTGGAGATGTTTTCTAATGTTTTCTTTTCTCTGTTTCATATCCATGTTTTGACCAGGGGAAATGTCATGCCATCAACATCATGGGTTGAACTCAAGGATAAGTTCGAATAAGACTTCACACCCTTTGGAATAGTGAACCCTCTATATTATGGCTTGAATATTTTTAAGTGTTTATGATTTAAAAAAAAATTCTAAAACTAAATGCAGAAATGCAAAGTGCATAACGAAAATGAAAATGCATGCACTGGGGCTAATGTAATAAGTGAAAGGAAATACATTGAGATGAAAAATAAATGAAACACAATGGGTTGGAATTGTTTCATAGCCATATAGACTATGTCAATTCCATGATTTCCAACAGTAGACCAAGGAAAGGCCCATGAGTATAGTTGCAAGCTACAACTCCATATCATAGATTAGCCAAAATAAAGCATAGAAAGTGAGAAAGACACTAAGTGCATAAGAATAGTCCACAACAATAGAGAATCAATCCTCATAACATTCAAATGCATCGTAAAAACAAAGAGAAAAGTCCATAGTTGATTCCATCAACACACCAAAAATCTCCAGCAATTTTTTTCTTTTGTTTGTAAGTAGCCATGGGGATTTGAACTTGTGACCTTCCATTTACAACTTCTCATCTCATTTCCACGTTACCAATTGTTCTACCCCATGGGATAAAAATCTCCAGAAAATTTTGGTTAGTGAGTGCTAAAGAAAAAACCTTTCCCCCCATTTGGTTATGGAATAGAAATCCTAATTATAAGAGATATCGGTGGCTCTCGACCTTTTGATTCTGAATTGACCTTTTGAATCTCTTTCTTGTTCCTTTAGTTTATTTTACGGTTTTTGCCAAAGGTTTTAACCAAATTGAATATTGAATATTTCACAACTTTCATCCTTTTGTGAGGATTTTCCACTCATCATTTGTCCTTTTTTCCCTTTGAAGTCATTAAAGAATGATGCATTTGAAATGAAAAAATTGTACATTTTATAATATATCCCATTGCCTTCTTGTATGATAATGAAGGGCTTGAATTATTTTAACTAGGGCTTATTGCCATATACATACAAGCTCCTTGTTATGGTGTTCAATTTTCACTTTGCATTTCTAATTTTCTTCTTTCATTAACTTGGTTGTTTCACATCCATTATTTCTAGGATTCAATCTTATTTCTTGTTACAACTACTTCCTTCCTCGTTCATGCTTCACTTTCCACACATGCACAAACAATAAAACCTTTGTGGGATATCCACTTATTGTTGATCAAATTTCATGGAGATAATAATACATGTAAAATACATAGGTGTTTGGCTCAATTATGATATGGTCACATGCAAGTCATGATAAATTCATGGACATCATTCAAATTTCTAGTGAACAATAATTTATTTGATGTTTAAGACAATTCTATTATCAAACCATGATCTTCTATGAAGGGTTATAAGAAGGGATATTAAAGTTACTTAATAGATTTGAATTATAATAACTCCACAAACCTTGTCCTAATCTTGTCATTTTCTCAAGTTTGTGCCTACAAAGCTAAACATGGACCCATTTTATTCAAACTCAACAAGTTATCAAAAGTAAACTATTAATGCTCAAATGCCCTCTACTAAGACTTCACTCGCAATGAATTCAAATTAACACATCTTGGATGGTGATGATATGATCAAATTAGTGGGGGATATGCACACATAGTGAAATAAAATGAATTTAATGAGACATCTACCCAATTCTTCCTGTTCTTTTGTGGAGAACAAGGAAACTTTTTGCATCAATTACCTATTTTTCCCATCTAAACTTGAATCAATGACTTATAATAAATATAATTGCATATGAAAACAAACTTAATCCCACTTCTTCATGCAATAGGGTTGGGGATAAGGAGGTGGTTGTTGTGTTTTCCATTGATAATGGGCCTATCATGATAGTGGGGCTAGCTCAAATTTATGGAAAATTATCAAAAAACATATTAATTTCATAAGTATAAAATAAAATCTTGGGAGGTTTGTTTGTGGACTATGTCTGGTTGTTCAAGCCACTTATTAATAGGTCCATCATCCCCTTGAGCCGAATGCTCTCAATCAATTATGTAACCATCACTCCCACACATATTTGTAACATAAGAATCTCTACTGGCCATCCAATCTAGAATTATGTAAAACTCAATCTCTAATCATTTCTAGTAAGCAAGGTGCATTTTCAAATCCTTGTGAAGATCCTTAGTTATGCTTAAATCCTTGGTGAACTTGGTTATATATTTTATCTCATTGGATTGTGAATATATTTGAATCTTTTCTTAGTAATATACCAACATAGATCCATATCAACTCTAGATCTACCAAGCATCAAAAGGGATCAAATACATTGAGGTGCAAACCATTTTTAGAGTGCAAAACTTAAGGAAAGGTTTGTACTTCAAGATATTTCGATCCCTTTTAGCACTTGGTATATCTAAAGTTAAGATGGATCATATGTTGATTCATTTTATTATAATGACTCTTTTAACAAATAATAATAAATTTAATTTTTTAGGTTTTTTTTCTATTTAATTTATTAATGTTACATGTGTGACCCATGATTCTAAATGCATTTAATTACTCTTTGTGCAATGCCTATACCTACTTACTCTATGTGCAATTCCCTAGACTTACAAATTTATTGACTACAAATAACAAACAAAAAGTATCAATTAGATTCCAACATGTCCTTAAAGGAAAATATATTAAAAACAATCTCTGGTTCAATGGATTAGAAATCCCAATAAATTTGTTAGGGGTGTGTCAAATTTCTGGAATGGTTTTGTTTGGGCATTTCCTTGGTTGAGTAGATGGTTAACTTGGAGAGTTGGAAATGGGACACATGTGCTTTTAGGGGTGGATCCTTACATTGGAGGGGAGGAGACATATTTTATTTCTTTGTCTCTCAGATAATTTCTTGTTGAGTTTGGTTTCTGTACTTTGGAACATATTAGAAGACCCAACTAGTTGCGTAATTTTGGCTCTTATTGGTTATTTGATAATGATCTGGGTATAGAGGGACAATGGGTTGAGGAATGGACTACATATATTAGGTCCTTACACAAAAATGACATCAGATTGAAAGATGAAGATGATACATAGGTATGGGATTAGAATAGCTCTATTGGTCAGGTGAATGAAAAACCTGCCTATGATGCTATCTCACATTTGAAGTATGATGTGTCAGAGATTAAGTGGTGGTATAACAGATTATGGAAATGGAATATTCCGATGAAAACTTAAATTCTTCTTTTGGATGTATTTAGAGAACGGTATGTTGACTTGGGATAACTTGGTTAACTTGGTTAGGAGAGGTTGGTCTGGACCAAACTTTTGTATATTGTACAAAATGGATAGTGAATATGTCAATCATCTATTAGTGCATTGTACCTTCTGCAAAAAAAATTGGAAGGAAATCAATGAAGATCTACAGATTTCTTAGGAATGGGGTACCCTTTCTGTTGAAAATAATTTTGGATATTGGGTGGAGAAGGTTCGGAATCACAAGCTCGTACCATTATCTGTATGTTGGGGCATTTGGTGAACAAGAAATTATGTTATTTTTTAAGACAAAGCTCCCAAAGTGTTTGTTAGTTGTATAAGAATCCTGGGACTATAACGAGAATTTTATATAGTGGAAAATAAAAAGAAACTTAGAATGATTTATGGTCCTTCCATTTCCACTCAAGCTGCTGTGGGATTCTTTGATGGGGCAGCTCGGATGGGCGAATATGGTGAGGGATGTTTTTAAGAATAGGTCAAGACCATAATTTTAGACTATGGATGAGTTGTGGATCGAGAACCAATACTAGAGCAGAATCATTGGCCTTTTGGGGGTTACTACATTTTGCTTCCATTATTGGCATCGATTATATTTAGGTTCTTAGTGATACAAAGGTAATTTTCAATTGGGCTAATGGTCTAATCTACAGGTCTTATCATTGGATCAGTGGTGTTAGTGCATCTTCATGCTTCTATCCTTTTTCATAAATATCTATTAGTCGTGTTTTTAGAGTATTTAACTATATTGCTGATGAAATATCTAAGAAGGCTATTAGGGGTCCTGAAGGCACATTATATTTTGAGGAGTTCATGGAGGACGCCCTTATCTCAGAGGGCTCTCTTTATATTTTCACTTAGATTGACACAACTATTTTGGGATGACTATACTTTTAGATAATACTAGTTTGAACTTAGTCAGTTGTGATTGTAAATCAAAAAACTGTAATGTTGATAGATATGCAAGTATATGTTTGTACAAGAGATAGTAGTAATTTTCTATTAGACTGGTCTTTGAGAGTCACTTCAGTAGTGGGACATAATGTGCCCTGAAAGTTGTTTTGAAGAAATGTATGATTTTTGTTTTATTTGATTCCAAGGAATATCAAGAAATAATTTTTTCTTTTTTCTTTTGAAAATCATTATTATAATTACTTTGAGTTTTGTAAGATATTATATTGAGCCAATACATGGGAATCGAACGTACAATCTATTCAATATTGGTTATATAATTTAATATGAATTTATGTTTAAAGAATTTTAATACTTACATTTTTTTAAATTTTAATTGTAAGTTTACATAATATTTTATATAAAATATTTTTTAAGTAAATATATATTATCGAAATGACACATTTCACCCACTCATGTTGCATAAAATTGCACCTCTCGGTGCAACAACAAATCAGCATGGCCTAAATTGTATTGAGGAGTGATAATAATCTCTAATATACACATGCATCTGTTAACAGAGTTCATATGATCGTGTCCATTCCTTGACGAATATTTTCATGCTCAAGTTTAGTCAGATTATATGGTACTTCATAACTCAAACAATATCTATGGAAATGTTGCCTATGTTAATCCATGGGATGGTTAACCAAATTGACCATTTCTAAAAGATTATGTGCTTTAATGTTGCTTCCACGATGCACGCTTTCAAATTTTGTTAACAAAACAAGGTGCGACGAACCATTACAAATACATTACATTAAACATAAAACAACTAAGTATATTGAGAGTTGTGAGAGTTACAATTCATTTTCTAAAGGGATTTCCTTCTTGTGCATAGTACATGGATTAAAAGAACCAATTGAAAACTCATTCAAATATCTTCCATAGGGAGAGTTGAAAAATTGGTGGTTAAGGCCCAATCACCCAATCAATAGATCAGCTCATATTTTAATCACCACTCTAACATTTCACAAAGTAAAAAAGGCTTATATTTTAATCACTATTTTAATATTTTACAAAGTAAAAAAGCGTCCGATTTGAAGATATAGGGATTTGAAATAACTAGCATAGATCTATTTTAAACCTATAGTTATCAAGCATCAAGGAGGATCTAATTTCTTGTGGTGTAATTTTTTTTTTTAATTTCAACTCAAGAAATTTGATTTTGATTGATATATCTGGGTTTACGTTTTAATTCTTTATTTTATAGACGGATATCCTTTTTTTAATTACTTTTCATAAAAATTTTATTTGATGAGTCAACATGTATTTTTTTAATTACTTTTCATAATTTTTATTTTATGAGTCGACATGGACATTTTTAATTATTTTTTTGTGTTATGTTACATTATGTTACCTTACGTGACAACATCTCCTCCATATTGAATTGTAGAGCACCTCGCTCCTCTCGGTGCAATAATTCAATGCTTCTTTATAAAGGGTCTGATCCATGGATCGGGCCATATTTCTATATTTGACACTTTTGTGTTTTTGTTTTTTAATTCACCTTTCAAATGTTTAAGGACAAAAGGGACAATTTTGAAATTGGGCTTGATTTAGCAATGGGATCAAAATAACGTTTTCGTTTAAAAATTCAGAAAGTAGAGGCAAAAGGGATTGATTTTGCAATTGGGAAAATTTGATTTTGGTTGAATGATTTTTTGAAAAAGGCATGTTAAATAGATTGAACCATTTGAATCAATCATATTTAAAATTTAAATCGCACAATATTAGTCAATTGAGTCTCTATTCTTTTTTTTTTTTCAGCGGAAAAATCACCTTCCAGTGATTCCGAAAGAATCAAGGAAAGTTAACACACATGGGAAATCTCAACAAAATTCCTCACATATCGTGGATGGTAGGTCAAGCAAACTGTCAGCCGGTCATCCAAGCCAAAAGATGTCTCAACGGAATTGAACCTGGATGGATGGAAAGAAATCCATCTATCCCCACCAATGGATCATCGTATCCTTGACAAAAGTCTCCATTCTTTTATTTTATAAAATCATTCAAATTTTTAAATTAAAATATATTTTTATTCAATATCAAGTTTTAACCATATGGCTAAAATTCAAAATGACGAACAATATTAATCAATTGAGTATACATTCTTTTAATTTATAAAGTCATTTAAACTTTTAAATTAAAATATTTTTTTATTCAATAATATCAAGTTTTAACCATAGGCTAAAATTCAAAATGACGAAAGAATGATAAATAAGTTTCAAGGTGACTTTAGGAATTTCAAATGCAAAATTCAAGATGCTTAGATAAGGTTTATCAAGTCAAAATCATCAAAAATTAATATCAAATTAATAAAAAAACTATCTTAAAGAACAAACAATTATCTAACCTCGATAAAAGATAAATCCTTTGTTACTTGACTTTCCAAACCCTTAAACATTTTTGCAGAACCTACGATTGCATAACCATTTTGCATGGTTAAGAGATTATATAGATATTTCAAATGAGTATCAACATTACTACTTTCAGTACCAAGTGCATGGCTTTTATAACCCAAAAATTCCAGACTTCTTAATTGACGAAAAACTGTAAAAATATGTGCTCATTGACAAGAGTGAAGTGTGTAGAACCTAATGCGAGGAACCCTAAGGTCACTATGAAGGAACCCTAAGGTCACTATGAAGGGAATTTGATGTGAATAATAATGAAGTAACTAGAGGAGAGTAAAAAAATCAACCGGGGATGGGAAGATTCAAAGGCAAATCCAAAGGAAAGATTCAAACTCCCAAGTTCTTATCCATCCCATTATATTTTATCTCACTCATGAGAATGCCCATCCCATGGAATGGCTCTTCCCTACACCTTCCACATGTCTCTACGGGATTGTACATCGAATACTTGAGTTGACATGATTCTTATCAATTGTATCTAATGTGTTTAGTCTACTGGTACCATAAATAATAATGTTGTTTTCTTTTGTACAATTTGATACAATCAAAGTGCATCATACTCATTTCCAAATGTTTTACAACCTCGGATGGTATATGCATTTCTATGAAAATATCAGCTTAATCCTATTTTTTTTACTTCTTATGTGTTGAAAAAATCTATTTTTTTTAAAGGAAGCGGTCTAAATTAAGAAACCATTTAAATCAAAGTAACAAGTTCTTATAGTGATGTTATGGACTAAATTCCAAAATAGCATAAAGATAGAAAGAACAAAAACCATATAGAGAGAGTGAAGGATTCTCAACATGAATTGTTTATGACTTTGAATGGATCAAAATATCATAATAGAATTGACAAAGATATTTTATACTACTTTGAGTCAGTGTTATCATCAACTACTAAAGATGCATGCAAGTACGTTATTTGAAAGAGCTTAATGCTAATGTTATAAGGGTATTAAATCTAAACTAAATGAAAAGGGTATTAGTTTGGCTTGTTCTACCTTCCCATGGCTAGTCGGCATTGTTAAACATTGTGATAGAAAAATGATTGAAATAGTACTCAAAGTGTTTTGTGAATAGACTAATTTTCATAAATCAAAGATTGATCTTGCATTAGGGAGTTCTGAGGTTAAAAATGGGTCTAAAAACACAACATGTACCATCAAAATTCACTTTATAAGAACCAACATGATTCAATATGATGATGTCAACCATGGGGGGTAAAATTTGTAAAAAACATTGGAGAAAAAAGGAAAAACTATTTTTTCTTATTGTATTTTCGACATATCTCCTTATCGATTTACCCAACTTTCAAGTTTGGTAACTCCTTAGATGTTGAATTCAAATCCGCACCCAACACATATGCACATTGCATACTTTTCAGGCACCCACAACAAGGAAAATGAAATAATCAATAAAAAACGTATTGTATGTATTAAAATATGTTTTTTTATTGATTTCTTTTTGTTTTTCATGTTATGGGTGCCTCAAAAGTATTCCATGTGGGTATGCATTGGATGTGGAAATAAATACACATCCAACAAGTGCCTAAACTTGAAATTTGGGTAAACTGATAAGGAGATATGTCAAAAATACGATAAGAAAAAGTAGCTTTTATTTTTCCTCTCCAGAATTTAGAACTCTTATTTTATTATTTCCCTTAGGAGGCCATTTTTAAGCCTCAAAACTCCCCTAATGGCAATAAGTAGTGGACTTGATGTTGACTCGTAGCCAGTAGTGGACTGGATGAGATTGAAAAGACCGCCCAAGAATATTTATCTCCTTGCTATATTTGAAGAACTGATCCACATGGTAGGTAGGTTTCAATCCATCAGTTTTCAACACACATTCAAGGAAAGGAATGTACAGGTTGACTATTTATCTGAGCAAGGCCTCTAGGTGGTTGAAGGTTCATGGAATTAATGGGAAAAATCAATGATAATATCATGGAGTATGATCCTGGCCCATTTCTGGAATGATTGTTGGGTCAATTACAAGCTGCAATAGTATTCTTAGGAGGGATTCCAGCTATGACATAAATGTTTATATATGTTTATGAGAACCTTTTTTTTAATGTTTAAAATGACTATTGTCATTGTATAGTTGTCAGTTGTTTTCTATTTTTGGGGAGCAATGAATACAACCTGCTATTTGCGAAAAATTGTAGGACACTACATGTATAGAATAACCTCACTATGGTGATGCAATGCTTGAGAAGACTTTTATAGTCTCTGAACAATGTGTTTTATTACAATATTAATGAAATGGGAAATATTTTATGTGGGAAAAAAATAATTAGTTATATTATTTTGAACAGGAATTACTTAATATTTTAATTAATTGATTTATGAAGGTTGTCGGAGATGGGAAAATAATTACTTCAAATTCATTTCGAGTTTCTTTTTTTTACCAAATGAGATGATACTATATTGTCAACTTCATGATTTTGTTTGTTGATACAATGTGGGGAAATTCACGACATTTTAGAATGCAATGGAGAAAATATGATTGGCATTGGAGAAATGCTCCAATTAGTCAAGGAAATACTCATTTTCATCATTTGGAAATAGTTAAAAAAAAAGAGCAAAATTATTATGTTTAATTGATAGGCTAATAAGCTTCATGATGATATCATCATAAATAAGATTAATTGGTATAATTGACAACATTTCCTCGAACATAATTAAGATCTAGGCCACCAACAAGAGGGTTTACGTGTCACAACAATATATCATTTTGATATTTTGGTAACTCAATACATATTTAAGAAACTAAATTAATTAAGCAGTTGCCAATAACATATTGCATTTAATTTTTATTTTTATTTTTTAAATCACATGCTCTCTACTTTCATATTTCTCTCTTAGCTTGTTTGATTATGGTGGGATTGATAAGAACTTCAGATCCTTAGATCCCAACCTTTTAGTTCTATGAGGATCTAGGTGTGTCCATAACACATATATGCTAACATTACTCTAAAACAATTACAATATATAGAAATCATTTAGGTTGTAATATCCCAAGATTGGACTACTTTTATTTTGTGTTGAGCATAAGCTCTGGAGCAAATGGACTAATTTTATTTTGTGTTGAGCATAAGCTATGGAGCACATGGACTAATTTTATTTTGTGTTGAGCATAAGCTCTGGAGCACATGGTCTACTTTTATTTTGTGTTGAGCATAAGCTCTAGAGAACATGGACAACTCTTATTTGGTGTTGAGCATAAGCTCTGGAGCACCTAGACTTTAATCATTGTTCTAGGTGTGGCTTTGGGGACACCTATATTAGTGTTGAGCATAAGCTTTGGGAGAGCACTGGAACTATTCTAAAGTAGTGTTGAGCATAATCTTTGGAAAAGCATTAGAACTATTGATTGAGTGAGCAATGAGAAACAAGATCTAGAAGCACTTTAAACTCATTTTGTTAACTGATGTTGAGTTGGAGGCTATGGATCATCAGTAATTAGTTTTACTATTGATAAAATAAAATATTAATTATCTTCTTTTATTCTTTCTAAACTGACTGGGAATGCCACTCAAAGAGGGATCGAGCATGCAAGAGATTAGAATGACCAAGTAGTTTTTTTTGTTGGCAAGTGGTAGTACCCCCTGACTAGCAGGGTTTTCCATTGGCTAAGAGACCACGAACCAGGGGCATCTAAGCTGTCAAAATCACTCGGGGATCGCACTCGGCCTGGACCGCACCAACCCTTAGCATGGTTGGATTTTAGTATCTGCGGGGTTTCGAACCTACGACCTTTCCGCTTAGGGGTGTCTTAACCATCACCCACCACTGACTGTTCTACATCTCATGGATTAGAATGACCAAGTAGTTGATAACTAAAGATCAACTAGATGTTAGGATAAGTAAAATAAATCCTATATTATTTAAATAAACTATGAGAGTTTAAATATAAATTATTTAATTTAATTTAAAGATAAAATAAACTATGAGAGTTTAAAAATAGATCAATCTATTTTTAAAAGATAAAATAAACTGTGAGAGTTTTAAAATAAAAAAAATGGTTAAATAAAGATAAAAACAAACATACAGTCTATCTAGTAACTTAATTGAGTGATCTAAAACTAAAACCCTAGGAGCCTTCTCCTCATTGGAAACATATAAATAGGAGGACATTGCAAGGGAAATGGTCCGAAGATCATTGGAGGATCCAATTCATAAATATTTGAGTACTAGATTTTGCAGATTGAGTTTTTGGATTAGTAAGAAAGATAACAAATTTTCACCTAGGCATTTTAGTCTCTTGGCATTCTCGGTTCGGATCGAGGGTGATCTATTGAACGAACCAAGAATAATTTGAGATCTACGGTTGGGAGGAATGTGAAAATTCCCATGTCAGTCAGAAAGTGTAAAGGATTGATGATAAGTATTTTTATGTTATTGTTATTTTTCAAATACTTATTGTATGGATTTAATGAAAGGGTCTTATGTAACTATTGGGCTCCAAATCTGTTCATGATCAGAGATTTCATAGGTTGTAATATTCGATATATTCACATGATTACAGTAATTTATTTATGCAAATAAAGATTTTATTGTATGCATTTTAATTTGCATAACATATGATGTTCCGATCATTAAATTCTGAATTTCATAGATTGATTTTATAAATTGTAGTTATTGTTTTACATTTAATTCATACTTTTATAGCATAACTATTTTTTAGTTCATGGCGCTTGGGTTAACTAGTAATTTCTTATATTTTACATGCTTGAATCTGCATCAATTATATTATTAAAAATATAAGCATAGGACAGCTGAAATATTTCCCATTTAAAATAAAAAGCAGTCATAAAATAATATCATAGGCTTCTAGCCTAGGAGAGAAAACTCTTGTTAGTCCTAAATAGGGAAAGGATCCCAAACAAGGATCTTGGGACAAAGTCCCTTAACCCAAAGTAGGTTAATTATTGTATATGTGTGTGTGTGTGTGTATCAAATAAAATATAAAGTAGAAATCATAACCTAAACATTTAAACCAAAAGAACCATACACCAGATTACAATCAAGACTCAACATAGCATAGTCTATATGCTACCCATTTACCTTTCAAACTATGTGAAACATATCATACGTTGGGCCCTTGTCCAAATCATACATAGACTCCCATGCACCAATGAAAGACACAATTCTATATCGCCCTTATGAATTGACTATTAGGATTCGAGAAAAATACATAAGAAAGACCACTTTTAGGACCTGTTATGGTCACTATGATTTTGTGGTAATGCCCTTTGGAATAACTAAGGCACGGACAAATTTTATGTGCATGATGAACAACATTTTCAGTAAGTACTTGGACAAATTTGTATTAGTATTCATAGATGGCATACTAATCTATTCTAAAAATGAGAAAGAACATGAAGAGCATCTGAGGATTGTGTTGCAAGTACTACGAGAACACCAACTATATGCTAAATTTTATAAGAGTGAATCCTATGTTATTGGAAAATCTACTCGAGCGGACGCGAGCCAGATCTCCCTAGTTCAATGTGAATCTAGAATAAATAAGAACAGAACATAAAGCTTCTTTCCTAGATCAGATTAGAGATCGAGTAATTAGATGTCTTACCTTCATATTTGTAGATCTTTCTCCTCGTTATTGCTCCAAGTTCTGCGGTCATCAGATCCGTAGCTACAAGACCTGTCAAAACATGTAGAGACAAAACAAGCAGTAAAACATATCTAAACACTAACTGATCTAAGTAAAAAGTTAAGGAACTAAACTATAAACATCATCAACACAACGACATTTATGGAAAGAGTTTATATTACTGTATAAACAATGAGAAATACAAAGTAGAGAGATGATTACAACCCAAGCTTTAACGCTGCAATCCTCCTCCAACAAGCCAAGCCAATGCCTCCAAAGGAAATGTATGCCTCCCAAGAGATGGATAGGAATCACCTAGCCTAATTCCACCAGTATGTAAGTGCTATAGACTTCCTCCCTTTGGAATGGAGAGGAGCTTTGTATTTATAGGACCAAGTGGATAGAGTAGGTTGAGGATCATGGGGAGAGGGATAAGGGATCCTCCCTTGAGGTTAGGGAACCATAGGACAGCTCACCTAGGAGTTAGGGATAGGGATCCACCTCATCCAACTTCTAGAAATCGCTCGAAAGACACCTTTATCCAAATTAACCAATCTTGGAGCAAGCTGCATGAGGAAAATCTGTGCCTGAGAGGGAGAGCACAGGTGCACAAAGGAAAATTGAGCGATCAGTGCAGTCTGAAAGAATTCATCCTGCGCCTGACCTAGTTGGGCTCTTCTTGCTCAAAGACAACATGCATCGGCCCAACTAGATATTGTGGAAAAAGGGCATCAACTTGCTCTAAATGACTTCTTGATCAGTGAGACTTCAGGGATCAAGGCATTGGACATGGGTCTCATGATGACGAGATTTAGGTGTAACACCTATAAACCTCAAATACAGTATCTAGGCCGCATTATTTCTGAGGAAGGTATCGCCGTATATCTAGAAAATTTCAAAGCTATTGAAGAATTACCTACACCTAATTGTGTCATAGACATAAGATCATTCTTGGGATTAGAAGGATATTATAGGAATTTCATTAAGAATTTCTCTCGGATTTCCTATCCCATCACATCTTTGCATAAGAAGGAGACTAAATTCTTATGGACGGCTAAGTGTGAAGAAAGCTTTAAGAAACTAAAACAATTACTAACTATTGCACCAATACTAAAGATTGCAAATCCCAATGGGGATTTTGTTGTTTGCACGAATGCAAGCAAGGAAGGACTTGGGGGAGTCCTTATGCAAAATGATTTTGTGGTCTGCTATGAATCACAAAATTTGAAAGAACATGAGAAAAACTATCCGACACATGATCTTGAGTTAGCTTCCATCATCCATGCCTTGAAAATGTGGAGGCATTATCTCACGGGGAAGAAATTTCTCTTGAACATGGACAATATGAGCTTGAAATATCTTTTCGATCAACCAAACCTAAATGCTAGGCAATCCAGGTGGTTGGATTTCCTTAGTGAATACAACTTTGAATTAAAAAACATTAAGGGTAAAGAGAATAAAATTGTTGATGCCTTAAGTCGCAGAACTAATTTGCTTTATGAAGTAACCGTAATTCAAACAAGTTCTGACTTACATGACAGAATCAAAACAACAAGTAAAAGTGATCGATTCTATGTTGAAATTCTTCAAAAAATACAAGAAGACAAGTTGTTTCAATAACTGAAAGAATATAAAATTGACGAAACATGTTTATTATGGTCTAAAGACAGACTTTATGTCCTTGAATTTGGGAATGTTAGATTTGAGATATTGACCGAATTCCATCAGAAGCCTTATTCTGGACATCCAGGATATCAGAAGTAAATAAACACTTCTTTTGGCCAAAATTAAAAACATATATAGCATTCTTTATTGCCAAATGTCAAGAATGTCAACTAGTTAAAGCTGAACATCAACATCCAACAGGTTTGCTTCAGCCTTTTCCCATTCCGGAATGGAAGTGGGAGGTGATTAGCATGGAATTTATCACCGGTTTACCTAAGAGCAAGAGACAAAATGACTCTATCATGGTTGTGGTAGACAAACTATCCAAATATGCACACTTCATCCCAGTAAAATCTACTTATAAATTTTTTTACATTGCAGATATCTTCTTAAAAGAATTTTTTCGGTTACACGGAATACCTAAAGCCATTATCTCTGATAGAGATACAAAATTCACAAGTAACTTTTGCAGATCATTATTTTTCGGATTGGAAACATAGTTAAATTTTAGTACTGCCTATCATCCGCAAATGGATGGACAAACAGAACGTGTAAATCAAATACTAGAAGATATGATTAGAATGTATCTGATGAATAATCCCATGAAATGGGAAGATTACTTACACCTTGCAGAGTTTGCATATAAAAACAACTATTAGACTTCTGCCAAGAAGAGCCCTTTTGAAGTACTTTATGGAAGAAAGTGCAGAACACCAGTGGCTTGGGATAACCCGGTAAACAGGATCATGTTGGGGACATATTGTTAAAAGATTTGGAACAGTTGGTTACAAAGGTACAATAGAATCTAAAGGAAGCACGGGATCGGAAGAAAAGCTATGTCGATAGAAAACGAAAATATAAGGAGTATTAGATTGGCGAACATGTTTACTTAAAAGTAAAAGAAAAAAGAAGCTCATTAAGCTTGGGGAGATGCGGAAAGCTAGCTCCCATATTTTGTGGGTCTTTTGAAATATTGGCCAAGAAAGGCCTAGTGGTTTATGAACTAGCACTACCTGCTCATGTGTAACTTCACAATGTTTTTCATGCATCCTTACTAAAGAAATATGTTTATGATACTAAGAATGTGATTGATTTGTCATTGTTACAGGTAGAACATGAAGGGGAATTTGTGCCAGAACCCCTTCATATTCTGGATAAGAGAGAGGTATATCTCAGGAAGCGAATCGTTGTCCAGCTGAAATTGCAATGGAAGCATTTCAAGCCTGATGAGTCCACATGGGAAAATGAAACCACGATGAAAGAGGCCTACCCCTCCTTATTTCAGGATTTCATTTGAAGTCCCTAACACTGAGACAGTGTTTTTCTAAGTGGGGAGGGATGTAATATCCCAAGATTGGACTAATTTTATTTTGTGTTGAGCATAAGCTCTGGCGCACATGGAATACTTTTATTTTTTGTTGAGCATAGCTCTGGAGCACATGGACTACTTTTATTTTGTGTTGAGCATAAGCTTTGGAGCACATGGACTATTCTTAATTGGTGTTGATCATAAGCTTTGGAGAACATGGACTATTCTTAATTGGTGTTGAGCATAAGCTCCGGAGCACATGGACTATTCTTAATTTGCGTTGAGCATAAGCTCTAGAGCACCTGGACTTTGATCATTGTCTCTACGTGTGACTTTGGGGACACCTAGATTAATGTTGAGCATAAGCTCTGGGAGAGAACTGGAACTATTCTAAATTAGTGTTGAGCATAAGCTTTGGAAAAGCACTAGAACTATTGATTTAGTGAGTGATGGGAAACAAGCTCCGGAAGCACTTTAAACTCATTTTGTTAACTGATGTTGAGCTGGAGGCTCTAGATCATTAGTAATTAGTTTTACTATTGATAAACTAAAATATTAATTATCTTCTTTTATTCTTTCTAAACTGGTTGGGACTGCCACTCAAAGAGAAATCGAGCATGCAAGAGATTAGAATGACCAAGTAGTTGATAACTAAAGATCAACTAGATGTTAGGATAAGTAAAAGAAATCCTATAATATTTAAATAAACTATGAGAGTTTAAATATAAATTATGTTTCCTGCAGGGGTGTAGCTCAACTGGCGATTTGTTGATATGAAGGAAATGTTGTAAATGGAGGTCAGGAGTTCAAATCACCCTGGCTTACCCATGTGCCATGCTTGCGGGTTTTGTGGGTGCACCTAGGGGTATAGTGGTAGCGGATGGGATTGGATCCCTGGACCTCGTGTCACGTGACTACCAGCCCCTTCCCAATCATCGATTCCCCTATATATATATTATGTTATTTAATTTAAAGATAAAATAAACTGTGAGAGTTTTAAAATAAAACAAATGGTTAAATAAAGATAAAAACAAACAACCAGTCTATCTAGTAACTGAACTCAATTATCTAAATTAAAACCCTAGGAGCCTTCCCCTCATTGGAAACTTATAAATAGGAGGACATTGCAAGGGGAAATGGTCCGGAGATCATTGGAGGATCCAATTCATAAATATTTGAGTACTAGATTTTGCAAATTGAGTTTTTGGATTAGTAAGAAAGATAACCATTTTTCATCTAGGCCTTTTAGTCTCTTGGCATGCTCGGTTTGGCTCAGGGGTTATCTATTGAAAAAACCAGGAACGGTTCGAGATCTACTATTGAAAGGAATGTGGCATTTCTCAAGTCAGTCGGAAAGATTAAAGGACTGATAAGTATTTTTATGTTATTGTTATTTTTAAAATACTTATTGTATGGATTTAATGAAAGGATCTTACGTAACTATTGGGCTCCAAATATGTTCATGATCGGAGATTTCATAGGTTGTAATATTCGATATATTCACATGATTACAGTAATTTTATATATGAAAATCAAGCTTTTATTGTACGCATTTTAATTTGCATAGCATAGGTTTTTCCGATCATTAAATTTTGAATTTCATAGATTGATTTTATAATTTGTAGTTATTGTTTTACATTTAATTCGTACTTTTATAGCATAACTAATTTTTAGTTCATGGCACTTGGGTTAACTAGTCATTTATTATATTTTACATGCTTGAATCTGCATCAATTATATTATTAAAAATATAAGCATAGGACAAGTGAAATATTTTCCATTTAAAATAAAAAGCAGTCATAAAATAATAGCATAGGCTTCTAGCCTAGGAGAGAAAACTCTCTTTAGTCCTAAATAGGGAAAGGATCCCAAACAAGGATCTCGGGACAAATTGCCTTAACCCCAAGTAGGTTAATTATTGTATATATATATGTGTGTATGTGTGTATTAAATAAAATATAAAGTAGAAATCATAACCTAAACATTTAAAGCAAAAGAACCATACACCAAATTACAATCAAGACTCAACATAGCATAGTCTATATGCTACCCATTTACCTTTCAAACTATGTGAAACATATCATACGTTGGGCCCATGTCCAATTCATACTTAGACTCCCATGCACCAATGAAAGACACAAGTCCATATCGCCCTCATGAAATGACTGTTCATTCCACTATGCACATAAACTGAATGAAGGCACTTCTCATGAGAAGCATACACGACTGGTCAAACGAAATGTGAAACACATAGTTTCCACTTTGTTTTTTTATCCAACATTAACATGCATCTCTTTAAACCATATCAAATTCGCTATCAATCAGAGGTAAAATCGCATACATTCAACAGGGAGATAAACAAGTAGATTTTCTTCACCATATAGTCACGTTGCAAATTATTAAACAATTAATCAAACACACAGTCATGTCAAATTTAAACAGGGTACACATAGTCAAAAGATGAAGCCCATGATTTCAGGGTCTAATTCAAAAGGATAAGCATCACGCTTTCCCATGTTCTACGACTGATCCATCACTACAGTCAGGGATCGAATCTCGTAGACAACGTTTTTACAAATAAATCTTGTACATATCTTTAACTAACAGAAAAATGATTGTGCATGAAAGAGTAAGCCACGTTAGGGTCTGACCATTCAAACCAAGCATAAATCGTTTTAGTCTGAATACCTGAGCAAAATATAGCCAAAAGAACTGAGTAATTACATATCGAACTTATTCACAAAGGCGAGAGTTGAACCATCGTAATTTCTCCACATCAAGTATATCTTTTTACACAGATTTTAAATAAGTCAAAAGTAGAAAATGTTAACGCCCTATGGGCAGTACAGAGGATCCATCCTTCATTCAAAGATTAAATGAACTTAGATTTCATACATTCTCAGGATTTACGAAAGATAAAATGTATACCAGAAACATAGCATCCCATTTAAAAATTCCTTCAAGGCTTAGGAAGACTTTTACACGTAGTATTTAAAAACGTGCGATATGATATACATATATCATATTTTTCCATTGTTTCCAGCAAAATATAATATCAAGATGAACACATATTTAAGTATGGAACAACCAGAAATACCCTGAAGGGTTTACACATCACCATAAAAACAAACAGGGTAAAACCCTGTTGCCATGGATTTTAATCCATAAGAAATTCCATAAAAACCCTTGTCTCTCCATTGTAAACTAAAGCAATCCTAGTCTGGGCATCCATAAGAAACCAAAACCAAGACCCATAAAAAATGACAGCCTCTACTCTTCACCGAGTCAACTAAAATAGCATCCATCTCCTCACAGGATGAATTCGGTCCAAGAGGGGCCAAGAGCTTACCAAATTAACTTATACAAAGGTCTGGGAATTAACGTCGCTATATCCAATGCCCAAGACTTCACTTGCACACATTTCAAACCAACAATATCTCAGTCCTTTAAACAAAACATAAAGTAAAGCGAATATCATACAGAGCCAAGCGATTGAACGAAACTATACCTGGAAGGAAGTCGTGGTGGTTACATCTCAGACCATGATTTTGTTTATCTTATTTTCTTCTTTGTCAACTATCATTTGGAAATGATAGCAGAGCGAAGCTCAGTTTTCCTGAGAGTGTTTCACAAAGGAAAACGTGGAAGAGGGAAACCCTATCTCCACAACAAATGGAGGAAAACAAATGAACCTTCCCGAAACAAAACTCAGGGATGAACTACACCAAACCTCAACGATTAATGCAAGTGATGTGTGGCAGCCTGAGATGGTATTATTTTCTTCCCTTTTCGGACTAAGATGATTAACTTACGAAAAAAAACCATTGGAGTTATGTTTAAGCTCTTTTCGAACTCCCTCATTTAGAAAAGATTACCAAGTGAGCTTGTCCCTTTAACACTTGTAAAAGTATTTGAATAGACGTCTATCCGGTGGTGGGATATCCCTTTTTCGGCCCGTTTAGACTATTTACGAGAAAGGTATACCTTAGTCAAACATGACTAGGAGAGTTCTTCTGGACATCATTTTATACTTTTTCAGGTCCAGAGACTAATTATTATGAAAAAGTCAAACTTTGGAGTCTTCTTTAAGTTATTTCAGAATCTTGAAACATGAAAAACTGTCGAGTTGCCCTTCTTTGGACTCGTAAAATTAAACATCGAAGGATCCTTATGGAGCCGAACCTCTCCTTCCTTGGGTTCGTAAAACTTACAAGGATGGACTCACTTAAAAGTGAGCTATATCGATCATTTGTTATTCTCTTCAAGCCTCGTTAAACCACAAAGAGGTACTCATCAATCATGACAAGGGGAAATTTGGAAGAAAGCCGATTTTACCTTTTTGGTAGCTTGTGAGTCACCAACTTTGAACATGGCATGCATTTATATCTTGTCCTCATTGGGTATCCAATATCCTCGTTGAGTTATAACTACAATCATGAGTCCTCTTCTTCATGTTGAACCTTCCCACCTTGTGGTTGTTTTGCTAAGTAATCCCAACTGTCAAGTCCTGTCTCATGCCGTTATATGTTCAAAGGATCAACGCCATCTTGTGTCAACCCTTTTACAATTTTTTCAACCCTCCAGTCTTGTGTATGTATGTCCTCTTTTTGATCCATTGCTCCACCACTCCTTCTTACATTGGTTTTGTGTCAATGATGTGGAATTCATTATGGTACACGTTCGATGAGTTTGTTCCTGTCGACGTCAACTCTCTATCCAAGAATTAGATTTAGAAACCAACCTTAGTACCTTGGTTCCTGCATGCCTCAATGGTAGGTTTCCTCGTATTTGACAGTAGGTTTTCATCATTGGCCTCCGATCGAATGATTCCACGAATGTTCGACGTCAATACATCTATTCACATTCGATGGATTGTACTAGAGATAGCTTGGGGATCATTGTCATCATTGGTGATTTCCCTCGCACTTGTTAACAGTTCACATCATTGACCGGTAATCAAGTGGTTTCTACCATGTTTGACTTCAACCCCTTGTAATCGCATGGTTAGATTCATATCGATTTGGGATTGGGTAGAATACCCTGGACGCTCTTGATATTCCTCTTACGTCCAGGTTGCGATGGTAATTATTGAGTGGGTCCCCACATCGAACTCTTGTTGGTGGCCTCGTTTATGTACTGTCACACAGATCCACTATTGTATCGGTCGTGGTTGTGTTGTTATTTTGATCACGGATCTATGTTTGTTCATAGTAGTTGTGATTCATCTACAGTCTCTATCATATCGGTTATGTCATGGATCTGCACTGTATTTGTCGGCAGCCATGCTTTGAGTCAATTGTCTCGAGCATGGGTATGCCTACCTCAATGTTATTTGACATCTTGTTTCCTTGCAGCTCCACTCCGACCTCCTTGCTACTATCTCTGCGGACTGATTTATTTGTAAAGTGTTTCATCCATCAGTTCCTTCTTACCTCACACTTTATGGGGAATCTGTTATACTCCAAAGTTCCACTTTGAGTGTCGTTTCACATCGTCATGGTTTACCCCCATGTGAAACCTAACGAAATTTCCTCCTAATGCACGTCAGAACTTACTCTCCCCTGGTTGGTCACCTCTTTGGCATTCTTTGGATAACCTAGAGCCAAATCCAGCTTACCTAAGCCAATGACACCTCATCAAAGTTACTTGCCACATCACTTGGCCCACTTTGCAAGAATTTTCGTGCCCTACTAGTGGTGCAAGGCGCGAAAATTCCCCTTTTTCGTGTCTTGCATACCTGGTGGGGCGCGAAAATAACAACTTCATCATGTTATGCTCAGTGTTGGGGGCGCGAAAATCCCCTCAACCACCTTACCCCTTGAATTTGGGATCTTGGATTTCAAGGGAGATATTTTAGGGATTACAATTCCTCTCAAATCCCACCTCTTCCTTCTTCCTTGTTGTGAGTCATCTCCTTGATCCACCTTGTACTCCTTGAGATCCATTATTATCTCCTAGTGGTTGGACTCCCAAACCCTATAAGAAGGATTCCATCCATAAGCTAGGGGAGAGCATTTGAGGCATCAAACCTATGGTATTAGGAGTTTTGCAGAGGTAGCAAGGAGGGATGCTTTGGAGTTGAAGGTTTGCTTGGACATCAAGGGATCACTTTGTAAGTTTCTCCTAGTTTCCATTAATAATAACTTGTCTTATTTTCCCATTTCATGTGTTATGTTTCAATCATTAGCATGAAGTGTTTCTAACTTGATTTAGATTTGAACTAGTATACAAGGTGTTTGGAGATTTTCTTTGCTTGTTGTTTGCTTGATTCAAACAGGTTTTGCTTGAGATATTCGAGACGGGAGCTAGAAGCAAGACAAACACCTGGTTTAAGGTGAGTTACATCGATTATTTCTCTTTAAATACTTTTAAGATTTGTATGCATTGTTAGATCTAGGATCTCAAGGTAAAATTTGTTTGTTAGCTGTCTTAGATTAGGCTTAGTTAATCTCAGTTTGATCTAAGGGTAAATCTAACTATCCATAGGACGGATTTGCTACTACAAAAAGGGTTCATCCTAAGGCTAAAACTAAGATCCAATCTGTTTGTTGTAATCGAAATAAGTGCTTTGTTCAAGGATAAAATTTGACTTGATGTCATTTTTAATGATAGACATATGACATTTTTTCCCTTCACTTTCTCTTTTTGTACTTTTTCATGCTTTAACGAGCCCCAAAAAGATAAAAGTATGCTCGATATAGCTCACCTAGCGATGAGTCCCTTAACATATTTTTAGTGAACCTTAAAAAGGAGGGGTTCGGTCCCGAAAAGGGTGCTTCCATGTATAATTTTATGAGTCTATAGAAGGGAAGCTTGGCACTTTCTTCTTTGCTTAGTGGGATTGAAGAAAAGATAGAAGAATGTTAGATAGAATATTGATCCATGGATTTTATATCGATCCCAAATTTGTTCATGCTTGTCGATGTTTTCATATTTAAAGAGTCTGAAAAACTTTAAAAAGAACTCTATTCACCATCTCGTGGATTTTATATCGAGCCTGAGTTGTTAGATGCTCGCTGGTGTTTTCATATTTAGAGATTCTGAAAAACTTAAATAAGACTCCATAATGGACTTTTTTGTAAAGTTTATTCTCCTCGCTCGAAAAAGGATAAAACAATGAGAGAGAGAACTCTTCTAGCCATGTATGACTACAGTATTACTTTTTTGTATATAGTATAATCGGTCCATAAAAGGATTAAAATTATACTCTATAGACGACCTTTCAAGTACTTTAACGAGTATGAAACAAGAACAGTGGAAAATATATGTGGATGATACACAATTCATATGGACGCATGATATTGATAAGCTTAATGAATTTTTAGCCCATATGAACAACCTGTCAAAAGACATACAATTTACTATGGAAAAGGAAGATGATGGAAAACTCCCTTTCTTAGAAGTCCTCCTCACGAAAAAAAATGATGGGTCTCTTTCACATGAAGTTTACCGAAAAAAAACCCACACTGACAAATACATCCAGGCAAACTCTCATCATCATCCATCCTAGAAAATAGGTATCATAAACACTCTAGCAATAAGAGCCAAGAGAATCACAGACACTTCACATTTACCTCAAGAACTTGAACATTTGGTTGATGTCTTCAAAGAAAATGGCTATGAGGAAAAACTAATCCACAAGACCATTAAGAAATCACAAGATGGGAAACAAACAAAAACCAAGGAAGAGGGATTACTTAAAACAATTATCCTCCCATACGTTCAAGGGACCATGGATCAATTAACTCAAATCTTATGTAAGCATAGAATTAGGGTCGCGTTCTCTCCACCAAGTTCCTTAGGAAAAATCCTAGACCACGCAAAAGATAGGATAGATCTGATGAAAATGAAAGGAGTTTACTCGGTACCATGTGTCTGTCACAAACTATACATTGGAGAAACATGCCGCTCAATTCAAATAAGACTAGAATAACACAATGTAGACATTATTCATGGTAGGACAAAGAATCCAGCTCTGGCAGAACATTCACAAACCTCCAAACACCATGTTTGTATAGAGGATGCAAAGGTTATTGCTAGCATTGATAACTTCGCGAAGAGAAAAATCCGCGAGGCTATAGAAATAGAAAAACAGCCACACAACCTAAACAAGGATGGTGGATAGAAATTAAGCAAATCATGGATCACTGTTATCAACCTTATTAGGAAAGAAGGCTAGTTAATCTTGACGCCTTAGTTCCTTCCTTTTCCCTCTTATGTTTCCTCATCTCAACCTTTTGTGGATTTTGTTATATAGCTCCCCCTTAAGCCTCTGAAATGAGGACTACCTAAATAATACAACATCTTAAAAAATTAAAACGTAAATTAACTAATGGAAAATAATTTTATAATACCAATTAATGAATTTAATACTACTAATTTTTATTACTAAGCCCATTAGTTTTTTATATAAGTAACTACATTATTTCTACATTATAAAAAAATTAATTAAAACAAGCTCTAGCTAATTAAAATTAATTTTATAATAAAAAATAGCATATTAATTTAAAAAGTATTACATTATTCCAATGAATAATATTGTTAACACACATAAGTAATTTATTATTAAAAATTATAACATAAATTAATTAATGAAAACTAATTCTATAGTAATATAAAGTAATTACATCAAGTTTTAATAGTTAAGCATCTTTCAAAATAATTACATTATATCACATTATTTTAAGGAATAATATTAGTAACACAGATATAAAATAAATTATTAATAGAGATTGGTATTCAATTAAGAAATTTAGGTTAAGAAAACAAAAAATTAACATGTAAACAAAAATTAATAAAATAACTTAATTCTAAAAACAAGCCGACCTACAATTCAACATTACACGTAACATCTTAAGACTATTTAAACCAACCCTTGACCTAATATCAAAAGTTGAGACTCTTTTGTATCTCCTGAAGATGGGTTGTGCTACTCAGCTCGAAACGTCGAGATTAATTCCTCCACAGTTTATCCAATTCTGCGAGTAGGAAACAGACAAGTTGGATCAGCAATCTTTTCCCGCTTTGTGGAGGTGGAAAAGAGCTTAAAGGCACTCCATAAACTGTGGGAGCCTTTGAAGGGGAGGTCATAAAGATGAGAGAAAGTATGTGGTTTCTCTTCATGAATATGATAAAGTAACTAGGCTCTGGAGCGTAAAAACAATGTAGCATGGGCACCAAAATGGCAAGTAGGGGTTAACCAGGGTATCACATGTGTTGGTAGGCTCTATCCATGGAAGAACAACGACAATGAGATGTTATAAGAAGGTTTAGTGTCGCAGTCCATGGATAAAAGTCTCCTAAAGGATAACATATAGTAAGTTTGTAATGCATGATGCAAAATGAGTGTGACCTAACCTACATGTTAGTTAAAAATATGAACCTTTTATTCCAAGACACATGTAGACAAAATTTGCAATACTCACCCTCTTGCTTCATAAAGTCAAAACATCGGCCAAAAGTTAACCATTAGTACCAAATATAATAAGTTGACATATCAAACTATATAAAATTGGTTCAAAAATATAAATATTTCTTTTTAAATAGTAAAATAATGAAAAGAAATAGTTCATTTGCACTTTACCACTTTGGAGAGCCTAAAAATCCCTAGAAGTTTGAGTGTTTGTTGCAGTCAATCCGGTAAACCAATTTCAAATTCGTTAGTTGTACTTAAGTATTTTCAATGTCCTCATTATTTTGCATCCAATTACTTTAAGTTTTAGTTCTTGTATTGAATTTGTAGCTTCATTCTATTTCTTTAGAGGTGCACACGTGGGTGAGACAATGTCGGGTTTCGCCTAAGCTCGACACGCATAAGTGTGCCTTGGTTCACCTGCGTGTGATGTGCAACTGTGGTAACTATTTCCTGCGTGTGGCACAGTAAAAAAATTAAATTGGAATGTTGAAGGACTAATACTCAAATGTTTACAGATATGGTGCTTGTATGGCATGAAAGGGAGCATGAGGCCCTTGACTAGGATGCTCTTGGAGATCCATTAACACTAACTCCATTACAACATTGTGGTTTACTCAATTTTTTTGAACCGCAAATATGAGAGCATAAAGCCTGCTCCTTGAGAATTTGGTGAGGTATTGGGATTTGGATCATGTACTTAAAAAACCAATTGAATGAATGTAAAGCAGGGAAGGAAAATAATTTTGGTTATGGAAGCATCCTTGTGTCGTTTGTTTTAGAATGGCTTCCATGCATAAGTCCTAGTACTACGGTCTGACCTTTGGATCATCTTGAACCTCAGTTAGTTCGGTGGAGAGATATTTTTATGAGACACGGAGTTGGATCCATCACCACTTTATTTGATGATGAATTCCACTCTTGGTGGAGTCGTCAGAACCATTCTACAGAGGATTTCCCTTATGCGGGACTAGATTTTTTGATGATGAATTCCACTCTTGGTGGAGTCATCAGAACCATTCTATATAGGAGTTTCCTTATGCGGGACTAGATTTTCGTGGTGATCCTGACTTGATCTTACCTCCTAGCAGTGCATGGGGAAACACTGGTAAGTTTCTTTATTTTTTGTTTTATTTGGTTTTCTTTTGTATTTTTGAAAATTTATAAGATTTTTAAGATGTGAGTACTAATACGATAACATGATGCAAATATTGGGCTTGTATGACCTGATGGTCATCCTAGAGTACTGGTACGTGAGCCACTGCCTACCGAGGGATCCCCAACTACTCTTTCCATAGTGGAGGGTCATATTACATGTTTTACCATGGGAGTTAGACATCTCTGTATAGAGCATATTCTAATGGAGATGCATCCATGGGTAGTTGGTGTGCCCCCACTATGGATTAGGGTACTATGTAAAGTAGCTACTTTTGTATCCTTCTAGTTGGAGGCAAAGGTTTCTCGTGCACAGGAGGATTCTGATTGATGACATTCTTTTTAGAGACATGTGTTTTTTGTGCTTAGAGATTATCTACATCACATAGGGATATATGCCCATTTTGTATTAAGAGTCACAGTAGAGCAATGTTGAACTCCTATTTTGAACTCAGACCCACTTTTTGTACACTTTATCTACTTATATATATCAATAGAGGATGGATTTATTGGCATTATATACAATTTGTACAGTGTTTGTCATTTTATGCTTATGTGAGCGAATTATGATACAAATGTCTTCCAATGATATTATTAGCTATCAGGTCAGTTAGATGGTTATGTGTAATTGGGATGTGTATGTAAGTGATAAAAATAAATTCTCTTTATAATAATCAAATTATTAAGAATTTACACAACAACGGACAACGGACACGATACACTCCATTTAAATGAGAAATGACCAACTGTGGGTCCAGGAAGACAGTTAGATGTGTAATACCTTAAACAATGGCTTATGACATCAACTCGATTATGGCACTATATTCAAAAATGTTATTAGTTGTTGGTTCAGGAGATACTCCACCGGAACTCATGACTTGGCCTTCCGGGTCATAAATGACCCAAGATGCAGAATCAATATTCCAAATGTGGTGGCATGCCTCGTCCACATAACCCAAAAAAATATGTATGTTTGCAGACATCTGTGAAATGCACACTAGTCTAAATTGACCAAATACCAATATAAGCCATTTACCTAAAAGTAGATGCTACAGTACACTAATTACAAAATACTTTCCCAGACACTAGGTCTAAGAAAAGTTCTTTTTAAGATAGAGTCCATTTATAGACCCTAAAATGTTTCCATCATAATCTTGAAGTTCGTAGGCCCCTTTTTCAAGCACTTTCCGAACTATATACGGACCAACACACATCAATGTGAAATTTCTGGAGCCTAGCTTGTCATGTTTTTTATCATAAACCAACACGAGATATCCTTCTAAGAAGATCCTTGGACAGACTAACTTATCATACCGTTCTTTCACACGTTTCTTGTTTTCTTTAATAGCAGTTAGAGCGTACCTCCTATGTTCATTTAATGTTCTAAATATAACAAGCGTTTTTCTAGTTCGGTAGTATCTAGTAAGAGTTCTATAGCTAACTTGAGTGATGGAATCTCACACCCTATTGGTAATATAGACTCGATTCCATGGACTAACTGGAAATGAGTAAATACTTTCGCAGTTTTAACGGAGGTTCGGTATGCCCAGAGAGCATAATAGAGCATAATATGCCAATTGGACCGTTGTTTGTTTACCATCCTTTGTAACATGGTTTTTAAATACTTATTACGAGCTTATACTTTCCCATTAGCTTGAGGATAGTGTGGTGATGAGAATTCATGACGAAAACCAGGTTTCTCTGATAGTTCTGACATCATTTTATTTTTGAAATGAGAACCATTGTCGATCACAATTTCCCTAGGTATCTCGAAACAAGTGATTATCTAGTTGAAAACAAAGTGTGTTGCATTTTCACCATCACAACAAAATGTTGGCATCGCTTTGACCCACTTAGTAAAGTAGTCTACGACCACAATGATGTACTTATGACCATTAGCTGATGTCGGGTTGCATGTAGTAAAGTCAATCCCCCACATGGTGAAAGGACTGACGATGAAAACTGGATGGAGAGGAGTAGGGTGAACATGCATATTTTTAGTAAATTTATGACAAAGGTGACATTTCTTAATGGCCTCATGACAATATTTAAATATTGACGACTAGAAATATCATGTGCGATGGATATTCTGGGATTTTTCCATCCTAGATAAATGACCGCCACATGCTCCACTATGGAAATCATTCAAAACCTTTTAAACTTCTTCGTGAATTAAAAAACATCTTAGAATGGTATCTCTACCACAATGGTACAATGTATCACCAACAATAACATATTGTCTTGCATGATGACATATCTTACGTTTTTTTTTCACGAGTAGATTGAGGTGGGACCCTCTGGGTTTGTAAATATATTAATATATCGCCACACTAGGGGTCATCTGAGATAATGAGGAATATATGTTCATATGTTAATGATGTGTATTCAACATATATCTCATTCTCTCGAGGTAACTTGGACATTAATTTAGCAAAGGCTAAAGATTTTTTTGATTTTGCAGAAGCAAACGCTAAATGGATCTCTTGTAAAACAACAACCCATGTATTGTATTTGTCCCCAATTACTCGTCAGGAAAAAAAATGTTGAAATGGATTGACATCAACTATGATAGTTTTCCTCCTAAGCATAATATAGTGTCTAAGCCGTTGGACTGCATGGACAAAAACCAATGCAAGCTTCTCAACATGCAAATACCTCAACTCAGGCTCGACCAAATTATTACTTAGATAATAAATGACATGCTCTCGGTAGGAATCATCTTCCCGAACCAAGACCACACCAACTGTAGACTCAGATGTCGCTATATAAAGAAGGATGTCTCTATTAAAGTATGGAGGACTCAATAGTGGGGAAGACACCAAGGCCTTTTTTAATGTGTCAAATGATTGTTGGGCATCCCAAATAAATGGAACCCCCTTCCTAAGTAATCGCATGAAAACCTTAGTGAGTTCAGTGTAATGAGCGACAAACCGATGTAAGAAATTACTTGTGCCTTGTAGGATTTGCAGTTGATTCATATTTCGTGGGGGAGGCAATTGTAGTATCACCTCTAATTTAAAAGGGTCTATCATAATTTCATCCTTAGATACAATAAAACCTAGCAACTGACCTAATTCTACATAGAAGATACACTTATGAGGATTCAAACAAATCTTATAGTAAAGACACCTATCGAAGAATGCCTGCAAGTGTTTAGAGTGATCTACGCTTTCATTAGATTTAGCGGTCAATTCATCGACGTCGGATTCTACGATCATCTTTATGTCATGGAAGGAATAGGACATATCTCTTTGGAAGGTGGCCCCGACATTCTTCAAACCGAATGGCATTTTCCTGTATGCGAATGTTCCCCAAGGGCATATGAAAGTTGTTTTGTGCTAGTATTTAGGACGTATTTGAATTTGATTATACCCTAAGAATCCATCCATACTCAAGAAAATCTCATTAACAACACATTCATCTATAATTTTATCAATGAATGGGTTGGGCAAGTTATCCTTGGGGAAAGCCAAGTTTAGATCCCAAAAATATGTACACACACAAATATTTCCTTTTTTGTCAACATGTACCAAATTAACCCATTTAGTTAAGGGAATAGGATAAATGAAGTTTGCATGGAGCAAATTTTCAACCTCTGCTTTAACGACAACATCCTTCCTTGGCTTAAGCGGTCTAAGCTTTTTCTAGAACAGGCTTAGCATTGGGATAAGTCTTGATTTCATGTTCGACAATAGGCAGGTCAATTCTTGGCATTTACTCATAGGACCAGGCAAAGACATCTCTATACTCTTTAAATAGTGTTGTGTATATTTTTATTTCCTCTGGTGAACAATCAACACCGAATAAAAACATTTTCTACAATTCCTAGGGTCCTAGAAATATCGATAGGTATAGTCTTAGAGATATTTGTCATGTTACCTTCAACATAAAAATACAAAGGTGCCAGAGGGCTCCCATACCATTCCATAGGGATTGGCTTGATAGTTATGTTCATGTCAATTCTAAGATCATTTTGAGCTGGTAGGAAAGATGCATGTTGGTGCATATCCTTCCACCACCTATCCCCTAAAGACATTTCCTCTAGAATTGCTTTGTTTGATGGAAATGCAGTGTCTAAAGTATCATGGCATGACAAATAACTGAAGACCCACACGGGCATTGAATACAGGTCATTTGTGTCCAAATCAGAATGTATACCAGTATGGTCTGCTTCATTTGAAACAATAGCCTGATAAGCTATCTCGGCAACATACAATGTTGAGTTTTCCTGATTACATCCAGGTTCAATAGTTGGCATTTTCCAAGGGTCATTCAAATATGAAGTTTTAAAATGTGACACCTTAGGTGTGGAAGACATGGAAACAGTAGTATTGCATGTATCAAGGATGCACTTGCGTGTAAGTCAGGTGGGGGAAGGTTGAAAGTTCCCATGAATGTAGGCTACATTCTCACTCCAACATTTTCTCAATCTTTCGTGGGATGGGAAACTAGGGGTATGTTAGAACCATTTTGATGATTTGGAATGTTGGTACTAAATGACAATTGATCAATAGTAACAATATTCCCATTATGAGGAAACTTGATGAGTCTAAAGATTGAAGACACCACGGCCATCATAGCTTGGGTCCAACTCCTCCCTAGCAGTAAATTATAGTCAAGTGGAGAGTTCTCCACTTCCACTTCTACAGTAATTGTTGCCCCCCCCAGCTCTACTAGAAGAGATAGGATAATCCCACGAGGTTTGAAAAAGTGTCCATCAAAATACTTTAGCATTGTGACCGAAGAAACCACATCAGGTGACCCAATGGCCTTCCAGCATGATAAAGACATCATGCAGGTAGAGGAACCTTCATCAACAACCACCCGATGTATAGTAGACTTTCAAGAAACCACCTGGATTTGAAAAGACACATTATGAGGTAAGCGAGGTTTCGAATTCTCGCAATCAAAGGTAATAATTTGACTATTGAAGGAATCAAAAGCACCTAAAGCTGAAAGTATTTTTCTGCACTGGTTTGGGAAACTTTGTAGAACCTCTAATGTGGAAATTGCACAAGGAGCTTCTGTTAAATCCTCCACTATGTTGTAGTGTTGTGCAGTGTGTGCATTAGGGTTGTACAAAACCTTATTCATGACACTTTACGGTATCTTAGGCATAGTATCATTTGGTGGCTTTTCTATGCATAATGGAGGAGCCACATCATCCTCCACGATTTATTTCCCTTTAGATCTAGATGTTGGCGTATCATAAGTTTTTCTTCTGGTATGGAGGTGGATGTCGTGTTCACACATAAAAACTTGGCTTTGACCAAAGTTCCCCCATTGAGGGGAGGAACCCTGATTTCCCCCTTGCGAGGATCCAAGATTTGATTGAGCCATAGCAACCATCTATTGTTGTGGCTGAGGAAATGGGTTAGTGAGCGCAATAGGTTGCTTGGAACCTTCCTGTTGCACCAACAATTTTTTTGTTATTTCTATATTGGGACATTTGTAGGTTAAATGGTCTTCCTTACACAAAACACAAGGAAATTTTACTTTACCTTTGTCCTTCTTATCCCTACCAACATTGTTTTTTTTATTGTTATTATTGTTATTGTTTGCATTGTTATTATCTTTGTTCCCTGACTTTTTATTCTTGTTCTTTTTCCCTCTAGGTTGTTGGTTTCCCTTAGGACTGGTTGTTTGAATTGTCAAGACATCCTCTAAAGGGTTGGGGTTGGTGTTTTTTGTGTTGTTTGAAGTAACTACCAGTGAATTTTGTGCTGCTAAGTGTGTAACCTGGCTAGCTATTGTGTTTTCTTTTGAACCAATCACACCATCAACATGTGATCCAGGGATCACTTTTGTTGGATCGGTGTCTGCTCGAGGAGAATTAGGAAATATCTCATATAGAATTATAGACTGAGAATAAACTAAGTCCAGTTGTTGATATTTGATGATTGCGTGCTCTTCGTTTTGAACCCTTGAGAGGGATACATCTTTCGCAATACATGGTTGTAATGACTTAATGAACCAGTTTGTTAAGAATTCATTGGGAATTTGTGTTTTAATCAAACTCCTTCTCTGCCATTCATGTATGTGATCGGAGATATGTGTAGACCTATCTTGAAAAAATGAATTTAATAATTTAGTACCAGTTCATAGCGAAGCAATAACTGAAAGTGGTTCAAGAAGGTCATTGCAATAGCATCAAAAGTTTGGAAAGAAGCACGTGGTAACTCAATATACCATTTTGCTTCCATCCATGTCAAAGTCCTTTGGAAGAATCTGAGTCTAATTGAATCATCCATCAATGAGTTGGATGAACACCATAGATGGAATTTCATCGCATGGTTTGCAGGTTCTTCCTTAGGTTTTCCTTCAAACTTAGGAATGTTTGAAGGAAACTTTGTAGGGAGGGGTGGCCAACTGGGTTTATGTAGGACTAGATCATTGGTCAACTTTAGTAGATTAGGAAAATTCAAAGTATCCAAAAAGGGAAATTTTGTTCGTGCCAAAGTATTCCAAGATCCAGGAGCATTAGATGTCCATTGATTTGTGTTCAAAGTGTTTAAAATTGGATTGTATTGACCAAATTTTTGATTGAATTGAGGTTGCAAGAAAGGTTGGTTAAACCCTCCTGATATTCCTCCCATGCTTCTTGTAGGTCGATTTCTTATTAATGAACTAAGTGGAAGGTTTACAATGGCTAGTCCACTTGTCCCAAAAAAGGGGATGTTTCCAAATGGAGAATTCTTCCCCTAGGGAAATCCAATGCTAGTGGCCCCCATCCCAACAATATTGTTATAAGGAAAATGTTATGAGAAAGTGTTACTAACACTTGCACGCCCCATGGATTGGGAGGGTAAACTCATCTGGGGCATGGTGAAACCACTAATAGCCCCTGAGACATGGGTGGGGTTTGGGATGAATAGAAGTCCACTAGAAGGTATTGAGGGGCCACTGCTCGATGTAGTAGTATAAATTGACAAAGGAGGTATTATGGTAGTTATGGACTGAAATCCTAAAAATTTCATTCCAAAAGAGAAAGGATTTGTTCCTAGGAAACAGTAAGAAGGTCCTCTAGTTAAAATCATGGATGATGATGGATTCCATCTGTCGCTGAGATTTGATGATGCATTTGAATCACCTCCTTGTATAGGTGTATCACTAATTGTGGGGGTTAGTTCCCCAGTACTTGGTGTTTCACCAGTACCGGCCATAGGTGACCAATCCAATGAAGGACTGCTAGGTCCAAGAATATCAAACTCAATTCCTTGTGTAAAATTCAGATTCTATGAAGGGTTAAAAAATATTGAAGGATCGACGAGATACTCTATAGAGGGAAGTTCTAAGTTCTCTTCTGGATGAGAATAAACTATTAAGGGACAATCGTCAATTTTCCCTTCAGCGTCATTAAATTGAACTTCCTCTGATGAGGATTCCAATTTTGCAGAACTAAAATTGTTTTCTTGGTTGGGTTGTTGAATGTTTGGTTCTTGATTCTCTTCGTCTTCCCATTGAGGGGGTGGACTATTGTAATCTAGTCTTCTTCTGGGCACAGGTACTTCTCTCTATTCAAGAGAGTGTCCTTTTAATCTATGATATCTACGCAGAGGTTGATCGACCACGGTGGCTCTCAGGAGACTCAAAGGAGAGGTCAAAAAAAGAAAAACAACAAACACCATACACTAGAAAGTCCCTATCGGTTGCAACAAGCCAACAACCCTCACAATGAAAATCGCTTGGCTACAAGTGCCATTCACTATAGAGTTAAAGATATGGTATCCCAAATATTAGCTTGGGATGATCAGGGCCCAAGTCTAATCAATGAAGATCAAAGAGCAGTTACCAAGGCTGGGCGTGTTCCCCTTCTTGGTGCAAGTGTTTTGCCAGATAAAGTTGTAAAACGTCCTCCAAGGGTACTAATGCTCCAATCACCAGGTCCGCCCAAGGTGGTCATATAAAATACTCTGCTAGCACCTATGTATGACCCTAAAGACAAGATTCCAAGGCTACCAATCCACAGACAGTTACATAGGGAACATTCGCAGGTCGGGATCGTACGTATGGGTAGGGTAACTGTAATGTCCCCATTCAAATAATTTCATAGTAAGATAATCCCATCAATCCTACTAGTTTCCTAGGTTGGATGGGCACATGTGGAATGGTAATAAGGAAGATAATAAATGATGTTTAGACATTATAAGGGTTCAAGTATTTAATAAATAGAGTGAATAAATAAATTCAAGAGAAATCCTAGGTGGCAAATGGTTTTGGAGACATATGGAGGATGTGGGACCCACACTAGCTTGATTTTTCATGATACATGGTATCTCTCTCTTGCAAATTCGAATTAATGGGAAGGTGAACACTCTTGAGTGAGTTGGTAAGTCATAACACATGTCATTGAGCATCTTAGGTCAAATTGGGAAGGATTGGTAACCTCCATGGAAGATAAAGAGTCAAATTGGAAGTTTGTGGACACTTGGGCTAGATTCCCTAGCCCTTATGACACCAATGATGGAGCATCTATGACAACTATGTTGATGTATATGTAACTTCGGAATGTATTTCACATATATGTATATTGTATTCCTATAGAGATGGTATTATTCCTCTATAAGGAAGTGTCGTCATTTATATTGTAAGTGTCGTAACTTATACTTGATGGGTTATTAGACCACCTTGTTTGGGGTTGGCCCTGTATAAGTCATGTGGGTCAAAGGGTTATTAGACCACCCTATTGGGGGTCGGCCATGTGGGTCAAAGGGTTATTAGACCACCCTATTGGGGGTCGGCCCACTCAGCATTATGTTATGTGGTTAAGTTAGAGCCGACATGAGTTAGGTAAAAAGGCAAGTCAAGTCAAGTATAAATAGAGTGCGGGAGGCACTCTATTTACTCACTCACTTCTCACACATGCTCTCAAGGAGGAGAGGCGCACTTATAGAGGAGGAGGATTGCTGCTAGGTTATGGCTATCTCTATTGGTTGGTTGTATCATTGCTCTATCTATCTCTGAGGAAGTTATTGGGGTTTTTCACCTTTATGGTTTTCCCCAAGTAAATCTTTGTGTCTCTTGTGTGCTTGCATTATTGTCTCCATGTTTGATATGCTGTAGATATGCTGTACATGTTGTTCTCTCAGTTAAGATCCTAGATCAGATTGAAGTAAATTCTGAAAATTTAACATGGTATCAGAGCTAGCCTGAAAGAAGGCATGATATGGCATGTATGACACTTGTTGCACTTACGATGCTAGGGCTTGATATAGAAAAAAAAAACTAGTCATCGTAGCACTTTCGCTATAAATCCGTTTTGGCGAAGTTTTCGGATCTGAAATTGTTACAGTCCGAAGCTAAGATCTCCATGTATCTTGTGTCCAAAGGACAACCTCTAAATCGTTGTAATTTGTGATTTATGATCTGTACAATATAGGGTTTCTGCCTCTTCCAGATCTGAGTCAAATTCAGGTGACCTTGGGAAAAAGGTCATATCTTGGGCTAGGAAGCTCCAAATGAAATTTCGTAAAAAGTGACAGGTAGTACACAGTTTGTACTATCTCAAAACATTTTTTCAGAGGCCGAAGTTGAACCAGTGACACGTGGCACGCCGTACAAGTTCGCTCTCCTGTATTATCCCATAAACAGGTCACGTTACGACATTTGGCATAACTCTCTCTCAGAGAGTCCAATTGAGGTCAGACCTGTCAGGATGGAAAGTTAACAGGACGAGATATCTCAGAAAGCTTTTTCAGAGGCCGAAGTTAAAACAGTGACACGTGGCACGCCGTACAAGTTCGCTCTCCTGTTTTATCCCAAAACAGGTCACGTTGCGACATTTGGCATAACTCTCTCTCAGAGAATCCAATTGAGGTCAGACCTGTCAGGATGGAAAGATAACAGGTCAGGCTATCTCAGGAAACTTTTTCAGACCCTGTGGATCAAAAATTTCAGAGTTACACCAGAAACAATCAGGTACATATTTCTATCAAAACAGAATTATTTTTTGGTACCTTCATTCATGGCTTCCGGAATTTAGGGCTTTGGAGAAAGTTGGAATTTTTGTAATCGGAGACCACGGCTGGATGCTACTCATCAAAATAGAAATTTAGAGACCAAGATCAGAATTTTTGGTTGGGCAGAAGGCCAGGCTTGATTAGACCCTAGTTCGGGACTTTGATCAGAAAAGTGGAAAATTAGGGCTTCTGTAAAAATGGGAATTTTTGAAATCTGTGACCACGGCTGGAAGCTCCTCAGAAAAATAGAAGCTTAGAGCTTTGGATCAAACATTTTGATGGGGAAAAAGAGTGGGCTTCATCAAACCCCAGTTCAGGGTCACGTCCAGTGAATCCGGAAGTTTCAAAGGAAAAATTGAGGAGTGAAACTTTGCAGTTTTCAAATTCTGAATATACCAACTTGATCAGCTCATCAAGGCACATATTTCTATCCTATCAGAAGTTTGAAATTCAAAGTTTGAATTTTTGGGGTTTCTTTGACAAACCCATATCCAGCTCAAGGTCCAGTTCTTGCAAATCAAGTGGATTGGGTTAATCCTAGAAGAAGATGGATTGATCACCTGCATAAGTGAAAGAAGTTCCTGTCTCAGAGGGAGATGAGGATAAGGCCTTACATAAGAAGATTACAAGCGATCTCGACAGGTATGACTCATCGAGGTATGTTTCGATATTTGTCCATGATTAAGTTTATGGTATGTTTGTCTTCATGTTATTACGGTTAGTACAATTTTGATTTTATATTTGTTGTATCACCTTAACAAAATTATGAATGCATGATAGAAGATACTCATTGGTTAGGGTGTTGACACTTATGATTGTACTAATGCATTATGGTGTTGTATGAGGTTTGTGTTGTCTACTAACATGAAAGGTACACCAAGAAAGACAGATCATGTTCTGATCCAAGAACATATGATCATGATAACATGAGGACAAAGATTCATCCATTGTCATGGATCTCATACAAGATCCATTCACGAGGTATGTATAACTTGGTTTTATAATGGTTAACTTATGAGACATGCAGGTTACTAGCACAAGTCACTGAAGAGAACCAAAAGACATTATACGGGTATGTTAGACATAACTAGCTAACATGATAATCCAGGTATGTTTTTCCTATATCAAGCTAGATTCCTACCTTGGGTTAGGATCTTATACTATCGCGTTGTTGATAATGATTATTCATGAAGTCATAGGTTTGAATAATCATGATTGTATGCATATTATGTTTCTTACCATAATTGATGATATGACTAACCAGAAGAATCATGATGGCATAGGTTTGAATAATCATGATTGTATGCATATTATGTTTCTTACCATAATTGATGATATGACTAACCAGAAGAATCATGATGGTATAGGTTTGAATAATCACAGGTTTTATGCATTTTATATCTCTTATCTTGTTTGATGATTCAACTAACCTGAAGAGTCATAGGCTTGAGTAATTATAGGTTTAGACATGTTATGTTTCTTATGATTTGACTAACCATAAGAATCCTTGAATGCTAATGCTTATTATTTCTGTTTGAAATGATCATGACTATACATGCTTGAGATTATTGTGTTTTAATAGTATACTAATGAATGTATGATTTTATATGAGATCACAAGGACAACACATTCATGATACTAATAAGCATGCATAGGGACCAAGGATGAATATGAGTTCAAGAACAGGTAATTCAGGAAGCAAAGATCAAGAGGGAGCACACTCTAGTTGTTCCTGCAAGAAAGCAAAGGAGCACACTTCAGTAGTTTCTGCAAGGATGCAGATATTCAGAGGGAGTTGATCATCTCTCTACATCCCACAACAGAAAGGTGTAGAAGAAGCTACTTCAGATTAGGACTCCAGCAGCTCCTGCAAGAAAGCGAAGACTCAGAGGGAGTCCACCCAACGAACAAACAAAGATAAGTATTTGAATTGTCATTTCTTAAATAATACTGTTCAATAAATGTATATACTGATGTTCCTAGAATTAGGTTGTGTATTATGCATATTAGAATAATTACATTGATTAACAGTATACTCCTAATATGCATGGGTAAGTGGCCTATGGCACTGTACAACATTCCATTGCTACTTATCTAGAATGAAACCTCTTTGCTGACATGTTGGGAGTTGTGCACACTCTTAACAATGTTCTGGTAGAGATTGGAAGGCATCTAGAAAGTTACGGAATATGGATAAATGTTGTATTGAAGCATTGGCTAAGATAATTGCATGACTGTATGGCATATTTCTTTATGTGTAAGAATTTGTTCTGAAAACTATGAGATGTTTTCTAATCATGCAATTTAACTTGTTTTGTAGGAAAGATCGTATGCCATCTCCTACAAAAGAAGAACTACAACATTTGTTCCAACAACAAAGATATATATTGAAGATATTGAAGATATTGAAGTTCCCAGGATCTGGGATGAAGAAATGAAATGCCATGATCCGTCGATCATGAAGAATGATGTTTGGGATGTAATCCCAAGACATGAAGGGAAGTTTGCTATGACTTCCAAATGGAATTATCAGATCAAGCATGTTGCAGATGGCAGCATTGAGATGAAATAGAAGATGCACCAGATGGTTCTGAGACACATGATAGGAAATCATATATGTGCAGAACTTGGTATGGTGAAGATAGATTGATTACCGACACGCAGCGGAAGCTTACTACCGAGTTTGAGATGAAGAACTTGGGGATGATGCACTATTTGTTTTTGGCATGGAGGTGTGGCAAAATGCAGGTGGGATCTTCCTTGGTCAAGGGAAGTACACAGTAGATATCCTGAAGAGATTTGGGATGATGGATTGCAAAGCCATGGCCACACCTATGGCATCGAATCTGAAGCTTCTTTGTGATGCTTCATCTGAGCCAGTTGATGTTTCTATGTATCGTCAGATTATTGGGTCCTTGATGTACCTGACGAACACGAGACCAGATATTTGCTTTGCTGTGAACACATTGAGCCAGTTCCTGACGGATCCGAGGAGTGTTCACCTGGTTGCTGTAAAGCATGTTCTGAGGTACCTGAAGGGTACAGTGGATTATGGGCTCAGATATGAGGCGAATCAAAAATTTAACCTGCAGGGTTATGTTGATTCAGATTGGGCTGGCAGTGCTGCAGATAGGAAGAGCACATCTGGGTGTTGCTTCAGTATGGGATCAGGTGTGATCTCTTGGTTTAGCAGGAAGCAGTCCTGCGTAGCACTGAGTACAGCTGAGGCAGAGTATGTTGCAGCCTGTTCAGCTAGTTGTGAGACAGTATGGCTACGGAAGCTACTGTCTGAGCTATTTGATCTCCCATTGGAAGCTACTGATATCTTCTGTGATAACCAGAGTTGTGTGAAGCTGTCCGAGAATCCAGTGTTTCATGACAGGTCGAAACACATAGAGATCAAATATCACTATATCAGGGATATGGTGCAGAGAGGAGCTGTGAAGCTCCTGTATGTTGCGACGGACGAGCAGATTGCAGATGTGCTGACGAAGCCACTAGCCAGTGTGAAGTTCGAGTACTTCAGAGAGAGGCTTGGCGTGCTTCAGATCGAGGATACTTCGAGGAAGAAGTGATGGACACATTTGCTGAAGCCATTCCAAGCATGTTGGAAGGGGGATCCTACACATGGCTGTGGATGTAAGCGCTGGATGATGAGCATCAGGATGATGTTCTGGTTTCTGCTTGGATATGATCAGTTGGATCATTTTTATGTATGTATGTACGCATCATGTTGGATGCTGGATATGATCAGTTGGATCATTCTGTATGTATGTACGCATCATGTTGATGCTGGATATGATCAGGTGGATCATGTATGGTGATATGTATCATGTATTTGTATCAGGTGGATACATTGATGATCAGGAGGATCATGTATGATGATATGTATCAGGTAGATACTTGGTATGCATCAGGTAGATGCATTGATGATCAGGAGGATCATGTATGATGATATGTATCATGTATTTGTATCAGGTGGATACATTGTATGATCAGGAGGATCATGTATGATGATATGTATCATGTATTTGTATCAGGTGGATACATTGTATGATCAGGAGGATCATGCATGATGATATGTATCAGGTAGATACTTGGTATGCATCAGGTAGATGCATTGATGATCAGGATGATCATGGATGATGAGCTTCAGGATGTTGCTCCGGATGACATGCAGCAGGATGTTGCAGTGATGATCAGGATGATCATGGATGACGAGCTTCAGGATGTTGCTCCAGATGATATGCAGCAGGATGTTGCAGTGATGATCAGGATGATCATATATGACGAGCTTCAGGATGTTGCTCCAGATGACATGCAGCAGGACGTTGCAGTGATAATGATCAGGATGATCATGGATACATCAGGATGATGTATGGTGAGTATCAGGTTGATACTCTGTGGCCGTGGATCAGGTTGTGCAGATAAGCATGTAATTTGTGCCCTGGGAGATTTGCAGATGGTCTTGCGAGGTTTTGCCTATGGCATGTAATTTGTGCCCTGGGACATCTGGCAAATGCTCTTTCGAGGTTTTGCTTGGGAGGACATATAATTTGTGCCCTGGGAGATCTGCAGATAGTCTTTCGAGGTTTTGCCTATGGCATGTAATTTGTGCCCTGGGATATCTGGCAGATGCTCTTTCGAGGTTTTGTCCTATGGCATGTAATTTGTGCCCTGGGAGATCCGATAGGTTGAGCTGTGTGCTCGTAATCAGTCCTGGGATGCTCTTGCGAGGTTTTGCCATGACCACATGTAATTTGTGCCCTGGGAGATCCGATAGGTTGAGCTGTGTGCTCGTAATCAGTCCTGGGATGCTCTTGCGAGGTTTTGTGGTGACCACATATAATTTGTGCCCTGGGAGATCTGCAGATAGTCTTTCGAGGTTTTGCCTATGGCATGTAATTTGTGCCCTGGGATATCTGGCAGATGCTCTTTCGAGGTTTTGTGGTAAGGTCACATATAATTTGTGCCCTGGGAGATTTGCAGATGGTCTTTCGAGGTTTTTCCTATGGCATGTAATCTGTGCCCTGGGACATCTGGCAAATGCTCTTTCGAGGTTTTGTGACGCACGTAAAAGTCCTGAGGATTCCACAGTATGGCCAGTGATGATGAAGACCTGCAGGTGGTGGGCCTACATCCAGTATGAAAAAGGACTGGCTCTGTAGAACTTCCTATGACGAGTAGATTCAAAGATTGATTGAGATAGCAGCAGCAGTGACGATGATGATGACTCGATGACGATTATCTAGTGACGATGATCCAAAGAAGATGACTTGTGCTAGAAGAACTGTGCTGAGAAATACCTTCCTAGTTAAGAGGGAGTGTTGATGTATATGTAACTTCGGAATGTATTTCACATATATGTATATTGTATTCCTATAGAGATGGTATTATTCCTCTATAAGGAAGTGTCGTCATTTATATTGTAAGTGTCGTAACTTATACTTGATGGGTTATTAGACCACCTTGTTTGGGGTCGGCCCTGTATAAGTCATGTGGGTCAAAGGGTTATTAGACCACCCTATTGGGGGTCGGCCATGTGGGTCAAAGGGTTATTAGACCACCCTATTGGGGGTCGGCCCACTCAGCATTATGTTATGTGGTTAAGTTAGAGCCGACATGAGTTAGGTAAAAAGGCAAGTCAAGTCAAGTATAAATAGAGTGCGGGAGGCACTCTATTTACTCACTCACTTCTCACACATGCTCTCAAGGAGGAGAGGCGCACTTATAGAGGAGGAGGATTGCTGCTAGGTTATGGCTATCTCTATTGGTTGGTTGTATCATTGCTCTATCTATCTCTGAGGAAGTTATTGGGGTTTTTCACCTTTATGGTTTTCCCCAAGTAAATCTTTGTGTCTCTTGTGTGCTTGCATTATTGTCTCCATGTTTGATATGCTGTAGATATGCTGTACATGTTGTTCTCTCAGTTAAGATCCTAGATCAGATTGAAGTAAATTCTGAAAATTTAACAAACTATGAAAAATTGCAGACCTGACCTCTGACATCTGACCACTATGACATGTCAGCCCCAAAAATAGGCTCAAGGAAGGTGCTCATGGGAGTTGGAGAAGCCAAAGAGACTCAAAATCGAATTTGGGAGAAGATGGAAGGTTGGAACTAGGAGACAAGTGGCAAATGTGGAAGATTTCCTAAATGGAAATCTATTGAATCTATTGAGAGGATTTCAAAACTTAGAAGGATAATGTTGGTTACAAAATGTAGAAATGAAGTATGAGAATGGATTTTGATGATTTGAGAAAAATTGCATTTGTGAAGAGAGAGCTAGTGGATGACTAGTTTCTTGCCTTAGCCAATTTCGAGGTGAAAGATTCCCATCCAAGTTGGTGTTTGGAGAGGCCACTCAGGTCTTTCATGGTGCTTTAATGGAGTTTGTATTTTTAGGTAGCAGCTACAGGAAGTTTCATGGTTTGGTTTAGTGTAACACTTCTTCTCCACCATTTCCAGTTTTGAAGGCATATTCATGCTCCTTGAGGGATTGCGCTTTGGGTGAGCTCTTGTACTCATTGGGAGAGATTCATGTGATATTTTTCTGATTGTAATAGCTTCATATCCTCTGTTCTTCATATTCAGAAAGTCTCAGGTTGAAATACCCACTGATTGTATGCAAAAATATTGATTAATGAGCAAACAATATCCATTTCCCCAATGCATTGATGTATGACACTGTAATGTTGATTATTTCGAATGGATGGATGATTCTCTAATATATTTGTGATAAATATACTTCCATGGATGTCTTCTACAAGTTTCATGTACTGTACTTGAGAATTTGAAGCATTTTTACTCATTTTAGTTGTATTGAGAGGTGAAATAGTGCCATTTCCCCAAGGGTCGAATTGAGGATTTTTGCAGTTGAATGGGAGAGGGTGAGAACAGTTGTAATAATCCATTAATGGGCATTTTAATAAATTTTTAAAAAGGGTCATTACAGTAACTGTTAACACCCAAAAAGTGTTCACTACCTCATTTACCCCATTACATGGCTCATTTGTCCATTTTCCTACCATATTTCCCTTAAAAACCTTGAAAATCCCACTAAAAAGCCTCCAAAAGGCCTAAAATGCCTCCAAAAGGCCACAAAACCATCAAAAAAGCCTCAAAAAGGCTAAAAAACGCCTTTTCCCTCCAAAAATATCCAAAATTCCTCTAAAATAGCAAAAACTCTCTAAAAAGGGAATAAAAAAATATAAAATAATGAGGAAAAAGGAGGAAAAAACCCTATACAGCTGACCTAAACTATATGGTTCCCAAAACCATGGGCCAACACTCCACCACCAAAAAACTATAAATAGGTGATGGAGACCCCTCATTTGATATCCACAATCATAAGCACCCTTACTCTGCCAAAATCGCTCTTGAAACCCTAGCTCACCCTTGAGCTACTTTCACCTTGAGTGCCCCTTTTGGCCCATTTCCACCATTGGAGAAAGAGAAGGAGCAAGTTGGAGCTTGGAGCAACCCTCTTGGGCCATTGCAAGAGCTTCACCAACCTTCACATTGGAGGTAAAATCAATACAAAAGTCATTCTTTATATCTTGTTTTCTGTTTCATGCACATGTTTAGATTAATTTACATTTCTCTTTTAGCACTTTAATTTACAATTTACTGAACTGCTACTAAGGAGTCCCTTCTCCTTAGTAGGTGCTCATTTGCACAAGCTAGGGGTAAAACCCTAGCTACAGTTTTGGCGACTCCCCTTGGTTTGAATTTCTGGTTTTAGTTTAATTTTTTTTTTAGTTTTCTGCAATAATTTCCCATTTTTTCCTTTCGGCTGCCGTAAACCGCATCTTTTACCTCCGCAGTTGTGTCCCGACCGCGTCTTTCAGGCATTTACCCGCGACCCGACCGCGGCTCTCAGACTGTTTCCGGCACCCTGCCGGCGGATTCAAGTCTGTTACCTGCGATCCGACCGTGGCTAATTAGCCTGTTTGTTGCGATTCGACTGCGCCTATCGGCCATTTTCCCGTGTCCTGACTGCGGCTTTCAGCCCTTTTGCTGCGATCCGACTGCGCATGTCGACTATTTTCCTGCGTCCTGACTGCGGCTTTCAGCCCTTTTGCTGCGTCCCGACTGCGCCTGTCGGCCACTTTCCCGCGTCCCGACTGTTTCTGTCATCCTTTTTTTCGCGACCCGACGGCGTCTTTTTTCTTGTTTCCTGCGGTCCGACTGCCTCTGTCGGCCAAAAAGCCACGAACTGCCCGCACCTGTTTCTCTCAAACCCGCAGTTTGATTTCTGCATTTTTTCCCTATTTTGAACCCAGCCCCTTTGCTGCAGTATTTTCTGCATCTGCACAGCCATCTGTCATACCTGCAGCCATACTTCCCTACAACCTTTTCTGCAACATAATTTCTGTTCCCTTTACAGCATCTTTTTAAAATTTCAGCATTTTAATTCAGAAAATTTTGCATGCTAAAGTTTCAAATTCAGTATTATTGTTAGTTAGAAAGTTGCCCCCCTTGTGGCACTTTTATTTTGGGTTCATCACCTCACGCGCACACACTCTGTCACATAATTCAAGTGAGCCTTAAAAACTACTTAACTCAACCAATATTCTAACCCCACTTGGGGAACACAAAAGAATTTTTGAAGTTAGGTAGGATTGGGGGGATAGGCTTCCAATAACACCCCTCGGTTGCTTACACTTGAGACATAGCTGTTGTCCAATTAGGGAACCAAAATCCCCTAGTACTTTTTGGCACGGTCACAACCAGTTTATCAAAGGGCCTCTCCCCTAGGAGGGTTGAAGTCGCCAGATTGGTTCCGGAGGCCTGAGTGGAATACCGCACTCCATTCAGTAACCGAAGGGCTACCTTTCGCAGTTCTCGGAGTATCCCTGTATAGGGGTACTGCGGTAAAAGGACCAAACGGTAGATTCACCTTTCTGGACGTGTCATGAACGGGGTATCTTAGTTTCCATTCTTTTAGGATTGACTACCCGGTGTCCCTCCCCGTAGGGGGATATTCTTAGCCACTTGGCTCTCCTATCCATATTGTCTGACTTGGATTTCATCACCTTGCAGAGGATATGTCTAGTTGAGTCAGAATACTATCTAGTTAGGTGTTTGCTTGCTCCCTTACCTCCTTTTGGTCTAGTGAGTCCACCATTTTTTATTTTTAGGGAACCTGCTGCTTGTTGGTATTCTCACCATTTCTGTTGATACTCCACCTATTGTAGCACAGCTGTTACAGTGGGTGTTTTGAGGTGGTTGTTGGCCTGAGTGCCCTACTTTTTGAGCTCTCCTTCTGCACACTCGGTTGCATTAGGATTTTTGAGCTGTTTTTCACTCACCACAATCCCCAGAGATTTGACACCATCTGTCACCATTGAGTCCCCGAGACATTCTCGGCGCCTCAGGGGCAAGTCCCCACAGCACGGTTCACTTGACACCACCCGTCATAGACACAGATCATCATCACTTGATACCACTTATCATAGATCTCGAGCCTTGTCACTTGAATCCACTCGTCAGCGGCACAGGACTCCATCACCCGATCTTGACGCCCCTTACTTTACCTCCGATTCTGAGGCAGAGTTTGAGAACCCCATTTACACTGCCCCTACTAGCCCCATGGATGGCGTGACTTCCAATCCTTTCTTGGTAGGGACCATTGGTGGAAAATCCACCACTACACCAGCTACCACACCTGCTTTGGGTATGCCCTCAATAGGGCCCCCGTCTACCGTTCCCCTCACTGCACCTATTCCCGCAGCTGGAATACCTATTCCCACTCCACCAGTGGCTCACACTACCCATGGTGGTGCAGGACCATCCTATACCACCTTAGTTCCCCCACTTGGGGGCAACATTCCAAACCCTACCCCTCCACTTGGGGGCATTGGCCCCAACTTGGTCCAACCCACTAATGTGTCACATCCTTCTTCCAGTTTGCCATTCATGGCTAGCCTCAACCTGCCCGACCTAGCTAGATTGACCAACGATCCTATCCGACACGACCCTGCGTGGCCTCACATGCCCACCAAGCTCCTCTCTGACATCCCTAAGTTCAAGGGCAAGGCAGGTGAAGACCCTCAAAACCATATTATGTCCTTCCATCTATGGTATTCCTCCAACTCCATAGTGGACAACTCTGTTCGCCTTCGTCTGTTACAGCGCACCTTCACTGGCTCTGCAGCTAAGTGGTATATCGAGCAACCCCATGGGACCCATGCCACCTTTGCTTCCCTTGCCTCGACCTTCCTGCAGTTCTTCCAGTTACCTATCCGCTATGACGCGGGTGTTGAGATTCTCCTATCTTGCAGACAAAACACGACTACCCACATCACGGACCACATTCATGAGTGGCGTCGACGCCGTAGCTTATGCAAGATCAAATTAGACGACCGTATCTTCTTAGATTGGTTCCTCAAATCCCTTCTTCCTGTCATTGCTAAGGATGTGGCATCCGAAAGACCCCAGTCTGAAGAAGAGGCCATCCTTAAGGCCCAGCAATTCGACCTCATTTACGCTCAGTCGGGTTATCTCTATACCATTATACCTGACGCCCCTCATGGTGATTCTTCCCAGCACGATGCGCCGGGGCATCCCATGCTACAGACGGCATCATTGGCCGTGTTTCTTCGCATCCCCAACCCTTTTCCATAGCACGTCCTAACCTTGGCCCCGAATTTTCCCGGGCTACCTCACAGTCTGGAGCAACCAACTCGTATGCTCCTATGACACATCACCACCATTCCCATGGACCCTCATGTCCACCTCAGTGCTTCGGTCATGTGACTCCCGCTTACGCCCCCCCGGTCGCACCTCAGCCCTATTACCACCCGCCGGCTGCACCAGCTCCTGCGCCGTCCCAAGCCCAACCTGCTTATTGCCCGCCACAGTCAGCCCCTGCGGCAAACCCACAACCTGCTCCGCAGACGTATCAGCAACCCCCTCACGGTGCCGTACCTGCATAGCCTCCACCTACATATCATCCACCGCAGCCTGCTCCAGCACCTGCAAAACCCTAGAATCCACATGCTGCCCAAGGGCAAGTTTACGCCCAACAAAACCTGCAGCAAAACCAGAACAACCAACGCAACCAGGGCCAGCAAAACTGCGACAAGGGCCGTAACCGTGGGAACAATCCTCCTCCTGACCAAGGTGGTCAACCTCCTAATCCCCCAGACAACAATAATGCGGCCCCTTCTAACCAAAACCCTGATCGACTGCCCAAGCAGGCTAAAAACCCTAATCTGCGAACAAACCATCCTTGTTCTATTTGTGGGGTCTATGGCCACTACACACATGCTTGCCCACACTTGGAGCGAGCTCGGCAACTTTGGGTTGATGATGCCCATCGCCAAGGGCACGCAGCTCCTCAGGCGCTACCCAACCCCCCTCAACCTCAGCAGCCACCTTTGGTGCTGCAAAACCCCTTACCAAACCAAGGTGTAGTGAATACTCAGCCGTTGGCTCCCCCTCAAGCCAACGCACCACCTCAACAACAGGTCACTTATGCCGCTCCTGATCAACCTATGTTCGACTCAGGTACCCACCACTTGTTGATGATGTCATCCGCTGATGTCAACCTCCAGACCCGTCGGAACCAATATGGCTCCACCTCTGAAGCCCCTCCCACTGATAAACCCACTAACGCTCATCCCACTGATCAGGCGTTACGTATACCTCCGCCTCCACTAGATGGCGCTCCCAAAGCACCTCTTTTCCCACTTCGCCGTATCAACAATAACCCTAATGCGCGCGTTGCATCAAACTACAACATCATAGATGACTTAGCCCAATCTCCTGCAGCTATGTCTGCGTTAGAAGTCTTGAAAAACTGCCCTTCCCAGCGCAAGACTTTACTCTCAGTCATTGGGGCTATTGACCCAAATGATTCGAATTTGATGGCATTTGATTTGGACCAGTCCGAACCATGCCTGCCTTCCACCTTAGCATTCCAAGTTTCTGTTTCCATTCGGAATCTTGCCATCCATCGATGCATCATCGATGAAGGTGCCTCCACATGCGTTATGTCCACATTTGTATGGCAGAAGTTGGGATCCCCTACTCTTCAGCAGTCCACCACTGCGTTACATGCCTACGACGGTCGTTCGGCTCAGCCCCAAGGCCTCCTAGCCAATGTCCCCGTCCAGTTAGGTGGTAAAACCGTACTCATTGACATCGAGGTCATCAATGCCCAGCTTGATTATAACCTCTTACTTGGCCGCAGCTACATGTATGACATGCGGGCGGTTTCCTCTTCCGTTTTTCGTACCATGATGTTCCCCCATGAGGGACGCGTGGTCAATGTCGACCAACTCACCTACTATGATCCCAATGCCCCCGTGGCACCCGAAAATGTTCTCCCCATGGTTGAACAACCTGTTTTTGGTGCCACCACCTCGTTTGTTTCCTCTATGGGGCCCAGAGTTTACTCAGACGTGCCGATGACCTCCACCTTCCAATCTATTCCACCCCCGTCACCCGCCACTGACGTGTCTGACCTATGTACCATGTCTCATAACACACAAACTCCTAATAATAAACCGCCCTTGTTGCCTAAACCCCCTTTGGTACCTAGTCACATTGGTGTTACACCCACCCACACAATCCCCTTCCTATTTCCTCCATCAGGAGTAGTAAGCGCCCCCGTGATGGCTACCCTTAGTCTCCCCGGGTTAACCTTGGGATTACCCGTGTGGTACATTTCACCTCCCGTTCCCCCGCCGACACCAAATGTCGTCCTGCAACCGGTGCAACCCATTGTTACTACTACTCAACCACCCCCCAGTGTCTCTACCCCTTCGTCCTCTACAAATCCCCTTCCTCTTACCAAGCACACTGGAGGAAAAGGCCCACAACCATCCACTACTGCACCCCCTCCCAAGGCAGTTAAACGTCCTCCCGTGGTTCGTGCTCCCCTCAAATGCTCGTTATATGATGAGTTAGGTCATCCGACTCATCAATGTCCCCAGTTACTGGAATTACAGGAACACATGCAACTGCTTGACGACGATCCCAATATTCCCGTTGTCAAACTCGACCCCACCCCCAAGCCTCGCGATAAATCCCTGTGTACCAACCACCCCTGTGCCATATGCGGTGTTTACGGGCATTAATCACATCACTGTCCTGATCTCCCAGATTACCGAGCAGCTCTCTACGAGATGAATAATCTGGACCTTGAGACGGCACCACCCACCATTGAGGACATCCACCCCCCAGTCTCCTCCCCTTCAGGAGAGGTTAACACCATTTATATGATCTCCTCAATCACCACTCCCTCGTCAACCGATTTGACGACTCCGACTTTCCGTTATGATGAGGAGATTCTTGAGGCACTCACTGCCCCGGAGTATCCCTGGGATGACATGCACCATCGTTCGTATTTCCTCCCAGAAGAATCCTCCTCTAGCACCGCTACCCAATTTGCGGTTGAATCCAAAGATTTCCTTCCTACCAAGGTCGACTGGTTTAAGGATCCTATTCCTACTCCTGATGCCTTTGAGGAAGGTAACATGGCCAACATCTCACCCATCATCCACATTGATATCGCTACCCCAGGAGGTGCCCCTGAACTCATAACTTTAGGAGCCTCCTGCAGTGAGCATGAGATTGAGGAATACAAAAAACTTTTCCAAGAGTTCCGCGATGTCTTTGCCTGGTCCTTCATCGACATGCCTGGTCTTGCCCGTGCTATCATAGAGCACCGCATTGACACCTTTGAGTCAAGGGGCATAGTAGATTACCTCAACCTTGTGATAGGGGGCATGGTCAATCCTTTTGAACCTTCCCCATCACATCTATCTCCGCACGTCAATGAACCCCTTGTTCAAACCAACACATATGTGATCCACAATCACAGACCCCATGCACATAGCATGGGGGCAGGTCATTAACCCTGCTCACTTTTTCACATTTGTGATCTCAACCATTTTTGAGGTCACATATCACTTGTATATTTGATTTTATACACCTAGTTATTTCCTTTGACCATTCCGGAGTCCTTATGACCTCCGTTTTTCACACCATTTGCACTGCCGGATTCATATTTCCGTGCCCGTGATGATGCTTGAGATCATTTCTCGCTCTCACCAGGACCAATATCAACATTGTGTCCAAACACCATTAGTCGCCTCGGTTTGCGTGCCACTTCAGCTGCTCTCCGTGTTTGATATATTTTATATCATCGGATTCATTTTTTCGAGCCCATGATGATGCTTGAGATCATTTCTCGCTCTCACCCCCAGATTTTTTGGGTTTTTTTTCTTTTTTCAAAACGCCCCCCGTCGCCTTGGTTTGCATGCCACATCAGTCGTTATCCATTTTTGACACTTTTTATATCGCTGGATTCATTTTTCCGAGCTCGTGATGATGCTTGAGATCATTTCTCGCTCTTACCTGGTACAATTTCAACATTGTGTCCCGACACCTTGCTTCCTTGGTTTGCGCACCACATTGGCCGCCATTGGATTCTTCCACACTTTTACATGAGCCATTCACTCCTGTCATACTGCAAATATTTCATTATTTTGCCACCACTCATTCACCCCACAAGGAGGCCCAACAGTGTTCCCCCCCTAACTTCGTTCTTGGTCATCATTAATGTTCCTTCATTGAACACTTCCTCCTTGCCTGGCCATTCCTTTTGTTCGGTATAATTTTATCCCTTGTTTGGGCCGGACAAGTCCTTTACGAAAAAGGCACTTAGGGAGTTTCTGTTAAGCTCTTTTCTGACTCCTAAAACAATGAAAAGATCACCGAGCAATCTTGCTTCCTTTCATGCTCGTTAAAGTACCTGAAAGGGCGTCTATCTGGTATAAGTTTAACCCTTTTCCGGACCTGGTAGACTAATTATGAAAAAGGAATACTCTAGTCACACCGGCTAGAAGAGTTCTTCATTGCATCCTTTTATGCTTCTTCGGGCCTTGGAGACTAACACACGAAAAAGAAACCCCCTGGAGTCTTCTTATTTTCTTTCAGACTCTCTAAAATTGAAAGCAACCACGAGCATGAACTGTCCTGGGCTCGTATAAATCCACACGATAGTTCCATTCCATCACTTCAGAGTCTTATTATCGCTTTCAAACTCCTTAAAATTGAAAGCAATCACGAGCATGAACTGTCCTGGGCTCGTATAAATCCACACAACAGTACCATTTTATACACACTTCTTCTAGTTCCCTAACCCATGAAGAAGTCTCCCCGTGCCTCTTGGCACTATGATCGATCATCTCGACAGCACCCCCAATTAGGTCACCTTTTTTCAGAGTATTTTGCAGTCTCCTGCCCTTTTTTACCAGCTTGAGTCTCCCTCAGCCCAGTCACCCTCCAAGATCCAATACAGCTAAGATCCCTTTCCCACCAGTCAGTTTCATATGCTGCCCGATCATCCCCGCCATCATACTCTGAACAAAGGAAGTTTGAGTCCACCCACTCTACTTGCCCAGTTATCCCCCCACAGTTTGTCAGTCCTACCATCAGTACTCCCACACTTCGGTTCTCCACCTCGCGCTCCTGTCAAGGAAACATCATTTCCTTGATCGTTGCAGGTCTCCCTCTGTCGACGACAGCTCCTCTATTCCAGAGGATAGGCCCAGAGGTCCCTACGCCTTGGACTCATCACCATCTGTGGTAAGTGCCTACGGACCATTCTGAGAGGAGTCATCATTGCCTCTCCGAGTGGTTTTTTCTCACATGCTCGACTTCAACACCTTGATCGCATCGTTGAGAATCGCGTAGGGTTATATCCCTTTAGTTTTTAGTCGAAGACCCCGGACTTCCCCCGACTCTAGCACATTGGTGAGTCACTTCGGAACGCCTAGTTATATGTTCCCGTGGATGTCCGGGTTGTGTTGGCGATTGTATTCGGAAGCCATCCAGTTATATGCTTCCTTGAGTACTTAGTTCAGTTCCATTTCAGTGTACCATCGAGGTTATGGCTCCCAGTCACTATGATCCAGCAGCTCATCAGTTCCTCTGGTACCCCACACAGCAGCACTGATGTTATTCCAGTGCACCAGTTTTTCAGCTTACACATGGTCAGCCCAGCAGTATGTCCCAGATTTGTGTCCCCTCTGGACCCTTATGATGTACACAGTGGTTCTCTATGTATCTTTCAGGTCCCTCTTTTCGGGCCTCACAGTTCTTTTTATGTATCTTGATATGAGCATGGGTATTCCCGCCTCGTCCATATATTGAGATTCTTCCTCATTCATTGTTTGAGGCTATGTATATGTCAGGTCCCCATATTTTGGACCCCATAGTTTCTATTATGTTATATCCTGATACGAGCATGGGAATGCCTGCCTCGTCCATATGATCAGATGATTCCTCATCCATTATTGAGGTTATGTACTTTTAGTTCTTGCAGTTTGTTCGGGATCGTTGTTACGGGCTTCAGTTTGTTTCTTCTCTTCTCCACACCCCAGGAAAACCATACATGGCTTATGATGTCCATCGGCCATACGATGAGCTCCTGCCCTCACACATCAGGGGGCAATCTGTTAATACCCAAAAAGTGTTCACTACCTCATCTACCCCATTACATGGCTCATTTGTCCATTTTCCTACCATATTTCCCTTAAAAACCCTGAAAATCCCACTAAAAAGCCTCCAAAAGGCCTAAAATGCCTCCAAAAGGCCACAAAGCCATCAAAAAACCCTCAAAAAGGCTAAAAAACCCCTTTTCCCTCCAAAAAATCCAAAATTCCTCTAAAATAGCAAAAACCCTCTAAAAAGGGAATACAAAAATATAAAATAATGAGGAAAAAGGAGGAAAAAACCCTATACGGCTGACCTAAACTATATGGTTCCCAAAACCATGGGCCAGCACTCCACCACCAAAAAACTATAAATAGGTGATGGAGACCCCTCATTTGATATCCACAATCATAAGCACCCTTATTCTGCCAAAATCGCTCTTGAAACCCTAGCTCACCCTTAAGCTACTCTCACCTTGAGTGCCCCTTTTGGCCCATTTCCACCATTGGAGAAAGAGAAGGAGCAAGTTGGAGCTTGGAGCAACCCTCTTGGGCCATTGCAAGAGCTTCACCAACCTTCACATTGGAGGTAAAATCAATACAAAAGTCATTCTTTATATCTTGTTTTTTGTTTCATGCACATGTTTAGATTAATTTACATTTCTGTTTTAGCACTTTAATTTACAATTTACTGAACTGCTACTAAGGAGTCCCTTCTCCTTAGTAGGTGCTCATTTGCACAAGCTAGGGGTAAAACCCTAGCTACAGTAACTAAGCCTGAAACTCTACAACATCACTCTATTTTTATGAAATTCCGCGTACACGTAAAATCCCTGGTTGATGCTTGATTAGGTGTTGGAGGGATCTCTCCGCAACTTAACCTCACACAACCTCGTGCTTGACTATTTTGTTAGAGGAACTTCCCGGCCACACCCTTACAGGATTGGATTTCCTCCCTTATGAAAGAAATCTATGTTTAACAAGTTTAAGTGATCTTGGAGGAGTTAACTCTCAACCCTACCTCCAAAATCTTGGCTTAGCTATTAGGTGTGTTTCTAACTAGAAGAAAACCTAAGATCCTATCTCAAATTATTTTTGCTTGTTAAAAAATATAATGTTAAGAACTTTCAAAAGAAAAATTTTGCAACTAAAAGAAGTATGAATGCAAACTAATACACTTTTAACCCCTTTTAACTGAAAAAGTTGTTGCACCCTTCACCAACTACAATGCTCTTTTCATCTTTTCAATACTCTCGTAAATGTAATGCAAGCTTAGTTATGCAATGCAAGTTCGCTACAATGCTCTTTTCATCTTTTCAATAATCTCATAAATGTAATGCAAGCTTTGTTATGCAATGCAAGTTTCAATGCAAAAGCATTTTTTTTGTTTTTTCTACGTCAAATAAAATGAATGACACTTTTTATTTTTTGATATAAAATGCAACTTTTGTGCAAAAATCAAAACAAAAGGTAATTTAAAATTCTAAATGTTTTTCAAAAAACAAAAGATCACACTAAAAGATTGCAAACTGTGCACAAATTCATTTGACAAAATATCTAACCTATTTTGTTTTTCTTTTACAATATACAAAAGAAGAACACTAGGAACAGCTACACCTAGGGACCAATGCAAACAAACTTCCAAATCTCTATTATGCAAAAGAAAAAGCAACCACAAACTCAAAGTTTTTCGATAAGCTAACTATGTTATTTGGAGAAAAGTATATCATGATACTTTTATATTCCACTCAAGCAAGCAACCTACTCATCTACATTGCTTGCGAAGGATTGATTCTGCACTCCACTTGTGCAATTAGTGATTGAAACAAATTACAGCTCTAAGCATCTACTTCATAAGAGGATAAAAAGTATACAACTTGAAAAGGTGGAAAGTAAAAACCAACAACTTGAACTTGGAAACTTTGGTATAATTCTTAAAAAGATTGGACTGAAAAAATGAAAATGCAGTTTCAACTCCACATTCACAAAGGGCTGTAGAAATTTACAAACAATATGCAAGTTCACCAAAAATTGCTAAAGTAAAAAATTTTGATGGCAAAGATATTTCAAATAAGACTTTTCTCTCAACAAGTCCTCAGAATTGGTTGAAAGGAAAGGTATTAAAAAATGCTAGCTTTTATACCCATATCAAAGTCCCGACAATCTCAAAATCACTTCTAGTAGAAAACAAGGTCAAATCAAAATACTACTTGAAAGTACTTAAAGCCCACATCCATGCAAGGATTCAACTGAAAATACTTCAAGGAAGACAAAATACTACCTTACAAAATTCAACATTGATCTTTATCAGTCAAATATTATCATTCACCAAAGCATATAGAGTCTAGGTAAACTTGTCAATTAGGGTTTGATCTATAAGGTCTTTATAAACAATCCATAATGGATGAAGAGGGGTGCAAAACCCCTAGAAGACCTCAGAAAATCCTTTGAAAAAGATAGTGAGTTTAAGAAAAATCCAAGACAAATTCAAAGGTTGAACAATTTTTTTTTAAATTTCCACCTACAGGAGCACACACAATTGTAAGTGTTGTAACCTGCGAGTGACACGTGACTATGCAGACTACTACTTGCGTGTAAGCAAGGAACACACAACTGCAAGTATTACCACTTGTGCGTATGTCTTGAAAAATTCAAAAAATAATAAATCCAAGCCATAATCAAAGATCTGTGATCAAATTAAGGGTTCAAGACTTATATAGACTCTATGAACAACACAAATCAGTCATTCAAACTAGAAGAGTAAAAAAGGAAACCCCAAAGAAAACAGGCTTCTCCCCAACGGAGTCACCAATTCTATTGTAAGGAAAACTATCCTATGACTGGGGTGAGGTCATCAACATACTAATTTAAATAAAACAGACATCTAAAGTCATGTAAACATCAAGATAGGGTTTGGATATTGTTAACACCCAAAAAGTGCTCACTAGCTCATTCACCACATTATATGGCTCATTTGTCCATTTTCCTACCATTTTTCCCTTAAAATCCCAAAAAATCCCATTAAAATGCCTCCAAAAGGCCACAAAACCCTCAAAATAGCCTAAAAAAGGCTAAAAAACCCCCTTTTCCTCCAAAAATAGCAAAAATCCCCTAAAAAGGGAATAAAAAATATAAAATAATGAGGAAAAGGAGGAAAAAACCCTATACAGCTGCCCAAAACCATGTGTTTCCTAAAACCATGGGTCAGCACTCCACCACCAAAAAACTATGAATAGGTGATGGAGATCCCTTATTCCATATCCACAATCACAAGCACCCTTACTCTGCCAAAATCTCTCTCGAAACCCTAGTTCACCTTTGAACTATTTTCACCTTGAGAGCCACCTTTGGCCCATTCCCAACATTGGAGAAGGAGAAGGAGCATTCTTGAAGCTTGGAGCATCCTCTTGGACACTGCAAAGGGCTTCACCAACCTTGACACTCAAGGTAACATCAATACAAAGTCATTCTTTCATTTTGGTGTTTATGCTTCATGCTTGTCTTAGAAATAATTCAATTTTTTGTTTTTGCATAATTAGTTTAATATACTGAACTGCTACTAAGGAGTCCATTCTCCTTAGTAGGTGCTCATTGGCACAAGCTAGGGGTAAAACCCTAGCTACAGATATGATGAAAGTTGAACTTGGAGATCAAAATTGTGTACCTTGCTTATGTAGGTTGATCCAAGCTTTTAGTAACCCTTCAACTTCTGATTCCAAACCTTTAACTCAATCACTTGAATACTTTCAAAACATAAACAATACCTTCCTCAAAAGCTTGTGGCTACAATAAAATAACTATGAATTGAGACAAAGATATAAGCATGCATTTGACCATATATACATAATCTCAATATAAAAATATAATCATTTCATTGAGCAAGATGTAACATGATATTGGGAAAGAAAAGATGTCTTGTCTTTATTAAAATTGAACAATAGAAAATACAAATATACCTTGCTATGCTTAGGCACCTCGTGAAACCTTGATCTAGGTCTCCTTGCTTCTCTTCTCCACAAACTCAAGCAATCTTCAGGTGAGATAGGGAAAGAGTGTCTTGGTCACATAATCAAGGGGATTGGAGCCTGTCAAAATTCTTCCAACAATATTTTGCTAATGAGCCAAAAAGTCCTTCTCATGGACAATCTTCTTTGCTTTTATAGTAAAACGGGACAAGCCATCGGATGGAGAATGGCTGAAATTGATGGGGGAGGTTATCAAGAACTACCCCAACTGCTTTGAAATTTGATTATCTTTTTATTTTTCGAATTTTAATAAGCAACACGCAAGTGGGAAACAATCAACCCTTGTGTAACACATGATCCAACTCTTTTCAAGTTGTGCGTGCACACACAAGTGGATGAACCATTTATCCAAGGTGTAATATGTAGTTTGCATGACCATCATTTGTGTGTGAGTAACAAACCAAGTTAAATAAAATAGGAATGATGGAGAAACAAAGAATTATTTAAGCCATGGAACTGGGTATCAAGCCAAGGCTCTTCCATCCACAATGCCCTTTTGTGTGAGCAACCAGTTTAGTGTCATCACGAATGGAGAAGTGTCATTTTGACTTATAACACCTAGTCATATCACATTCACATATAATTTGTAGTTTTATGTCTAAGAATATAATGAAGAAAATTTAGTGGCATCATCCTTAGTGCATATTGATGATGTTTCCTCTCACACAAGGATGGTAAATGGTACACCACTTATTGATGATATCAAGATTGAGATTTTTGAAAATCTGATTCATGGTTTGATTTTGAAAAATTTGCATACTACACTTTGTATTATGTATTTGAATTTCTTTTCATTGAATATTGTATTATTAATGATATCATATGATTGGTGGCTTTCTTTAGGTTTTACATGCAAAACTTGTGTAGAAGCACAATTTTTTTGTGAAGATTTGAAAATAGTATCCTTTGACCATGTCCATTTTCCTGATTCATGTAATTAGAAATTAGTGAGATAAAATTCAAGTTAGGGACATCCACTTAATGTATATGTTTTTACATAATTCAATCATTGGGATTTTCTAAAGAGAAGAATGTTGTACTATAAATTCAGGCCACTAACTTTGAAGGTAAATAGAGATCTTATAGTAAATATGAATGATGCGTTTTATCATAACACCTTTTTATTGGTGTTTTCCAAACTGTAGTTCTATAATTCTAGAAAGCAAAGGATAGTATATATCCATATGAATTTCCAAGTGGAAGAGATTCTCATGAGGGTGAGTTATTTATGTAGCTATTTTTAGCTAAGTTTGTCACAAGGCAGGGTGCATTAGTTTAGGAGTTACACCCACATGCATGACACACATTAACTCCACGAGTACAAGAATCAACAAAGGAAGTTTGTAGGGAGTGTGAAAGCTTCAGCCAAAGTGGATGAATTAGCATCATGCTTGAAATTTATTTCTCTATGGTTTCATGACTTTCCTCCAATACCACTTATGTTGTTGTTTGGTATGCGAACAGTGGAGCATCGAGACATATGAATTCCAACAAGAAGATATTCAACAAATTTCAAGAACAAGATATTGGAATACAAGCAAAGTTGGGTGGCAACGCCACATATCTAGTGATTGGATGGGCTCCATCTCTTTCTGGATTCCTTTAGGTGATGTTCTCTAGTTGCATGGTGTTTTGTTTGTACATGATTTGATGAAGAAAATTCTTTTTGTTTCAACCATCACAAATATGAAGTGTGTAGCTGATTTTGATGACCAACAATATTAGAGATTGAAACCTAGTGACCTGCTGTTCTATCCAACAAATTCAGACTTCTTTTGTAGATTAGAACTATGATTAGGGGTTAAATCAATGCCAACTATTGTATAACAAGGCTCCCAGAACTGTTTAGAATAGCCATCTAATTTTTCTCTAGATAATTGAATATGAGCCACCCATATTGCTGCTAAGATGATGGCCACAACTATAATCCTTGTTGAATATATTGTTGTTATAGGACAATATTATTGCTGGTATAACCTCCTCAAACCCTGATTTCTTTTTATGTATCCAAAAGTGGATGGTGAAGACAACAATCTACCTTTCAAATAGTATTCAAGACTAATGTTACATATTAACATAAACCTCCATATTGTTTCTACAGGATTTATTTAAAATTAGTTCATGGTATTGTTGCATTTATAGGGTCTAAGGAAGGTACCATCACAGGCAGAAGGTGTTTGAGAGTTTTCCTACATGCTTGTTGTAGATTCTACCCAAGATTCCCCTAGATATCTTCTTGTGCAAGGTATTGAAGAGGATAGATTCCCTCGTAGATTCAATAGGAATGATACATCCCTTTACCTATAATAAATCCCTTAAATCACAACAGATCTCATCGCGATCTAGTGGAGCATGCAAATAGTTGAACTGTAGGAATAGTGTTGTTCTAACTCTGCCTCTATACCCATGACTAGTTGTGGCTCCCGTGTCAAACTTGAACTTGATTTTGTTGATCTAGGAGATAGATAAGTTGGTATGACATGTCCACATCAAAACCCATGTGGCAGAATTTGAGTAGTTCACCTGCAAGTATTGAAAGATACTCGATTTACAGGAATTTGAGATTCTTGTAAACTACTATTACTTCACCTTTTTAATGATTTAAAACTTATTTAAAACATCAAATTAGAAGAAGTAGAACATGGGTGGAGAACAATCTTAAGTACCTGGAATTCTTGTTGTGATGGAATTATGAATTCTTCATGGGTTTAGGAAGGAAAAGGGTAGGTTATAATTCCAAACCTTAATTAATTCATGGCCATGAATTAATTCATACTAACCGTTTCCAAGTGTGTTTGTGTTGAACTATTGGAGGGATGCCCATTTTCTGTTTCTAAATGAAATCCAAGACTTATATCCACTTCCATCCATATTGTTATCTCTTCATATTCATATTCATATTACTTTTAACAAGCTATCGATGGAGTTACTTACATGCTTGCAACATAGTTGAAATGGGTGATTGCACGTCTCTTAGCTTCATTGGAACTTCTTGAAAATTTTCCTTGATAATTCATTAGGTTTCACCATCCTTCCTAGTTTGTTGCTTAGCATTAGTATTGATTGCACTTAAAGTGGCATTCGACCCATCGACGTTCATTTGACATATGAGCGACGTGGGTCGAATGTCGGTACCATAAATCTAACGTTTATTTATGGGTTATTTGACATTCATTCAACGAGACTTGGACAATATTCTATCCACATTTTCTTTTAAATAATTTATAAACATGGTGTATTGGATGTTCCATCAATGTCCATTCGATGTTCCTTCGATGTATGAGAGACATTAGTTCCATGGGACATCCACATTTTTTTTGTTTAAGGCAATTGTAGACGTGGCTTATCGAATGTTTAGCTGACACTATTTCCATGTTAGAAATGTCTCTTTTCAAACTTTCATTTCACGTTAGGTCCAAGTTCCAAGCTTATCTTAACGGATGTTTAACCGACGTTAGTTCCACATTTGAAACATCTATTTTTGGACTTTCATTCCATGTTTGGTACAATATAGATGTGGCTTATTAGATGTTTAGTCGATGTTAGTTCCACATTAGAAATGTTGCTTTTCATATGTTCATTCCACGTTGGGTCCAAGTTCCAAGTTTAGTTTTTTAGACGTTCATTCCACATGGTTAAGGATGTCTCTTTTTGGAAATTCCACCGACATCAAGGAACATCACTTTTTGGATGTTTAAATAATGTTCAATCGATGTCATCAAATACGTTACCATGGACATTTGAGCAAAGTTAGAATCGACGTCAATCTGATGTAAAAAAACTATCAAATGAGGTATATAAATGTAGTAGTGAGGTAATCAATTTGAGGAAAATGATACTTGTTCTTAATAGTAACCTTATTTTGATACACGTAATCAATACACAACCTTAGAGTTCCATCCTTATTTTTCACAAATAACATTGGTGCTCCCCATGAAGACACTTGGTTGAATGTATTTATTTTACAATAACTCTTGCAATTGTATTTTCAACACTAATAATTATGGGATACTCATTCTATAAGGTGTTTTGGACACTAGTGAATCTCTTGGAAAAAAAACTATTGTGAAATCATATCCCTTTTTGGAGGAATTGATTGCACTTCATCAGGGAACACATCACCAAATTCTTGCAAGAAGCGATAGTATTCCATCTTGGGACCTTTATCTTATGCTAATTCTAATACATGGGCTGCATATAATTGACAAATTTTTTGAAATACTTCTTCAATTGCAAGGTTGAAATATACCTAACATAAACTATCTTTGGAATTCCCTTTATTATCGTTAGTTTACCTTCTTCATAAATGTGTTCAATTTTTTTGTTGGAGCACTCAATCTTAACTTGATGTGCTTCCAACCAATGAGTGCATTAAATGAATTGAGTGGAAAAATATTCAAATTTTCCCATGTGAAGAGTCCATCCATCTCTAATGGAAATTTATCCATTACTTCATTAACATTTATCTTGGTTATAGTGGCTAGTTGGACTAGCCATGATGTACTATGCTTGATCTTCTCAATAGTGAAAATTCCAACAATTCTAGAAGTAATATAACTATGACTAAATCCAAGGTCAATTAAAATTGAAACAGATTTCTTAGCAATGTTACCCTCAATATCAAGCACATTTGATTGATGGTCTACTTGGTGGTCCTCCAATGCAACATATATCTTAGGGATAGTCCTTGCTACATCCCCAACAATTGTAGCATCTTGAATGTTGTGAACGTTCTTGACACTTTCATTCCGACGTTGATCATTTTTGAACAAGTAGTATGAACCACATCCCCAACATTGAATAGGATCCCTTAGATTCTCTCTACTAGCCTAGTTGGGTTAGCCTCACCCTATGTTAGCTTGTTTTGTTGATTTGTGAAATAAGAATGCTTGAATCCATTCTTTCTTTGAACAAGTTTATCCCTCTTTTTTCCTTCCATGCCTTATGGAATTTTGGTTTTCTTTTATTCTAATCATAATAGGATTTAGACATTATGATAGTCTCATCTAGAGTTTGGGGTTCATCAAACTCAATTCTATCTTTGTAATAGTAAGGTAATCCACTCAAAAAACATTGTATCTTTACCCCCTTCATATTTGGTGTATTTGACGTACCTCAGTAGCTCTAAGAATTTATTTGCATATTCATCCATGGTCATTTATCCTAACTTTAACTCATGGTATTCTATGATCTTATCATGATAGCATCTATTAAAGAGGTACTTTTGCTTCAAGTACTTCTTGAAATGTTTCCAAACAATCTCTCTTTCATTGATCTTTTTAACTTGCCTTAGATGATCCCACCAAATTGATTCTCTACCATTCAAATTAAATGTGGCCATTCTAGCGTTCATGTTCCTAGATTAATCACGGACTTTGAAATATTTTTTCATCCCGAGAAGCTAATCCTCAACTTCTTGTCCAAATTTTATTCCACCGTGAAATATAGGGGGTTTCACCTTTCAAAATTATCCATGTGAGTTATCCCTAGAATTTTTCTTTCACTTATTCCCATAATAAGAAAAGATCCAATTGTTGATGGAGTCCTTATAGGAAAATGAATCACTACTATAAATGTTTGGTGGTGTATATGTCCTATCTTTGAAATTTATTCTTGTACTATGGGACCTCTTGTGACAATGTGTATTGGAACTATTCCCACTCCTATCATCATTGTTTGATTTAATTCCATTATTTATTTCCCTTCTATGTCTGTCAAGATTTGAAATATGGTTGCATTCAACTGGTGTTGTTCTTACTGAGCTTTAGTGAGCCTTTCAATATCTTTTCTACATCTTTGTAGCTCCACTCTTATACTTCTCACAGTTTTTCAATATCTAGGGGTGTTACTTGACTTCTACACCCATTAGATTATGCTTTTTCATTTTAAGCATGCATATTTCTCCCATGACATCTTTCTTAGCTTCATAAGGATCTTGTGCATCATTCATGCTGCTATTTTTATCAACCCAACCAAGGCCAAGTTTGTTCCATCTCAACTATTTTGAAATTTGGCCTTAACTATCTAAATTCCATCACCAATAGGGTTGTAGCAGGGTTTTTAATTAGGGTCTTCGAAAACCATTGATCTTCAGTTTCTGAAAAATTTGATTTGATTCATGCATCCACCCTCACTCGCATTTTTGTATCCCTTGGATCTATAGACCTACCTCAAATTTTCATCAAAATTTGTTAAAATATTTTCTTGTTATGCCCAAAACAAGAAAATGGATCTAAACCTTTTTTAATAATAAATTTATGTCTACTTATGTGGCATGACATGTGGTAGGTGTTGATGTGGCACTATACCCACTTGGACCATACATGGAATCCTTTGGTTCTACCATGTCATATTCCCTTTGACCCCTCTATCCTCCATGTCATTATGCCCTTAGAGATTCCCTTACATCACAACTTTTTTATGTTGTGGGAAGGAATCCCTCAAACAAATATGAGTCGTAGATCTCCAATCCCTAAGAAGATCCTTATCATCGACATCATCCTTCACTTATTGGAACCCTAATGATACCTACCCATGTGAAGCAATATCATCCATAGATCTCAGGAGCTTTATCAAAGCATATTCATTTGTGTTGCTTGTCTTGTCGACTCTTTTATTTCCTGACTCTTCCCATGATCAATTCTGAACCATTCATATGATTTAGCATGATACAATCTTAACCATTAAAACTATCACCCCTTGCATTATGGTTTGATTACTTTTCCCTACACAGGTGGATTTTATTAATTGATCCTTTGAACCTGATGAAATCTCAATCGTTCACAACATAACCCAAGCCATGGAATACCAATGAATTCAAATTCCAGGAGAGCTTATAAGACATCAATCTAAATTGTGTTATAAGATTTCAACCATTGACGGTATACCTCCGGCCCTTAAACCATATATCATTGTACACTATTAGATTTAGATGGATAATGATCAACTGTTCGATGATCCTAGGTTCCCAAAACAAAACTATGACCCCCCAACTTGGAATTCTTAACATCTATTAACTAACATAACTGACATTTTTTTAGCAATTTCAAAATAAATTCCAATTTCTTAAACTGAAATTTTCTATTCCTATCCATAAACAACAAGATTTAGCTTGTGGCTCTATTAAAATACTATCTATGCAATTTGAAACCACAAATTTATCATGTATATTTTGTTTGTAAACTTAAATTTCTTCTTGTAGACATTGATCCTGACCCATACAACCCCAATGTTGGAACCAAGAGCATTGATACCACTTTGTAGCATCCATGTTTGGCACTCCCAACCTCTAGATGGGTAGTTATGAATTCCATAGTTTCAAATTTCTCTCAATGGAGACCATTATTTGAATTCAAAACTAATTTAAGCCTCCAATTAGTAAAATAAATTAAGAAATGCATGTGTAGGTGTGTAAACACAAAATATAGTGGAAGAATCAACCAATTCACACACACACAACATGCATAATAATACAATTTTCATAATAGAAGAAAAACACATTTTACATATTCAGAGACAAAAATGAACACTTATCTTTTAACTAAAGAATACCTAATAAAACGGCTATGTAATAGTGATTTTCCATCCATAGTAGGCATCAACCGTAGATACCACACCCAAGCCATTCTATGAGACCACTAGGATGAAAGAAACGACTACAAGCTTCATTTTCTCTTAATCCAACCCATTTTCTCTCATGCTTAGCCAACCTTCTCACCATAGAGCACTACATGCATCTCATTCATCCATCACATCCATGGAACTATCTTCCACTTCCTTGCATAACACAAGGAAGGTTACTCTTTCTCTACTCAACAATATCTCATAGTATCCATCCCTTACAATGCTCTCGAGTGTATGTAGATTGAGTCCAACCTGTTGTATGCTTTCAAAGAATCTCCCATAAAATCAATTCAGGTATTCTCAAGAATACAAGAGAATCAAATCAATAATGATTAAAGGTTTCGTATCTTTCCTGGCCTCTATGCTCACCTACAACCATCATTCTTCAATCTATGTTTGCAACTTTCTTCTCCACAATGTTAATTCTAGTTAAATTCATAGTCATATAATTTGCAATGGAAAGAACATCATGAAAACTATGTAATCTATGAAATTTTCATGGAGAATGAGTGATAGCATCAAATGAAGATGGTCGGAAAAATGAAAATACAAGTAACATTACTTTTGACCATAGAAATAAGGACACTAACAATTGTCATAGGAAGTATATCCATCCATGCTTTCATAAATACATGAGAATACTTTCCCACCAACCTCACATATGCATTCAATGATTGGATTTGATAAGTCAAAAGAAATAAATGGATTTTTTAAGGTACATTGCAGAAAATGGATGATTTCTAAGGTTGGCACTTGGAAAAAGTGGATTTACTTTCCCATATCCCCCGTTTCTTCTTCCCCTCGAGTGGAATCATAGCCCCTCTAGTGCTCTTTACACAACCATATTTCTTTCAGCCAAAATTCACAGTATTTTTTGGGAAAATCATTGGTATTATGTGGTTTTACCCTACTCTATTTTTAATACCTTTGTTGGTGGCATTATCATTGTAAAGCTAGGAGTTCAAAATTTATGTAGTGTCTCTAGAGGGGTCTACCTCTCATATTTGATCTACATGATTTTTTGGCAATTATTTTCTAGGTCATACAATCAATATGAGATATTATTGACTATTGACATTTTCCATAAGGGCCACAAAAATATGGTTTTTGGATCATATTTATTGTAGAGATTCAAACATTCTTTTTATCCCCTTTAACAAGATCTCTTGAAATATTCATAGAGACTTTGTTTTGCTAGACTAGATGGATTGTTTCTTTTACATACATATTGCAATGTACTTCATAGATCGGATTTAAAAGTTGTTATTCCTAGTATTTACTCCACCTTATTTAGATATATATTTATTAGGAAATAAAATACATAATAAATATAATAAGCAAGCACACAAAATGAAGAAGAAGAATTTTACAATGGAAACCCAAAACCAGAAAATCACCAACAATAAATCTATTACCCTTAACCACTACGGGAAAGGCATAGCCAATCCGGTCATCACCGAACACTCAGAGGAAATTTACAATGGAGCTACTCAATTCCTTAAGTAGTCTTCCTCACAAGCAATACCATGGGCTTGTAAACCACCAATGGTAAAGCCATATTTGACTCTTTTACCGAGTTAAGTTTAACCTAACAATATTTTGTATTTATACGGTTGGTACTTTCTATTGAATGTTGTATATGGTGATGTAGGTCCTGGGTAAAAGCATGTTAATGTGTCTCACTTTTTATCCTTTTGCGGCGATGAACTCATGAACTAAAAATATTTTTTCATAAATATACAAATCCATTGAGAATTAGATAATGGTGTAATGAAACAAAAGTTTTAATTGTGAATGAGCTTTTATATGGTATTTTTTTCAAATAAAAAAAATTATTTTTATCTTATTTATTTCATTTTCTTTAAAGGCCATTTACTGTTATTTCAGCATCTCATAAGTACTCACAAAACCGCGACCCCCCATATCTATCTTCATTTACGTTTTTAATTCCAATTTTTTTTAACAAGTCTTTTATAGACACTTTTAAGATTGTTGTACATATTTTAAAATGTTTTTTTATGATATATTTTAATTATTATTGAATTATTAATATAAATAAAAAAAAATTATTTGTATGTAAAAGCGCGACCCAAAAAACTATCATTTTAAGAATTCAAAATCAATAGTTTTTTATTTGAATATGGAAATAATATACAAGTGATTGTTAAAATTATTTTTAATATTTTTTTAAAATACATTATTTATTTTTTTAAATAGATATTTTGAATAAATTTATAATAATAGCATAAATTATCTTGCCGCATAGTGAAACACATTACCATGCTTTTACCCTCCTACTCCTTGACTTCTGGTGGTGACTCATAGCGGCTCTCACGATCCTATGGATACTTGTAGTCAAACGGAGACACCTCTCATCTCCTTTGATATGGTTTCCATTCACATGTACATAGGATCTATCCCTCTATTTTGTTGATGACTCTACATATGATTATCCACTTCTTTTAGTGGATCATCTTTTTTGTGTGTATTTGTGAATTCCATACTATGGTATTTTTCCTCCATGTGCATACTATATGTAAAATCATTCTCTTGGTTTCTCTTGGATGGAATTTCAATGGTTGCTTCTACCTCATCAATAAATTGTGCTCCTTGGTGCTCCTTTATTTTACTAGCCTACTACAATGACCCCATCTTATATACTTCATCCAAAAGAACCCTTTATTTGATTAATTATGGAATAGTGTTGGTATTGGTACTTTGGTGTTTTGGGGAAGATCTATATTCAAGAGTTCCACATTCAACATTACAGGGTGGAGATGTTTTCTAATGTTTTCTTTTCTCTATTTCCTATCCATGTTTTGACAAGGGGAAATGTCATGCCATCAACATCATGGGTTGAACTCAAGGATAAGTTCAAATAAGACTTCACACCCTTTGGAATAGTGAACCCTCTATATTATGGATTGAATATTTTTAAGTGTTTATCATTTAAAAAAAATAATTCTAAAACTAAATGTAGAAATGCAAAGTGCATAACGAAAATGAAAATGCATGCACTGGGGCTAATGTAATAAGTGAAAGGAAATACACTGAGATGAACAATAAATGAAACACAATGGGTTGGAAATTTTTCATAGCCATATAGACTGTGTCAATTCCATGATTGCCAACAGTAGACCAAGGAAGGGCCCATGAGTATAGTTGCAAGCTACAACTCCATATCATAGATTAGCCAAAATAAAGCATAGAAAGTGAGAAAGACAATAAGTGCATAAGAATAGTCCACAGCAATAGAGAATCAATCCTCATAACATTCAAATGCATCGTAAAAACAAAGAGAAAAGTCCATAGTTGATAACATCAACACACCAAAAATCTCCAACAATTTTTTTTCTTTTTTTTTGTAAGTAGCCATGGGGATTTGAACTTGTGACCTTCCATTTACAACTTCTCATCTCATTTACACATTACCAATTGCTCTACCCCATGGGATAAAAATCTCCAAAATTTTTTGGCTAGTGAGTGCTAAAGAAAAAACCTTTCCCTCCATTTGGTTATGGCATAGAAATCTTAATTATAAGAGATATTGGTGGCTCTCGACCTTTTGATTCTGGATTGACCTTTTGAATCCCTTTTTTGTTCCTTTAGTTTATTTTATGGTTTTTTCCAAAGGTTTTAACCAAATTGAATATTGAATATTTCACAAGTTTCATCCTTTTGTGAGGATTTTCCACTCATCATTTGTCCTTTTTTCCCTTTGAAGTCATTAAAGAATGATGCATTTGAAATGAAAAAAATGTACATTTTATAATATATCCCATTGCCTCCTTGTGTGATAATGAAGGGCTCGAATTCTTTTAACTAAGGCTTATTGCCATATACATACAAGCTCCTTGTTATGGTGTTCAATTTTCACTTTGCATTTCTAATTTTCTTCTTTCATTAACTTGGTTGTTTCACATCCATTATTTCTAGGATTCAATCTTATTTCTTGTTACAACTACTTCCTTCCTCGTTCATGCTTCACTTTCCACACATGCACAAACAATAAAACCTTCGTGGGATATCCACTTATTGTTGATCAAATTTCATGGAGATAATAATACATGTAAAAGACATAGGTTTTTGGCTCAATTATGATATGATCACATGCAAGTCACGATAAATTCATGGACATCATTCAAATTTCCAGTGAACAATAATTTATTTGATGTTTAAGACAATTCTATTATCAAACCATGATCTTCTATGAAGGGTTACAGGAAGGGATATTAAAGTTACTTAATATATTTGAATTATAATAACTCCACAAACCTTGTCCTAATCTTGTCATTTTCTCAAGTTTGTGCCTACAAAGCTGAACATGGATCAATTTTATTCAAACTCAACAAGTTATCAAAAGTAAACTATTAATGCTCAAATGCCCTCTACTAAGACTTCACTCGCAATGAATTCAAATTAACACATCTTGGATGGTGATGCTATGATCAAATTAGTGGGGGATATGCACACATAGTGAAATAAAATGAATTTAATGAGACATCTACCCAATTCTTCCTGTTCTTTTGTGGAGAACAAGGAAACTTTTGCATCAATTACCTATTTTTCCCATCTAAACTTGAATCAATGACTTGTAATAAATATAATTACATATGAAAACAAACTTAATCCCACTTCTTCATGCAATAGGGTTGGGGATAAGGAGGTGGTTGTTGTGTTTTCCATTGATAATGGGCCTCTCATGATAGTGGGGCTAGCTCAAATTTATGGAAAATTATCAAAAAACATATTAATTTCATAAGTATAAAATAAAATCTTGGGAGGTTTGTTTGTGGACTATGTTTGGTTGTTCAAGCCACTTATTAATAGGTCCATCATCCCCTTGAGCTGAATGCTCTCAATCAATTATGTAACCATCACTCCCACACATATTCGTAACATAAGAATCTCTACTGGCCATCCAATCTACCATTATGTAAAACTCAATTTCTAATCATTTCTACTAAGCAAGGTGCATTTTCAAATCCTTGTGAAGATCCCCAGTTATGCTTAAATCCTTGGTGAACTTGGTTATATATTTCATCTTATTGGATTGTGAATATATTTGAATCTTTTCTTAGTAATATACCAACATAGATCCATATCAACTCTAGATCTACCAAGCATCAAAAGGGATCAAATACATTGAGGTGCAAACCATTTTTAGAGTGCAAAACTTAAGGAAAGGTTTGTACTTCAAGATCTTTCGATCCCTTTTAGCACTTGGTACATCTAAAGTTAAGATGGATCATATGTTGATTCATTTTATTATAATGACTCTTTTAAAAAATAATAATAAATTTAATTTTTTAGGTTTTTTTTTCTATTCAATTTATTAATGTTACATGCGTGACCCATGATTCTAAATGCATTTAATTACTCTTTGTGCAATGCCTATACCTACTTACTCTATGTGCAATTCCCTAGACTTACAAAGTTATTGACTACAAATAACAAACAAAAAGTATCAGTGAGATTCCAACATGTCCTTAAAGCAAAATATATTAAAAACAATCTCTGGTTCAATGGATTAAAAATCCCAATAAATTTGTTAGGGGTGTATCAAAATTTCTGGAATGGTTTTGTTTGGGCATTTCCTTGGTTGAGTAGATGGTTAACTTGGAGAGTTGGAAATGGGACACATGTGCTTTTAGGGGTGGATCCTTACATTGGAGGGGAGGAGACATATTTTCTTTCTTTGTCTCTCATATAATTTCTTGTTGAGTTTGGTTTCTGTACTTTGGAACATATTAGAAGACCCAACTGGTTGCGTAATTTTGGCTCTTATTGGTTATTTGATAATGATCTGGGTATAGAGGGACAATGGGTTGAGGAATGGACTACATATATTAGGTCCTTACACAAAAATGACATCAGATTGAAAGACAAAGATGATACATAGGTATGGGATTAGAATATCTCTATTGGTCAGGTGAATGAAAAAACTGCCTATGATGCTATCTCACATTTGAATTATGATGTGTCATAAATTAAGTGGTGGTATAAGAGATTATGGAAATGGAACATTCCGATGAAAACTTAAATTCTTCTTTTGGATCTATTTAGAGAACGGTATATTGATTTGGGATAACTTGGTTAGGAGAGGTTGGTCTGGACCAAACTTTTGTATACTGTGCAAAATGGATAGTGAATATGTCAATCATCTATTAGTGCATTGTACCTTCTGCAAAAAAATTTGGAAGGAAATCAATGAAGACCTACAGATTTCTCGGGAATGGGGTACCCTTTCTGTTGAAAATAATTTTGGATATTGGGTGGAGAAGGTTCGGAATCAAAAGCTCGTACCATTATTTGTATGTTGGGGCATTTGGTGAACACGAAATTATGTTATTTTTTAAGACAAATCTCCCAAAGTGTTTGTTAGTTGTATAAGAATCCTGGGACTATAACGAGAATTTTATATAGTGGAAAAGAAAAAGAAACTTAGAATGATTTATGGTCCTTCCATTTCCACTCAATCTGCTGTGGGATTCTTTGATGGGGCAGCTCAGATGGGAGAATATGGTGAGGGATGTTTTTAAGAATAGGTCAAGACCATAATTTTAGACTATGGATGAGTTGTGGGTCGAGAACCAATACTAGAGCAGAATCATTGGCCTTTTAGGGGTTACTACATTTTTCTTCCATTATTGGCATCGATTATATTTAGGTTCTTAGTGATACAAAGGTAATTGTCAATTGGGATAATGGTCTAATCTATAGGTCTTATCATTGGATCAGTGGTGTTAGTGCATCTTCATGCGTCTATCCTTTTTTCATAAATATCTATCAGTCATGTTTTTAGAGTATTTAACTATATTGCTAATGAAATATCTAAGAAGGCTATTGGGGGTCCTGAAGGCACATTATATTTTGAGGAGTTCATGGAGGATTCCCTTATCTCAAAGGCCTCTCTTTATATTTTCACTTAGATTGACACAACTATTTTGGGATGACTGTACTTTCAGATAATACTAGTTTGAACTTAGTCAGTCGTGATTGTAAATAAAAAAAACTGTAATGTTGATAGATATGCAAGTATATGTTTGTACAAGAGATAGTAGTAATTTTCTATTAGACTGGTTTTTGAGAGTCACTTCAGTAGTGGGACATAATGTGCCCTGAAAGTTGTTTTGAAGAAATGTATGATTTTTGTTTTATTTGATTCCAAGGAATATCAAGAAATAATTTTTTTTTCTTTTGAAAATCATTATATAATTACTTTGAGTTTTGTAAGATATTATATTGGGCCAATATATGGGAATTGAATGCACAATCCATTCAATATTGGTTATAGAATTTAATATGAATTTATGTTTAGAGAATTTTAATACTTACATTTTTTTAAATTTTAATTGTAAGTTTACATAATATTTTATATAAAATATCTTTTTAAGTAGATATATGTTATCGACATGACACAATTCATTTTCTAAAGGGATTTCCTTCTTGTGCATAGTACATGGATTAAATGAACCAATTGAAAACTCATTGAAATATCTTCCATAGGGAGAGTTGAAAAATTGGTGGTTAAGGCCCAATCACCCAATCAATAGATCAGCTCATATTTTAACCACCGCTTTAACATTTCACAAAGTAAAAAAGGGTCCATATTTTAATCACTACTTTAATATTTCACAAAGTAAAAAAGGGTCCGATTTGAAGATATAGGGATTTGAAATAACTAGCATAGATCTATTTTAAACCTGTAGTTATCCAGCGTCAAGAGGGATCTAATTTCTTGTGGTGTAATTTTTTTTTTAATTTAAATTCAAGAAATTTGATTTTGATTGATATATCTGGGTTTTGCATTTTAATTCTTTATTTTATAGACGGATATCCTTTTTTTAATTACTTTTCATAATTTTTTTATTTGATGAGTCAACATGTATTTTTTTAATTACTTTTCATATTTTTTTATTTTATGAGTCGACATGGACATTTTTAATTTTTTTTTTGTGTTAAGTTACATTATGTTACCTTACATAACAACATCTCCTCCATATTGAATTGTAGAGCACCTCACTCCTCTCGATGCAATAATTCAATGCTTCTTTATAAAGGGTCTGATCCATGGATCAGGCCATATTTCTATATTTGACACTTTTGTGTTTTTGTTTTTTTAATTCACCTTTCAAATGTTTAAGGACAAAAGGGAGCCAATTTTGAAATTGGGCTTGATTTAGCAATGGGATCAAAATAATGTTTTCGTTTAAAAATTTCAGAAAGTAGAGGCAAAAGGGATATATTTTGCAATTGGGCAAATTTGATTTTGGTTGAATGATTTTTTGAAAAAGGCATGTTAAATAGATTGAACCATTTGAATCAATCATATTCAAAATTTAAATCGAAAAATATTAGTCAATTGAGTCTCTATTCTTTTTTTTTTCAGCGGAAAAATCACCTTCCTGTTATTCCGAAAGAATCAAGGAAAGTTAACACGCACGGGAAATCTCAACAAACTTCCTCACATATTGTGGATGGTAGGTTGAGCAAACCGTCAGCCGGTCATCCAAGCCAGAAGATATCTCAACGGAATTGAACCTAGATGGATGGAAAGAAATCCATCTATCCCCACCAATGGATCATCATATCCTTGACAAAAGTCTCCATTCTTTTATTTTATAAAATCATTCAAATTTTTAAATTAAAATATATTTTTATTCAATATCAAGTTTTAACGATATGACTAAAATTCAAAATGACGAACAATATTAGTCAATTGAGTCTACATTCTTTTAATTTATAAAGTCATTTAAACTTTTAAATTAAAATATTTTTTTATTCAATAATATCAAGTTTTAACCATAGGGCTAAAATTCAAAATGACGAAAGAATGATAATAAGTTTCAAGGTGACTTTAGGAATTTCAAATGCAAAATTCAAGATGCTTAGATAAGGTTTATCCAATCAAAATGATAAAAAATTAAATCAAATTAATAAAAAAACCATCTTAAAGAACAAACAATTATCTAACCTCGATAAAAGATAAATCCTTTGTTACTTGACTTTCCAAACCCTTAACTTTTTTGCAGAACCTTCGATTGCATAACCATTTTGCATGGTTAAGAGATTATATAGATATTTCAAATGAGTAGCAACAATACCACTTTGAGTACCAAGTAATTCCAGACTTCTTAATTGAGATTATAACCCAAAAATTCCAGACTTCTTAATTGACGAAAAACTGTAAAATATGTGCTCATTGACCAGAGTGAAGTGTGTAGAACCTAATGTGAGGAACTCTAAGGTCACTATGAAGGGAATGCAAGAATTTGATGTGAATATAATGAAGTAACTAGAGGAGAGTAAAAAAATCAACCGGGGATGGGAAGATTCAAAGGCAAATCCAAAGGAAAGATTCAAACTCCCATTATATTTTATCTCACTCATGAGAATGCCCATCCCATGGAATGGCTCTTCTCTACACCTTCCACATGTCTTTACGGGATTGTACATCGAATATTTGAGTTGACATGATTCTTATCAATTGTATCTAATGTGTTTAGTCTACTGGTACCTTAAATAATAATGTTGTTTTCTTTTGTACAATTTGATACTCATTTCCAAATGTTTTACAACATCGGATAGTATATGCATTTCTATGAAAATATCAGTTTAATCCTATTTTTTAACTTCTTATGTGTTGAAAAAATCTATTTTTTTTAAAGGAAGCGGTCTAAATTAAGAAACCATTTAAATCAAAGTAACAAGTTCTTATAGTGATGTTATGGACTAAATTTCAAAATAGCATAAAGATAAAAAGAACAAAAGCCATATAGAGAGAGTGAAGGATTCTCAACATGAATTGTTTATGATTTTGAATGGATCAAAATATCATAATAGAATCGACAAAGATATTTTATACTACTTTGAGTCAGTGGTATCATCAACTACTAAAGATGCATGCAAGTACGTTATTTAAAAGAGCTTAATGCTAATGTTATAAGGGTATTAAATCTAAACTAGATGAAAAGGGTATTAGTTTGGCTTGTTCCACCTTCCCATGGCTAGTTGGCATTGTTAAACATTGTGATAGAAAAATGATTGAAATAGTGCTCAAAGTGTTTTGTGAATACATTAATCTTCATAAATCAAAGATTGATCTTGCATTAGGGAGTTTTGAGGTTAAAAATGGGTCTAAAAACACAACATGTACCATCAAAATTCACTTTATAAGAACCAACAAGATTCAATATGATGTCAACTATGGGGTAAAATTTGTAAAAAACATTGGAGAAAAAAGAAAAAACTATTTTTTCTTATTGTATTTTCGACGTATCTCCTTATCTATTTACCCAACTTTCAAGTTTGGTAACTCCTTGGATGTTGAATTCAAATCCGCACCCAACACATACATACATTGCATACTTTTCAGGCACCCACAGCAAGGAAAATGAAATAATCAATAAAAAACGTATTGTATGTATTAAAATATGTTTTTTTATTGATTTTTTATTTATTTTTCCATGTTGTGGGTGCCTCAAAAGTATTCCATGTGGGTATGCATTGGATGCGGAAATAAATTATACATCCAACAAGTGCCTAAACTTGAAATTTGGGTAAACTGATAATGAGATATGTCAAAAATACGATAAGAAAAAGTAGCTTTTATTTTTCCTCTCCAAAATTCAGAACTCTTATTTTATTATGTTAATTCTTATTTTATTATTTCCCTTAGGAGGCCATTTTTAAAACTCAAAACTCCCCTAATGACAATAAGTAGTGGACTAGATGGTGACTCGTAGCCAGTAGTGGACTGGATGAGATTGAAAAGACCACCCAAGAATATTTATCTCCTTGCTATATTTGAAGAATTGATCCGCATTGTAGGTAGGTTTCAATCCATCAGTTTTCAACACACATTCAAGGAAAGGAATGTACAGGTTGACTATTTATCTGAGCAAGGCCTCTAGGTGGTTGAAGGTTCATGGAATTAATGGGAAAAATCAATGATAATATCATGGAGTATGATCCTGGCCCATTTCTGGAATGATTGTTGGGTCAATTACAAGCTGCAATAGTATTCTTAGGAGGGATTCCAACTATGACAGAAATGTTTATATATTTTTATGAGAACTTTTTTTTTAATGTTTAAAATGACTATTATCATTGTATAGTTGTCAGTTGTTTTCTATTTTTGGGGAGTAATGAACACAACCTGCTATTTGCGAAAAGCTGTAGGACACTACATGTATAGAATAACCTCACTATGGTGATGCAATGCTTGAGAAGACTTTTATAGTCTCTGAACAATGTGTTTTATTACAATATTAATGAAATGGGAAATATTTTATGTGGGAAAAAAAAGTAGTTATATTATTTTGAACAAGAGTTACTTAATATTTTAATTAATTGATTTATGAGGTTGTCGGAGATGGGGAAATAATTACGTCAAATTCATTTCGAGTTTCTTTTTTTACCAAATGAGATGATAATATATTGTCAACTTCATGATTTTGTTTGTTGATACAATGTGGGGAAATTCACGGCATTTTAGAATGCAATGGAGAAAATATGATTGGCATTGGAGATATGCTCCAATTAGTCAAGAAAATACTCATTTTCATCATTTGGAAATAGTTTTCAAAAACAAATATGAACACAATTATTATGTTTAATTGATAGGCTAATAAGCTTCATGATGATATCATCATAAATAAGATTAATTGATATAATTGACAACATTTCCTTGAACATAATTAAGATCTAAGCCATCAACAAGAGGGTTTAAGTGTCAACAATATATGATTTTGATATTTTGGTAACTCAATACATATTTAAGAAACTAAATTAATTAAGCAGTTTCCAATAACATATTGCATTTAATTTTAATTTTTATTTTTAAATCACATGCTCTCTACTTTCATATTTCTCTCTTAGCTTGTTTGATTTTGGTGGGATTGATAAGAAATTCACATCCTTAGATCCCAACCTTTTAGTTCCCTGAGGATCTAGGTGTGTCCATAACACATATATGCTAACAATACTCTAAAACAATTACATTATATATAAATCATTTAAATTGTAATATCCCAAGATTGGACTACTTTTATTTTGTGTTGAGCATAAGCTCTGGAGCACATGGACTACTTTTATTTTGTGTTGAGCATAAGCTATGGAGCACATGGACTAATTTTATTTTGTGTTGAGCATAAGCTCTGGAGTGCATGGTCTACTTTTATTTTGTGTTGAGCTTATTGTTGAGCATAAGCTCTGGAGCACCCGAACTTTGATCATTGTCTCTAGGTGTGGCTTTGGGGACACCTAGATTAGTGTTGAGCATAATCTCTGGGATAGCACTGGAACTATTCTAAATTAGTGTTGAGCATAATCTTTGGAAAAGCACTAGAACTATTGATTGAGTGAGCAATGAGAAACAAGATCTAGAAGCACTTTAAACTCATTTTGTTAATTGATGTTGAGCTGGAGGCTCTGGATCATCAATAATCAGTTTTACTATTGATAACATAATATTAATTATCTTCTTTTATTCTTTCTAAACTGACCGGGAATGCCACTCAAAGAGGGATCGAGCATGCAAGATATTAGAATGACCAAGTAGTTTTTTTTTGTTGGCAAGTGGTAGTACCCCCTGACTAGCAGGGTTTGCCATTGGCTGAAAGACCACGAACCAGGGGCATCTAAGCTGTCAAAATCACCCGGGGATCGCACCCGGCCTGGACCGCACCAACCCTTAGCATGGTTGGATTTTAGTATCCGCGGGGTTTCGAACCGACAACCTTTCCGCTTAGGGGTGTCTTAACCATCACCCGCCACCGACTGTTCTACATATCATGGATTAGAATGACCAAGTAGTTGATAACTAAAGATCAACTAGATGTTAGGATAAGTAAAATAAATCCTATATTATTTAAATAAACTATGAGAGTTTAAATATAAATTATTTAATTTAATTTAAAGATTAAATTAACTATGAGAGTTTAAAAATAGATCAATTTATTTTTAAAAGATAAAATAAACTATGAGAGTTTTAAAATAAATAAAAAATGGTTAAATAAAGATAAAAACAAACATACAGTCTATCTAGTAACTTAATTGAGTGATCTAAAACTCCTTCTCCTCATTGGAAACAAATAAATAGGAGGACATTGCAAGGGCAATGGTCTAAAGATCATTGGAGGATCCAATTCATAAATATTTGAGTTCTAGATTTTGCAGATTGAGTTTTTGGATTAGTAAGAAGGATAACAATTTTTCACCTAGGCATTTTAGTCTCTTGGCATGCTCGGTTCAAATCGAGGGTGATCTATTGAACGAACTAAGAACAATTCGAGATCTGTGGTTTGGAGGAACGTGACAATTCCCAAGTCAGTCGGAAAGTGTAAAGGATTGATAAGTATTTTTATGTTATTGTTATTTTTCAAATACTTATTGTATGGATTTAATGAAAGGGTCTTATGTAACTATTGGGCTCCAAATTTGTTCATGATCGAAGATTTCATAGGTTGTAATATTTGATATATTCACATGATTACAGTAATTTATTTATACAAATAAATATTTTATTGAATGCATTTAATTTGCATAACATATGATGTTCCGATCATTAAATTCTGAATTTCATAGATTGATTTTATAAATTGTAGTTATTGTTTTACATTTAATTCATACTTTTATAGCATAACTATTTTTTAGTTCATGGCACTTGGGTTAACTAGTAATTTCTTATATTTTACATTCTTGAATCTGCATCAATTATATTATTAAAAATATAAGCATAGGACAGCTGAAAGATTTCCCATTTAAAATAAAAAGCAGTCATAAAATAATATCATAAGCTTCTAGCCTAGGAGAGAAAACTCTCGTTAGTCCTGAATAGGGAAAGGATCCCAAACAAGGATCCTGGGACAAAGTTCCTTAACCCAAAGTAGGTTAATGATTGTATGTGTGTGTGTGTATTAAATAAAATATAAAGTGGAAATCATAACCTAAACATTTGAACCAAAAGAACCATACACCAAATTACAATCAAGGCTCAGCATAGCATAGTATATATGCTACCCATTTACCTTTCAAACTATGTGAAACATATCATACGTTGGGCCCATGTCCAAATCATACATAGACTCCCATGCACCAACGAAAGACACAAGTCTATATCGCCCTCATGAACTGACTATTCATTCCACTTGTGAAGAACCTACAACAATTAATTAATGAAAATACACGAGATAGCAGAAATAACATAACTCATAATTGCTTTTATTGATCGTAGGCCACTTCGAGGGGGAAACCTCCTTTGAGCAAGCTCAATACAATTAACTTCACGGTACCTTCATTGGTCTCAACACAAACTTATATACTAATTCTAGGCACCAATACCATGGGTCAATACCATGTGTCAATACAAACCATGGGCCAATACAAACTATGGATCAACAATTACTATGAGACGATTTACAAAGCATATGCATCCAACAACAATAAGACAAACTATGGATCAAAAAATACTATGAGACAACTTACAAAGCATATGCGTCCAACAACAATATACTAACAAAGTAAATAGAAGGGTTGACATGGGTTCCTAACAACACCACTATGCACATAAACTGAATGAAAGCACTTCTCATGAGCATCATACATGATTAGTCAAACTAAATGTGAAACACAAAGTTTCCACTCTGTTTGTTTATCCAACGTTAACATGCATATCTTTAAACCATAGCGAATTCGATATCAATCAGAGGTAAAATCACATACACTCAGCAGGGAGATAAACAAATAGCTTTTCTTCACCATATAGTCACGTTGCGAATTATTAAACCATTAATCAAACGTCGAGTCATATAAAATTTAAGCAGAGTACACGTATTCAAATCATGAAGCCCAGGATTTCAGGGTCTAACTCAAAGGGATAGGTATCATGCTTTCCCGTGTTCTACAACTGAGCCATCACTATAGTTAGGGATTGAATCCTATAAACAACGTTTTTACAAATAAAGCCTGTACATATCTTTGACTAACATAAAAGCGATTGTTCATTAAAGAGTAAGCCAGTTTAGGGTTTGACCATTGAAACCAAACATAAATCGTTTTAGTCTAAAGACCTGAGCGAAATCTAGCCAAAATAACTAAGTAATTACATACCAAACTTATTCACAATGTCGAGAGTTGAACCATCGTAATTTCTCCACATCAGGTATATCTTTTTACACAGATTTTTAAATAAGTCAAAAGTAGAAAACATTAACGCTCTATGGCAAGTACAGAGGATCCATACTTCATTCCAAGATTAAATGAACTTAGATTTCATACATACTTAGGATTTACGAAAGATAAAATGTATACCAGAAACATCGACATCTCATTTAAAAATGCCTTCAAGGATTAGGAATACTGTTACACATAGTATTTCAAAAAGAGCGATATGATGATAAATATATCATATGTGTCCATTGTTTCCGGCAAAAGATAATATCAAGATGAACAAACAGTTAAGTATGGAACAACCAGAAATACCCTGAAGGGTTTACACATCCCATAAAAAAAAAACGGTAAAACCATGTTGCCATGGATTTTAATGTTAGTTTTTTCATAATTTCAATCTGATCTAGGATCTTAACTAAGAGAATAACATGTATAGCATATCTACAACATATTAATCATGGACACAATAATGCAAGAACACAAGAGACACAGAATTTCACCGGGGAAAACCAAGAAGGTGAAAAACCCCACAACTTCCTCAAAGATAGATAGAGCAATGATAAAACCAAAGTACAACCAAAGTACAAGAGATAGTCTTCTCCTAGTAGCTGATCCTTGTTATACCTCTATATTTCACGGTGTCGCATCCCCATCATAACACATTTCGACGACACTTCCCCTACTATTTTGAACCTTCCAGAAGAGACAGATGATGAGTCAACCTTGAAGGTAAATCCACCCTGCCAAGTTTTGACCCACCTTGGACTTTATTTCCATACACTACCGCGCCCGTACAGCTTGACAAAACGCGGCACAGTGCCGCGCTCTGTATCATTTGCAAAGCGCGGCACCCCTTTAATAGGTTTTTGCCCTTGACTTGTGGGATCTTGGATTTTTCGAAGATGATGGAAGATTGGGTTCCTTGATTCGATCCCAACTCACCTCCTTCGATTAGAAACCCTGATCCACTTATCCCTCCTTAGATCCACCTATCTCTCTTGTTGGTTAACCTCACCATTCACTATAAAAGAGAGGCATGCCATTTGGAAAAAGAGGAGGACTCTTGAGAGCACCAAACTTATGGTCTTGCAGCATTGTGGAGATAGCTAAGAGGAGAAGACACTTGGAGTTGGAGGATTGGCTTGGGCATCAAGCACCCTTTGTAAGTAATCTTCAAGTTGTAATGGAATAACTTGTCTTGTTTTCCCAAATCGTTTGTGTTAATCTTGTTTTAATCACATGATTTGTATCTCTTACAGATTTAGATCCTAACTCATGTTTCAGATTGCTAGAGAATAGTGCATACTTGTATTTTGGTTACTCTTTGACAGGTTCATTGGTGAAGACTTGGAGCTTGGAGCAAACACCAAAAACAAAGCACTTGGACATAAGGTCAGTTAAAATCCTTTGCTCTCTTCAGCATTTTAATACTGAAATATATGTTAGATCTAGGGATTCAAGGTTGCATTTGTTTTGTCTGTTCTTAGTCTAGAGTTAGTCAGATCCTACTTTAGCCTAAGGGAGTTTTGACTTATCCGTAGGGCAGAATTCCACATAACAAGAATGGCGACTCCGCTGGGTTTGATTACTGCTTGATTGGTTCAAATTCACAGTCATTTATCTTTGAATTATCAGTCTTTTGTTGCACTTCAAACCAGCTTGAATTTTGGTCTTTTTTGACCCTTATTCACCCCTCCTCGCAATATTTATCTCCCTGTTCAATTATTGAGTCCCCTGGGTTAGCAACAACCCTGAAAACTTGATTTTTTCTTTTCCAGTTGCGTTTTTTTTTCCCTCTTGCCACAGTGCCGCGCCCCCTGAACCACTTCCAGAGCGACATTTACACAGTGCCGCGTCCTAGGAATTCATACCAGCGCGACAGTTACACAGTGCCGCGCTTCAGGCAGTCTATACCCCGCGGTAGTGTCTGCAAGTAGGTAAATTTTTTTAATTTTTGCTTGGTTTCCTGAGTTTCTCCCTGCCTCAGATAGTCTTTACTGTTGCCTGTTAGCATCCTGGTTAATTTCCAGTCTGTTTGGTCTGCTTATTACATGGTTTGTGAGCTTGATTGATTGATTGAATTAAGTGGCACTTTTGACATATTGGTCATTCTTCAATTTGATTGCATTTGACTTGGCTTTTTCCCACAACCAACTCAACACCACTGTCTTCTATTACTGAACACTGTAGTTTTACAGTCATATTGTCATTATCATTTTCAGTAAATTAAAAAGGTCATTAGTTGAGAGCAAATTTGTTGTTTAATTTGAAAAAGTCTAGTGGCATTTTGCATAGAGAAATGAACCATTAATTTTGCCATAAAAATTCTCATCACAGAAGCATTGTAGATTGTAAAATCAGTGCATTAAAAAGCGTGTTTACTTTAGTTTGGCTTGGTTTATAAATCGAAAAGAAAAGAAAAATCTTTTACTTTGAATGCTTGTGAAAATTGTTATGCATATTGGATCAAAGAACCTCTATCTTTACCTTAGCTAGATTTCATCGAAGACAAAGGCTTGTTTATGATTCATTCTCATTTGCATGGTTTGAGTCGTCATAACACCATCAAGTTTCACGTCCACTACCCGATTGAGTAAAGACAGCCACTAAAATTAATCACCCTAACTAAACCAACTTTAACCTCACTTGAGGAAATCAAAAGAATTTGGTAGTTAGGTAGGACACCGGGGATAGGCATCAAAATAATTCCCCCTTGTCATTTTCATCTGAGACATAGTCGTTGTCTTTAGGGAACTAAAATCCTCTAGTACTTATTGACACGGTCACAGCTAGTTTGTGGAGGGGCCTCCTGACTGTTTCTAACTGTTCAGGGGTTAAACGGCCGCGAGATTGAGAACCGGACGGACTCTGTGGAATACCGCACTCCACTTAGCCCTAAGGCAACATCGATCGCTGTCTTCTTCGGAAGGCTGAAGTGCCCAAAACCTTTTCCGACGTGTCATGAACGAGGTGGCTTAGTATCTATTCTACTAGGGCTCTTTTACCCAGGATCCCTTTCGGTAGAGGGATATCCTTCTTATATCGGTCTCTCATGTTGTATTGTTCGACTTGGATTTCATCACCTTGCGAAGGATACAGCCTGTTGAGGTCTCCAGCTCTTAGTTAGGAGTTTGCTTGGCGTCTCATCTTTGTAGAGGGTCATTTTTTCTTAGTAGGGACTGCTTGTTGGCATTCTGGCCATTTTTGTTGATTAGCTCGCTTATTGAGACACCGGTCTCAGTATAGATTTTAGAGCTTGCTTTTTTGGCCTGTGAGCCTTGCTTTTTCTAGCTCCTCTTTTGCACACTCGGCTGCATTAGAGTTTTTGAGTTCTTTGTTTACGGTACTGCCTCCGATTTTCATTTTCCTGTCATCATGTCAGATCAACAAAGAAGATCACGAAGACAACAGGGCCTAAGCCCTCCACCACCACCACCGCCACGGACTTCTGGTCCGTCTGCATCACGCATTCCTGCTCCTCCTGGCCGCGGTGCTGGTCGAGGCAACATCCCACCACCGATCCGCACAACATCTTCAGTTACGCCTGTAACTGCCACACACAGCACAGTCTCAGAATCCATTGCAGCGTCTATGACCACTAGCATGTCTGAGGCTTCCACTGTCACCTCACCCACTGTCATCCCAGATTTATCTGTAACAGTGGGCACAGTTACAGCAGCTGAACATAGCACGACCCAGAGTACTAGACCAGAGGTCATTCTTCTACCGGAGGCCAACACTTCCCGTCCATCAGAAATTTTCCACGATGATATAGACGGATCTATTGGCACCACAGAAGGATCCGACCAGGACATACCTGGCCTAATTTCAGTCCCAGGCGGCTACGTTGAGATCGTTGAAGGTACTCGTCTACCTGACACACCTTTTGAACCTGATTATGGCTTCATTACTTCCCAGACGGAACTTCCGCCTGTTATTACCACGTCACCCAGTGTTCATCCTCAGGAGACAAGTTCTTCTAGCAACGTACCTCGCACTTTTCATCTACCCAACATCCCACCGGGACACGAAATTATGGCTTCCATTCAGTCTAGTATGGTTAGCCTAGCGAACTCTCCGTTAGCATCGGCACAATTTAGACGCAACACAGAGCAAATGCTTTCGACAGCGTCTAGATACCCCCCTGTTTCTCGTCCTTCTGACTATAGGGATCCCAACGTTCCGTCTAGCACAGAATTTCATCATTCCTTTGCAGACGGCTCAGGACCTTCGGACTTTACTACACCTAGGTTCCTGCCGGATCCCCAAAATCTTTTTCAGGATATGAACTCGGATCCAGTTCTCGATGGTTCTCCTATTATTGAACACGTGATGGACGACGCTGATACTCCTGGGATAAATTCCCCACATTTGCTGTCATCACCAATGTTTGGTGCACATTCTATGAGAGATAACCCAGTTTTTTCTCCGTCCTCACCTGTCCAATACGGACGACCGCCTCCGCTAATCGGTACTTTTGGCGCCGTTGGCCAATCCATGCTATCATATTTAGCTAGCGGCGGAAGAACACTTAGTCATACTGCTGGATCTTCCGTTTCGACAGGAGGATCACCTTCAGCCACCATTTATACTATTTCAGGAGGTGGACAACCGACTGCAATGGTCCCTAACTCCAACTTACAAACCCTCCCTGGTGGGCCATCAACCCAACCAGCTGGGGGGCAACCTTTTGTTGGGAACCCCATTGCTAGTCAACAACCTCCAACTGGTGGGCCTTCAACCCAACCAATCGGAGGACAACCTTTTGCTGGGAACCCAATCCCCAGTCTACAGCCTCCTCACATAGGGCCATCCAACCTAACTGCTGGCGGACAACCTATTGGCCCGTTCCAACAAGTTTCCCAACCAGCAGTTTCTACTCAGTTTGGTATGTACAATCCACCTGGCAGTGGGCAACCTTATTCCGGTGTTCCCACCGGGCCTTACTCTCAACCACCCCTGTCAGGTATGCTTCCTTCTTGGGATCATCAAATCCCACAGAGTGGGGGGTACTCACTTTTCGGAAACTGGAACCAAGCTGGAGGGCAATCTCAGATTTTCCCCAACTTGAATTCTGGCTTCCCTTACCCTTCGGCTGCCACAACTCCTTGGAACCCGTCACTTCAATTTCCACTCGTTCCTCAAGCAGGAACGAACATTCCATGGACACCACAGTCGCAACCACCCCCCAACCCTGCTATGGGAAATTCTCCACTTACACAGTATGGTGGCAACATCCCTGGAACACAACAATTCCAAGGAACTTTTTCCCAACAAGGAATAGCAACCAATCCTGGGCATCAACAGCTTCAGGGTACTATACCCACTCAGCAGAACACTTACCAACCAGTTGCTTACAATCAACCGGTTAACCAGATGGCTTATTATCCGCAGAACTTTCAGCAGTATCCCGTGGGAAACACATATGGGTATAACACACAACAGCATGCTATGCAAGGCCCTCCAGGGTTCCCTGCACCACATGGTTATTACTCATACCCGCAGACCAACCGTCAACTTCCCTTCTTGGCCACACTCGATCTACCTGATTTGTCGAGGCTTATTAACGATCCTATTTGGCATGAACCTCACTGGCCACCTATCCCAGCCAAACTACCATCGGATATTCCCAAGTTCGATGCTAAGCCCGGGGAAGACCCCAAGAACCACGTGATGACCTTCCATCTTTGGTGTTCATCAAACTCCTTGATGGATGATTCCATCCGACTTCGGCTCTTCCAACGTACGCTTACCGGAACGGCAGCAAAATGGTACATCGAGCTGCCACAACACTCTTTTCGTGATTTCAACACTTTGGCTATGCAGTTTCTGACACATTTCCAGCTTCCCATCCGATATGAGACTGGAACAGAACTGCTAACTTCACTGCGTCAAACCACCTCTACACACATCTCGGATCACATCCATGAGTGGCGAAGACGCCGTAGGCTAATAAAGGCACCTATTCCAGATCAACTACTTGCTGATTGGTTTACAAAATCCTTTTTACCTCCCATAGCCAGAGATATTGCTATGCGCGGACCCGTTACGGAAGAACAAGCCATCTCGGCAGCACAATACATGGATTTAGTATATACTCAATCCGGTACTTTACACGAACTTCTTCCACATGCTTCCCGCATTCACACCGATCCTACAAAACCTACTACTGAACCACCCATTGATGGTATAGTTGGTTCAGTTAAGGCTCAGCCTGCTACCAACTCGACGGGGCAACAAGCTTCTGCTTCCCCCGCTTTTACCCAGGCCGCTTCAAAAGCTTCCACTTCTCCTGCTGTCTCCTCCGAAGTGAATGCAGTCCAATCTACATCACAACCCTCCGGAGGAAAGAAGAAAAACAACCGTGGTAAACCCAAGAAGAACCAGCAGGAGAACCCCAAACCACAACCCACCCAGAATGATCAAAAACCACGTCGGAAAGCTAAGTTTCCCTGCTTGATTTGTCAAGATGATCATTATACGCGTGACTGTCCCTACAAGGACGAGGTCCATAAGTTCGTTAAAGGATCCTCTAGACCGGCAGTACTAACTGACCCTTTCCCCCAACAGCAACAGCAAATGGTTGCCCAAGAATCCCCACAAGGGGGCAACCCGACCAATCCTTCCCGTGGAGAGACGTCCACAAACCGCGAGATCCTAATGACAAGTAATGAGGAGATTAATATCACCACCCGTTCAAAGACGTATGACAATCCTCCAAGTTCAACCAAACAATCGGAGACAGCTAAAGGCAAGTCTCCTGTTGAAGATCCGATTCCTATTCCCCCCCCTAATGGTCACCTCCATATCGAGAGACCACTTATGGACACAGTGCTACGCCCACCTAAGGGCACCATACGAAAGGCGACATTCAATCCGAATGCGCGAGCTGCCCAAAACTACAACATTGTTGAAGATTTGGCTCAAGCACCTTGCGCTATGTCAACTCTCGAGGTTCTCCAACACTGCCCCACGCAGCGTAGAACCCTACTTTCAGCACTGGGGGCATTGGACCCAGATACTTCAAACTCCATCTTGTTTAACTTGGAGCACGCTAAACCTAGGCTTTCTCACCAGTTAGCCTTCCAGGTGCATACGAAAATCCGTGGAAATGTTATCCACCGCACAGTGTTAGATGAGGGTGCTTCCACGTCGATTATGTCTTTGAACTGCTGGAGAGCTCTCGGCTCGCCTGAGGTCACAACTTCTCCCACTACTCTTAGAGCGTTTGATGGACATGGTTTTCAACCATACGGACTCATCCCCTCAATCGGTGTTGAACTGGGGGGCAAAACAGTATCCGTACACATCGAAGTCGTAGATGCACCTTTGGATTACAACCTCCTACTTGGTCGGAACTGGTTCTATGCCATGACTGCCATAGCATCTACAGTCTTCCGGATTGTACAATTTCCTCATGAAGGGAAAATTGTCACTATTGATCAATTGGATTACTGTATCCCAGACTCCCATCCAAACTCCACCAATACCGTTCCGTTATTGGATCAACCTCGGTACCGGTTCCAAGACATAGGTGTTGGTCTCATGAAGGATTCATCCCTCATTGGAGTTTTTCCAGAGCTGGGAACCCATCTTCAACCAGTCAGCATGATTTCGTCACATGTCACCCCGTCTGATGATTCATGGGTGATACCGAGTCCTACTCAGATCCAAGGCTATGGCAATTCCATGCCTTTGAACAGAAACCTTGCATCTTATGACGCGATCCAATCAGCCACAGATTGGGTCGACTATTCTACTGATCACATAGTGGCACAGCTCTCGACTGAAACTCATACACGCCCACCATTGTTTGATCCTCTCAACTTGATTTTTCCTACTGACGAATCAATCATAGAGGTTATGTGCGGTAATGAGCCACCATGGGGAGATTTTCATCATCGATCTTCATTCCCCACCATTCAGTCACTCGAGCCCGATACCAAATCCAGTGCTTCACTTGGGATGGTTCAAACCAAGTTCCCCACTTCCCTCGACGAAGTATTTTCTGAAGGAAACTTGGCCAATCTCATGGCAACCACTCCCATTGATATTTCAGTAAAGCCTGGTATCGTGGAAAACGTACACATTGGCAAAACATGTACTCCTCTTGAGACGGAGTTCTATAATGCCTACTTTAAAACTTTCCGCGATGTTTTCGCTTGGAGTTATGAAGAGATGCCAGGAATCGACCCATCGATTGTAGTCCACGAAATTCCAACTTTCCCTGGCGCCCGACCTGTTCGGCAAAAGCTTCGACCCGTTCATCCTCGTAAAGCAGCCGCCATTAAAGCAGAGGTTGAAAAACTTTTGCGTGCTGGTTTTATCTATCCTGTCCCATTGACAGAATGGGTATCCAACATCGTCCCTGTAGCCAAGAAACAGGGAACGATTAGAGTCTGTGTTGATTACCGTGATTTGAACAAAGCTTGTCCCAAGGACAACTACCCAACTCCGTTTATCGACCAGATCATCGATAACTGTGCCGGAAGTGTTATCTTTTCATTCATGGATGGCTTTTCTGGCTATAATCAGATCGATATCCTCCCAGCCGACCAGCACAAAACGGCCTTTATCTGCCCTTGGGGGATTTTCGCATATCGGAAGTTACCTTTTGGCCTCAAAAATGCCGGGGCAACTTTCCAACGGGCGATGTCCTACGCATTCCATGACATCAAACATATCGTAGAGCCATATCTCGATGACCTTCCCGCTCATTCTCGAACTCGGGAAGAACATCCAGATCACTTGAGTGCCATTTTCGAAAGGTGCCGGCGCTACAATATACGTTTGAACCCGCATAAGTGCGTCTTCTGTGTAGAAGCCGGAAAACTGTTGGGCTTCATAGTCTCCAAGGACGGGATACGTCTAGATCCCGCAAAGGTAGCAGCTATCATAGCCCTGCCTTCACCTACCAATATTCCAGAACTTCAATGTTTGCAAGGGCATGCAAACTTTCTACGCCGTTTTATTTGTAATCTGTCTGAGATAACAAAAGGCTACATGCGGCTTCTCAAGAAGAATGTTCCCTTCATATGGGATGATGAAGCCCAACGCTCCTTTGACAATTTAAAGGCAGCCTTAACTAAAGATCCTGTGATTCAACCCCCCAATTACACACAGGACTACATCCTTTATCTCGCAGCCTCGATTTCCACCATTGGTATGGTGTTAGTCCAGGAAGATCACAACGGCATAGAACATGTGGTGTACTACCTCAGCAAGAGTCTTCTCGACTCTGAAACTCGCTACTCACATGTTGAAAAGCTGGCTCTGGCAACAGTGTTTGCTGTCCAGAGATTCCGTCACTACATCTTACTCCGCCGGACCACCGTCATCGCCGATTTCAATCCGATGTACTATATCCTCACACGACAAGTGCTTGGGGGCAAATACTCCCGTTGGATTGTCATCCTTCAAGAGTTTGACTTGGAATTCGTCAAAGCCAAGTCTAAGAAATCTCTGGTCTTCGCTGAGTTAATTTGTCACTTGCCCCGTGCTACTGAGCAATCCGAGCCCATTGATTCTCTTCCCGACGAATCACTGTTCCTCATTAGCACGTCTGATCCGTGGTATGGGGATATTCTCTTATATCTCCAAACCCAACGCTTCCGTCCCGACCTCAACCGCGATGAACGACGACGTATTAGACATCACGCAAAATACTACCTTATAGTGAACGATACTTTGTATCGGCGTGGTGTCGACACTGTCCTTCGACGCTGTTTGACTTTAGATGAGGCGGAACGCGTTCTCAATGACTGCCATGCTGGAGCATGTGGTGGTCATCTCTCTGGGATGGCTACGGCCCAGAAAATATTGCGAGCGGGATACTTCTGGCCTTCGATTTTCAAAGACTGCATTGAAACAGTCAAGAAGTGTCCGCCATGTCAATTCTTCCATAGCAAAGCACGCTCGCATCCTGCTCCACTCCATCCTGTTATTGCCGTCGGCCCCTTCTCCAAATGGGGCATTGATTTTATGCACTGTAAGCCCACTTCAGCCGGGGGGCATAGCTATGTCATAGTAGCTGTGGACTATTTTACAAAATGGGCTGAAGCGATGCCTACGTACGCTGAAGACGGCAAAACAGCAGCGCAATTCATATTCAATCATATCATAGCTAGATTCGGTGTCCCACAGTCTATTGTGACCGATCATGGTTCCCATTTTAGGAATCATATGATCGAAGAACTAAGTGCCAAATTGGGTTTTCGCCACGAAAACTCAACTCCGTATTACCCACAAGCCAATGGCCAAGTTGAAGCCATCAATAAGGTCCTGAAACGAATGATTCAGCGCATTGTGGGTACCCAAAAATCCAATTGGCACTCAGCTCTGTTCTCAGCACTGTGGGCATACCGAACCTCAGTGAAAAGTGCTACTGGGTTTACACCATTTCAATTGGTGTACGGCCTGGAAGCCATTCTCCCGATTGAATGTGAAATTCCATCACTCAAGATAGCCATAGAGCTACTTCCACACACTACTTCCGAAGAAGAACGGTTTCTATACCTAGCCAAGCTAGATGAAACCCGCCGCGACGCCGCTTTGGCTAATGAAGCTCACAAAAAACGCGTCAAAGCTCAATATGACAAATCCGTTCAACCTCGGATCTTTAATGAGGGTGACCTTGTACTTACATATGATCAGATGCATGACAAACTTGGAAAAGGCAAGCTTGAATCTATGTGGTACGGCCCCTTCATCATAAAACGTGTCTTAGAAAAAGGAGCCTATGAACTAGTCGACTGTGATGGTACGCCATTGGCACGGCCCCGCAACGGGCTATACCTCAAGCGTTTCTACGTATGAGGTTACCCCACGCGGGTTACTTCTTGTACATAATGTACTTAGTTTGTTTTTTGCTTTATTTTTAGTATGCGCGTGGATCTTATGTATCTACTCTTACTTTGACTCGTGCTTTTATGCGCAGATGTCTACCTACTTTGGATTCGCTGACGGTGCAAGCCGACATACCCGGAATCTCGCTTCCGCAGCATGGGTGATTTATTCCCCCACTGGCGAGTTGTTTTCTTCAGGATCCATTTGTTTAGGTCCCGCAACCAACAATATCGCAGAGTACCATGCAGTCATTGGTCTCTTAACGGAGGTTGCCTCACTCGGGATTGACTCCTTATCGGTCTTTTTAGATTCCCAACTCGTGGTTTCTCATCTAAACCGTGTTTACACAGTTCGCGATCCTACATTACTTCGTTTATGTCGAAGAGTACGCCTCTTGGAACGGTCATTTGATTTTATCACATATCAACACATACCGAGAGAATTCAATTGTATTGCCGATTCATTGGCTAATTACATTTTGGATTGGCATCTTGCCCATACATAAACACATCATTAAAAATTAAAATGCACAAGTCATTGTAAATATTTAGATCATAAATAGGTCCATATCACTGTATATAAAAGTGTTTTTTCCAAAATACATAAAGTTTGTGTTAAAGGCAAAATTGGGGATTAAATCCCATATACAAAAAATTGGCCCTCAAAGCCTACATATCGTGTACATGCCGCAAAAAGATCTAAAGACCATCTATGGAGACCTAGGAGACCTATCACGTCCCTCATCGGACTCCTCCCGCCGCTGGTGGTAACACATCACAGCTCGAACCACTTTCCGAAGAAGTCGACTGATACGACCGGGTACACCTACAGTATGACGCTGGAGAGGGTAAGGGACATCATCCATCCGCATAGCAGGAATCCCATGGGTCAATCCCTGCAGATTCCTCTCAATATCCCGCATACCTCCTCCCTCATCTTCATCTTCTTCTTCGACAGGATCAGCTCGACGATCTACACCGCCACGACGTAGTGGTGAATATCCAGCTGGTCGTTGTGGTCCACGATCTGCAACATGCATACGAATTTACATTAGAAGTCTTTTACACATTCTAAAAAAGCATTAAAAATTAAATATTCAAAAAGAAAAAATACATATCCATGAAGGTCATACCAGATTCATCCCAGTCATCATCTTCCGGCAAAGCCAAGTCAATATCCTCGCGGAAATCTACCCCTGAATAGGGATAGTCGTCGATCATGATTATCTGCTCCTCTAGCCAAGAGAAGAAGTCCTCTCCAAAAGCTAGCCGCTGAGGCCCTCCAAGGCGCCCGGCATAGTCGCTCCATCGAGCCATCCATGGCTCAGTAGGTGGGCGAGGATGCATAGATATCTGCGGACGTAGTAATGGCACCCTTGCCAGGAAGAAAGTGACCAAGATACTCCCATAGCCAAACTGGGTATTTTTCCCAGTTCTACATTTGTGCACCTGTTCCTTCATATGGGACAGCACTGCATCACACCAGTTGAAGACCGTTCCTCCCATGCACTCTGCTGCGAGATTTACCTGTGTGCGGGTTGCCTGATGTGGGCTCACGCTTCCCGCTGCACGTGTAATAGTGAATAGCAAAGTTTTGAAAGGAACATTTGTGACCTCTTTTATGGCCACTTTCCCACTCTTCTTACTCGAACCCACCTGACAATATCGAGCAATTAAATCATCCGTGCTTGAGTCTGAAGCACTGTACCCGGTAAGATTCGGCCGGGCCCCTCTTTTCGAGAGACCCGTGAGGAAGTAGATGTCTTCAAGTTGAATTTCAAGCACGTGCTCTCCTACTCGGAAAGCTTCGATATCAGGATCCCACAATTGAATGAGGTGAGTAAGTAGTTTGGGTTGTTGGCGGATTCCTTTAGTCTTGAAAAACTTTAACAAACCACATTCTCTCAATGCGGTCACGGTGGGTAAGTGATTTTCGGCCCTAAAATCATCCGCTTCATGTTCCCTCTCTTTCCAACTCACCATTTTGCCTCAAACAAGTTGCAAATCCCTGCAAAAAAGCAAACAAAGTAATTAATGACTATTTAACAACCTGATTCTAGCAAAAATTTGTGGAAAAATTGATTTTTTGAATTTAATTTTCGCACGTGCCGCGCCTGGAGGACACCATGCCGCGCGGCAGTCCACAGTGCCGCCCCTCCTTTTGGAGTTACAGCGCGGCACTGTTGAACAGTGCCGCGTTTCACGATAGGGGCTCCACGCGGCAGTACGGCAGGCGATTCTTGCCAAAAGGGCTTGCCAAAAAATAAATTTTTCCCTGGTGAAAGTAAAAATTTCTTGCATGAAATGAAAGAGGAGTTCAAGCACTCTTACCTGGCACAGACGGCGGTCGAAATGGTCTCCCAGAACTCTCGGTATCGATCCTTGAAATTTGGCTCCAAAATGGGTAAAAATGTCTCCTTTGGGTAAAAATCACAAATGAATAGTAATTTCTATTTTTACCATGTTTTATATAGCATTTTTCCACATTTTTTAATTAATTAATTACTATTTCAAAATTAATAAACCCTTATTCATATTACTAATGCCCGATTTTTGAGCATTTATTGACAGGATCTGCGGTAAAAATGGGATACAGTCATACTGGTGTTTGTTCGTAGTTTGACCTTCATATTGAGCCCACTTTATCTTTTTCGTGCTCTGGATTTAAAACTTGAAAAAGATTCCAAGCGCTTTCACACCTGTGTCGTGCTTGTCAAACACAAGTAAACGGTGTCGAGTACGGTCAGCTTTACTCATGCTCGTTAAACGATGAGGAAAGTATTATCCTGGTTGTATTTTATTCTTTTTTCGGGCCAGAATAATTAATTTTTACGAAAAAGACCATAGGAGTCCATAGTTAAGCTCTTTTCAGACTCCTTAAAATTGAAAAGATTGCCAAGTGATCTTGACTCTTTCACACTTGTAAAAGTATTTGAAAGGTCGTCTATTCGGTGATAGGTTACCCCTTTTTCGGCCCGTCTAGACTATTTACGAGAAAGGTATACCTCAGTCAATCTCGGCTAGGAGAGTTCTCTCGGGAATCGTTTTACACTTTTTCGGGATCGAGAGACTAAATTTTACGAAAAAGTACATTATGGAGCTTCCTTTAAGTTTTTTAGGCTCTCTAAATATGAAAAACTGCCGAGTTTTCCTTCCTTGGACTCGTTAAAATATTAACATCGAAGGACCTACTTTGGGACGAACCCCTCCTTTCTCAGGTTCGCAAAACATGTGAGATTGGACTCATCCACAAGATGAGCTACACCGAGCATCTGTTATCCTCTTCAAGCTCGTAAAACAAGAAAGAGGTACTCGTCCATCATGTCGGGGAAATATGGGGGAACAAGTCAAGTTTATTTATGGCAGCTTGTCAGTCGTTACTTTTGAACATGGCATGTGTCCATCTCTTGTCTATATTTGGGTGTCCGTTTTTTCATTGAGTCATAGTCATCATCATGGGTCGTCTCCCTGGCCACGAGTCCACTCATCTGACGTCTATCCTCTATTCATCAATAATCCCTGCTGCCAAGTCTTGTTACATGCCGTTATATGTTCAAAGGGTTGCATTGTATCGAGTCATTCATTGTGTCAGGCCTCCGCTGTGTCAATACATATCCCATTACTTCATCATCCTATCATATGTGCCGATTTCGTGTCGACGATGTGGGAATCATCATGGCCCACCTTCGACGAGTCTATTCCTGTCGACACCAAATCACTATCCAGGGATTGGACTTAGAAATCAACCATTAGTACCTTGGTACCTGCATGCCTCAATGGCAGGTTTCCTCGTGTTTGACAGCAGGTTCACATCATTGACCTCTGATCAAGCAATCTCTCGAATGCTCGACATCAACTCATTTATTCGCATTTCGTTGAGATGTGCTATTGATACCTTGGGAATCATTGTCATTATTGGTGATCTCCCTCGCATTTGTTAACGGTCCGCATCATTGACCGGTAATCAAATGGTTTCTTCCATGTTCGACTCCAACACCTTGTAATCACATGGTTAGATTCGTATCTTTATGCGATCGGGTAGAAGACCCTGGGTGCATCACGGTATCTTGACTGCGTCCAGGCTGCGATGGAGATGTCTCTTGTATTGTCACACAGATCCACTTATTGTATTGGTCGTGGCTGTGTCATTATTGTCTCATGGATCTACGATTGTTCATAGTAGCCATGATCTGTCCGCAGTTTACATTATATCAGTACTCATGGATCTGCAATGTATTGGTCGGCAGCCATGTTTTGATTCATTTGTTTCCGAGCATGGGAATGCCCGCCTCGGTGGTATATCTAACACTTTGTTTCCATTTCAGCTCCGTGTCGCTCTCCTCGATGCTATCTCTGCACATTTATTTCGTAAAGTCTTTCGGCCATCAGTCCCTTCTGACCTCACACTTTAGGGGGCATCTGTTATACCTCTATATTTCACGGTGTCGCATCCCCATCATAACACATTTCGACGACACTTCCCCTACTATTTTGAACCTTCCAGAAGAGACAGATGATGAGTCAACCTTGAAGGTAAATCCACCCTGCCAAGTTTTGACCCACCTTGGACTTTATTTCCATACACTACCGCGCCCGTACAGCTTGACAAAACGCGGCACAGTGCCGCGCTCTGTATCATTTGCAAAGCGCGGCACCCCTTTAATAGGTTTTTGCCCTTGACTTGTGGGATCTTGGATTTTTCGAAGATGATGGAAGATTGGGTTCCTTGATTCGATCCCAACTCACCTCCTTCGATTAGAAACCCTGATCCACTTATCCCTCCTTAGATCCACCTATCTCTCTTGTTGGTTAACCTCACCATTCACTATAAAAGAGAGGCATGCCATTTGGAAAAAGAGGAGGACTCTTGAGAGCACCAAACTTATGGTCTTGCAGCATTGTGGAGATAGCTAAGAGGAGAAGACACTTGGAGTTGGAGGATTGGCTTGGGCATCAAGCACCCTTTGTAAGTAATCTTCAAGTTGTAATGGAATAACTTGTCTTGTTTTCCCAAATCGTTTGTGTTAATCTTGTTTTAATCACATGATTTGTATCTCTTACAGATTTAGATCCTAACTCATGTTTCAGATTGCTAGAGAATAGTGCATACTTGTATTTTGGTTACTCTTTGACAGGTTCATTGGTGAAGACTTGGAGCTTGGAGCAAACACCAAAAACAAAGCACTTGGACATAAGGTCAGTTAAAATCCTTTGCTCTCTTCAGCATTTTAATACTGAAATATATGTTAGATCTAGGGATTCAAGGTTGCATTTGTTTTGTCTGTTCTTAGTCTAGAGTTAGTCAGATCCTACTTTAGCCTAAGGGAGTTTTGACTTATCCGTAGGGCAGAATTCCACATAACAATCCTCCTCCTCACATGTGCGCCACTTTCCGAGTGATGGAAGAGTGAGTAATGAGATGTGATCAAATAGAGATCTCCCGATCTCTATTTATACGTGTCCTGTCCTTCCCAATAAACCAGTGGGGCCGACTTGTCTATCTTAGCCTATTAACCCATGGTTAACTTAATCAGGGCCGACCCCACACATGGTGGTCTAATAACCCATCGGCAAGTTACGACACTTGTCAATACAAATGACGACACTTCCGTATAGAGGAATAATACATCTCTATAGGAGTACAATACACATAGGTGAAATACATTCCAAAGTTACATATACATCAACACTCCATCTTAACTAGGAAGGTATTTCTTGACACAGATCTGCTAGTACAAGTCTTCTTCTTTGGATCATCATCAGCGAATCATTGTCCTCGAATCATCGTCATCGTCACTGCTGCTGCTATCTCAATCAATCTCCAATCTGCTCGTCATAGGAAGTTCTACAGAGCCAGTCCTTTTTCATACTGGATGTTGGCCGACCACCTGCAGGTCTTCATCATCACTGGCCATACTGTGGAATCCTCAGGACTTATTACATGCGTCACAATGCCTCGAAAGAGTATCCCAGGACCATTTATGTGCCGAAGCACGAGTGACAAGATCTCCCAGGTCCACTTACATGTGACTGTCACAAAACCTTAAAAGAGTGTCTTGACTAGCAAGAACACTAAAGAGCATCCGAGGACTTTTTGTGAAAATGCCCACATAAGATCCAAAGAGATGATGTAAACCTCACAATGAAAGAATTTAGGAATAATAGAATATGAGAGAAGCATTAGAACATAGATCCAAAGAAACTCTGATTGAGGCAGAATAATTACACATGTTACATTAAACTAAATAGTAAACTGGTAAATATACAATGTTGAGTATGAGGATTCGAATTCACTAGGTGGAATTAGAATTTTCCTTCATGCACAGATCCATAATCAGTGGAGAGTCATCAATGCATAACTAGGAGTCCACCTTCTCATCAGTGAAGTCATCAATGCACAAGTAATGGTCAACCGGGAGTCAAACTAAGTCGAACTGAGTGTGGTTTGTGTAACTGGCACATGGAAGCACTAATGTAGTGAAGGAGGCTCAGTGGAGGGCGCAGATGGAGCTACATGGAGTCAGAACAGGCTGTATAGTCACACTGGAGGTCCATCAGAGTGGTAAGGTCAGTTAGGAGTCAGTTAATCCTTAAATCAAGGAAAGAACTGAAGATAACTAAACTAAACTGGATTGGTAGGTGAAGAAAGGCGCCCTTCTCATGCAGTAGGTGAAAGGAGGGCGCACTAAGATCTAGGAGAGCTAAAACTGATCTGAAAGAAGCTCTGGGGGCTAGTTTGCTGAGGGCTAGGTGTTGGTACTGATGACTAGGATGCATGCAAAATGCATGCAAACCCTAATTGCATGAAAACCCTAATTTTGCATGCATGACTGAAAATGAAAATGACAGAAATGCTAGGAGGACTAGGATGGAGTATAGGAATATCCTAACACCCCCCCTTAATCCATCCTGGGCCCTAATAACTAGGACCAAAGGTCACCCATACTCAAATGAAATGATAGAAAAAATAAAAAACTGTCCATAAACTGAGAAAATGGGGGAAAACTCATGGGAAAAATACCTCCCTCAAAAAGAACAGTAAATAACTCAAAGAACCATCATACTATGCAGAAAATAAAGAAGATTTCATCAGTGAAAACTTTTGCAAAAGACTTGGCAAGTTGATCCCCTGTAGGAAGGTCTCCCACTGTGTGGAGAATGTGTTGGAGGAAGCAAGTCTTTCAGGAACTCTTTATGTATCTGGAGTGAATGGAACATGAGGAGTCTTCCCAAAAGATGGAAGAGAGAACCCCATCATCATGCTGCATCTCTCATGGAGAGGTGGATGGCATAATGCAAGGTTGGCATAATGCTGAAGTCTAGAAGTTCTGTGAACAGATAAATCATCAACTGTGTTCTCGGTAGTAGCAAGGACTGTGTGAGCCCATGTTGACCTCGAATCTGGACTGAGAATAGGTGTTGGTTTTGGATCTGAATATTCTTGAACCATGATCTCAACATCAAAATCTTGATCTTCTTCTTCATTAGAAGAGGAGTCACTATGATCTTCATCAGAATCTGAAGGAATAGTTGGAGAGAAAGGCATGAAGTGTGAGAACTCATATGCCTTTGAGGCATGATTAGAAATCCCATTCGCTATAACCTTTCTAGTGGAGATTTATGTAATCTCTACAATGTTTGGACAAAAAATTACTTGTTTTGGTGATCCTGTATGAGTCATTTGATATCCTGACAACAAATTAGCTGTAAGAGAAGGAACAAATAAGACATTTTTGAACTTACCATGCTCCATATGAACTGTACCCAATCCTTTGGCAGAAATCTGAGAGTTGTCTCCCATGTGAATGGTAGGCCCATCTTGGAGATCCAAAGAGGAGAAGGATTCTTCAAAGGAAATCATGTGGTTGGAGGCTCCAGAATCTATGAGGAGGACTTTTGTCTTGGAAAAACCAGCCATCAATGCATGGCAATCATCAGATCCACTTCCAGAATCAGACATCTTTGCTTCTTTTGGAACAACAATTTTGTTTTGTTCAAGAAGCTTGGTTAGAAGATCAATCTTCTTGTGCATGCAAGCTTTCTCAGGATGATTTCCTCTCTTGCAGTAGGAACAATTTGGTCTCTTTTGTTTGTCATTCTTGGATCTTGAAGGCTTCTTGTCTTTGTCTTTTTGCCCCCCCTTTTGCATTCGCTCCACTTGCTTCACTAGCTAAAAGAGCTAGATCTCTGAAGGTTTTGATGGCACCCATTTGAATCAATTTGTCCTCTTCTTGAATGAGAGCTGCAGTAAAGTTTGCTAAGGTAGGAAAATTCCATCCAGGGATTGACATTCACCCAGAATGGAAGGTAGATACAAAAACAGAAAATTGAGATCCAAGTTTGCTCAAAATGGAGAGCACTAATTGCTCATCACTTTTGGTGATGCCACAATGATTGCATTGTACAACCAAATTCTGAAATTTTGAGATGAATGCTTGAATGCTCTCGAAATCGCTAGGTTGCAAAGAAGCCAATTCATTTTCGAGAGTGTAGCCTCTCATCCCATCTTGTTTTCCAAAGAGACTACCCAATTTCATCCATAACTCATTGGGAGACTTCAATCCTTCAACATGAAACAATAGATCTTCTGACATATGGAGGCATATGAATCCAAAAGCTTCATCCATTTTATTTAGATGCTTGATTCTCTCAACAACATGATGTGGTATAGCATCTTTTTCAAATACTATTCGATTTCGTTGTTTGTTATACAAGTGAAATATAATCCTATCCTTCCATTCAAAGTAATTGAAGGGAGTGATGATCATAGGAGAAGAAGAAGAAGAAGCATTCGAATTGCTCATCTTGACTGCTGGAACAAGTGCAAATAGAAACTGCTGAATATGTTGCTGCAACTGCTAGAACTTCGAAATACCTGCAAAAAACTCTCAAGAATGGAGGTAGAATATACTCTCAAATGGCTCTGATACCATGTGAAAATGCCCACATAAGATCCAAAGAGATGATGTAAACCTCACAATGAAAGAATTTAGGGATAATAGAAGATGAGAGAAGCATTAGAACATAGATCCAAAGAAACTCTGATTGAGGCAGAATAATTACACATGTTACATTAAACTGAATAGTAAACTGGTAAATATACAATGCTAAGTATGAGGATTCGAATTCACTAGGTGGAATTCGAATTAGCCTTCATACACAGATCCATAATTAGTGGAGAGTCATCAATGCATAACTAGGAGTCCACCTTCTCATTAGTGAAGTCATCAATGCACAAGTAATGGTCAACCGGGAGTCAAACTGAGTCTAACTGAGTGTGGTTGGTGTAACTGGAACATGGAAGCACTAATGTAGTGAAGGAGGCTCAGTGGAGGGCACAGATGGAGCTAACTGGAGTCAGAACAGGCTGTCTAGTCACACTGGAGGTCCATCGGAGTGGTAAGGTCAGTTAGGAGTCAGTTAATCCTTAGATCAAGGAAAGAACTGAAGATAACTGAACTAAACTAGACTGGTAGGTGAAGAAAGGTGCCCTTCTCATGCAGTAGGTGAAAGGAGGGTGCACTAAGCTCTAGGAGAGCTGAAACTGATTTGAAAGAAGCTCCGGGGGCTATTTTGCTGAGGGCTAGGTGCTGGTACTGATGACTGGGATGCATACAAACCCTAATTTTGCATGCATGACTGAAAATGAAAATGATAGAAATGCTAGGAGTACTAGGATGGAGTATAGGAATATCCTAACACTTTTACGTGACTAGCACAACCTGTCCGGATCTCCAGGACGTATTACATGTGACCCCTCACCACAATTCCTCGAAAGAGAATACCAGGACTTATTACGGGCACACAGCCCAACCTATCAGATCTCCCAGGTCTACTTACATGTGGTCATGGCAATGCCTCGAAAGAGAATCCCAGGACTTATTACGGGCACACAACCCAACCTATCGGATCTCCCAGGTCTACTTACATGACATAGGACAATGCCTTGAAAGAGCATCCCAGGCTGTTACGAGCACACAGCTCTACCTGTCGGATCTCCTAGGTCTACTTATATGTCCTCCTAGAGCAATGCCTCGAAAGAGCATCCCAGGCTGTTGCAAGCACACAGCTCTACCTGTCAGATCTCCCAGGTCTACTTATATGCTCATCTGCACAACCTGTCCATGGCCACAGAGTATCAACTCGATACTCACCATACATCATCCTGATGTATTTCATCACATGATCAACCTGATCATCATCACTGCATCATCCTGATGCATGTCATCTGCAGCAACATCCTGAAGCTCATCATCCATGACCATCCTGATCATATAATACATCCACCTGATGCATACCAAGTATCTACCTAATACATATCATCATACATGATCCACCTGATCATACAATGTATCCACCTGATACATACATAGATACATGATCCACCTTATCACACAATGTATCCACCTGATATATATCAACATACATGATCTACCTGATCATACAACGTATCCACCTGATACATATACAGATACATGGTCCAAGCATCCAACATGATGCATATACATATACATGATCCAACTGATCATACCAAGCATCCAACATGATGCATATACAAATATATCAAGCATCCAACATGATGCATATACATACACATGATCCAACTGATCATATCCAACATCCAACATGATGCATATACATACACATGATCCAACTGATCATATCCAACATCCAACATGATGCATATACAGAGAAGTAACCGGAGCATCGTCCTGATGCTCATCATCCAGCGCTTACATCCACAGCCATGGAAGGATCCTCCTCTCACCATGCTGGGAATGGCTCCCAACAAATGTGTCCATCACTTATTCCTCAAAGTGTCATCAATCTGAAGAACACCAAGCCTCTCCCTGAAGTACTCAAACTTCACTTTGGCTAGTGGTTTTGTGTGCAGATTTGCAACCTGTTCATCCGTTGCAACATACAGGAGCTTCACTGCTCCTCTCTGCACCATATCTCTGATATAGTGATATTTGATCTCAATGTGTTTCGACCTGTCATGGAACACCGAGTTCTCAGACAGCTTCACACAACTCTAGTTGTCACAAAAGATACCAGTAGCCTCCAACAAGAGATCAAATAACTCAAACAGTAGCTTTCGGAGCCATACTGCCTCACAACTAGCCGAACAAGCTGCAACATACTCTGCTTCGGATGTACTTAGTGCTACATAGGACTGCTTCCTTCTAAACCAAGAGATCACACCTAATCCCATACTGAAGCAACACCCAGATGTGCTCTTCCTATTTGTAGCACTTCCTGCACAATCTGAATCAACATAACCCCGCAGGTTAAAATTTTGATTCGCATCATACTTGAGCCCATAATCAATTGTACCCCTTAGGTACCTCAGAATATGCTTTACAGCAACCAGGTGAACACCTCTGGGATCCGTCAGGAACTGGCTCAATGTGTTCACCGCAAAAAAAATATTTGGTCTCGTATTCGTCAGCTACATCAAGGACCAAATCATCTGACGATACATTATGACATCAACCGGATCAGATGAAGCATCACACAGAAGCTTCAGGTTCGATGCCATAGGTGTGGCCATGGCCTTGCAGTCCATCATCCCAAGCCTCTTCAGGATCTCTACTGCGTACTTCCCTTGTCCAAGGAATATCCCATTTGCACTCTGCCACACCTCCATGCCTAGAAAATAGTGCATCATCCCCAAGTCCTTTATCTCAAACTCGGCAGCAAGCTTCTTCTTGGTATCGGCAATCAATCCATCCTCACCTGTTACAAACAGGTCATCCACATGCAAGAGTAGTATCACAGGATTTCCTTCCTCAACCTTGTAGTAAAGGTTGGAATCTACTTTACTCTTGGTAAATCCCAAACTGGATAGAAAGTTGTTTATCCTACCATAATAATTCCTAGGAGCTTGCTTCAAGCCATACAAGGCTTTCTTCAACCTACACACATATGACTCCCTGTCATGTGTCTCAAAACCTAGTGGTCGCTCCACATACACTTCCTCCTCGACTACACCATTCAAGAAAGCTGTCTTGACATCCATTTGGTATATCTTCCATTTCATCACTGCATCCAGAGCAAGTACTGATCTAATGGAAGTGTATCTGGCCACAGGAGAAAAAGTCTCTTCATAGTCTATTCCCTATTTCTGAGAGAAGCCATGAGCTACAAACCTCGCTTTGTATGTTTCTATGCTACCATCTGTAGCATGCTTGATCTTATAGATCAACTTGGAAGTCACAACAGACTTCCCTTCAGGTCTTGGGACTACATCCCAAACATCATTCTTCATGATCGACTGGTACTCCTCGATCATGGCATTCTTCCCGAATCCTGGGAACTTCAATATCTTCAATAGATAACTTTGTTGTTGAACAAATGTTGTAGTCCTTTTGTAGGTGATGGTATACGATCTTTCCTACAAATCAAGTTAAATTGCATGATTAGAAACATCTCATAGTTTTCAGAACAAATTCTTACACAAAGAAAATATGTCATACAGTCATGCAATTATTTTAGCCAATGATTTCAATACAACATTTATCCATATCCCGTAACTTTCTAGATGCCTTCCAATCTCTACCAGAACATTGTTAAGAGTGTGCACAACTTCCAACATGTCAGCAAAGAGGTTTCATTCTAGATAAGTAGCAATGGAATGTTGTACAGTGCCATAGGCCACTTACCCATTACATGCGTATTAGTAGTATATTGTTCATTAATGCATTATTCATGAACAGTATTATTTAAACAATCAAATATACAAGAAATGACAATTCAAATACTTATCTTTGTTTGTTTGTTGGATTGACTCCCTCTCAGTCTTTGCTTCCTTTCTGCAACTCCATTCTGATGTGGATTGTGAGAAGTGGTCAAATCCCTCTGAATGTTTGCATCCTTGTAGAAACTACTGGAGCTCCCTCTTGATCTTTGCTTCCTGGATTACCTGTCCTTGAACTTATATCTATCCTCGATCACTTATGCATACTTACTAGTATCATCATTGTGTTATCCTCTAGGTCTCATAAATACATTCATTAGTATAATCTCAATCTATCAAAACACAATAATCTTAAACATGTATAGTCATGATCATTTCAAACACAGATAATAAACATTAGTATTCAAGGTTTCAGGGAATATTTATTTTACTCATGCATATTCTTATTTTACCAAAGGACTTTTCTGGTTAGTCATATCATCAATCAAAGTAAGGAGCATAATATGCCTAAACCCATGATTACTAACTTCAATGAATAATCATTATCAATCATGCCATGTATACTTATATAAGAGATCCTAACACAAGGTAGGATTCTAACTTGATATAGGAAAAACATACCTAGATTAATATGTTAGCTGTTTATGTCTAACATACCCACATGATGTCTTCTTGTTCTCTTAAATGACTTGTGCTAGTAACCTGCATATCTCATAGGTTAATCATTGTAGAACCAAATTATACCTACCTTGTAAGTAGAGCTTCTATGTGATCCATGACAATGGATGAATCTTTGTCTTCATGTCACCATGGTCATATGTTCTTGAACTAGAACATGATTTGTCTTTCTTGATGTACCTTTCATGTTAGTGGACAACATCAACCTCATACAACACCACAATGCATTAGTATAATCATAAGTGTAAAAACCCTAAACAATGAATGTCTTCTATCATGCATTCATATTTTTATTAAGGTGATACGACAAGTATAAAGTTAATCAAGATTGTACTAATCTTAATGAAGACAAACATATCATAAAATTAATCATGAATAGATTTGAAACATACCTGGATAAGTCATGCCTGTCGAGATTGCTTGTAATCTTCTTATGTAAGGCCTTAGCCTCATCTCCCTCTGAAATATGAACTTCTTCACTTATGCATGTGACCAATCCATCCTCTTCTAGGATTAACCCAATCCACTTGATTTGCAGAAACTGGATCTGGAGCTGGATTAGGGTTTGTTAGAGAAACCCTAAAAATTCAAACTTTGAATTTCAAACTTCTGAAGGATAGAAAGATGCGCCTTGATGAGCTGATCAAGCTGGTATACTCAGAATTTGAAAGTTGCAAAGTTTAACCCCTCAAAATTGTCTTTGAAACTTCTGGATCTTCTGGACAGGATCCCGAACTAGAGTTTGGTAAATCCCACCCTTCTACCCAGCCAAAAGGTTCGATCCAAAGCTCTAAACTTTGATTTTTATGAGGAGCTTCCAGCCGTGGTCACAGACTTCAGAAATTCCAACTTTTGCAGAAGCCCTAATTTTTCACCTTTACGATCAAAATCCTAATCTAGGGTTTGATCAAGCCCGACCTTCTTCCCAACCAAAAAATTATATCTTGGTCTCTAAATTTCAATTTTTCTGAGGAGAATTCAGCCGTGGTCACCGATACAAAAAATTCCAACATTCTCCGAAACCCAAAATTCCTGGAGCCATGAATGAAGGTGCTCAAAATCTAATTTTGTTTTGACAGAAATATGCACCTGATTGTTTCTGGTTTCACTCCAAAATTTCAGATCTACAGGGTCTGCAAATTCTTCCTGTGGTAGCATGACCTATTATCTTTCCAACCCCATAGGTCTGACCTCAATTGGATTCTCTGAGAGAGAGTTATGCCAAATGTCTCAACGTGATCTGTTTATGGGATAAAACAGGAGAGTGAACTTGTACGGAGTGCCACGTGTCACTGGTTCAGTTTCGGCCTCTAAAAAACTTATGTGAGAAAGTATATTCCGTTCCCTACCTTCCAATTTTTACGAAATTTCATTTGGAGCTTCCTATCCCAAGTTATGACCTTTTTCCCTAGGTCACCTGTTTATGAGTCAGATCTGGAAGAGGTAGAAACCCTATATTGTACATATCATAAATCACAAAGTAAAACGCATTAGAGGTTTTCCTTTGGTCACAAGGTACATGGGGATCCTATCTTCGACCTGTAATATTTTCATATCCTGAAACCTCGCCGAAATGCATTTATAGTGAAATTTCTACGATGACTGGTTTTTGCTATATCAAGCCCTAGCTTCGCAAGTGCAACAAGTGTCACAAATGCCATACCATGCCTTCTTTCAGGATAGCTCTGATACCATGTTAGTTTTTTCATAATTTCAATCTGATCTAGGATCTTAACTGAGAGAATAACATGTATAGCATATCTACAGCATATTAATCACGGACACAATAATGCAATCACACTAGAGACACAGAGTTTCACCATGGAAAACCAAGAAGGTGAAAAAACCCGCAACTTACTCAGAGATAGATAGACAAACGATACAACCAAAGTACAAGAGATAGTCTTCTCCTAGCAGCTGATCCTCCTCCTCACATGTGCGCCACTTTCCGAGTGATGGAAGAGTGAGTAATGAGATGTGATCAAATAGAGATCTCCCGATCTCTATTTATACTTGTCCTGTCCTTCCCAATAAACCAGTGGGGATGAATTGTCTATCTTAGCCTAATAACCCATGGTTAACTTAATTAGGGTTGACCCCACACATGGTGGTCTAATAACCCATTGGCAAGTTACGACACTTGCGACACTTGTCGATACAAATGACGACACTTCCGTATAGAGGAATAATACATCTCTATAGGAGTACAATATACATAGGTGAAATACATTCCGAAGTTACATATACATCAACATTTAATCCATAAGAACTTCCATAAAAACCCTTGTCTCTCCATTGTACACTAAAGAAAGCCTAGTCTGGGCATCCATAAGAAACAAAAACCAAGACCCATAAAAAATGACATCCTTTGCTCTTCACCGATTCAACTAAAATTGTATTCATCTCCTCGCAGAAGGAAGCTGGTCCAAGAGGGGCAAAGAGATTACCAAATCAATGCATACGAAGGTCTGGGCATTAACGTCACTATATCCAATTCCCAAGACTTCGCTTGCACACATTTAAAACCAACAATATCTTAATCCTTTAAACACAACATAGAGTAAAGAGAATAACATACAGAGCCAAGCGACTGAACGAAACTATACCTAGAAGGAAGTCGTGGTGGTTACATCTCAAATCACGATTTTGTTTATCATATTTTATTCCCTGTCAACCAATGGTTGAAAATGATAGCAAAGCGAAGCTCTGTTTTCCTGAGAGTGTTTCACAAAGGAAAATGTGGAAGATGGAAACCATCTCTCCACAACGAATGGAGGAAAACAAATGAACCTTCGTGAAACAAAAATCAAGGATGAACTACACCAAACCTCAACAATTCATGCAAGTGGTGTGTGGCATCGTGAGATTTTCCCCTTCCACCTACCCATCACATGGTTCATATTCAATGCCCAACAAATCCAAGACTAATGTGAATTATGTGGTTTCCTTATCCAAGGTCTTAGTGGTAATATAGAAGGGAATGTTAATACCTAAGTCAAGCTAATACTTAAACGCTTTAGCATTAAAGTATTAGCACCATACATTTTCCATATGCATTATTTTAAAATCTTAGTCCTCCCTTTTATAAACTTTGGGTATCCAATACTTTAGAGATTAATTTCAAGGATAGGTTGAGTCTTCCATAAACACCTACAAGATTTAAATAAGAATGAAAGGTTAGCTATTACGCTAAGTAAGACTCAGGCCACTTATGGGCCAGAACTTCACTTATGAAGTAAATGATCCATAAAAGAAACAATTACAACTAGTACATTAGAAATTGGTAAAAAATGAGCTAGTTCATAAATGATAAAGCAAATAGTCTATGAGATCATATTATGTATTGAGCAGGTCATTTAGATATAGATGAAATTCATAATTAACACATAAGATGGACAGCCTACTACAGGCTTAAACATACTCACACACATGTCAGAATGCAAGGCATTAAAAGAACCTGATTTTTACATGAAGACAAATCCAAGGAGACTAATAGAAGACACTTCACTCTTCACAATGACTACAAAAGAGCATGCAATCTTTCATTATGCAAACAAGTACAATGTCGTTAACTTCTAAGTGTTGAAGTTAATTTATTAAATCTTATGGAAGAATATCAACTAATTCTCAGTACTGAAGTTAATTTAATTATATATGTGTTGTTACGACAGTTTCAAAGGCCATTATAAAAAAAATAGGGTCCATTTTGAGGGATGTTACAAGTGGCATCAGAGCCCAGATTCAAATACTCGATACCTTTGAGCTCATTACTTAAACCGCTGCAAATTTAAATTTATTAAACTAATAAAATCTTGTTTGCTACACGTTGCCTAATTTGTTTTCAGAACTGAAAAACATCATGAATGCTAAAAGAAATAGAAGTCAACATGGGAACTTAGATTCACCACCTCGAGAAGAGGTACCGTGTAGAGTTGAATGATAGCATTAGGACAGCCAAGTCTTCTGAACTATTGAAAACAGTGCAAAGCCTGAGAGATAAATTTTAAAGTTTTAAGGTTGACAACCTAAATGAAAGATAGGAACAACATGAAGTAAATGAAACATTGCTACAAACCTTGACAGGGGAAAGACCCCAAAGACAAACAAATCACTCAGTGAATAAATCTATGGATGAATATCACCATAAGAAAAGAGTTAGCAGTTCAAAATTTAAGGAGCAAGAAGAACATTCAGAGTCATCCAATACCATGGATGGTGATCATGGTAATTTTTTCGATGCCTATTCACCATATCCTCATAGAGAGAAACACAAGGGTGATGACAGCCTGCAAGGATATTTCAGGAAGATCAAAGCCCCAACTTATGAAGGAGAGATGGATACATGAGAGAAAGATGAGGAATGGATTTTAGGAATGACCAAGTACTTTTAGGTACACGACTATTCCAGCAATATGAAATCCCAATTGGCAATCTATAATTTGAATGTAAAGGCCGCCAGATGGTGGATAGATCTAAAACACACTAAGAAACAGAGGGAGAAGAAGCTCAGGTGGAGTACCTTTAGGATATTATTTCAATAAAAGTATATATCTAAAAGATTTTTCAGTAAGAAAATAAAAGAATTCCATGAGCTGAAAATGGGATCCTTAATCGTGGATGCTTTTATCAACATATTCTGATAACTGTTACACTATGTGACTTTTGTTAAGGACAAAAAGGTAAATATACAATAGTTCTTGGGATGCCTTCCTCCCATATTTCGAGATAAGATTGAATTTGATGCACCCAAGACATTGGATACAACCTTACACAAGCCGAGACTCTGTTATGAGCACATTCAACATATGACTGAAAACTTGAACATGAATAAAGAAAAACATAGTCTTTTTAGACACCAGAAGGAAGGGGTTTAGATCACCTCCTTACCGAAAGCAAAACAACAGCTTCACGGCCTTTTTTCGCGCTGCACATCGCGGCCTTTTTCCGTGCTGCACATCATGGCTTCGTGGCCTTTTTCTGCGCTGCACATCGCGGCTACGTGCCATTTTTCCACGCTGCTCATCGCGGCTTTGCGGCTGTTTTCCGCGCTGCACATCGCGACTTCGCGGCTCAAACCCGCGATGTAATTTTTTGGCAGCGCGACTGAACTTTCAAACGGCCATATCTCCCTCTCCCGAACTCCGTTTGAGATGATTTGTTTTTTCAAATTGGGTTTTTTCGATCAAGGAATCCAAATATCCTATTAGATTTAAGAAATTTTTCATAGAAATTTCTCTAATATTTTATTTTAGTGTTATTTATCACTTCAGTTCACCCATTTTGGCCCATATTCTCCAGCCATCTTCCCTACACTTTTGAACAGCCTACGGTTTCATTTTGTAGCATTACATATTGATATTTCTTACTATTATTTTTCTTTACTTCATCATTTTTAAAAATTTTCAGTTTAGTGAAAGAAAAATTGTGAAGCAATTTCATTTTTGCAAAATTAAAACCAAATTTTTAATTTGCTATATAGTTTTTCCCAAGCAAGCACTTAGAAATCCATTTATTTCTTACAATTTTTACGATATTTTCTTTCCTTTAAAAATTATTTCGAAAATCCATAGTTTTTGAAGTATTTTTGTTAAAGCATTTACGTTTCAGAAAAAACCTTTTATTTTTTACAAATTGGAATCGTCTTGTTTTTAAATTGTAATCAATCGCCCAAGCGAGGAAAATTCATTTTCAGTTAAATAATCACACTTGCACCCAATCTGCCACATTTTTAATTAACTGAGCCTTAAAATCTACCTAAACTCAACCAACACTTTAACCCCACTTGGGGAACACTTGAAGAATCTTGTAGCTAGGTAGGATTGGGGGGATATGTGTTCCAATAACACCCTTCAATTATTTACATCTGAGACATAGTGGTTGTCTTTAAGGGTCCCAAAAATCCCTTATTATTTGTTGACACGGTTATATACCAATTTATCGGAAAGGCCTCTCCCTTAGGAGGGTTGAAGTAGCCAGACTGGTTCCGGAAGTCTGAGTGGAATACCACTATCCATTCAGTAACCAAAGGATACCTTTCACAGTTCTTGGTGTACCACCCATATGGGAGTACAGCGATGATAGAATCAAACTGCAGATTCACCCAACCGAACGTGTCATGAACGGGGTATCCTAGTGACCAATTTTTAGGATTGTCTACCTGGTGTCCCTCCCGATAGGGGGATATCTAGCCTTTGATTCCACTACCCATATTGTCTAACTTGGATTTCATCACCTTGCTGAGGATATGTTTAGTTGAGTCATAATACCACTTTTAGTTAGGCGTTTGCATGCTCTGCTACCCCCCTTGGTCTAGTAAGCACCACTTTTTTCTAGGAACTGTTTGATTTTTGGTATTCTGACCATTTTGTTTTTGGAGCCCTCCACTTATTATAGCACATTTGTTATAATAAGTGCTTTTGAGGTTGGTTGTTGGCCTGAGAGCCATTATTTTTTCACACTCCCCTCCTGCACACATTGTTGCACTAGGGTTTTGAGTTTTTATCTCACCACCATCCATTGACATTTCTAGACATTTCTCACCATTGAGAATTTAAGACGATCCCGTCGTTTTCAGGGTGAACCCCCTCAGTTCGGTACACTTGACTCTACACGTCACAGACGTAGAGCTTTATCCCTTGACTCAACACGTCATCGGCATAGAACACAGTCATCTGATTCTAACGCGCCTCATTTTACATCAGATTATGAGGCTAGATCTGAACACCCTACTGAGACATCGCCAACCAACCCTATGGATGGATCACAATACGACCCCCTTTTCACCAGTACTATTGGAGATACATCAACAAACCCTACTACTACCGTGCCACCCATGGTAACCACAACCCCCTTAGGCATGCCTAATATAGGGGCCATTCCCCCTTTAGGTATGCCCAACATAGGACCACCACCTATTATGGGTATGCCCAACATAGGGGTCACACCCCCTCTCATTACCGAAACCCATGATATTGCAAAACCCATTGCCAAACCAGGGAGTAGTAAATGATCGCCCAATGGATCCCCCACAAAGATCTACTGCACCTCAGCAGCAAATCACCTATGCCTCAACTGATTATCAACATACGGATTCAGGCACACACCATTTATTAATGATGTCATCCAATGATATCAACCTCCAAACTCGCAGAAATCAGTATGGCCCACCCCTAGAAACTCCTCCCACTGACACAGCCACCTCCCTTCCATCAGATCAACCACTATGCATACCAAATATGTCGTTGGATGGAGGACCTAAAATCCCTCACATCCATTTGCGAAGGATTAACAACAATCCCAATGCTCGTGCAACATCCAATTATAACGTCGTGGAAGATTTAGCACAATCCCTCGCTACTATGTCTGCTTTAGAGGTATTGAAAACATGCCCTGCACAACAAAAACTACTACTATCCGCCATCAAAGGAGTAGACCCTAATGATACACATATGATGTCTTTTGACTTATACCAAGCCAAACCTCGATTGCCATCAAATTTGGCCTTCCAAGTATCCGTAAACATTCGAAACCTTGTTTTGCATCGATGCATCATCGATGAAGGAGCTTCAACCTACGTCATGTCCACTCTTGTGTGGCAGAAACTTGGCTCCACCACTTTACAACCATCCACCATAGCATTACAAGCCTACGACGGGTGCTCAGCTCAACCACAAGGCCTCTTAGTGAATGTACCCATAGAACTAGGCGGCAAATTGGTTCTCATCGACATCGAAGTGATCAATGCCTGACTCGACTACAACCTCCTTCTTGGACGTAGCTATATGTACAAAATGAAAGTCGTCGCTTCATCTGTGTTCCACCTCATGATGTTCCCACATGAAGGACGCATTATCAAGATTGATAAACTCACATATTATGATCCTAATGCCCCCGCAACCCCTCAAAATGTGCTACCAATTATTGAACAAACCGTTCAAACTGCACCGACATCATTTGTCTCGTCCATTGGTCCTGGAATCTACACCGAGTCACCTATGACTTCCACATTTCCATCGATCCCACCACCTTTACCGATAACAAAAAAATCTGATTTGTGCACCCTGTCGCACACCACACAGCAACCCTCATCACTACCACAAACACCCACAGTGCCTACTCATATCGGAACAATGCCAATTCATACTATCCCATTCTTGTTCCCATTTTCTGGAGTTGTCAGTTCGCCAGTAATGGCTACAATCAACCTTCCTGGTTTAACATTAGGTTACCTGTATGGTACTTACCTGCTCCGAGCAGCCCGCTGACTCCGACTGTTATTTTACAACAGGTACAACCTATCCCTACTACCAACCACCCACCCCCTCCTATCACTCATTTGCAAAACAGACCACCCCCAATAGTGACTACGGGATCAACGTCTAGAAACGCCCCACCTCCGTTACGAAACACAGGGGGTAGAGGCCCACAAACTTATAACACTGGATCCATAACTTGCACCCCCCCAGCAACCCCCAAGGTAGCTAAGAACCCCCCAATTATTCGCATTCCCCCTAAGTTCTCGTTATGTGACGACGTACGCCATGCCACTCATCAATGTCCACAATTACCCGCACTCCAAGAACACATGAATATGTTGGATGACGACAATGGAATTCCAGTGATAAGACTTGAGCCACCTCCTCAACCTCGCGTCAAAACGCTTCGCACTAACCACCCTTGTGCGATATGCAGCATTTATGGCCATTATTCACACCACTGCCCTGATATCCCAGATTATAGAGCAGCTTTATACGAGATGAACAATGCCAACTTAGAGATATCTCCTCCCCTCATCGAGGAGATCTACCCTCCGAAATCATCTTCTTCGGAAGAAATCAATACCATCTATATGATTTCAACCACATACAAACCCGAACCAGTTGATTTATGGTCTGATTACTTTCAGATTGATGAGCCAATTCTAGAAACACTCACTGCCCCGGACTACCCTTGGGATGATATGCACCATCGATCATACTTCCTCCCTGAGGCATCTACATCCACTGCAGAAGACCAACTATCAGGTGAATCAAAATATTTTCTACCAACTAAGGTTGATTGGTTCAAAGACCCCATCCCAGCACCGGATGCCTTCGAAGAGGGGAATATGTCCAACATTTCCCCTATCATAAAAATTGACATTTCCACCACACCCGGCAAACCTGAGCTCATCTCGCTAGGCGCATCATGCACTCAAGCAGAGACTCAGGCATATAAGAAACTCTTACAAGAGTTTCGTGATGTCTTCACCTGGTCTTACACTGAGATGCCTGGCCTTGATCCTAACATTTTGGAACATCACATCGACACTTGGCCCAATGTGCCTCCTGTCCGATAGAAACAACGCCCAATTCACTCGTCTAAGCTCCCAGTTGTTAAAGCTGAGATTGAGAAACTCCAAAAAGCAGGATTCATATATCCTATTGCTTATACCACCTGGGTTTCAAACCCAGTACCAGTTAACAAGAAAGTGGGCACCATTCGCGTCTGCACTGATTTCTGGGACCTTAATCTAGCTTGTCCCAAAGACAACTTCCCCACAGCATTTATCGACCAGCTCGTTGATGCTTGTGTCGGTCACGAGGTACTGTACTTCATGGACGGTTTCTCCGGTTATAACCAAATCAAGATCTGCAAGGAGGATTAGTACAAAACTGCTTTTAATACCCCATGGGGCACCTTTTCCTATAATGTTATGCCTTTTGGTCTGAAGAACGTTGGAGCCACTTTCCAGTGAGCCATGACTTATTGTTTCCATGACCTGATTAACATTATACTAGTTTATTTGGATGACCTCATGACTTGATCCAAAAAACGATTCGGCCACATAGACGATCTTCGCCAAGTCTTCCTACGTTTCTGAACATATAAAATCCGCTTGAACCCTCTCAAGTGTGTCTTTTGCGTTCCCGCAGAACGTCTATTGGGCTTCATCATTTCCGAAAAAGGCATCACTATAGACCCCTTGAAATTCCAAGCCATTATAGACTTACCGTCACCCTGTACATTAAGACAACTTCAAAGCCTTCAAGGGAGGTCCAACTTCCTCCGCCGCTTTGTCCTTGACTATGCCACGATGGTCCACGATTTCCTTCGACTACTACGTCTGCATACCCGTTTCATATGGGACCAACAAGCAGAATCAGCTTTCACCGTCTTAAAGAAAGCACTCACGAATTCCCCGTTGATCTCTCCTCCAGATTTCACAAAAGATTTCATCCTCTATGTTTCAGCATCCGAATATGCTATATCTGGAGTACTTGTCCAAGAAGATACTACTCGCCAAGAGCATGTCATCTACTATGTGAGCCAAACATTATCTGGCCCACCATTGCACTACCCACACGAAGAGAAGATGGCCCTCGCCGTGGTATTTTCAGTCTAGAAATTGCGCCACTACATTCTCCTCAGCCATACCACAGTTATTGCCAATTCGAACCCAATGGTCTACCTCTTGACACGTCGCCTCCTTCAAGGCCACATAGCTAAATGGGTGATTATCCCGCAAGAATACGACCTAACTTTTAAAACCCCAAAGAGCACCAAGGCCCTAGCACTCGCTCAACTCATCACAGACCTCCCATCATCTTCCTCATCACCCGCTATCTAAATGGACCTCATCGACGACCACATTTTCATCATTTCCTCTGACAACCCGTGGTACGGCGACATCTTAATCTACCTCCGCACACAAAAATTTCGACCCAACATCGATCATGACGGACGCCGTCGTATACGACACCACGCCCCCTGATATCTCCTATTAGGCGATGTACTTTATCGACGCGGCGTCGATACAATCTTACGACGTTGCCTTTCTCATGAAGAAGCGGAAAAAGTCCTTAATGACTGCCATAGCAGTGCCTACGGAGGCCATTTCTCCAACATGGCCACCGCCCAAAAGATCATCCGCGAAGGTTACTTTTGGCCCTCATTATTTATTGATTGCATCACCACAGTCAAACATTGTCAAAACTGCCGACTTTTTGCCCCCAAGGCAAGAACCCCACCCGCCCCCCTCCATCCAGTCGTCACTGTCAGACCATTCTGTAAATGGGCCATCAACTTCCTAGATTGGAATCCCATGTCAGCCGGTGGTCATAAACACATCATTGTGGCCGTAGATTATTTCACCAAATGGGCGGAAGCCATGCCAACTTACAATTGCAAAGCCGACACTGCAGCACGTTTTTTCCTCAACCATGTTATCGCTCGTTTTGGAGTGCGAAAGCAACTCCTCTCAGACCATGGCTCTCACTTTGAAGATGCCGTTTGGAGAGAATTATCAACCCTACAGAAATTTGAAAACCATTTCTTCTCTGCCTACTACCCCCAAGGGAATGGCCAAGTCGAAGCAATTAACAAAATTTTGAAAACCATCCTCCAGCGCACTGTCGACAAACACAAATTGAATTGGCATCACATGCTCTTTCCAGCACTATGGGCATACCGCACATCAACCAAAACCGCAACCAGTTTTACCCCTTTCCATATAGTTCACGGTGTCGAATCTGTCCTCCCCATTGAGTGCCAGATTCCATCCCTACACATGGCTGTTGAACGCCTACCAGACACTTCACCAATTGAGAAACACTTACTACTTTTGGAGCAAGCTGATGAAGATCGACGCACAACCCTCCAAACCATGGAAGCCTCCAGAACTGATCCAAACTGAGTTACGACAAACATGTCCACCCAAGAACATTTAATGAAGGGGACCTTGTCCTCGCCTATGATCAAGCTCATGAAAAAATGGGAAAAGGAAAGTTTGTGTCCATGTGGCAAGACCCATACATTATACATACCTGCCTCGGACAGGGGGCATACATTCTGATCGATTCAGAAGGAAACCCCCTATGCAACCCACACAACGGGTTGTACCTCAAGCGATTTTAACCATAGAAAATATGATGGACACCACCGTCCATAATTGTACAGCCTTATTTTGGTTTTTACAAAAAATAAAAAAACCTAAAAATTTGTTTTTCCTGCATGACCACAGATGGATCTTGTTCCACTTTTCTACGTTGGTTTCGCTGATGGTGCAAGCCGTTGGTCCCCCAATCTCACCTCCGCAGCTTGGGAAATATATTCCCCTTCACATGAGTTGATCCACATTGATGGAGTGTGCATAGGTGCCACCACCAACAACCAATCGGAATACGATGCTGTGACCAGTCTCCTGGCTGCTGCACTCCAAATGAGCATAAGTCACCTTAACGTTTTCTTGGACTCACAGCTCCTTGTTTCCCAGCTCAACAATGATTACCAGGTATGCAATCCCTGTCTTTTTAGAAAATTCCTACGCACTAATCAAATGGTTCGACAGTTTGAATCCATTTCATTCACACATGTCCCAAGGAATCTCAACAATGTAGCAGACCATATGGCCAACAACATTCTTGATTGGCACACCAATCAAGCCATGTAGTAAAAACAAAATTTGCATCCACATGCATAACATGTGCCTCCACGGGCATATAAACATAAACATACACCAAATATCTATGACAAGCCTCCACGGGCAAAGAAAATATGTGCCTCCACGGGCATATACAAAAATTAAACGATTGCATCCATGTGCATAACATGTGCCTCCACAGGCATATGAAAACCAAACATGCCTCCACGAGCAAACAAATAGACAAGATGTGCATCCACGTGCATACACGACTATATACCAAAACATATATATGCATATATATATAATCGTGATAGTCAACATGTCATAGGTGCCCTCAGCACCCAATATACAAAAATACATAAGCCATACAAAAAGGTACTTCCCCATATGCTCATCAGCATTTGGGGGTAGATACAAGATCATCTAATCATCATACTTTCCTGGATCCTCTGGCACCACCTCTGCTGGCCCCGCCAGATCATGCCGAGCCTGAACCCTCCTCTCCGCTAGCCCCGCTGGATCATCCCGCACCCGAATCCTCCCCTCCGGCCCTACCGGATCATGTCGAGCCCCAACCCTCCTCTCATGCATCACCACTGCTGCTCTAAGCAGGATAGAGCGCCACTCATGAGGTGCATCGAAACAATGCTCGATGATGTCCCGATCCAAGTCCCTCCACCCATCCTTTGGCGCTCCTGCCAGGATCATGTCTAGTGTCTCTCGTACGCCCTCAACTGCATCATCTTGAGGCCCAACTCCTCGACCATGAGGCCCAACTCCTCGAGGATGAGGAGGTGGTACCGCTATAGGAGGAGGGACTACCACCATCGCCCGTCCCCTACGGCCCACATGATCAGCCAGTGGTATCGGACCAACATCTGCACAATCACGCAAGTGAACCAATTCAATATCATATAAATATCTCTAACTATACTCATAACAAAAACATCTAAAAAACACATGATATAGTAGAGAACCAAACACAAAAAAAACATACCATCTAAACCCCAAGCCTGCCCCTGGGCTCGAGGCATCTCCGGATCTCCTCAATAATCCATACCAGCATATGGATAGTCATCAATCAGTAGGGGGATCTGCTCCCATTTCTCATACATATCCTGTGAAAAGAACCCGCGGATACCACCACCACCGCGGGGCATCATCTGCCCCCACCGCACCATGCGCGACTCACTCACCAACCCATCTCGAACTGGAACCCGTGGCCGCAAGGTCGGTACCCGCTCAAAGAATAAACAACACAGGAAGGAGGCATAGTAGAACTCCCCCCCCCTCTCGAATGACCTTGTCCAGATCTCTCCGGACACCGGCCAAAAACATCTGACCCCACGCATAGTAGGTCCCTCTCAGCATAGAATCCACCACCATTGTTTGTCCCCCAGACAAACGATGTGGCGCCGCGGCACCCAACACCCGCAAAACACAAGCCCCAACAGCCCGCATATCCCACTCCCATAGAGACCTCAGGCTCAATGCGCTGTTCTGCACAATAGCCCCCGGCACACAGAATCTCTCCAAGAGATCCTCAATATCTAAACCTACTGGGATCCTTGGAAGAAAATCCCATACCTCCCCTAAGTGAGGCAACCCAGTAAGAAAGTAAATATCAGAGAGGGTGATCTCTAACCTCTCACCCCCCACCATGAAAGCACCCTCTGTCGGAACCTAGAGACCCACCAATTTGTTCAGCAACGGTCCAACTGATTGCATCGGTGGAATCTGAGCAAACTTTCAGGAGCCTGCTCATAGCCAAAGTATGCTAGACACCCTGATCGGTCCGAATCCACATTGTCAGGTCCTCCTCCATCTCCTGCTCTCGCCATGATACCAACGGTCTCCTCAACATCCTGCCAAAAAACAAAGAAAATTTTTTAGAAATAGAATTTTTTTTCAAAAAATTTCATCGCGGCTTTTCCATCAAAACCCACGATGAACAACGTGGGTATCGGCCCCACAGTCGCGATGAACATCGCGACTGTCAGCACCATAATCGCGATGAACATCGCAACTGTCAGCTCGATATCCACGATGAACATCGTGACTGTCGGCCCCAAACTCGCGATGAACACCGCAGGTTTCGAACCGAAACCCGCGATGTTCATCGTGGGAAAGGACACGAAACCCATGATATTCCACGTTGGAATGCCAACGTGGAATTTCGTGGCCTTCGGGGGCCCACCACTAACCAAAAAATACATAATTGAAAAGGCTAAGGCGAATAGGATTGCTTGAAACTAGCAGAATAAAAAACCAACGCTCGAATCTCCCAGAAATCAAGAAAGAGCTCTGATTGCTTTGCCAAACTCGCACGTAACAATGACACGTCATATTGGGCCCACACCCTATTTTAAGAGATTTGACCATTTTTCAAACAACCATTGCGGTATCATATGACGTCCGTTTCTCAAACCGTTGGTACCATTGGAATCAACACAGCGAGAAATTCATGATAATCCTTTCCTTTTCCCGTTTTCACCAGGTCCATTTTTTGAGCATTTTTTCATGCCCTCGTTGCCTCGGTTTGCATGCTACATCAGCCATCCTCGGTTTTTGACGAGTCTTATATCGTTGGATTCAATTTTTCGCACTCATGATGATGCTTGAGATCATTTCTCTCTCTCACCCCCATAATTTTTGGGCATTTTTTCAAAATTCCACTCATCACCTCGATTTACGTGCCACATTGGCCGTTGCCCATTTTTGACAATTTTTATGTCACCCGATTTAGTTTTCTGCACTCATGACGATGCTTGAGACCATTTCTCGCTCTCATTAATACCTTTTTGTTTGGTATAGTTTTACCCCTTTTTCGGGCTGAGCAATTCCTTTTACGCAAAAGGCACTTAGGGAGTTTCTGTTAAGCTCTTTTTTTACTCCTAAAACAATGAAAAGATCACCGAGCAATCTTACTTCCTTTCATGCTCACTAAACGTATCTGAAAGGGCATCTACCTGGTATAAGTTTATCCCTTTTCCGGACCTTGTAGACTAATTACGAAAAAGGAATACTCTAGTCACATCGGCTAGAAGAGTTCTCCATTTGCATTATTTTATGCTTTTTCGGGCCTTGGAGACTAACTTACGAAAAAGACAAGCAATGGAGTCCACTTACTGCTTTTAGACTCTCTAAACATGAAAGAGACCATGAGCAAACACCATCCTGGGCTCGTATAAATCCATAGGATGGTACTCCACCACCACTACAGAGTCTTCTTATCATTTTCAGACTCCTTAAAAATGAAAGCACCCATGAGCACGAATAGTCCTGGGCTCACAAAATCCACAGGATAGTACCATTTCAGAGCACACTTTTATCCCTTCTTGGAGCTCATTAAAACCATGAAGAAGGACCCAATGGTGCTTCTCAACGCCACAACAGATCATGTCTACTCATATGGCAGCTTCCCCATTTTGGTCGCCTTTGTTCAGAGTATTCTGCAGTATGTCGCCTTGAGAGGCCCTCTACAGCATCCGTCAGCTTGTCCCCCCCAGAGTCACTCCAATCTACAATACATATCCTTCAGTCCTTAAAGCTATGATCCCCGCACCTACAAATCAGTTTCCTACGCCGCCAGGTCAACCATGTCATCATGCTTTGAACAAAGGAAATTTGATTCCACCCACTCTACGACCTCGGTTATTTCCCATCCCCACATTATGTCAGTCCTACCATCAGTACTACCACACTTCAGTCCTACACCTCACGCTCCTATCAAGGAAACATCATTTCCTTGTTAGTTACTGGTCTCCCTCTGTCGACGCCAACCAAATTTATTCCATAAGATAGACCTAGAGGTCCCTGTGTCTTGGACTCATCACCATTTATGATGAGTACCTAGGAATCATTTTGAGAAGAGTCCTCAATGCCTCTCCAAATGGTTGTTTCTTACATGCTCGACTTCAACACCTTGATCGCATCGTTGAGACTCGCACAGGGTAATGGTCCTTTCATTTTTTTGTTGAAGACCCCGGTTACCACCTGACTCTTCCACAATTGAGAGTCTACTTATGGAAACAACCAGTTACATTTTCCTATAGATATCCGGGTTGCGCATGGCGACAGTATTCAGATGTACCCCAGTTTTATATACTCCCTCGAGTATACAGTTACATTTACTTCTCAGAGATGACTCACAGTCATTGAGTCCCTACAGATGTTGGACACCTTCAGTTTCAACAGTTCATCAACCCTTCTGAGACTTTGTTCAAAATGGTTGTCACTTTATTCCAGTGTATCAGTTATTGAGATCAGTCATGTTATGATCATGAGTACATCCCAAAATAGTGTCCCCTTTGGACCATTATGATGTACCAGCAGATTTTTTATGTCCCACTTCTTGGGACTAATTGTTATGTATATGTCTTGATACGAGCATGGGTATGCTTGCCTCATCCATTATTAGAGATTATTCCTCATTCATACTGAGGCCATGTAATATTTTTTGTTTTTGAAGCTTCCAAGGGCCGTTGATCCAGTCTCCAACTAGTCTCTTCTCTTCCCCAAACCCCAGGAAAAAGACAAAAGAGCTATGATGTCTATCGGCCATACGATGAGATCCTGCCCTCACACATCAGGGGGCAATATGTTAACACCCAAAACGTGCTCACTAGCTCATTTCCTTATTCACATGACCCATTTGTCCACGTTTCCACCATTTGAGCCTCTAAAGCCATCAAAAGGTCACCAAAAGACCATAATACACCCTTTTTCCCCTCAAAAAATATATTTTTCCTCAAAAAAAATAAAAAAAACCCTCAAAAAGGGTCAAGAATTCCCAAAAATATTAAAAGGGAATAAAAATATTAAAAATATTCAAAAAAGGAAAAAAGAGGGAAAAATGTACCTAAACCATGTTGGTCAATACCATTGGTTTTCTCAAAACCATAATGGTATTCCCCACCACCAAAAACTATAAAAAAGTGCTAGGGGATCCTCACTTTCCATCCATCCATCATGCTATCCTCATGCTGTCAAAATCTCTCTTGAGTTCTTGACCATTGTAGCAATCTTGGAGAAGAGACCATTGGAGCCTGGAGCATCTCAACCTTGGAGCTACTCAACACCACAAATCCTCACCATTTGAGGTATATGATAATACCAAACATTCTTTTATTTCTTGTTCTTTCTATGAATCGTTTTTAGATTTATTTGTTATATGCACATGTTAGTTTAGATTTAGATTTAATTCATAATCATTTTTTCTTTCTATATTGAAATTGCTATCGCATTGTTGATAGGTGCCCATTGCACAAGCTTGGTTGCAAAACTAAGCAACAGTTACCACCTAAGAGGGACCTAGACTTCTCCATAGAACTAGTACCAGGAGCTGTACCAGCTTCAAATTCCCCTTACCACATGAGTACCCCTGAGTTGGTAGAACTAAAACTACAATTGCAAGAACTGATATAGAAAGGTTAAATCAGACCTAGTGTGTCCCCGTGGGGAGCACCTATACTTTTTTTTTGAAGAAAGACGGTACAATGCGGATGTGCATTGACTACTGACAACTAAACAAGTTAACCATCAAAAACAAATACCCACTCCCTAGGATAGATGGTTTATTCGATCAAGTTGGAGGAGCGAGAATATTTTCCAAGATCAACTTACGATCTGGATACCATCAAGTAAGGATCCGAGAAAAATACATAAGAAAGACCACTTTTAGGACCCGTTATGGTCACTATGATTTTGTGATAATGCCCTTTGGAATAACTAATGCACGGACAAATTTTATGTGCATGATGAACAACATTTTCAGTAAGTACTTGGACAAATTTGTATTAGTATTCATAGATGGCATACTAATCTATTCTAAAAATGAGAAAGAACATGAAGAGCATCTTAGGATTGTGTTGCAAGTACTACGAGAACACCAGCTATATGCTAAATTTGATAAGAGTGACTCCTATGTTATTGGACAATCTACTCGAGCGGACGTGAGCCAGATCTCCCTAGTTTGAATGTGAATCTAGAATAAATAAGAACATAACATAAAGTTGATTTCCTAGATCAGATTAGAGATTGAGTAATTAGACATCTTACCTTAAGATTTGTAGATCTTTCTCCTCGCTATTGCTCCAAGTTCTGCGGTCATCAGATCCGTAGCTGCAAGACCTGTCAAAACATGTAGAGATAAAACAAGCAGTAAAAAATATCTAGACACTAACTGATCTAAGTAAACAGTTAAGGAAGTAAACTATAAACATCATCAACACAACAACATTTATGGAAAGAGTTTATATTACTGTATAAAGAATGAGAAATACAAAGTAGAGAGATGATTACAACCCAAGCCTTAACGTTGCAATCCTCCTCCAACAAGCCAAGCCAATGCCTCCAAAGGAAATGTATGCCTCCCAAGAGATGGATAGGGATCACCTAGGCTAATTCGACTAGTATGTAAGTGCTATAGACTTCCTCCCTTTGGAATGGAGAGGAGCTTTGTATTTATAGGACCAAGTGGATAGAGTAGGTTGATGATCATGGGGAGAGGGATAAGGGATCCTCCCTTGAGGTTAAAGAATCGTAGGAAAGCTCACCTAGGAGTTAGGGATAGGGATCCACCTCATCTAACTTCTAGAAATCGCTCGAAATCCACCTTTATCCAAATTAACTAATCCCGGTGCAAGCTGCATGAGGAAAATCTGCACCTAAGAGGGAGAGTGCAGGCTGCACAAAGGAAACTTGAGCCATCAGCGCAATCTGAAATAATTCATCCTGTTCCTGACCTAGTTGGGTGCTTCTTGCTCAAAGACAACCTACGTCGGCCCAACTAGACATTGTGGACAAAGGGCATCAACTTGCTCTAAATGACTTCTTGATTAGTGAAACTTCAGGGATCAAGGAATTGAGTTGACATGGGTCTCATGATGACGGGATTTAGGTGTAACACCTATAAACCTCAAATACAATATCTAGGCCACATCATTTTGAGGAAGGTATCGCCATATATCTAGAAAAGATCAAAGCTATTGACGAATGGCCTACACCTAATTGTGTCATAGACATAAGATCATTCTTGGGATTAGAAGGATATTATAGGAATTTCATTGAGAATTTCTCTCGGATTGCTTGTCCCATGACATCTTTGCAGAAGAAGGAGACAAAATTCTTATGGATGGCTAAGTGTGAAGAAAGCTTTAAGAAACTAAAACAATTAAACTATTGCACCAATACTGAGGATTGCAAATCCCGATGGGGATTTTGTTGTTTGCACGAATGCAAGCAAGGAAGGACTTGGGGGAGTCCTTATGCAAAATGATTTTGTGGTCTGCTATGAATCACGAAATTTGAAAGAACATGAGAAAAACTATCTGACACATGATCTTGAGTTAGCTTCCATCATCCATGCCTTGAAAATGTAAAGGCACTATCTCATAGGGAAGAAATTTCTCTTGAAGACAGACAATATGAGCTTGAAATATCTTTTTGATCAACCAAACCTAAATGCTAGGCAATCCAGGTGAGTGGATTTCCTTAGTGAATACAACTTTGAATTAAAAAACATTAAGGGTAAAGAGAATAAAATTGTTGATTCCTTAAGTCACAGAATTAATCTGCTTTATGAAGTAACCGTAATTCAAACAAGTTCTGACTTACATGACAAAATCAGAACAACAAGTAAAAGTGACTGATTCTATGTTGAAATTCTTCAAAAAATACAAGAAGACAAGTTGTTTCAATAACTAAAAGAATATAAAATTGACGAAACATGTTTATTATGGTCTAAAGACAAACTTTATGTCCCTGAATTTGGGAATGTCAGATCTGAGATATTGACTGAATTCCATCAGAAGCCTTATTCTGGACATCTAGGATATCAGAAAATGATATCAGCAGTAAAGAAACACTTCTTTTGGCCAAAATTAAAAACATATATAGCATTCTTTATTGCCAAATGTCAAGAATGTCAGCTAGTTAAAGCTGAACATCAACATCCGGCAGGTTTGCTTCAGCCTTTTCCCATTCTGGAATGGATGTGGGAGGTGATTAGCATGGAATTTATCACTGGTTTACCTAAGAGCAAGAAACACAATGACTCTATATTGGTTGTGGTAGACAAACTATCCAAATATGCACACTTCATCCCAGTAAAATCTACTTATAAATTTTTTCACATTGCAGCTATCTTCTTAAAAGAATTTTTTCAGTTACATGGAATACCTAAAGCCATTATCTCTGATAGAGATACAAAATTCACAAGTAACTTTTGCAGATCATTATTTTTTGGATTGGAAACACAGTTAAATTTTAGTACTTCCTATCATCCGCAAATGGATGGACAAACAGAACGTGTAAATCAAATACTAGAAGATATGATTAGAATGTATGTGATGAATAATCCCATGAAATGGGAAGACTACTTACACCTTGCAGAGTTTGCATATAAAAACGGCTATTAGACATATGCCAGGAAGAGCCCTTTTGAAGTACTTTATGGAAGAAAGTGCAGAACACTAGTGACTTGGGATAACCTGGTAGACAAGATCATGTTGGGGCCATATTGTTAAAATATTTGGAACAGTTGGTTACCAAGGTACAACAGAATCTAAAGGAAGCATGGGATCGGTAGAAAAGCTATATCGATAGAAAAAGAAAATATAAGGAGTATCAAATTGGCAAACATGTTTACTCAAAAGTAAAAGAAAAAAGAAGCTCATTAAGCTGGGGGAGATGCGGAAAGCTAGCTCCCATATTTTGTGGGTCTTTTGAAATATTGGCCAAGAAAGGCCTAGTGGTTTATGAACTAGCACTACCTGCTCATGTATAAATTCACAATGTTTTTCATGCATCCTTACTAAAGAAATATGTTTATGATACTAAGCATGTGATTGATTGGTCATTGTTACAGGTAAAACCTGAAGGGGAATTTGTGCCAAAACCCCTTCATATTCTGGATAAGAGAGAGGTACATCTCAGGAAGCGAATCGTTGTCCAACTGAAATTGCAATGAAAGCATTTCAGGCCTAATGAGTCCACATGGGAAAATGAAACCACGATGAAAGAGGTTTAACCCTCCTTATTTCAGGGTTTCATTTGAAGTCCCTAACACCGAGACAGTGTTGTTCTAAGTGGGGAGTGATGTAATATCCCAAGATTGGACTAATTTTATTTTGTGTTGAGCATAAGCTCTGGCGCACATGGACTACTTTTATTTTTTGTTGAGCATAGCTCTGGATCACATGGACTACTTTTATTTTGTGTTGAGCATAAGCTATGGAGCACATGGACTATTCTTAATTGGTGTTGAGTATAAGCTCTGGAGCACATGGACTATTCTTAATTGGTGTTGAGCATAAGCTCTGGATCACATTGATTATTCTTAATTGGTGTTGAGCATAAGCTCTGGAGTACCTGGACTTTGATCATTGTATCTACATGTGACTTTGGGGACACCTAGATTAATGTTGAGCATAAGCTCTGGGAGAGCACTGGAACTATTCTAAATTAGTGTTGAGCATAAGATCTAGAAAAGCACTGGAACTATTGATTTAGTGAGTGATGGGAAACAAGCTCCGGAAGTACTTTAAACTCATTTTGTTAATTGATGTTGAGCTGGAGGCTTTGGATCATTAGTAATTAGTTTTACTATTAATAAACTAAAATATTAATTATCTTCTTTTATTCTTTCTAAACTGACTTGGACTTCCACTCAAAGAGGGATCGAGCATGCAAGAGATTAGAATGACCAAGTAGTTGATAACTAAAGATCAATTAGATGTTAGGATAAGTAAACAAAACCTATAATATTTAAATAAACTATGAGAGTTTAAATATAAATTATGTTTCCTGCAGGGGTGTAGCTCAACTGGTGATTTGTTGATATGAAGGAAATGTTGTAAATGGAGGTCAGGAGTTCAAACCACCACAGCTTACCCATGCCCCATGCTTGCAGGTTTTGTGGGTGCACCTAGGGGTATAGTGGTAGCGGACGGGATTGGATCCCTAGACCTCGTGTCACGGGACTACTAGCCCATTCCCAGTTGTCGATTCCCCTAGTTACAAAAATATATATAAATTATGTTATTTAATTTAAAGATAAAATAAACTGCGAGAGTTTAAAAATAGACCAATTTATTTATAAAAGATAAAATAAACCGTGGGAGTTTAAAAATAGATCAATTTATTTATAAAAGATAAAATAAACTGTGAGAGTTTTAAAATAAAACAAATGGTTAAATAAAGATAAAAACAAACAACCAGTCTATCTAGTAACTGAACTCAGTTATCGAAAATTAAAACCATAGGAGCCTTCCCCTCATTGGAAACTTATAAATAGGAGGACAATGCAAGGGGAAATGGTTTGGAGATCATTGGAGGATCCAATTCATAAATATTTGAGTACTAGATTTTGCAGATTGAGTTTTTGGATTAGTAAGAATGATAACAATTTTTCACCTTGGCCTTTTAGTCTCTTGGCATGCTCGGTTCGGCTCGGGGGTTATCTATTGAAAAAACCAGGAACGGTTTGAGATCTATGATTGAAAGGAATGTGGCAGTTCTCAAGTCAGTTGGAAAGCGTAAAGGACTGATAAGTATTTTTATGTTATTGTTATTTTTAAAATACTTATTGTATGGATTTAATGAAAGGATCTTACGTAACTATTGGGCTCCAAATCTGTTCATGATCGGAGATTTCATAGGCTGTAATACTCGATATATTCACTTGATTACAGTAATTTTATATATGCAAATCAAGCTTTTATTGCACGCATTTTAATTTGCATAGCATAGGTTTTTCCGATCATTAAATTTTGAATTTCATAGATTGATTTTATAAATTGTAGTTATTGTTTTACATTTAATTCATACTTTTATAGCATAACTACTTATTAGTTCACGGCGCTTGGGTTAACTAGTAATTTATTATATTTTACATGCTTGAATCTGCATCAATTATATTATTAAAAATATAAGCATAAGACAAGTGAAAGATTTTCCAATTAAAATAAAAAGCAGTCATAAAATAATAGCATAGGTTTCTAGCCTAGGAGAGAAAACTCTCGTTTGTCCTAAATAGGGAAAGGATCCCAAACAAGGATCTCAAGACAAATTGCCTTAACCCCAAGTAGGTTAATTGTTGTATATATATGTGTGTGTGTGCGTGTATTAAATAAAATATAAAGTAGAAATCATAACCTAAACATTTAAAGCAAAAGAACCATACACCAAATTACAATCAAGACTCAGCATAGCATAGTCTATATGCTACCCATTTACCTTTCAAACTATGTGAAACATATCATACGTTGGGCCCATGTCCAACTCATACTTAGACTCCCATGCCCCAATGAAAGACACAAGTCCATATCGCCCTCATGAAATGAGGGTTCATTCCACTATGCACATACACTGAATGAAGGCGCTTCTCATGAGAAGCATACATGACTGGTCAAACGAAATGTGAAACACATAGTTTCCACTCTGTTTATTTATCCAACATTAACATGCATCTCTTTAAACCATATCAAATTCGCTATCAATCAGAGGTAAAATTGCATACACTCAGTAGGGAGATAAACAAGTAGATTTTCTTGACCATATAGTTACGTTGCAAATTATTAAACCATTAATCAAACACACGGTCATCTCAAATTTAAACAGGGTACACGTAGTCAAAAGATGAAGCCCACGATTTCAGGGTCTAATTCAAAGGGATAAGCATCACGCTTTCCCATGTTCTACGACTGATCCATCACTACAGTCAGGGATCGAATCTCGTAGACAACGTTTTTACAAATAAATCATGTACATATCTTTAACTAACAGAAAAACGATTGTGCATGAAAGAGTAAGCCACATTAGGGTTTGACCATTCAAACCAAATAGAAATCGTTTTAGTCTGAATACCTGAGCAAAATATAGCCAAAATAATTGAGTAATTACCAAACTTATTCACAAAGCCGAGAGTTGAACCATCGTAATTTCTCCACATCAAGTATATCTTTTTACACAGAGTTTTAAATAAGTCAAAAGTAGAAAATGTTAACACCCTATGGGCAGTACAGAGGATACATCCTTCATTCAAAGATTAAATGAACTTAGATTTCATACATTCTCAGGATTTACGAAAGATAAAATGTATACCAGAAGCAAAGCATCTCATTTAAAAATTCCTTCAAGGCTTAGGAAGACTTTTACACGTAGTATTTCAAAAAGAGCGATATGATATACATATATCATATTTTTCTATTGTTTCCAGCAAAATATAATATCAAGATGAACAAAGATTTAAGTATGTAACAACCAGAAATACCCTGAAGGGTTTACACATCACCATAAAAACAAACAGGGTAAAACCCTGTTGCCATGGATTTTAATCCATAATAAATTCCATAAAAACCCTTGTCTCTCCATTGTAAACTAAAGGAATCCCAGTCTGGGCATCCATAAGAAAACAAAACCAAGACCCATAAAAAATGACAGCCTCTACTCTTCACCGAGTCAGCTAAAATCGCATCCATCTCCTCACAGGATGAAGTTGGTCCAAGAGGGGCCAAGAGCTTACCAAATTAACACATACAAAGGTCTGGGAATTAACGTCGCTATATCCAATGCCAAAGACTTCACCTACACACATTTCAAACCAACAATATCTCAGTCCTTTAAACAAAACATAGAGTAAAGCGAATATCATACAGAGCCAAGCGATTGAACGAAACTATACCTGGAAGGAAGTTGTGGTGGTTACATCTCAAACCATGATTTTGTTTAGCTTCTTTTCTTCTTTGTCAAATATCATTTGAAAATGATAGCAGAGTGAAGCTCTGTTTTCCTGAGAGTGTTTCACAAAGGAAAACGTGGAAGAGGGAAACCCTATCTCCACAACAAATGGAGGCAAAAAAATGAACCTTCCCGAAACAAAACTCAGGGATGAACTACACCAAACCTCAACGATTAATGCAAGTGATGTGTGGTAGCCTGAGATGGTTCCCTTCCACCTTCCCATCACATGGGTCGTATTCAATTCCTAACAACTCCAAGACTAATGAGAATTATGTGGTCGAATTATCCAAGGTTTTAGTGGTAATATAGAAGGGATCGTTAATACCTAAGTCAAGCTAAGACTTAAATGCTTTAGCATTAAAGTCTTAGCACCATACATTTTCCATATGCATTATTTTAAAAGCTTAGTCCTCCCTTTTATAAACTTTAGGTATCCAATAATTTAGAGCTTAATTTCAAGGATAGGTTGAGTCTTACATAAACACCTGCAAGAGTTAAATAAGAATGAAAGGTTATCTAGTACACTAAGTAAGACTCAGACCACTTATGGGACAGAACTTCACCTATGAAGTAAATTATCCATAAAAGAAACAATTACAACTAGTGCATTAGAAATTGGTAAAAAACGATCTAGTTCATAAATGATAAAGCAAATAGTCTATGAGATCATATTGTGTATTGAGTAGGTCATTTATATATAGAGGACATTCATAATTAACACATAATACGGACGGCCTATTACAAGCTTAAACATACTCATCAACATGTCAGAATGCAAGGCATTAAAAGAGCCTAATTTTTACATGAAGAATCCAAGAAGACTAATAGAAGACACTTCACTCTTCACAATGGCTACAAGATATCATACAAGATTTCATTATGCAAACAAGCACAATGTCGTTGGCTTCTAAGTGTTGAAGTTAATTTAATAAATCTTATGGAAGAATATCAACTAATTCTCAGTACCGAAGTTAATTTAATTAGACATGTGTTGTTACGACGATTTCATAGGCCCTTTTTAGGATGTATTTTGAGGGACATTACATAGGTTTTCACCATTAAATAGATAAGGAGGATGAAAGTCACGATACTCAATAGCATATCTAGGAATATCAACTTACTTTTCTTTCCTTCACCTTTTTTGTCTTCGACATCACCTTGGATTCATCGTTTACCTTCTTATCATCATTCCCCCCTCCCTTTCGCTTTTCTCGACCATCCTTCTTATCCCCACCACCACCACCACCTTTCGTCTTCTAGGACCCCCTTATTTATTATTCCCATCTATTTTATCTCCTTCCTAAGTGTATCTATCCTCCCTAAAACCCATCTCTTCTCTTCAAATTTCAATATAATACACTACACTAATTTTTTAAAGCATGTATCTCAAGAATGAGAGAAATTTCATGGATGACATTGGGTTGTTAGATAAAAATGTATTTCAATGAAGTAAGCTTACATGCTTTGATAAAATCCAAAAACAGGAAAATCTCCATTAAACCCATAAAATCCCCACAACTTAAATAATTATGAAATAAACAAAATCATAGGAAAGGAATCCTACACATGATCCCATGAATATATTAAAAGCATAAAATAAGATACCAAAAATATGGGACATGCAAAAATATAATAAAATCGGTTGCAAACTGGTGATTTATGCCATTAAAACTCTATGTTATAGCATATCTTACTATCCATCCATTAACACGTATGTACAATAACATGTAGTGAGAACTAGACCTTACATAAAAACGAAATTCAAAGGCTTCAACAATCAAATGTGATTGCGGATGAAAACAAACATAAATGAGTATAATTCCTTAGTGTTAAACATACGAATCTTTGTATTTAAAAATCTCATCTAAGGAGTAGAACTGTCTCAAAAAAATTGAAGGACATCCATATAACTAAGATATACACATGATATGAACTTCATCCATTCAAAGAACATTTACTTACTAGTTCACCACCTCCTCTTTAGGGATTTTTTTCCTTTCGAGGCATAATTCATGGCTAAACTAGTGGCAGTAAAATCCTCTACAATTCAATTATTAGCTAGAAATGGTAGTCTCATTCTCAACAACAATTAAATTAATTAAAGAAGAAGAATAATAAGGCTTATATTTATCATTAGTAGGCCAATTGGTTTTCTTTGTTGAAGAAGACTCATGAGGAGGTGAATCATAAGCTACATTAATGTAATAAAACATGGTGCTAACATGCATGGGATAGAGCTTTGAAAGGAATTAAACAAGATAAACAAAAATCTCTTGAGGGGGTCCTTATCGCAAGACATATCCCTCTAGGGTTTCAAAAATTATTTTGATTTGTTTAAATATACGAGGCCTAGCAATTACCTGAAAAAAACTTTCACTTGTTAGACTAATCAAAATTCATAGGTTGAGCATTATAATGCTTCAAGAAACAATGGAAGAGGGCCATGAATTAGCTATACAATAGGGTAAATTATTGAAAGATTGGTCTTTTGTGTTGTCAAATGATGTAGGGAATTATGGAGGTGCTATTAATTGTTGGAGAAAATATATCAGTCTAATTGATTCTATTATCACTAATTCAAGGATATGGACCAATTTCATCATCATTAAACAAGAGAAACAAACATCTCTTGAGGGGGTCCTTATAGCAAGACATAGCCCCCTAAGGTTTCATAAATTATTTTTCTTTCTTTAAATATAAGAGGTCTAGGAATTCCCTGAAAAAGACTTTCACTTCTTAGACTAATCAAAATTCATTTGTTGGGCATTAGAATGCTTGAAGAAACAATGGAAGAGGGTCATGAATTAGCTATATAATTGGGTAAATTGTTTAAAGATAGGTCTTTTGTGTTGTCGAATGATGTAGGGAATTATGGAGGTGCTATTAATTATTGGAGAAATTATATCACTCTAATTGATTCTACTATCATTGATTCATGAATATGGACCAATTTCATCTTCAAGGATTGGGCCAGACTCTCTCTATTATTAAATGCTATGGTTCTTACGTGGTCAAATGGATTTTCCGGGACACCTTTTTTAATATACAATACTTAAAAGAGGAGAAGGTGATCATTTTGGGTGATATGAATTTTATAACTTCTCATGCTAAGATGTGAGGACAAATGCAAGACTTGATAGATAAGTTGCATATTTCAAACATACATGGAGGATTCAGGATTTATAGATGTTGAACCCCTAAAGTTGGTTCCTACTTGGAGAATCAATAGGAGGGGAACATAAGGTGTTTCCAAGAGGTTGAATAGATTCTTAGCCTTGGAGATTGTTATGAATGAGGTGGATTGAATCTGATCTTGGGAAGTCCTTGTCGGATTCTTTGATCATTGTGAAAGTCTTCTACAAATATACATGCAAAATAATAAACCACATAGTCCATACAAATTTAACCCTTTGTGGATAGATGATGTAGAGTATAGAAATCTAGTTGAAAATGAATGGATAAATTTTAATCCAAGCTCCAATGAGACAACCTTCTTCCAATTCATATATACTCTTAAAAAGGAGAACAAGGCTACTCTTGATTGGGTCTCCACAAAAAGAGAAGATAGGGATAAGGATTTGAAGAAATCATCAAAGGATTTATTGCATCTCTTTGAAAGGAATGTATATGTCATATTCAGTGAGGAGGACAGATTGAAAATAAAAGAGTTGGAAAGTAAAATATAGAGGATATTAGCCTAGAGGGAAGAGGAATGGTGCATGAAAAGTAGAGCTATCTAAATTGACAAGGGTGACAAAAAAAACACAAAAATATTGAAAATCATAAAAAATAGATTATTATAATTTGGGAACAATTGAGGTTGGATTGTCTCACTTCCAGAACACTTGCAAAGAGATAGAACATACAATTCATAATTTTGTTAGTGAGGAAAACAACCAAATGTTGATGGAGGATATAGAAAAGAATGAATTGCATATTATTTTGATGTTTTTTAAGAAAATACAAAAGTCGAAGTCCAACTGAATGGAAAATTGAGTTCTTTATTGGATTTTATGAGTTATTGGAGGAAGATTTGTTTAGAGTGGTTGAGGAGGTTCAAAGTACTAGAAAGGTTTCAAGCTCCCTAAATGAAAAATTCCTAGCCCCAATCCCAAAAAGGGACAATCCATAATATTTTGATGATTTTATACCTATATCCATATACAATTGTTTATATGAAACTATCTCAACGGTTCTGACTCTTAGAGTCAAAAGGATTTTTCAGATATTATATCACAAGATCAATTTGGGCCCTTGGAAAATAGTCAAATTTATGATCCATGGGAGGATATTAATTCAATTAAGGTAAAAAACCTCCCACCAACGGTCTTGAAATTGGATTTGTTGAAATCATATGACAAAACCAATCGATTGTATTTAATGCTTATGTTTCTTCATGTAGGATGCATTTATTCTATAGTGAAATGGATAATGGGTTGTGTCTCTATGGTCTATTTTTCTCTTTTAATAAATGGAACTACTACAAAATTCTTCCAGCATTCACGAGGTCTATGCCAAGGTTGTCCTTTATCTCCCTTACTCTTCCTCTTGGTAGTGAAGGGCCTTAGCATGGAAATAAAGGAGGAAAAAAGAACTAGAGTTATTTTAGGGGTGAAGATAGGTCGTTCTTGGAATCTCACCTGTTTTGTTTATTGAGGATGTCTTATTATTTATAAATGGGGGTTTCAAAGATTGAATAATCTGATAAGTTGAAGGAAGATTTATGTATGTATGGAAAGGCCATAGGAATGAAGAATGCTATGCAAAAATTTACTACTTGTTTCAATGGTTTGTATGATAATGTTTTTTTTTGTAAATCTGCAACAATATATTTATAAAAAGAGTTCAAAAATTACATGGCGGCTAGCTAGCCTTGGCATTCTTGGGTGGTGAAACCACCATCCCAGATGCTCAAAAATGATAGGAAGATAAACAACATCGAAAAACAAACATGTCCAAGGAGACCATGTTCCATAAGAGTCATTACATAGCATATCAGAAAACAAAATAGTGCAGACAAACAACTTATATAGCCAAAAAAGACAAAACCTCTAACAATCACAGAGAGAGCTAGGGACTGCCATCCAAAGTGCTTGCTTCTTCATTCTGACAGCTCGGATTATCTTCAATAATAGGGCATTTGTCGAAGAATTCATCATCCCAATCCTGGGGAGGGAGCTTTGGTGTCAACGGTTCGGTTTTGCACCTGGGGGAGGCATCCTCTTATGTAATCCGAACCCGTTTGTAGTGCAGCGAGTTGATGGTGAATGTAATGGTAAAGGTGGCTTGAAGGGGATGGATTCCCGTAATGGCTCCTAAAGTAGGAGGGACCTACCCAGAAGGAGTCCCCATAGTGACAACGAAGACCTCAGCATCAACGTCCACCATATCCTTCGAAACTGGAGGTGCTCCAGTAGTAGAGGAGACCACTCTAGGATGAGAAACACCTGCTTCGTTAGATCCATCATAGTTTTTGTTGGGTTCAGCTTGAACCGAGATCCTGCGAATAATCATGCACCTATCGAGAGAGTATTTACCACCAGCAAGACTGGTGTCCAAATTTGCCATTTTTCATCCTGGTGAACCAAGATAGCCCTGATGTATAGAATGGAGGACTAGTTGGAAGAGTTACAATTAGCTAGCATCTCCTCGGCCAGGGTACCCATCATATTTTTTATTAACCAGTAATAATTAATCTGGTTTCCTTGATTATTGGTGGCTAGAATATCGGCTACACGGCTAGATTCCCAGTCATCGATTAACAAGCGAATCGAAACCGAGACGTTTCTTTGATAACCGCTAATGGCTGTCTTATTCTTACTCATAGAAGCATCATCACGACCATCACCATGACCGGATCCTTTCTTGGAGGTTCCACACAGACAAGTCATGATATAAAAAACAAGCTCCAAGGCAATGAGAATTCGAGCTAAGAAATTCACAGCAGAGTCCTGCATAATATTGCAAATGAGGGTGGTGTAAGGACGTTCCATCATATCTTGTGTCCAGTAGAAGGTACTCAGGAGATCTAAATGCGGTATCCTCATGAACCAACTACTCCCGTTAATGCGAAGGGACGTAGACAGCCGAGTCCTGCATCGGCATATTAACCGTTTCTTCTTTGCCATCAATCCTTACATCCTCCCCATTACCATTTCCGCTCGAGTGCATGCCAGCTTTCCTAGGAGGGGACTTGTGTCATGTGTCGTTTCCAAGAGGATGATTCGGGCTTCCATATGTGGCATGAACGGGAAAGACACTCGCTTTCGGGGGTTTGTAGGATAATGTTGTTTTGAGATTATAGTTGGAATTTAAATTTAAAGAGATAAAATTTCAATAGGAGTTTAAATATCTAGGCTTTTTATTAAAACCCAATGGATGTGGAAAAAGTTATTGGGGTTGGTTATTAGAGAAAATTGAAGCTTGGAATAATCATTGGAATAATGGGTGGTTATCATAGGTGTTCAATTGAATTTAGTTTAATCTATGTTGGAGGCCACCCCAATATTTTGGCATTCATTAGAATGCATTCCCAAAGGTGTTTTAGAAGCTATAAGGAATACTTGTTTCAACTTCCTTTGGTTTTCATAATGCAAAAATGACCTCATACCATTAGTTAAAGGGAACAAAATTGCAATGCCCAAGTAAAATGGGGGTTAGGGCCTAAAAAATGTCCATGTTTTTGGTAGATATGAAACTTTGGAAGGTTTTTACAAAAGGGGATTTGTGGAGAGACATTTTAGAGAAAAAGTGCATTACTTCAGGTTGCTTTCTAAGTTGGATAAGAAACCTAATGAAAGGAATGTGACCAATCAATGGAAATGTATATTAAGATTGTTTCTAGTAATCAGAGACTACCTAGTTTGGCAAGTGGGTTCAAGAGAAAAAGTAAGACTTGACTACAATGTTATTTTGGGTTATTGAGAGGGTTATATTATGTCAGATAACACCATTAATTATTTACATAAGACATGATTTCTTTAATTTATCCAAGTTGCATATGAAGCAAACACAAGCATATGGACATACGGATGATGTTCAGCTTAATCATTGGGATTGGTAGGCACTCAAATAAATGATTGGAAAAATTATAGCATTTGTCTTGAGAAAGGACATATTAGACTAAAAGATGAACCTAATGAGATAGCTTGGTCAAAAAATAAAGTAGGGGGATATTTCATTGCAAAACTTGGTTATAAATCAATGCTTGAAACAATAAATTCTAAACAATGTTGGTGGTGGAAGCATGTATGGAAGATGAATATCCTAAAAGATCTTAAATTCTCCTTTCACAAGCTTCAAAGAATAAGTTACTAACTTGGAATTTATTGCAATTGAGGAAAATGCAAGACCCAAATATATGTATTGTGTGCAAAAATGATTTTGAAACAAATTGCCACCATTTCCCATATTCACCAACACTTTGGAAGGAGGTGAAAATCTGGCAGGAGTTGACAATGTGTGGCATGAAAATAAAATTGAAGAGTGTATATGAGAATGGTTTTTGAAAAAGGAATTATCAAAATAGAAATCTATTTCATAGTTGGTCATGTGCTAGTTTCCATGAAACTCAACCATTTTTTAAGTCATGTATCTTCTAATATTTCAAGTATATTTATAGATTTGTGCTCTATGACAAAAATGCATTAATCAAGACCCTAAGAATCTACCAAGACAAAACCGAAAGGTTCAAATAGATAAATATAATTCCTAAATATATTTTGAAGGGGTTTTTCAGAGTGGTTTAAATTTTAGTAGTGGGTGTGTGTTGCATTTCTCAAAGGATCATTATATCAAATATAAAGTGGGTCTTGGTGCTAGATCCAATAATTCAGCTGAACTAATGGCACTAAAATTACTATTGAACTGTGATTTGGATAGGAATATTTTAAAAAATCAAATTTATGGTGATTCTACTTTAGTAATTAATTGGATGGTTGGAACCTCCCGTCTTCAAAGTGTCATGCTTAGGCCTTTGGGAAATAGTCTTAAGGATATAAGTGCTAGATTTGATTTTATCACTTCCACTCATGTTTTAAAGGAACTCAAATTAGTGGTTGATAGGATTTCAAAAGAGGGACAACATATAAATTAAGTCTATATGATTATGACTAAGTTCATATATGGTATTTTTGTGGACACTCACTAATTCTTATCATATTTGTATTTATCTGTTAAGTTATCATTTTTGGCTTGGGATGTTAATGTATATTTGTTTTGCAGTTTTTGGATGGAAGCCTTAGGACTTCTCTCTTGATGTAAAAATTGTGGTTGAATAGTTTATACTTAGAAGAGAGTGATTGACCTCTGTCAATCTTTGAATATGTAATTTATGTTCTGTTTATGAATAAAAATTGCATTGTTTTTTTTGGAAAAAATAATATGTGGGTATGCTTTCATTCTTTTGGATGAATTTTATGTAAATATTAATGGTTATAGGGGATATGTACATTAGGGATGAAAATACACAATTATGGTTGCAAGAATCAAGATTGTAAGATTGGCCAACAATAATAAGAAGCAAGGATTTGTGGATCACAATATTTAGGTACTTAGTAGTAGGAGGAAGGATGTCATTAATGAGTAAGATTACAATGTTTTAGGTTTCTTGTTGGTTAAGCATTGATCACCAAGTTTTTTTTTACTGAGGATAATTGATATTTTTAGATTTACGATATTCCTAAGTCCACTACCACCTTGAAGACATGTTCATGATAGACATTAAGGCCAAAGTGCCCAACAAGATCTTATAGGCACACAATCAAATTCAATCATGTTTTGTTTAACTTGTTTTGGGGTCCCAATATTTCACCATTTGGGTAAGACATCCTTGGATTAATTTTGAGTTCCAAAACCATCCCATATCGCAAAACTACATATCCAGACTTATCAGGTCATATTTTGTCAAAATTAAGCACAATTTGAAAAAAATTCAATATTGGCCCCTTTCATTGGTCACTAAGCAAGCTCCACATCAACCAGGTCTTGCAAAAAATATGAAATGAATTCCATTGAATTTTCATAAAATCCAATGGCTAAATTTTTTAATGCGTAGGACTCCAATGAGCCCTCATTTTCCCAATTCTTAGTTTTAATGAAAAATCTAGGAAGGGCACAAGTTGAGTGTCTCTTAGGGAGTCAAAGTCCATAATTGTGATTTCAATAATCTAATTATGTTTTCAATCAAAACCAAAGAGAAATTACAACATAGTTTCAATGTAGGTTTGTTTAGGAACTTTCCAATGGTATATTATATACTCAATTTTGAGTCTCAGTTGTTGAGAATGACCTTTCACAAGATTAGCACTAGTTTCAAGGAAACAATTTGGTGCCAGAGATTCAAGGTTTATAAGTGTTTTTGATTGACACTAGAATAGAAAATCAAAGTTTCTAGGTTATATCTTACATCATTACCTTTCCAACAACATATCATTTTCCCCATTTTAATATCCAATGACTTACTTGGAGTAGCCACAAGTCTCTGAACCAATTTCAAGGGTGTGGTATAGGCATGTTGCTTAGTACATTTTTTGGTAGTTGAATTAGTAATTGACAGCCTCAAATAATATTTTTAATTAGACTTCAACTGTTCGGGTACACATTGTATTAGAGCTTTTATGAAGAGCCGCTTCTGGTTATGATCTAGATCTTGAACTGTCGTTGCCGAAACTCGAAAGGGTTTCTAGTTCTGGTATTTTTGTACATTTCTAGGCTATGGGAGGTGTTCTATTGCGTTCGGAGTGTCGTTTCCATTGGGAAAGAGTTTTCATTTGATCGAAAACGGTTCCCGATTGCTCCAAAAACGCGAATTTCATCAGATCTAAAGGTATAATGTTACAGTGACGCATTTTTTTATTTTCTGTTTTTAAAAGAAAAAAATCTCATATTTTGTCATTTTTTCTGTTTTATGGTCTTTTCCATGCACCTTGAGCGATCTCAGCAAATCAGAAACAGAAAGGGAAAGGGTTTTTCTCGGCTGCGTATGCTCTTTGTCGTGCACCTTGCGCGATCTCGGCAAATCAGAAACAGAGAGAAAACGTAGACTTTCCGGGCAAGCTAACAAGATCTAACTCCAGAAGTGGAAAAATTTTTTTTGTTTCGATTTGTGGTGTGTTTTGCAGGAAAAAGGGAAAACACACAAACCGAGCAAGAAGAGTTAAAAAAAAAAAAAACCCTTCCTCATTCCCATATTTTACATACCTTTTAATCTAGCTCACTTGGTTCAAAGTTGCTTTATTCCTTATTAGGTCTTGAGTTCAAGTCTTAGGAAGTTACTTTTAAAATAAAAAGTGCATGTAATTTCTATTTTTAAGTTACTTTATTGTAAAACTGTATCTCACTTAAATAATAAAAAATAAAAATACAAGTGAGTCACTTAAGTTCTTTTTTATTGTTGCACTATTTAAAAGTAATATCATTGTAAAAGTAAAATCACTTATTTTACAAAAGTGGTTCACTTAAAGCAACTTTCTTGTAAAGTGATTGTCAAAGGGTTCATCTTGGGAAGAGGGGGGTTCTTTTTTTTGCTGGACATTCTCTAGCTGCCACGTCACTATTGGGGACATCTTCAACAGTTTCTTTGTTCAAGCATAACTTCATCATAAAGAGTCAGTTTTCAGTGCCGTTTTTTTTTAAACCACCTATTTTTTCGAGCTCTTCACATACAGGCTATTGGTTTCTACTTTTATAGACATTAATTTACAAATATGGCTTCCCCTTGTGATATTCTACTTAACAATTCCAACTATTTCTCATGGAAATCTCGTATGGAGGATGTTCTACGAAGTAGGGGACTTTTCAGAATTACCTCAGGGAAAGAAACAGAACCCACTGATGATGATAAGAAAATAAAATGGGCAAATAGATGTGATGAAGCTCATGGATTGATTGGGATGTCAATCTCTACTGATTTGCAATTCCACATATCTGGAATTGATGAACCTGATACTGCTTGGGACAAGTTGGAATCTGTGTTTGGTAAATATAATGAAATTCGAGGTCACCAACTCGAAAATGAGTTGATTTCTTTAAATCCAAGTGACTTTTCATGCATTCAAAATTATTTATCTAAGTACAAAACTCTTAAACTCTTATGTGCAGAATGTAAGATTAAGAGGGAAGACAAACAATGCATTTATTATATTCTTTCCAAACTTGGACCTACATATTCTGTTTTTGTATCTACATTTTACTCCATGAAAGAATCCTTGAATGCAGCTAGCTATCAAGAGCCTAGTCTTGAATCCTTTTGTGATTCCTTGATTAGAGAGAAAGATAAACTCATTCATCTTGGAATAATCAACAATGCAGATACATCTGGGAAAGCCTTATTGTCCCAACAGAAAGAAAAGTCCAAGCCTCCCAAGAAACAAAATTTTCGCAATAATAAGTCAAACAATGGTACAAAACCCTCTCGGTCAGCTCCTTCTTTAAAAAATGACAAAGGATCCAAGCCAAAAGGCAAGAAGACTGAGCGTCATTGCAACTATTGCGGGAAAGATAATCATGATGAATCTAAGTGTTTCAAGAAGATGGCAGCCTTGGAAGCAGCAATGAAGAAGCACCACATCATCCTAGATTCGCCTTCAGAATATGCCTCTCATGGAAATGCACTTTGTGCTTCTGGTTATTCTTATAATGCATCTTCTTCTTCTACTTCAAATGAATGGCTCATTGATTCTGGAGCATCTTATCATATGGCTAAGGATCATGCCATCTTTTCTGCTATGCATGAATGTAACACCAAACAAATATTTGTTGGTGATGATAGAGCTCTAAGTGTTGTAGGAGCTGGAACAGTTCCAGTAGATAATGGTCATTTTAGTGATGTACTATGTGTTCCAAGAATTTCCTGCAATTTGTTATCAGTCTATCAGATCACTCATTCTGATGAAGGTAAAATTGTGACCTTTACACCTCACCAAGTTGTAATCAAGGATTTTAAAGATCCTCAACAGGTCCTAGCTACCGGAATTGTTGATGATATTACCAGGTTGTACAAGTTTAACAACTTTGGGTCATCACCTTTCCCTTCAGTTTTTGTTGCTCATAGTGATAACTTGAGCAAACTTTGGCATGAGCGATTTGGTCACTTAAATTATCGCTCATTGCAACAACTATGTAAAGACAATATGGTGACAAGTCTTCCAATGGTATCTTGCAGGGATGGTGTTTGTTCTGGTTGTGTACTCGGAAAACATCATCGAGACAGTTTTGACAAATGTGCCTCTTGACGTGCCTCGGTTCCCTTGGAGCTTGTGCATAGTGACTTGTGTGGTCCTCTTCCATCTGCTTCCTTTTCTGGTTTCAAATATTTCTTAACTTTCATTGATGATTACACCAGACACACTTGGGTTTATTTCCTAAAACTTAAGAGCAAAGTATTTAACATGTTCTTGGCCTACAAGGCCCTTGTTGAAAAACAATCTGGTCATGAAATTATTAAGTTAAGATCTGACAATGGAGGAGAATATGTTAACAAAAAGTTCACTACTTTCTACACTAAACAAGGAATCCAACAACAGCACACTGTTCCATAAACACCACAAAAAAATGGTGTAGCTGACCGGAAGAGCCGCACTTTAAAAGAAATGGCTAATTGTATGATCCAATCTAAGGGACTAAGTCTTCAATTTTGGGCTAAAGCCATTAATTGTGCAAATTACATAGTTAATTGCACCCCCACTAAAGCATTACAAGGTATAACACTAGAAGAAGCATGGAGTAAAATTAAACCTGATGTAAGTCACTTCCGTGTGTTTGGTAGTGAAGCATGGGCTCACATTCCAGATGAAAAACGGAAAGCATTGCAGCCTAAAAGTGAAAAGTGCATATTTGTTGGATATTCTGAAGATGTAAAAGGTTATAGACTTCTTCAACCACATTCTAATGATATAATCATTAGAAGAGATGTTAAATTTGATGAAAATATCTTGGCCTGCAATCCTAACTCGGCGATTGTGCCATCTTTGGCCTGTGAGCCTGATTCGGCGTTTGTGCCTTCTTCTTCTTCTTCCAACTTCCTTGATAGGTTTCCAACTCCAGTTTCTGATGATGACAGTGAGGATGAAAATCCACCTCCGCCTGCTCATGTTCCTCCAGTTGCACCAGCACAAGTGCTTCCTTGATGGGTCCGTTCAACATGTGAAGCAGTTGGTGATCTTGCCAGTGATCCTAGAGATCAACGTCGAACATGTTCTCAGTTTCAACGAGCCTCTTCTCTTTTGGCTCAAGTTTTCGAGAATCATGATCCATAAACTTTTGCAGAAGCTTCAAGAAATCCAGATTGGGATGCAGCCATGGATAAAGAATATCGTTCCTTAATGGCGAACGATACTTGGGATCTTGTACCTCTTCCAAAAGGAAGAAAACTTGTCAGATGTAAATGGGTCTACAGAACTAAGTATGCATCAGATGGAAGTGTTGAAAGACTTAAGGCAAGGTTAGTTGCCAAAGGTTTTTCCCAAGTTGAAGGGATTGACTACAATGAAACCTTTTCTCCCATCGCAAAAATGAACTCCATCCGCCTTGTTCTTTCCCTTGCAGCCTTACATAACTGGGAAGTCCATCAAATGGATGTCAAGTCTGCCTTCTTACATGGTGATTTACAGGAGGGAATTTACATGGAACAACCTCCTGGATATGTTTAGAATAACTCTAGCCTTGTCTGCCGCCTTATGAAATCCTTATATGGCCTTAAGCAAGATCCTAGAGCTTGGTATGCCAAAATGGATAACTTTCTCCTTGACACTGGTTTTTCTTGATGCCATTCTGACCCCAATGTCTATACCAAGAAAGTAGGAAACCATATCATCATACTTGTTCTATATGTTTGTCACGTCCCCTCCCATCCTACCAGCTAGGTGGAGAGGATCGTGACGTTAACCCGGGCAATTTGCACCATATTCATTTGAATTAAACTCATTGATACAAAGACAGGTATAGGTGCATGCTATAGAACAGAACAGAGATTAAATAAAACATGCTGATATCTAACATGCATTCAAAATTCTGTGACATTCATTAAATAAAGACCTTTGCAGAATTTTATAAAATCATATGGAAATGCATAATCATTTGAATACACAGCAGAAGTAAATTCATTAGCACATCCATAATACGTTCCAGCTATTCATCAAAAGAACAATTGCCAAGTTAAATACACAAGAGAATACTTATCTTATACAAAAGTAGTCCCACGCAACTGGCTATGCAACTGCAACGTTCCACCCAACCGTAGGCCAGTGTGCTCCTCAATCTCTCAGCACCACTGCCACCCCCGATCCGGGCATGATCTCTACAAGGAACCAGGGAACAGCAGACTCACACATAGCCAAGCATACACCAGGATGAGCCAAGCCAATCTACAATTGGGTTTATCAGGCTGCTAGGAGATGGAAAGGAAGAATTGCTAAGCTAGTGAGCTCAATCACAGAGCTATGGGTACCCCTCCCAGATCTATTTAGCTTGGCACTCACAATGCCTACACACCCAACACCAGGAATTATTCTTTTCACTGCCACACAGTCCTTCAAGCCATACCTTCCTTTCTAGTGCTCTCAGGGTATGCATAGAAAAGTAGCCAGCCCTCTTGATCTTCTTGAGAGGATACTCTCTACACTAGGTTTATCAAGCCAATTCTGTCCACTACCCCTCCAGTTTCTTGCTCACAGATTCACATCAAAACCAGGATGCACATAACAGCAAACTACACTTGTTGGGCATGAGGAAAACGTTTTCCGCAGTGGGGTGCATGAGATGGGGTTTAAACTCACTCAGAAAAATGTGGGAACCCACAAAAACGAAATTGGGAGATGGAAAATAAACCTGGGGAGTCAATCCGTTTTTAGAAAAACGTCCTTGGACATTCAGGGGCAAAAACGACCTCCATACAGTCCCCAATTCGTGGCCCCTCTCTTCCCAGCTAATGTATATGCAAAAAACGAGCTCCCAGGCATGGAAAAATGCAGGATTTTGGATGAAAAACATGTAGGGAAGACCCAGCTAACTCCAACTGCGTGAATGATGAAAGGCTGCCTGTTCAGAATGGCTTTGGGCACCATTTCGTGGGTGTTTTCTTGCCCCACAAGCAAAAACATGATTTTCCAAGTTGATGGCTTGCCCATGCACGAAATTGGCTGCCATACTCTTTCATTCCCAAGGCATTAACTGCCCCAACCAATTTATGGAAGAATTAAATGATTGGGTGCATAAAACAAAATGGGTAGTTGGTGGTTTTTTTTTTGGGTTTCCCCATTGACACATGGATTAATACCATTGGCTCAAGGGTTTGAATAATTTCCCTCCCTTTTCCTTGTAGGATCATGCCCCATCTCTTTTGTTGCATTGCATAGCCGGTTGTGGGTTTTTCATTAAAATTCGTAATTACATGATGTCTTATATACATCATGCCCATCTAGCACAAGAACCATAGGAATCTATTTTTAATTGTCGATACATAAAATGCTAAATCAATGGTGGGGCTTTGGCCTTGAGCTCCTCACCATGATCAATTACAATATTTACATCATTTACGATTTAATACAAAGGGGTCAAAATGGGGACGTGACAATGTTGATGACCTTATTCTTACTGGTAGTGACCCTAAGCTTATAACCCATGTGAAATCCAGTCTTAAACAAAATTTTGAAATGTCAGACTTAGGACATTTGCATTATTTTCTTGGTCTCAAAGTCCTGCAAACCAAAGAAGGAATCTTTCTTTCTCAGTCTAAGTATGCTTGTGACCTTCTTCGTCGCTTTCACATTGAAGATTGTACACCAACCCCTTCTCCCTTCCAGTATGGAGTCAAAATTTCTACCACTTGTACTTCACCTAAAGTCGATGCCACCTTGTATTGTCAGCTTGTTGGTAGTCTCTTATACTTGACTCATTCCCGTCCTGACCTTTCCTTTGTCGTTGGTCGTGTTGCCCGTTATATGCAGACACCTCATGAAAGTCACTGGAAAGCAGCTAAAAGAATACTTCGATATATTCGAGGTACAGTTCAGTTTGGGATTCATTACAGTACAGGGGGGAAACCTTTGTTGGTTGGTTTCACTGATTCAGATTGGGCCAGCGATCTTGATGATCAAAATTCTACTGTAGGTTATGTTTTCAGTCTGGGATCTGGACCTATCACTTGGGCTTGTAAGAAACAACAAGCTCTTGCTCTTTCTTCAGTAGAAGCAAAATATCGAGCCGCAGTTAATGCCAGTCAGGAAGCTTTATGGCTTCGACAGATCCTTTCAGAGTTTGGATTCGAGCAGCAGCAACCTACTCCACTTTGGTGCGACAATCAAAGTGCCATCAAGCTTTCCAAAGATCTAGTTCTACATCAACGCAGCAAGCACATTGAGCTACATATTCACTTCATCAGAAATCTTGTTCATGATCGTGTTCTTGAAGTTCTCTTTTGTCCTACAGATGATCAAGTTGCAGACATCTTCACCAAGTCTCTTACAGAAGCAAAGTTTTCTAAACTATCTATGTTAGGAGTTCAGGAACTTGTCATTAAGGGGAGATAGGCTCTAATGCCTCTTCCTTCTCCTAATAGTGTCACTTTTGTAAATCCTTCAATCCTATCCCAAGTTGTTCTTAAGGGGGTATGTTAGGATATTTAGACTCTTAGGAGCTAGTTAAGATCAACTTGCATAATATATCCGTTAGGGATAGTGTGTTTCTTTAGTATGTATTATTATGCATTTGTAAATACTTAATCCGACGGTCACGATATGTTCCCGACATAAAGTGATCCAATGACTGAACTTCTCTTAGATCATACCTAACCTTGATCCATGGCTTAACACCAGATTGATCCATGATCTCTATTTAAAGAGCATGGAGGGTCATTGTTTAGTTGATCGATTATGAGAAGATCATTTGTAACTTTCTTTCTTTGCATAATAAATTGTCCCGTAGAAGCTATTTGGCCAGGGTCGTGGAGTGTTTCCCTCAAGAGGGTTTAAACCACGTCAAAACATCGGTGTGTTGATCTGTGATCAGTTTGTGTGAAGTGGTTTCTCTTGGTGTTCGGTCCTTTGGTAGTACCCTGTGTACCCGAACATCAACAAAGTACTCATGGATACCTTTTTTATGATACTTCATTTTTCTCATTCTAGTGTCGTATTGTTGACTCAAACCCAGTCGACAAGGGTTCCCATCACTGTCAACACCAACCCACCGCGATCTTCCTGAGCACCAGCCCAGACAGGTTTTACCCCATCCGGAAACACCTGCAGAGCAGATGAGGTCTCACCCAAGATGTTCAAGGGAGATTTGATGGAACCATGTTTCCTCCAAATGAAGGAGTATGGTTGCGGCAACAATCACTTAAACTTATTGTGACATTTAGAAATAGATCTATGCATTTAACTTCGGCATCATTGTATCCATAGCATCATTCAATAGAAACATTCATCGCAGCAAGTATAACAGTAAAGCATTAATTGCAGTAAGAAAACATAGCATTATTCATATATCGCAACATGCATTACCATAAGTGAACAAAACATGCATAGGGATTTCGCAAAACAGCTCTGTCATGTCATATTAACTCAGCAAAACCCAGATACAATATCTCCGCAAAAACACAGATCTCGCCAATATCTCTTGATCTCAGATATAGACTCAAAGATGCACACATCCAACATCTAAGGATCCATACTAATATGATTCAATACTTACAACTTATGTCTATATATAGGCTTCCGCCCTTACAATGCTTGTCCACTTTCTAACAACTTCCTAACCGACGCTTTGAGCAAATGACCCAAAACTAACTGACGCAGTCCAAATGACCCAAAACTAACTGACATGGTCCAAAATGACCCAAAAACCCACATAACGTGGTACAATTGACTCAAAAATACATAAAATAATCTCCTGTGTGCCTAGCTTTCCTCCTTTCGCGGTATCTTCTGTCGTGTCGTAGCATCCGCGATGCTACGATGCTACCTTACCAAACCGGCCTGCCAATAAGCCCCCAACACAATCTTGTGCCTCGCCCTCAAGCCACATCAACAATACATAGTGTACTCTATGGTCTTGACTCTGGAATCCTCGTACTTCTACTTGACTGTCGTCATCTGTTCCTTTACTTCCTTAGTCACCTCTTGATTGTCGATGACATCCTAGGTAGATGGGTGCTTAGTGAGCTTCACTATCACTTGTTGACGACGTTCTTGCACTGCCTGGAGAACTTCGCCAGCTTTTGTCACAAACTAACCGCCAACTTCCTAGAACTCCTCCAGCTACACAGCACGCTTCTTTTATCGCTCATCGGCCTTAGCAACCCACTGCTTCAACTCTTTTAAGTTCACAGACTTGGCAACCTAATCCATGGGTGGCATCATGCGCATCACTGCTTTTAGTGTTTCCAACTGCCCCTCCGCTTCCTGCAGAGACTTGATCAATTGTTCAACTTGCTCGACCTGAACAATTCGGCCCCAAAACTGCACGATTTCAACCTTGAGCTTCATTGCTACCATTTCCAGCTTCGCCATCTGCGTTGCTATCTCCTCAATAGCTCGTTTGTGGTCATCCACTTCTACTTGAGGTGTACTAGGATTCACCAGAGCTTTTAACTCCTGATTGTCGTGCCACAACAGGACAATGACAGCCCCTAGTCGTTGCATACATCGAAGCACATCCAAATCTGCAATGGGCTCCAGTACATGGTGATAAGCCTCAGCAACAGCCGTCTCTACCTGCACACTTTCATCCCACATATGGGCCTTCTCCGCAATGAGGTGATCCTATTCTTTTTTCAGTTCTTCGATCACTCGAACATTCTCAGCTCGTTCTTTCTTGATGTCCTCTTCTAGCTCATCCACAGCCTTCTGCACTGTAGCATCCCTTCCCGTTAACTCTACGATTTCTTCCTTCGCAGCTACCTCGCTCTCCTGCAACCGTAGACACTTACCACTAATCTCGTGCATTATGTCCACCATTTCCTGGCTAGCAACCATCTGTTGTTGATGTATATGTAACTTCGGAATGTATTTCACATATATGTATATTGTATTCCTATAGAGATGGTATTATTCCTCTATAAGGAAGTGTCGTCATTTATATTGTAAGTGTCGTAACTTATACTTGATGGGTTATTAGACCACCTTATTTGGGGTCGGCCCTGTATAAGTCATGTGGGTCAAAGGGTTATTAGACCACCCTATTGGGGGTCAGCCATGTGGGTCAAAGGGTTATTAGACCACCCTATTGGGGGTCGGCCCACTCAGCATTATGTTATGTGGTAAAGTTCGAGCCTACATGAGTTAGGTAAAAAGGCAAGTCAAGTCAAGTATAAATAGAGTGCGGGAGGCACTCTATTTGCTCACTCACTTCTCACACATACACTCAAGGAGGAGTGGCGCACTTATGGAGGAGGAGGATTTGCTGCTATGTTATGGCTATCTCTCTTGGTTGGTTGTATCATTTCTCTATCTATCTCTGAGGAAGTTATTGGGGTTTTTCACCTTTATGGTTTTCCCCAAGTAAATCTTTGTGTCTCTTGTGTGCTTGCATTATTGTCTCCATGATTGATATGTTGTAGATATGCTGTACATGTTGTTCTCTCAGTTAAGATCCTAGATCAGATTGAAGTAAATTCTGAAAATTTAACATGGTATCAGAGCTAGCCTGAAAGAAGGCATGATATGGCATGTATGACACTTGTTGCACTTACGATGCTAGGGCTTGATATAGCAAAAACCAGTCATCGTAGCACTTTCACTATAAATCCGTTTTGGCGAATTTTTCGGATCTGAAATTGTTACAGGACGAAGCTAAGATCTCCAGGTACCTTGTGTCCAAAGGACAACCTCTAATTCGTTGTACTTTGTGATTTATGATCTGTGCAATATAGGGTTTCTGCCTCTTCCAGATCTGAGTTAAAATCAGGTGACCTTGGGAAAAAGGTCATAACTTGGGCTAGGAAGCTCCAAATGAAATTTTGTAAAAAGTTACAGGTATTACACAGACTTTACTATCTCAGAAAACGTTTTTAGAGGCCGAAGGTGAACCAGTGACACGTGGCACTTCGTACAAGTGCACTCTCCTGTATTATCCCATAAACAGGTCATGTTGCGACATTTGGCATAAATCTCTCTCAGAGAGTACAATTCAGGTCAGACCTTTCAGGATGGAAAGGTAACAGGCCGAGATATCTTAGAAAACTTTTTCAGAGGCCGAAGTTAAAATAGTGACACGTGGCACGCCGTACAAGTTCGCTCTCCTGTTTTATCCCAAAACACGTCACGTTGCGACATTTGGCATAACTCTCTCTCAGAGAATCCAATTGAGGTTAGAACTATCAGGATGGAAAGATAACAGGTCAGGCTATCTCAAGAAACTTTTTTAGACCCTGTGGATCAAAAATTTTGGAGTTACACCAGAAACAATCAGGTACATATTTTTATCAAAACAGAATTATTTTTTGGTACCTTCATTCATGGCTTCCGGAATTTAGGGCTTTGGAGAAAGTTGAAATTTTTGTAATCGGAGACCACGGCTGGATGCTACTCATTAAAATAGAAATTTAGAGACCAAGATCAGAATTTTTGGTTGGGTAGAAGGCCGGGCTTGATTAGACCCTAGTTCGGGACTTTGATCAGAAAAGTGGAAAATTAGGGCTTCTGTAAAAATGGGAATTTTTGAAATCTGTGACCACGACTGGAAGCTCCTCAGAAAAATAGAAGCTTAAGAGCTTTGGATCAAACATTTTTATTGGGCAGAAGAGTGGGATTCATCAAACCCCAGTTTAGGGTCACGTCCAGTGAATCCGAAAGTTTCAAAAGCAAAATTGAGGAGTGAAACTTTGCAGTTTTCAAATTCTAAATATACTAGCTTGATCAGCTCATCAAGACGCATATTTCTATCCTTTCGGAAGTTTGAAATTCAAAGTTTGAATTTTTGGGGTTTCTCTGACAAACCCATATCCAGCTCCAGGTCCAGTTCTTGCAAATCAAGTGGATTGGGTTAATCCTAGAAGAAGACGGATTGACCACCTGCATAAGTGAAGGAGTTCCTGTTTCAGAGGGAGATAAGGCTAAGGCTTTACATAAGGAGATTACAAGTGATCTCGACAGATATGACTCATCGAGGTACACCAAGAAAGGCAAATCATGTTCCAGTTCAATAACATATGATCATGATAACATGAGGTCAAAGATTCATCCATTGTCATGGATCTCATACAAGATCCATTTACAAGGTATGTATAACCTGTTTATACAATGGTTAACTCATGAGACATGCAGGTTACTAGCACAAGTCACTGAAGAGAAACAAAAGACATTATACGGGTATGTTAGACATAAATAGCTAGCATGCTAATCCAGGTATGTTTTTCCTATATCAAGCTAGAATCCTACCTTGTGTTAGGATCTTATACTGTTGTTGATAATGATTATTCCTGAAGAGTCATAGGTTTGAGTAGTTATAGGTTTAGACATGTTATGCTTCTTATGATTTGACTAACCATAAGAATACTACATAATCCTTGAATGCTAATGCTTATTATTTCTGTTTGAAATGATCATGACTATACATGCTTGAGATTATTGTGTTTTAATAGTATGCTAATGAATGTATGATTTTATATGAGATCACAAGGATAACACATTCATGATACTAATAAGCATGCATAGGGACCAAGGATGAATATGAGTTCAAGAACAGGTAATCCAGGAAGCAAAGATCAAGAGGGAGTACACTCCAGTGGTTTATGAAAGGATGCAAATATTCAGAGGGAGTTGACCATCTCTCTACATTCCACAACAGAAAGTTGTAGAAGAAGCTTCTACAGATTAGGACTCCAGCAGCTCCTGCAAGAAAGAGAAGACTCAGAGGGAGTCCACCCAACGAACAAACAAAGATAAGTATTTTAATTATCATTTCTTGCATATATGTTTGTTTAAATAAAATTGTTCAATGATGTATATGCTCATGTTCCTAGACTTAGGATATGTATTGTGCATATTAGAATAGTTGCATTAATGAACATTATACTACTAATATACATGGGTAAGTGGCCTATGGCACTGTACAGCATTCCATTGCTACTTATCTAGAATGAAACCTCTTTGCTGACATGTTGGGAGTTGTGCACACTCTTAACAATGTTCTGGTAGAGATTGGAAGGCATCTAGAAAGTTATGGAATATGGATAAATGTTGTATTGAAGCATTGGCTAAGATAATTGCATGACTGTATGGCATATTTCTTTATGTGTAAGAATTTGTTCTGAAAACTATGAGATGTTTTCTAATCATGCAATTTAACTTGTTTTGTAGGAAAGACCGTATATCTTCACCTACAAAAAGGACTACAACATTTGTTCCAACAACAAAGATATCTATTGAAGATATTGAAGTTCCCAGGATCTGGGATGAAGAAATGGAATGCCATGATCCGTCGATCATGAAGAATGCTGTTTGGGATGTAGTCCCAAGATGTGAAGGGAAGTTTGTTATGACTTCCAAATAGAACTATCAGATCAAGCATGTTGCAGATGGCAGCATTGAGAAATATAAAAGTGATGAAATAGAAGATGCACCAGATGGATCTCAAGACAGCATGGTGTAGTCATATATGTGTGCAAAACTTGGTATGGTAGGATAGACAGCTTTCTATCCAGTTTGGGCGTTACCAAGAGTAAAGCAGATTCCAACCTTTTCTACAAGGTTGAAGAAGGCAATCCAGTGATACTACTTTTTTATGCAGATAACCTGTTTGTTACAGGTAAAGATAAATTGATTGCCGACACGCAGCGGAAGCTTTCTTCCAAAGTTCGAGATGAAGAACTTGGGGATGATGCACTATTTGTTTTTTTTAGCATGGAGGTGTGGCAGAGTGCATATGGAATCTTCCTTGGACAAGGGAAGTATGTAGTAGAGATCCTGAAGAGGTTCGGGATGATGGACTGCAAGGATATGGCCACACCTATGGCATCGAATCTGAAGCTTCTATGTGATGCTTCATCTGAGCCGGTTGATGTCTCTTTGTATCGTCAGATGATTGGGTCCTTGATGTACCTGACGAACACAAGACCAGACATTTGCTTTGCTGTGAACACATTGAGCCAGTTCCTGACGGATCCGAGGAGTGTTCACCTGGTTGCTGTAAAGCATGTTCTGAGGTACCTGAAGGGTACAGTGGATTATGGGCTCAGGTATGAGGAGAATCAAAAGTTTAACCTGCAGGGTTATGTTGATTCAGATTGGGCTGGCAGTGCTGCAGACAGGAAGAGCACATCTGGGTGTTGCTTCAGTATGGGATTAGGTGTGATCTCTTGGTTTAGCAGGAAGCAGTCCTGCGTAGCACTGAGTACAGCTGAGGCAGAGTATGTTGCAGCCTGTTCAGCTAGTTGTGAGACAGTATGGCTATGGAAGCTACTGTCTGGGTTATTTGATCTCCCATTGGAGGCTACTGGTATCTTCTATGATAACCAGAGTTGTGTGAAGCTGTCCGAGAACCCAGTGTTTCATGACAGGTCGAAACACATAGAGATCAAATATCACTATATCAGGGATATGGTGCAGAGAGGAGCTGTGAAGCTCCTATATGTTGCGACAGATGAGCAGATTACAGATGTGCTGACGAAGCCGCTAGCCAGAGTGAAGTTCGAGTACTTCAAAGAGAGGCTTGGCGTTCTTCAGATCGAGGACACTTCGAGGAAGAAGTGATGGACACATTTGCTGAAGCCATTCCAAGCATGTTGGAAGGAGGATCCTTCACATGGCTGTGGATGTAAGCGCTGGATGGTGAGCATCAGGATGATGTTCTGGTTTCTGCTGGATATGATCAGTTGGATCATTTTATGTATGTATGTACGCATCATGTGGATGCTGGATATGATCAGTTGGATCATTTTATGTATGTATGTACGCATCATGTGGATGCTAGATATGATCAGTTGGATCATTTTATGTATGTATGTATGCATCATGTTGGATGCTTGGACCATGTATCTGTATATGTATCAGGTGGATACATTGTATGATCAGGTGGATCATGTATGGTGATATGTATCATGTATTTGTATTTGTATCAGGTGGATACATTGATGATCAGGAGGATCATGTATGATGATATGTATCAGGTAGATACTTGGTATGCATCAAGTAGATGCAGTGATGATCAGGATGATCATAGATGATGAGCTTCAGGATGTTGCTCTAGAAGACATGCAGCAGGATGTTGCAGTGATGATCAGGATGATCATCGATGACGAGCTTCAGGATGTTGCTCTAGATGACATGCAGCAGGATGTTGCAGTGATGATCAGGATGATCATAGATGACGAGCTTCAGGATGTTGCTCCAGATGACATGCAGCAGGACGTTGCAGTGATGATGATCAGGATGATCATGGATACATCAGGATGATGTATGGTGAGTATCAGGTTGATACTCTGTGGCCGTGGATCAGGTTGTGCAGATGAGCATGTAATCCGGTGCCCTGGGAGATTTGCAGATGGTCTTTCGAGGTTTTGCCTATGGCATGTAATTCGGTGCCCTGGGACATCTGGCAAATGCTCTTTCGAGGTTTTTCTCTGGGAGGACATGTAATTCGGTGCCCTGGGAGATCTGCAGATAGTCTTTCGAGGTTTTGCCTATGGCATGTAATTCGGTTCCCTGGGATATCTGGCAGATGCTCTTTTGAGGTTTTGTCCTATGGCATGTAATTCGGTTCCCTGGGAGATCCGATAGGTTGGGCCGTGTGCCCGTAATCAGTCCTGGGATGCTCTTGCGAGGTTTTGTGGTGGACCACATGTAATGTGCTCCTGGGAGATCCGACAGATAGAGCTGTGTGCTCGTAACAGCCTGGGATGCTTCAGCCAGGTTTTGTGGTGAGATCACATGTAATGTGCTCCTGGGAGATCCGACAGGTAGAGCCGCGTGCTCATAACAGCCTGGGATGCTTCAGCCAGGTTTTGTGATGGGTCACATGTAATGTGCTCCTGGGAGATCCTACAGGTAGAGCTGTGTGCTCGTAATAGCCTGGGATGCTGCAGCCAGGTTTTGTGATGCACGTAATAAGTCCTGAGGATTCCACAGTATGGCCAGTGATGATGAAGACCTGCAGGTGGTGGGCCTACATCCAGTATGAAAAAGGACTGGCTCTGTAGAACTTCCTATGACGAGTAGATTCAGAGATTGATTGAGATAGCAGCAGCAGTGACGATGATGATGACTCGATGACGATTATCCAGTGACGATGATCCAGAGAAGATGACTTGTGCTAGAAGAACTGTGCTGAGAAATACCTTCCTAGTTAAGAGGGAGTGTTGATGTATATGTAACTTCGGAATGTATTTCACATATATGTATATTGTATTCCTATAGAGATGGTATTATTCCTCTATAAGGAAGTGTCGTCATTTATATTGTAAGTGTCGTAACTTATACTTGATGGGTTATTAGACCACCTTATTTGGGGTCGGCCCTGTATAAGTCATGTGGGTCAAAGGGTTATTAGACCACCCTATTGGGGGTCGGCCATGTGGGTCAAAGGGTTATTAGACCACCCTATTGGGGGTCGGCCCACTCAACATTATGTTATGTGGTAAAGTTCGAGCCTACATGAGTTAGGTAAAAAGGCAAGTCAAGTCAAGTATAAATAGAGTGCGGGAGGCACTCTATTTGCTCACTCACTTCTCACACATACACTCAAGGAGTGGCGCACTTATGGAGGAGGAGGATCTGCTGCTAGGTTATGGCTATCTCTCTTGGTTGGTTGTATCATTGCTCTATCTATCTCTGAGGAAGTTATTGGGGTTTTTCACCTTTATGGTTTTCCCCAAGTAAATCTTTGTGTCTCTTGTGTGCTTGCATTATTGTCTCCATGATTGATATGCTGTAGATATGTTGTACATGTTGTTCTCTCAGTTAAGATCCTAGATCAGATTGAAGTAAATTCTGAAAATTTAACATCTGCATAGTTGTCAACCCTTGTGTTGGCAATGCGTTGACGTTTATGGTCACTTTCTTCAACTATTGCGGCAAGGATTTCAAAGCCTTATCATCCATCACAATCATAGTCAGGGGAATCTCCACATTCCTAACCCACGGCTCAGTGCTGATTATGCCAACTGGCTGTGCCAATGCTTCTTCGAGTGCCTTCCTCGAAACCATATCGCACAAGGAGTCCATACAAGCAGTGAGCGCATGTAAACCTTCATTTGTCTTCACCGTCATCTTTTGAGCCGTTGTGGTGGATGCATCAGTGATTGCTTGTATTAGTCATCCCAAATGCGCTTCCAACGATAGGGGAAGCCCACTGATTGTCGCATGGTCCTGGTGCCTTTTTGTTCTTCCTTCTTCAAGGTCCCGATCACTTTCAACAGCTGTCAGTGTCTTTATCAATTCTTGATTTGAGTCATGGTTACTTTGTTGGTTCTACGTCGATATGTGATCATCTGGGTCTTTCGTCGGTTCTCCAACCTCAATCTATGCCAACCCCATGGGTTCACGCCATTTTGGTGGCCAATCATTCACAATGGCATCTAGCGCTTTTGTCGTCACCTTGTAAGGGGTCAACAACCATTGCTTACCTAGGTCTCATCTGCCTTGCACATAAATGGCGTGCGGCTGAATCATGAACACCATAATCGGCTTAAACTTTTCTGCAGTTTCCTCAGATAGTCGAGGAACCTGTACTGCTGCATCATAGAGCATCTCCCAATAAAACTAGAACTGCAATGCACAATCCTGGAGTTGCTCTTTCTCACGAACCCACCACAAGTTTTGGTATCGCGCACCCCGGTGCTCTTTCGTGGCCTCAACCTCCACACCTTGATAAGTGCTAGGCTCATTCTAGGAAACAAATGCGATCAAAATTAACAGCCAACTATATGTGAAGGAGCCCTTCCCAGCTTGGACACTGGCGGCATCCTCCACCAACTGGTTCAGCAGAAATAAAGACCAATTCATCTGGACACCTTCCGCACATTACTCTACGCATGCCACAATCCCTGAATTGCACTGATTAGGCCGACCGTACTGAACCACCTTGCAGGACAAAATATTTGCGCCGGTGAGATACCCACAACCATCTCGTTCCAACCCATAGTGGTCAACCAACTGCTTCTCCTTCTTTTTTTAATTCTCTTTCCCTAGGAAGTATTGCGACGGGTCTACCCCATGTTTCAACAACCCGGTCATGCTCGCGATCAGGTCGAAAGTGACCGGAATCTCTGTTTCCAGCCACAATGAACCACCGTGGAAGTAGGATAGCAGCTGCTTCATACAAGCATTAACCTCTGGAAATCGTTTGAAATGTGGCATGTTAATGAGGCCCAACAAGCCATCCTATTTCAGCCCCTGTGCCCAGTCTTGCGGAATTGGCGTCCTAGTGATTTGTGACTCTGGCACATAGGGTTCGAGGAAATTTCTGGGTAGGCCACCATATCGTGATCATCGTACTTCAAGCGCATCAATGCCAACACAATATCAGTGGAGAACTCCATTCCAACAGGGAGCACAAGCAACCTCAATGGATACTTCTGATTTCTGTTCACCTTGCGAGTTGGTGCACTCGGTCGACTAGGAGGAACATCCCCATGGATGTCGGTAGCAGACAATCCCTCCCATGCAGCGGACTCGTCAATTCTCTGACTGGACTGTCCCACCTGCACTTGAACCTCTCCCACCGCTACAGTGGATGATCTAAGCTGCCTCTTTCTCTGCAGTGACTCAGAATGTTGACCCCCCCGACGCTTCTTTGCGATAACTGATGTTCCAACCGGCATGTTGGAAACTTCCTCTTCAAGATTTACTTCCTCCTCCTTGACAGCAACAGGACTGAAGGGAGACTCTACTTCACTGGAGATTTCAACTATCTCCAGCTCTCCTGGCATACCTAACTCAACTTGCCGAAACCTCAAGGGATGGCGCAACACCACTAACAATCTTAAGTCGGCGCACAACACCCATACACCGCAAGTTCAATTGAACCTTTCCCAACTCACAACTGCTCTCACCAGTCAACAATGATGCTCTGCAACACTGCACAATCTTGCACACTTAACAACTGAATTCTCTTGGTGCCTTCTGACCAGCTTTGACCCGTTCTTATATCATCCAACCCGATCCTTTGTAATCATCACTAAATCCTGCATTAACTCGGCCGAAATTCTGTATTGATGTCCCAAATCCATCATCGATCTTGTCATCTGATTAGTCGGATCCACCATTAATGCCCATCATTCGAACAAGTGTCGTTAATTAGCTGTCTTAACTTTTGGCATTTATTACTGATTTTACCCGATCGCGACCCTACCACTGTCGCGGACCACTCCTAACTTGTGGCACAAGCCTCCCTACTTGTGCATTCTACTCCTGTCGGTGCGCTAACCTACCGCCGATCAACCTACAAAAGATTTTTTTTTATTTTTTTCTCGATCCAACTCAAGTATCGCGTTGTTCCAAGCCCGACCGATAGGGCTTCAACCTACTGCCATTAATCAACTTTGGAAGCATTGCTCCGTCCAACTGCTGCAACTGTACTGTGCCTCCTGAAGTGATGCTACTGATGCGATACGGACCAAGCCAATGCATCTGCAATTTTCTTGGATGTTTCATAAACTTACTGTCATACAACAACACCAAGTCACCCTATTGAAACTGTTTGTTTTTAATGTGGCAATTGTGCCAAGCCTTCTAACGATCCTTCTCCACACCCTAGTGGAAACCTGCAATAAAGCGATCTTCCTCATGCTATACTAACTGTGCTAGATGTTCTTCTAATGCCGCTGCATCATCCATACATGTTGTTGTCACGATGCGTAGACTCGGAACGATGTACTCCATAGGCATAATCATTTTTTTTCCATACACCAACTTGAATGGTGTTTGTCCCGTCAACCATTTACACATGGTGCGATACACCCACAAGACTGCTGGGATTTTCAGATCCCAGTCATCGCGGTTCACATTGCACACCTTTGTGAGTGCATGCACCAATATCTTGTTGAAAGCTTCCACTGTGCCATTTTCCTACGGATGATATGGCATACTCTTCTTATGTTGTATCTGCAGTTCCTCCTTCAATGCGCTGATGGTGTGATTGAGAAAGTTCCTACCTTGATCACTCAGCAATATCTTGGGGCATCCAAAGCACGTGACAATGTTGTCGAACAAAAACCGCACGGCCATGGCTGCGAAACAATCAACGACTGGTGCAGCCTCTGCCCATCTTGTCAAATAATTTGTCGCTGTGATGATGTATCTTGCCCCAGTGTGCTTCCCCGGTGGATTGATTGGTCCCACAAAATCCACTGCCCATTTGTCGAATGGCTGCTATGTTAGTTGAGGCATCAGCGGCATCTCGTCCCGCATGGATGGCTTCCTAGTTCTCTGACAAACATCGTAGGACCACACATAGTCAATCGCATCATTATGCAGCATGGGCCACCAGAGCCCCGCACGAAACACCTTCCTGGTAGTCGCACGATCGCCATAGTTCCCTCTTGCCACTCCTACATGTGCTTCTGACAAGATCTGTGCTTGCTCATGCGACAAGACACACCGTCGCAATATCTCATCTGCACCCATCTTGTATAACTCTCCTGCGATTAGCTGGAAGTCTGCAGCCTTGACTACCAACTGCTTCTTCTGACTAGTGGTGAACTCTTCTGGTGCAGAACCCGTCGCCATAAACTGAATGATTTCTTCAAAATAGCCATCGGCTACTTCGACCTTAAACAGTTACGCATCAGGCAACCCGTCTTCAATGTTAGTTGGTTCTTCTCCTGTTTCAATCCGAGATAGATGATCAGGGCCAGTGTTCAACTGCCCTAGCTTCACAATTACTTCAAAATTGAACTCCTGGAAAAGAAGTAGCCATCGACATATCTTCCACCCTAACATAGGCTTATTGACCAGGTATTTCAATGCAGAGTGGCGTGTGAACATCTTAAAATGGCCTCCCAATAAGTAGTGTCGGAACTTCTGCAGCGCATAGACCATCGCCAGGCCTTCCCTCTCGGTAGTGGTATAGTTCCTTTCGGTCGATGACAACTTCCGACTGGCGAAAGCAATGGGGTGATCGAGATCCCCCTCTCCTGGTTGGGCAAGCACCACTCCCAGCGCAATCAACGATGCATCAACATGGACATGGAATTCCTTACTCCAGTCCGGAAAAACCAGTATCGGTGCCGAAGCCATCTTCACCTTCAGTTGTTCAAAACTATCCTGACATTCAGGGCTCCATTGAAATACCACACCTTTCTTCAATAGCTTCTCCATAGGGGTGGTGATTGCTGCATAACCCCTGATGAACTAGAGATAATAACCGGTATGCCCCAACGTCGCCCTCAACTGCTTAATGTTGGTCGACGGTGTTAAGCTCAAAATAAGTGCAATCTTTGCTAGATCGAATAACAACCCTTGTTTGCACACAATATGACCCAACAATATCCCGAACGGTGCACAAAAAATATTCTTCAAATTCAGCGATATCTGATGTTGTTGATAGCACTCCAGCATCAACTGCAGATTGGCCAGATGATCACGGATCAAACCATAGACTGTCTATTCATCCATGTATAGCTAAAAGAAATTCAGGATGAAATCCTTGAATGCAGCAACAACAACCCGTGAAAATATCGCAGGTGCATTCTTCAACCCGAATGGCATCACTGTGTACTGAAAATAGCCCCACTTGGTCACAAAAGTTGTCTTGTGGCAGTCTTCTTTTGCAATGTAGATCTGATGATAGCCTGAGAACCCATCCGTGAAACAATACATCTCCTAGCCACCCACTCCAAGTACTTCATCAGTAAATAGGGTCGGAAAGGGATCATGCAAGTAGGCATCATTTCACTTCCACAAATCAACACAAATGCGCACCTCACCAGTCTTCTTGTCCTGCACCACCATAGGATTGATCCATTCTGACTCTTCAATCGGTTCAATGATACCAACATCAAACATGCAATCAATTTCTACCTTGACCCTCTCCTTATGTCGTGGATTCATCCTGTAGGGTCACTGCCTGATCGGTTTAGCGTCTGGTTTAAAGGGGATCTTCATCTCCCCTAAGTCACCCAAAATCCCTTTCATCTCAAAACATTTTGTGGGAAATAGGTCTTGGAATTCATGCAGCAAGTCAGTGACCTTTCTCATCATCTCATCATCCCAATAATCTCCAACATTCACGAATTTGGGAATGGCCTCCGTCCCAATATTGATCTTACGAAGCTTTAAGGGATGGCTGATCGGATCGTTTGGTGCATCATGTGCTGCCACATTGCGACTGCCTTCAGACTCTGAAATATTGACATTCTGCGGATCATCACCGTCTTCGGGCCCACCGGTGATGTTATAACATTCCATCATGGATTTCCTCTGACAGTGCATATGCGGATCCACGAGATATGCCACTGGGAAAACCTTCAAAACCACATCACGGATAAGTTGCAATGCATTATTGACATCCAGGTTGGGATCTACGAAACTGAATGTATGAGTAAAACAAACTATTAACTCCAACCAAGTAGGGATTTCTCCCTGCAATTTAGCGGCAGTGTACTAGGATCGCGGCATTTTGTCCAAAGTATGGATAAATGCATGGACCCACTCATCTCTTGGTCGCAATGCCCATAATGTCTGACACTCCATCAAATGGCCTCCAAGGTCATTCCGACCATCATATTTCCTTGTGTGGTAGATCTCGAAATCCTAGAAAGCGAACAATCATCAATCTTCTGCAGTGTGACCATCCGTCGATTGATTTCTTGTGTGTCTCACACCAGCATACTAGAGCAGCCTTCAGTGCTTCTTCCAGTGCCAGTAGTCACTATGGTTCTGAAACTCTTTCCTCGAACTCCACCAGAAAGTCAGATAATCCAGGAAGCCCTTCATATACTGGTAGTGTAACCATTTCAATCGCAATGTGGCATAACAATTGGGTGACTAGCCCACACTTGTGGAGTGACACCTCATGCAAGCGGTTCTATCAATGTTCTAACGCATCATCAGAGTCAGAAGATGCAGATATGTCACTGCACCATCCCAGCTCACCATTGGCATTTGGATGAATATAGTCTTCGGAAATATTGAATGCATGGTCCCATCCACTGGGATCTTCGTCTTTCACTGGCTCAATGTATCTACGTCCTTCAGCCGGATCCAACGAGGCTATGACTCTGAGATCGTGGTTTTCAAAAGTCATCATCTGCCGCTTGAAGTTGATTACTGCTCCACTATCATTATCCCATCTGATCCCCAACAATGCGGGATACGAGCTTCCTCCTTCAACCACTTCGATGACATCAAATTTAGCATAGGTCTTCATGCCCTCAATGTCCACCACTAGGCGTGGAACTCTCCCAATCGATGTCACCTTAGTGTGATTAGCTAACCGGAGTTGTACAGGAGACCAGCTGAATGGGGGGCTCCCCATTTTCTTCCATGCCTACTTGGTTAAGATGTTGACATCCGAACCAAGATCCAGAATAACTGAATCAACATCATAGTCCCCAATTTGTATGTTCATGCGCATTTCCTTACTGGTCTTCCGTCACTGTAGGGAGTTTATCACCGACTCTTGCCATCCCCTGGTCGGTTGCTGCAGCAACCCTTCGATCTCAACAAGAGTAGAGGGATCCCTTTCCAACAATAAACATCTCTCTAAAAACTTCTGCAAGGTTCCAGACGACGCCGATAGATTGGCCTCTAACGTACAATCAAAGATAGGGGGCATGTTGCAAATAATAGCCTTACTGCGGTCTTGGTCCATCGCACGATGTGCCTGAAAGAATGCATCATGTTCGGACTCAATGTCAAATGAGACCTTCTTTTACCCAGCTAATTGAATGAATGGTTGTGAGCTATCCCCTCCTATCGTTGCACCTCCATGAGTGATAACTGCGACAACTGCATCCTGTGGCCTTGGCTCCACAGAAATTGTTGCAACACTCACACCCTAATTTTGGTTTAGTGGTGGATTCCCCAGTTGATTCACATTCGTATTAGCATTCTAATTTGGGAATTGGTTCTGGTTTTGCGCTGGTTGTTGTACTTGATTATGTACCAGCTATTGCACCTGATTCTGATTGTGCAACTATGGAACGTTTCCTACCTTCCATCATGCAATCAACTACGAGAAGTTCTCCACTGTATGGTCCGTAACAAAGCAAAATGTACATTGCATCTGCAATAGTGGGCAATCTCGCTGGTAGTTCCCCCATACCGCACAGTGGTAGCATTGAACAGGTCTGTGACCTCCTTGTCCTCCTCCGCGACCAAATCCTCCGTCGTGTCCACCCGGAATCCTCCACAGAATCCACCCTGCTATTGGTACTGTGGTTGGTTGTACTGTTACTGCATAGGAGTTGGTTGCATGCCCTGCCCTTGCTGCACATACTAAAGTTGATGAACGTACTGTGACTGCGGTGGATCCATTTGCATAGGAGCATATTGCGGCATAAACTGTTGCAGTAGAAACTGTACCTATGGTTGAGGTAGCAGCTGGGAAACCTACGGTTGCGGTTGCAGTTGTTGTACAGCACACTAATCATCCTTTACATAGAATGCATCATACGTTCTCTCATGAAGAAACCCATATGCCTGACAATATTTGTTGTCATGTCCCACATATTTACAGAATGTGCAATACAGATTCATCGGTTTGGTGACCATCTTCTGCATGTATGGACATTCCTCGTGGCGGTGCCCATATACCTGACAAACTCGACACCATGGCATGCCACCACCATTCAACGGGTTTGATGATCCTGAAACCAAATAGTTGTGGAAGTTAGGGCAATTGTCCTTAGTATGCCCTTCTCCTCGACATCGTGTACACCATACTTCTTCACGCTGCTCCTTGCCCTTCTTCAGATCTTGTAGCTGTATGGTCAAGTTAGCCAGCTGTGTCTGTATCTGCGACATCCCAGCTGCATTTTCACCAATCAGCGATGCCTCCAACCGCATTGCAATCTCCATAGCTTCACTGGGCATTGTAATGTTTTGTTGCATTAGTGGTAGTCGAATGTGTGGTAGCAGTGATGCGATGAACCACTCTTTGTGTTGGACAACGCTCATATCAAAACTAATCCTCGCCATCAGCGTCTTAAACTGTTGGTCAAAATCCCACACCATCTCATTGGGATAATGCTTAATTTCTTTCAATTTTGTAATATATTGTGCTTCAGACTTGGGTTTTCTGAATTCTCCAATCAAACCATCCTTGATGTTGTCTAGTGTCTTTTCTGGAGCTTTTATAGGGACTATAGGGACTAGAACAAACTCCATAAACCATTCTAATGCACGACCTCGCAGAGTTGTTGTTAACTGTCCTTTCCTAGCGTTATCATCAGTGATATGTTTTATGGTCCATACTGCTTCACATAAAAACTAGTACTGCTCTGGGTTATATGTCCCATTCTCGAGGAACAGTGGCAACTTAGCATCCTCTCCCACCATCCTGGGCTTCCTTCTTGCAGTTTCTAAACTACTAGCAATCAAGTTTTGTTGACTCGATGGAGTCGAAGTTGTGTTTCTCACTGGTTGACAGATAGTGAGAGGAGGTGTGGGTACGCTGCTGCTGGGGTTTGGTCCTACCTCTATCCTAGGCGTAGCCTGGTTGTCCTTGTCCGAACTGTGAGGTCACTTCATCCCATGTGGTCTTCCTTTGTGAACTTGCGGTTCGATCGCAGCAGGACCTTCTCCTATCCTCTGCCTCTTCTCCTGTCAAAACCTTGCTCCTCTCCTCGTAATACCACTCTCTTCCTCGGTTTCACTCATAGTCTCGTCATGACCTGCACCCATCTAATCCTTATCATTCCATGTACTGCCCCTCCCCATTGTCATGATACCCATGGCCTCTGCCCACCAGGTTGTTTACTAATCCAGATGCATCTTCAATATACCCTTCTTGCAAATAAGCATCATAATGGATAGTTGGAGCGACAACAGAAACCTTCCCTGGGGTCCGTGGAAGAAATATCTTTCAGCTTCACTATAATACTTTTGGGTATCAACCGCCAATTCAGTGATATAACCTTCTAATATGTTGTCAAGCCAAACTTCGACACCCCGCGATGCTTTGTTGTTAACTTCCTGCAGTTCTTGGATCAGCTCCGAGGTCTAGGCCGTCAGTTCACCACCTTGGAAGTTCCTCTTCTAGAAGGTCAAATTCTCCAACCACTCGTACAAAATGAATGGGAATTCACAGAAAAACCATTCATGCGGACCATCGTGAATATATCTTTCCACCCACTGATCTACTGTCAATCGAGTGTTCTGGCTTTTTTCTTCAGCAAATTCCTGCAACTTGTGATCGAACCAACTTTGTATCTCCAGTTGCGTCGGATGCCACAACATATCCTCCTTTCACTTCGCACATGGTCCCGGCAACGGAACCAGTTGTTGACTCAAACCCAGTCGACAGGGGTTCCCATCACTGTCGACACCAACCCATCGCGATCTCCTTGAGCACCGGCCTAGACAGGTTTTACCCTGTTCGGAAACACCTGCGGAGCAGATGAGGTCTCACCCGAGATGTTCAAGGGAGAGTCGATGGAACCATGTTTCCACCGAATGAAGGAGGATGGTTGCGGAAACAATCACTTAAGCTTATTGCGACATTCAGAAATAGATCTATGCATTTAACTTCAGCATCATTGTATCCATATCATCATTCAACAGAAACATTCATTGCAGCAAGTATAATAGTAAAGCATTAATTGTAGTAAGAAAACATATCATTATTCATATATCACAACATGCATTACCATAAGTGAACAAAACATGCACAGGGATTTCGCAAAACAACTTTGTCATGTCATATTAACTTAGCAAAACCTAGATACAATATCTCCGCAAAAACACAGATCTCGCCAATATCTCTTGATCTCAGATACAGACTCAAAGACACACACATCCAACATCTAAGGATCCAGACTAAGATGATTCAACACTTACAACTTATGTCTATATATAGACTTCCACCCTTATAATGCTTGTCCACTTTCTAACAACTTCCTTACCGATGCTTTGAGCAAATGACCCAAAACTAACTGACGCGGTCCAAATGACCCAAAACTAACTGGCATGGTCCAAAATGACCCAAAAACCCGCATATCGCGGTACAATGGACTCAAAAATACATAAAATAATCTCATTTGCTCCCAGCTTTCCGCCTTCCACAGTATCTTCTGTCATGTCGCAACATCCGCGATGCTGCGATGCTACCTTACCAAACCACCTGCCAACACGTATGACTGAATGGAAACCTTCAAAAAATCAAGTCACTTGCGAGCCCCACTAGCAAACCAATGTATTAAGACCTGGACATAACCCATGACAACTATGCACACATCCCACCTCCATCTTAATCCACCATATCCACACCTTCCCTCTTGCATGAAACCTCTATTCATTTCTTAGACCTACATGTGTAGGTAAGTTGACCCCCACCCCAATTCTCATCGGCCTACCATCATATACCAAAACCTTCATTACTCGTGTGTGCACTTTCCCACTAGGTTACATGATTCTATGACAATGCTTAACAATGTTATGAAGATGCTCCATGATACCAAAATGACATTGCAATATGTATTGTTGTCAAATAAATCGATGTTATAATGACAATGGTATTTTATTAGCATATAAAATAACGATGAGGAATTGATGTTAAAACACATATTTCATTAAATTTGGAATTAAACAGTGGATCTAGAATTCCAAAATAACTTTAAAACTCAATTTTTGCATTGTTCTTGCAATAAAATATTTCCAACTTTAATGAAATATGTGTTTTAACATGTTGTGCACTCCACCTTTTCACCATGATAGTTGACACATGTAGTATGAAAAATGATGCAAATATATATATATATATATATATACAATGAAAAATAAAGTTTTGCATCACTCTATTTGTGAATTTTCAATATAAAGTAAAAAAAGAGGGTCGGCCTCATTTCATTTCCACTTAAGGGATCGGGTTAGAGCTTATTCAAATTGAAAGGGAATTGTGGGGGCACTCAAAAAGAGCAGGTTAAGGATATCTTGGTGGCATCATTAGATCAAAAGTATTTTTTTGTCATTTCCCCCTTATTTTAAAAATAAAATTGTAGATTTTAAACAAAATTGGATTTGGCTTTTAGAGATGGAGATAGATTTGGATTTTGGAGATGGGATTGCGGTTTTGAATGCGATATGGGATGTGGGTTTTGGATATATATATATATATATATATATATATTGTTGATTTTTTAGCAGCATCAAGAGCCATTCTCTGAGAGAATGGAGGCACATAGTCAGTTATCAAGAAGTTGATCATCTTGACTCGGTCTGGGAATGAGGCACTTGGTCAGCTACCAAGTAGTTGACATTGGTCAACTTGATGCAGCATGGGGCTGAGGCACCTGGTTAGTTGCCAGGTCATCACTATAAGCCCTAGACCAGGTCTAGTCAAGTGATGTACTCCTCGCCTTGGTCTATGGGCTATGGGACCTTCTCAAGGGACTAACCACTCCTTGTTGAAGTACCTAGCACATGATCTTGGTGTTTTTGGGGAGAACAAGGAAAACAAAGAATATATTCCTTATATATGATGATGTACTTGAATTCACACATGTGGACCATGGAGACCAAGAGAACGGATTTATATTTTGTTAAAGGGTAATTTACCCAAGGAAAGTGGGTCAAAATACCACAATGAACCCCAAATAAGGTGTTAAAAGGTAACAAGCCCACAATGAACCACAACTAAAGTATCAAAGTGTTAAAATCCAACAATAAGATTAGAAGGGAATCAACCAATGATTTTTATATTATTATTTTGGATTCCTTAACTTAAGGAAGTCACCCAATGCTGGATTATAAATATGGAACACTCTCAACACATCAATTCACTCATTCATTATCATTCACTTCTATCCAAAGAATTTGTTGGGGTATATTCAGTTGGTTTTCATCTTCTTCAAGGGTTTTGGATCATCTTCAGAGTTGTCTTCTATTCTTATGACTGTTAAAGGTTGTAGCAGGTCTGTTCTTCTCTTCCAGGTGGTTGTCGAAGTTTTTTTTCTTCCTAAAGGATGTCGAGGTCTGCTAAGGGTTGTCGATTTCTTGTTTTAGGTCAGTCAAGGTCTGATTTAGGCCTATCAAGGGGTTTCATGGTGTATACTAAGCCCTAACAGGGTTTTCATTCCTAGTTGAAGGCAGACGAGGGTGGAAGAAGGGAATTCAAGGGTTGCAGTAGTCTCAAACCCTATCCTAACATGGCTTCCAAAGTATGCAGAGGCCCTAACAGGATACCGTGGACAGTTATAAAGGATGTAGAAGACAAGAAAATACCATTAGGGATGATGGGCATCTGTTCCAGATCTACAGTAGGTATGATCCTGTAATAGCTCTCCACATCATGATAAAAAAAAAATTGTCATTTATTTCTCTTTTGAAAGAATCAATATACCAATACAATTAAACAAGTTTCCAAACGTCATGGTAGCCAAATTTCTACAATAATGTATCAATAAAATAGGCATTTTAGTTGGTTGTAAAGTGTTTAACAATCTAGAATCCTACTTAGAGTTTCTTCAATCGTGGTAGTCCAAGAGTTCTTCTTCCCACTAATTACATGCCCATAACAATCACCATCTAAGCTAGTTAAGTAAAGTATTTTTGTTTACTTAGGAAATGGTTAATAGCACTTTCGTGGTCCTAAAATAACAATCCTTTGGTTCCGACCTTATAAAAAGGGGTTAAACTTGTTTCATGACTACTATCTTGGCAGCGCGGGTGATGGTAGTTGGATTGCTTAGCACCTTGTGCTAATGCAAGGTTTTTGGAATATGTGTATATTACTACCTCGTGAGGTTATGCTCTAGAGAAAAACATGTAATTCAACTGGGGTCAACACTTACTAGCTTAACTCGAAAGCTTCAGAGTATGAAAAGTGAATTCCCTCCAACTCTCTGACAACAATGGTACACATAAGTCGCATGCAGTACTATTCCAACTGGCTCGGATTTATTAAGTGTGTACCTTCTGCTTGGGAAGCAACATCAAGGGTTACTAGCATGGTAAATAGCTCCTCGCAGTTCATTTGGTCATTGTAGAGATCATATAGGCTCCTCTGTGTGGGTTAGACCAAGATGGTCTTCTTCCAAAACTGTTATAGATACTAAATCTTAACACAAATCAAATTCTTGCTTTGAAGAAGAAATTTCCTTTCTGCGAGGTCATTTCAACAGCCTTGTCTTGGCTCTTGGGATTTCCAATTTCGATAGTAAGTCTATTAGCATTTGAAGAAGAAAAATATTTCGATTTCCAGTTTAAGACAATAATAATTTTATGAGTTTTCATGTTTTTCCTTGTAGGTGGATGCAGACGTTGCTTGTTTTGGCAGGACTTAACTAAGGGATGTGGTAGCGAAGGTCCCGGTAATCCCTTACCTCGGCCCATAAGCTCCTCAGGAAGAGATGGAGGGGTTAGATATTGATGCATGGGGTTTATATCAAGAAGTTACAGCAGGGTTCAATTCATGTAACTGTAAGATGATTTCTATTGTTACTACAGCCTCAAAATCCTTGTAATGGTTTGTAATCGTTTCTTGGCATAATACTGCCTTTAAATTAAAAATGGAGAATCAATTCCAAGAGATAACCCATTCAATCATTTTATTTGGTTTACTCGTTAATATTTACATAGATTATCCATTTTGTTACACTTGTGTGCGTACAAAGTTTAACCCACAATTAGAATTGGTGTTTTGTATGTATTACTTGTTGAGTAATTGGTAATAAAATAAATGGTTCAGGACATAAGTTATTATCGCCTTATTTATTTAATTACATTATTTTCTTTTCAATGCCTATATAGAGCTATTGGCTCTTGCAAACTACTCACGGGATAGACTATGTTTTCATGACTTAGGGTTTGAATAAGTAGAATATATAAAAATCTTGGGTTTATTACACACTTGTTTCTCTTTCCTTTATTTAATATGGCCATTTCCAGTAATTCTGTAAATTGTTTTAATTTGGTGGCAGGTTGAATTTCCCATCCCATCCATGCACATAGGGAGTTCATGGCTCCACCAAGGGTTTTATCCTTCTCCTTATCGTGGATAGGATTTTCCATATAGGAGTTTTCTCCTTTGACTGAAATATTAAATCCAAATAAAATTTAACCCTTGCACCGAATTTTTGATAGCAGTCTCTACCCAGATGTTGTAGAAATCAACCAAGTTTTTTTATGCATCATATCTGTCATTTAAGGGTTAATTCTATTCGGTAAGTTGAATTGCTTCTTTTGGTCAAGAAGGTATTTTTTATTTAAAGAAAACATGAAGATCAGTCACAAAGAACCCTCCCTTAGAATCAGGAAAACCTGAATTCTTCGGTTGGTAATTTAATTATACATTTCTCCTCTCGATTCCATAAAGGAACTACATAAAGTTCAGAAAGAGTCATTTTAAAACTTTGGTTGGTTCGATCTTTAAAGTTTTTTTTTACCTCATTACTTTTCTTTTGTTGGTTTCCAAGGTCTAAATTCTTTAACAATAGGTAATACCCTTCTAGGGTGTTTAATTACTTTTTAATCTCATTCTCAGTAAGAGATTTCGGGCCATTTGGGATTGAAGTACTTGACCGGGTGCGTTTAACTTTCAAACCTCATTCCACCAATTCATAATGGTCATGTGTAATTAGAATATCATTCCAGTTCGGGCATTTAGACAAAGATAGAATTTTGGGGTTTGGAATGAGCGGCGAAAACAATGCTATTTCCTATGCGGCTATAATACCGTCAAACCTCAATCGTATAAATTAAAGTAGACATGCGATAGTCCTATGGTTACAAAGCCCTGAAATTTTAGTGTTAGATTTCTGATCTAAAATTTATGTTCAACAAAAAAAAGAATCAACTTCCACAAATACTGAAGGATAGAATTAAAAAAATGTTTGTACCCATTTATTACATTGAAATTTCCAGGTTTAAAACCTAATCAAACTAATCATGTTTAATCCCTAACTAGTCCCTTATAGAAGGTATGTGGATTCTATTTACCTAGCCTATTACTCAAACATAAAAAAAAATAAAAAATAAAACATAAAAATCAACTATTCGAGCAAAATCAATAAGAATATATCATTGCCAATACATAAAGGAACCAAATTCCATAATCCAACATTTAAATAAGCTAATTTGATTTACAAAAATTCAAACATGCAAGTAAATGATGAAATTCTCCCATTCAATTACCCAATAAATAATAAAAGCTTCAAATTAGTAATTCCAATTCCAAAATGCAACATACCTGAATCGAGGATGAGATCTGTAGAAATTTGCAGATTTAAATAGGGTTGGAACAACCATGCTCCTCCCAACCGTAGATCTGGAGTAGCCAATTTACTTGCTCCAATCACCCTCGAGCTAAGTAATGCATTCACGAGAGTGTAGACTGGTTAACCTCTGTAACTAATATTTTGAATCAATTCAGAATATCCTTGCCTAACATCAAGTGCTCACACAGCAAGTTCTTTCTCTCTCTTTGGCATACTAAGCAGCATCCTGCCTCACACATATGTCATTTTATTCATCTTTTCCTAGGTCTTTGCAACAGTCGATTTTCCCCTTGGAAAATTTGTAGCTAGTAAAATACCCAAATTTTTGGGAGTGTCTAGTGCCATAAATACTCTTCCAACACTTTCTTAGACTTCCACGAGATTAACTCCAAATTCTCTCCCACTATTGCATGCATGACTTCCTCATTCAACATGGTTGTTCCACCAATATTTCTTTATTTGTATTAATCAATAAATTGTTCATTACATCAATCCATAATGCAGACACTTGGAATATTACCAGATATGGCTCAATTTATTTGGTCCATAACTAATTATTCAATAACTCAAGTTCTAATATTCATAACTTGAAAAATAAAAACAATACTGTCTTTGGGGATATTACATCCTCACCCCCTTATTATTAACACCGTCCTTGGTGTTATCAATCTTCTTCCATTGGTTTTGGGAGCATATATGGATATGTCTTCCTCATGTCATCCTCTAGTTCCCAAGTCGCTTCCTCGGGGCTAAATTTCTTCCATTGCACCTTTACCAGAGCGATGATTATGTTCTGAATTGTTGTTTCTTTCTGGTCCAGAATGCGCATAGGTGCCACCTGGAACTTGCCTTTTGTTTCCACCTACACCACATTCCAGTCGATGATGTGAGTAGGATCATGAATATACTTTTTTAATAATGAAACATGAAATACATTATGAATTTTCAAGTGTGTTGGGAGTCCATTCAGTATGCTACTACCCAATTCTTTCCAGAATTTCAAAAGGTTCACAAAACCGTGGTGCTAATTTAGAATAGCTTCCTAATTTGAGCAAGCTCTTTTTGGGTTTAACTCTGAGATATGCATGGTTTCCAATAGAAAACTCCTTATGTTGTCTATGTAAATCAGCGTAACTCTTTTGGCGGTCTTGCGCCACCTTTAAATTCTTTCATACATCACAGAAAATCTATTCCATGTCATGAAGCAATTATGGTCCTACCATAAGGAGGTCTACCAGGATATCCCATCTAACTGGGGTACTGCATTTTCTGCTGTATAGAATTCCGAATGGGATCTTTTTTATGAGTCTTGATATCTGTTATTGTACACAAATTCTACAAGGTGCAGATAGTCTTCCCACTTAGTGGATTTTTCCATAACATGCATTTGTAACATATCCTCTATGATCTGATTGGTACATTCGATTTTTCCATCTATCTGTGGGTGATAGATAGTGCTAAAGTTTATTTTTGTATCCAAACCTGCAAACAATGATTTCCAAAAAATTGATGTGAACTAGACATCTTGGTCGGAGATCACCATTTTCGGTATTTCGTGTAACCTAGATATTTCTTTCATAAATATTTATGCAATATTCACAACTTTGTGAGTAGACTTCACGGAAATAAAATGTGCAGCTTTGGTTAATTTATCCACTACAACCATAATAGAGTCATGTTGTTTTTGCATTTTTGGAAAACCTGTGATGAAATATAGAGATATGACCTCCCATTTCCATTCTGGAATTAGTAGAGGTTGTAACAGGGTTGTCGGGTGTTGGTGTTCAACCTTCGCCTGTTGACATTCCAAGCATTAGATAGACAACTAATTAAATCAGATTTTAAATTTGGCCAGAAAAATTGTTTCATTAAGGCTTTTATCATCTTTTGATACCTAGGGTGGCCAGAATATGGTTGTGTTGGCTTGGTTTTGCAACCAAGCTTTGTGCAATGGGCACCTATCAAGAATGTGATAGCAGTTTCAATATAGAAAGAAAAAACGATTATGAATTAAATCTAATCTAAACTAACATGTGCATATAACAAATAAATTTAAAAACGATTCATGTAAATAACAAGAAATAAAAGAATAGATGTTTTGTATTAAGATACCTCAAATGGTGAGGATTTGTGTTGAGCAACTCCAAGGGTGAGTAGCTCCAAGCTCCAATGGTCTCTTCTCCAAGATGCTGAAAATGGCCAAAAGTCTCATGAGAGATTTTGACAGCGTGATGATAGGATGATGGATGGATGGAAAGTGAGGAGCCCCTACCACCTTTTTATAGTTTTTGGTGGTGGGGAATACCATTATGGTTTTGAGGAAACCAATGGTATTGACCAACATGGTTTAGGTACCTTTTTCCCTCCTTTTTCCTTTTTTGAATATTTGAATATTTTTATTCCCTTTTTAATATTTTTGGGAATTCTTGATTCTTTTTTAGGGTTTTTTATGCTTTTTGAGGAAAAATATTCATTTTGAGGGGAAAAAGGGGGTGTATTATGGTCTTTTGGTGACCTTTTGATGGCTTTAGAGGCTCAAATGGTGGAAAAGTGGACAAATGGGTCATGTGAATAAGGAAATGAGCTAGTGAGCACTTTTTGGGTGTTAACAGATTGCCCCCTGATGTGTGAGGGCAGGAGCTCATCGTATGGCCGATAGACATCATAGTTCTTTTGTCTTTTTCCTGGGGTTTGGGGAAGAGAAGAGACCGGTTGGAGACTGGATCCATAGCCCTTGGAAGCTGCAAAAAGAAAAAATATTACATGACCTCAATATGAATGAGGAATAATCTCTGATAATGGATGAGGCGGGCATACCCATGATTGTATCAAGACATATACATAACAATTAGTCCCAAGAAGGGGGACCTGAATAATACATAAAAAATCTGCTGGTACATCATAATGGTCCAAAGGGGACACTATTTTGGGATGTACTCATGATCATAACATGACTGATCTCAATAACTTATACACTGGAATAAAGCGATAACCGTTCTGAACAAGGTCTCAGAAGGGTTGATGAACTGCTGAATCTGAAGGTGTCCAACATTTGTAGGGACTCAATGACTCTGATTCAAATCTGAGGAGTATATGTAACTGTATACTCGAGGGAGTATAAAACTGGGGTATATATGAATACTGTCGCCATGCACAACCCGGATATCTATAGGAAAAATGTAACTGGTTGTTTCCATGAGTAGACTCTCAAATGTGGAAGAGTCAGGTGGTATCCGGGGTCTTCAACAAATTACTGAAAGGACCAATACCCTGTGTGAGTCTCGACGATGCAATCAAGGTGTTGAAGTCAAGCATGTGAGAAACAACCATTTGGAGAGGCACTGAGGACTCTTCTCGAAATGATTCGTAGGCACTCATCATAAATGGTGATGAGTCCAAGACACAGGGACCTCTAGGTCTATCCTCTGGAATAAATTTGGTTGTCTTCGACAGAGGGAGACCAGCAACTAACAAGGCAATGATGTTTCCTTGATAGGAGCACAAGGTGTAGAATTGAAGTGTGGTAGTACTGATGGTAGGACTGACATACTTGTGGGGATGGGAAGTAACTGGGGTCATAGAGTGGGTGGACTCAAACTTCCTTTGTTCAGAGCATGATGACATGGTTGACCTGGCAGCGTAGGGAACTGACTTGTAGGTGTGGGGATCATAGCTTTTAAGGACTGAAGAGTATGTATTGACTCTGGGGGGTCAAGCTGATGGGTGCTATCGAGGGATTCTCAGGGTGACATACTGCAAAATACTCTGAACAAAGGCGACCAAAATGGGGAAGCTACCATATGAGTAGACATGATCTATTGTGGTGTCAAGAAGCACCATTGGGTCCTTCTTTGTAGTTTTAATGAGCTCCAAGAAGGGATAAAAGTGTGCTCTGAAATGGTACTATCCTGTGGATTTTGTGAGCCCAGGACTATTCGTGCTCATGGGTGCTTTCATTTTTAAGGTGTCTGAAAACGATAAGAAGACTCTGCAGTGGTTGTGAGTACCATCTTGTGGGTTTTTACAAGCCCAGGATGGTGATTGCTCATGGTCGCTTTCATGTTTAGAGAATCTGAAAGCGGTAAGTGGACTCCATTGGTGTTCTTTTTCGTAAGTTAGTCTCCAAGGCCCAAAAAAGCATAAAATGATGCAAATGGAGAACTCTTCTAGCCGATGTGACTAGAGTATTCCTTTTTCGTAATTAGTCTACAAGGTCTGGAAAAGGGGTAAACTTATACCAGGTAGACGCCCTTTCAGATACGTTTAGCAAGCATGAAAGGAAGCAAGGTTGCTCGGCGATCTTTTCATTGTTTTAGGAGTCAGAAAAGAGCTTAATAGAAACTCCCTAAGTGCCTTTTTCGTAAAAGGGATTGCTCGACCCGAAAAAAGGGTAAAACTATACCGAACAAAAAGGTATTGATGAGAGCGAGAAAAGGTCTCAAGCATCGTCATGAGTGGGGAATATTGAATCCGGTGACATAAAGATTGTCACAAACGAGCAATGGCCAATGTGGCACGCAAACCGAGGTGATGAGTGGCATTTTGAAAAAATGCGCAAAAATTATGGGGGTGAGAGCGAGAAATGATCTCAAGCATCATCACGAGCGTGGAAAACTGAATCTGATGATATCAAACTTGTAAAAAATGGACGACGGTCGATGTGGCACGTAAATCGAGGCAACGAGGGGCATGGGAAAAATGCCCAAAAAATCTGGAGGTGAGAGCGAGAAATGATCTCAAGTGTCATCACGAGCGTGGAAAACTGAATCCGGCAATATAAGACTTGTCAGAAATGGACAACGGCCGATGTGGCATGCAAACTGAAGCAACAAGGGGGCATGGGAAAAATGCCCAAAAAATCTGGGCGTGAGAGCGAGAAATGATCTCAAGCGTCATCACGAGAGCGAAAAACTGAATCCGGCGATATAAGTCTCGTAAAAAATGGAGAACGACTGAAGTGGCATGCAAACCGAGGTGACGAGGGCATGAAAAAATGGTCAAAAAATGGACCTGGTGAAAACAGGAAAAGGAAAGGACTGTCATGAAGTTCTCGCTGTGCTGATTCCAATGGTTTGAGGAACGGACGTCGTCTGATATCGCAATGGTTGTTTGAAAAATGGTCAAATGTATATAAATAGGGTGTGGGGCCAATATGACGTGTCATTGTTACGTGCGAGTTTGGCAGAGCAATCAGAGCTCTTTCTTGATTTCTGGGAGATTCGACCGTTGGTTTTCGATTCTGCAAGTTTTAGGTAACCCTATTCGCCTTAGCCTTTTTAATTATGTCTTTTTTGGTTGGTGGTGGGCCCTCGAAGGCTGCGAAATTCCATGTTGGCCTTCCAACATGGAATATTGTGGGTTTCGCGTCCTTTTCCATGATGAACATCGTGGGTTTGGGGCTGACAGTCGCGATGTTCATCGCAGCTGTTGGGATGAAAGTCGCGATGTTCATCGCGACTACAGGGTTGATAGTCATGATGTTCATCGCGAATGTGGGCTCAATACCCACGATGTTCATCGCGGGTTCATGGATGAAAGCCGCGATGATCATTGCGGATTTTGATGGAAAAGCCATGATGAAAGGTTTTGAAAAAAAATTCTATGTCTAAAAAATTTTCTTTATTTTTTGGCAGGATGTTGAGGAGACCACAGGTGTCATGGTGAGAGCGGGAGATGGAGGAGGACTTGAGGATTCGGATTCGGAACGACCAGGGGGTCCGATAGACTCTTGCTATGAGCGGGCTCTTGAAGTTCGCTTAGATTCCACCGATGCGTTCAAGAGGACCGCTGCTGAACAAATTGGTGGGTCTCTGGGTCCCTGCAGAGGGTGCTTTCATTGTTGGGGGTGAGAGGTTAGAGATCACCCTCACTGATGTTTACTCTCTTACCGGGTTTCCTCGGTTAGGGGAGGTAGGGGATCTTCTGCCGAGGATCCCGGCAGGTTTGGATATCGAGGATCTGCTGGAGACCTTCTGTGTTCCTGGGGCTATCGTGCAGAACAACGCTTTGAGCCTGATATCTCTACGGGAGTGGGATATGCGAGCTGTTGGGGCTTGTGTTCTGCAGGTGTTGGGTGCCGCGGTGCCACATCGTTTGTCTGGGGGACAAACGATGATGGTGGATTCTGTGCTGAGGGGGACCTACTACGCGTGGGGTCAGATGTTTTTGGCTTGTGTCCGGAGAGATCTGGGCAAGGTCAGTCGGGAGGGGGGAGAGTTTTGCTATGCCTCCTTCCTGTGTTGTTTCTTTTTTGAGTGGGTACCGACCTTGCGGCCACGGGTGCCAGTTCGAGACAGGTTGGTGAGTGAGCCGTGCATGGTAAGGTGGGGGCAGATGATGCCCCGTGGTGGTGGTGGTATCCGTGGGTTCTTTTCACAGGATATGTATGAGCAGTGGGAGCAGATCCCCCTGCTGATTGATGACTATCCATATGCCGGTATGGATTATTGAGGAGATCTGGAGATGCCTCGAGCCCAGGGACAGGCCTGGGGTTTAGATGGTATGTTTTTGTGTTTTGTTCTCTACTATATCATGTGTTTTTTAGATGTTTTTGTTATGATTATAGTTAGAGATATTTATGTGATGGTTCACTTGCGTGTTTGTGCATATGTTGGTCCTGTACCATCAGCCGATCATGTGGTTCGTAGGGGACGGGTGATGGTGGTCGTTCCGCCTCCTGTAGTGGTACGACCTCCTCATGCTCGAGGAGTTGGGCCTCGTGGTCGAGGAGCTGGGCCTCGAGATGATGTCGTGGAGGGTGTATGAGAGACACTAGACATGATCCTGGCAGGATTTCCAGAGGATGAGTGGAGGGATGGGGCTTGGCATGATCTGGTAGGGCCAGTGGAGGGGAGGATTCAGGTGTGGGATGATCTAGCGGGGCCGGCGGAGAGGAGAGTTCGGGCTCGACATGATCTGGTGGGGCCAGCGGAGGTGGCGCCAGAGGAGCCCAGAGACCATGATGATTAAATGATCTTGTATCTGCCCCCAAATGCTGATGAGCATATGGGGAAGTAACTTTTTGTACGGCTTATGTATTTTTGTATATTGGGTGCTGAGGGCACCTATAACATGTTGACTATATGATTATATATATATATATATGTTTTGGTATATAGTCGTGTATGCACATGGATGCATTTATTGTCTATTTGTTTGCCCGTGGAGGCATGTATGATTTTCTGTATGCCCGTGGAGGCACATGTTATGCACGTGGATGCAACATTTTATTTTCTGTATATGCCCATAGAGGCACATATTATGCGCATGGATGTAGTTTTTTAATTTTGTATATGCCCGTGGAGGCACATGTTATGCACGTGGATGCATTTTGTAATTTTGTATATGCCCATGGAGGCACATGTTATGCACGTGGAAGCACCTTTTGTATTTACTACATGGTTGGATTGGTGTGCCAATCAAGAATGTTGTTGGCCATATGGTCTGCTACACTGTTGAGATTTCTTGGTACATGTGTGAATGAAATGGATTCAAATTGTCGAACCATTTGTTTAATGCGCAGGAATTTTCTGAAAAGACAGGGATCACGTACCTGGTAATCATTGTTGAGGTGGGAAACAAGGAGTTGTGAGTCCAAGAAAACGTTAAGGTGACTTATGCTCATTTGGAGAGCAGCAGCCAGGAGACCAGTCACGGCATCGTATTCAGCTTGGTTGTTGGTGGCGGCACCTATTGTTATGTGGAATTCTGCCCTACGGATAAGTCAAAATTCCCTTAGGCTAAAGTAGACTTTAACTAACTCTAGGCTAAGAACAGACAAAACAAATGCAACCTTGAATCCCTAGATCTAACAAACATCTCAGAATTAAAATGTTGGAGAGAATAGAAGGAGTTTAACTGACCTTATGTCCAAATGCTTGTCTTTGATATTTGCTCCAAGTTCCAAGACCTCACAAGTAAACCTGTTAACAATGGAACCAAAACACAAGCATGTACTATTCTCTAGCAATCTGAAAACATGAGTTATGATCTAAATCTGTGAGAGATACAAATCATATCATTAAAACAAAATTAACACAAATGATTTGGGAAAACAAGACAAGTTATTCCATTACCAACTTGAAGTCATGTACAATAGTTGCTTGATGTCCAAGCCAACTTCCAGCTCCAAGTGCTTCCTCTAGCTATCTCCACAAGGCTGCAAGATCATAGGTTTGATGCCCCAAAAGTCCTCCCTTTGGCCCATGGAAAGCTTCTCTCTTATAGCACATGGGAAGGCTAACCAACAAGAGAGAAGTGTGGATCTATGGAGGGTTTAGTGGATCAAGCCAGCTAAACAAAGAAGGAGTTAGGATCGAACCAAAGGTAGTAATCCCAACAAAATCTCCTCGAAGGTCGAAATCCCAAAATCCAAGGCAAAAAGGCTAATTTCAGACTACCGCGCCCCTATAACTGAGCATAACGCGGTAGTACCGCGCCCCAGAGAAGGAGCAACGCGCGGTAGTGCTAACTACCGCGCCCTCGTAGATGTGCAAGGAGCGGCAGTGCTCACAAACAGGGCTAAGTTGGGCTGGAAGATGGCAAAAAAAGGTTTTGCTTTCAGTATTCAGTCAATGGTTTTCACTCTGGATGTTCAGATGATCTTTAAGGGAAACTGTCGTTTAGGTCGGTAATGCAAGGATGCGACACTAATATGTAATGTGTAATATTGAGGTATAACAGATGCCCCCTAAAGTGTGAGGTCAGAAGAGACTGATGGCCGAAAGACTTTACAAATATGGTTCGGAGATAGCGTCGAGGAGAGCAACAAGGAGCTGAAACAGAAACAAAATGTCAGATATACCACCGAGGCGGGCATTCCCATGCTCGGAAACAAATGACTCAAAGCATGGCTGCCGACCAATACATTGCAGATCCATGAGTACTGAGATGATATAGACTGTAGACAAATCATGGCTACTATGAACAAGCGTAGATCCATGAGACAGTAATGACACAGCCACGACCAATACAATAAGTGGATCTGTGTGACAATACAAAGGACATCTCCATCGCAACCTGGACACAATCAAGATACAAAGGTGCGCCCAGGGTCTTCTACCCGATCGCAAACGATACGAATCTAGCCATGTGATTACAAGGTGTTGAAGTCGAACATGGTAGAAACCATTTGATTACCGGTCAATGATGTGAACCGTTAACAAATGCGAGGGAAATCACCAATGATGACGATGATCCCCAAGGTATCTATAGTACATCTCAACGAAATGCGAATAAAGGAGTTGATGTCGAGCATCCGAGAGATCATTCAATCAGAGGTCATTGGTGAAAACCTACTGTTGAATACGAGGAAACCTGCCATGGAGGCATGCAGGTACCAAGGTACTAGTGGTTGACTCCTAAGCCTAATTCCTGGATAGTGATTTGGTGTCGACAGGAGTAGACTCGTCGAAGGTGGGCCATGATGTTTCCCACATCATCGACACGAAATCAGAACGAGAGATAGTATGGACCGATGAAACAATGGAATATGTACTGACACAAAGGGAAGGTTTGACATTAAGTGGAGGTGGACTCAAGGTAATAACCCTTTGAACATATAACGGCATGAAACAGAGCTTGGCAGCAGGGATTACTTGAACAGACAGAACCACAGGAAGTGTGAACTCATAGCAATAATGAGGATGCATGATCATAATGATGACACTATCAGCAAGACTGACTACCCAAAACAGACAAGGTGAGGATGCATGCCATGTTCAAAGGTGATGACTCACAAGCTGCCAACAAGGTAAACTTGACTCATTTTCCCATTTTCCCCCGACATGATGGACGAGTACCTCTTTGTTTTTTAACGAGCTTGAGGAGGATAACAGATGCTCGATATAGCTCATCTCATAGATGAGTCCAATCTCACATGTTTTTCGAACCTGAGAAAGGAGGGGTTCGTCCCAAAGTGGGTCCTTCGATGTTTGATTTTACGAGTCCAAGGAAGGAAAACTCGATTGTCATTTCATGTTTAGAGAGTCTGAAAAGAACTAAAGAAGACTCCAACGGTCCTTTTTCGTAAGGTTAGCCTCATCGCCCGAAAAAGGGTAAAACAACGCGGGAGAGGACTCTTCCAGTCATGATTGGCTGGAGTATTCCTTTTTCGTAAGTAGTGCCCCCTAGTCCGAAAAAGGGGTAAACTATCACTAGGGAGATGATCATTCAAATCCTTTTACAAGCGTGAATGAATCAATTTCGCTTGGCAATCTTTTCAATTTTAGGGAGTCTGAAAAGAGCTTAACTATGGACTCCATGTACAACTTTGTCATGGTTGATGACCGAGTACGACAAAGGGGAAGTAAACTCGGCACAGTTCCTTTTCCGTAAATAGTCTAGCGAGGCCGGATAAAGTGATAAACCTATACTCGTTAGACACACCTTTTTACTCCAATTTGTTTAACGAGCACGATAATGGTATCAAAAGCACTCGGAATCTTTTTCATGTTTGGATCCAGAGCACGAAAAAGGAAAAAGTAAGCTCAAACCACTTTTCATGTTTTTAACCAGAGCACGAAAAAAGTGAAAAGTAAGCTCAAACACCATCTTACTGTTTTTAACGAGCTCAAAGATAGGTTGGAAGAATGCTCATGATGTCTGCTTCATTTTTTAACGAGCTTGTAACAGAAAATGAACTATGCTCAAGATAATTTTCATGGTTTAATGAGCTCGAAACCTAAAAAGGAAAGTATGCTCGAAAATGTTCCCAATGGTGAACTTCTTCCCGTCATGAAATCCAAAGGTTGGTACATGCCCCCAGCATGATTGCTAGAAGTAAGTGACTTAGCTCCAACGTGGTGTGGAGAGGCGATCGAGTTGACTTCAACGTAACTTCCAGAGGTTGAAGACATGCCCCCAAGCTTCATTTCATTCGCCTAAGGTATAGGCAAGTGAAAAGAAGGTTCAGGTACTAAGTCTACGAGGAGACTCGACTCAAAGGGAAAGGATATGTTTCATTTTTTAACGAGCTTGACACAGGAGTAGAACTTTGCTCAAAATACTGGTTTCATTTTTTAATGAGCTTGAAGCCAAAGGTAAACTTTGCTCACGATTAAGGCCCATTGATGGGTTCCCTCCCAACATGATGATCAGAGGTTGGTAAATGCCCCCAGCATGATTGCTAATGGCTAAACATGCCCCCCAAGCTTCGTTTCGTCTGACTACTCTTCTTCCTTACCCAAAAATCCTGGCTACTAATCCGAATGTGTTCACCAGGGGGGTAGGGAGAACCAGGACTTAGTGACCTAGGAAGATGAAAAGAAGGTTCAAATCCTAACTCTAGCGAGAGACTCAAACAAATGGAAGGGAGATCTATTTCATTTTTACACAAGCTTGAAAAATAGATAATAACAATGCTTGAAAGGGTCCTTTTTATTTTTTAATGAGCTTAAAACAGAAAGAAATTATGCTCGAAGGTAGTTTCATTTTTACGCAAGCTTGAAACCGAACGTAAACTATGCTTGGGATTTGGTTTCATTTTTACACAAGCTTAAAACCAAAAGTAAACTGTGCTTGAGGGTAGTTTCATTTTTACGCAAGCTTGAAACCGAACGTAAACTATGCTTGGGATTGGTTTCGTTTTTACGCAAGCTCAAAACCAACGGTAAACTGTGCTTGAGGGTCGGTTTCATTTTTTAACGAGCTTGAAACAAAGAATAAACTATGCTCGTAGGAATCTATTTCATTTTTTAACGAGCTTGACATAGAAAGGGAACCATGCTCATAGTGATGGTTGGTTTCATTTTTACACAAGCTTAAAACCAAAAGTAAACTATGCTTGGGATGATGGTTGGTTTCATTTTTACACAAGCTTAAAACCAAAGGTAAACTATGCTTGGAATGATGGTTTCATTTTTTAACGAGCTTGACACCAGAATAGAACTTTGCTCCAAGTGATGGTTGGTTTCATTTTTACACAAGCTTAAAACCAAAAGTAAACTATGCTTGGGATGATGGTTTCATTTTTTAACGAGCTTGACACCAGAATAGAACTTTGCTCCAAGTGATGGTTGGTTTCATTTTTACACAAGCTTAAAACCAAAAGTAAACTATGCTTGGGATGATGGTTTCATTTTTTAACGAGCTTGACACCAGAATAGAACTTTGCTCCAAGTAACCCCCCCCCTAGGGGGAAGAAACCACTAAAACATGTGGAACATTTAGGGAAGTCTGGTGACTAGGAGTCATGCGATGAGTGGGTGTCACAAAGGAAAGCTGATCGATGGTCACAACATTCCCATGATGGGGAAAATACATCACTCGGAAGAGTGAGGACACTACAGCCTTCATGGCATGGACGTAATCGCGTCCAAGGAGTAGATTAAAATCTAAGGGACCTTGGATGACCATGACATCAATACAGACAGTTTTCCCTCCCAAAGTGATAGGTAACTGAGGAAGGGACCCTAAAGGTCCAGTAGGCCTTCTGTTGAAAGCCAGTATCTGATCAGTGACGGGCACAAGCCGAGGAGAACCTAAGGCTTGCCAAGCAGTTGAGGATAGAATACTAACAGAAGCTCCTTCATCAACTATCGTACGAAAAATTTCTTTATCGGAAACTCCTACAGATATTTGAAAAGGAACACTCGAAGGAAGACGAGATTCTGTTAGACCATTCCAATCAAAGGAAATAACCTCAGTGCTTGGAGGGGGTCTCGCGGAAACGGACAGGGTTTCCCCTTGCCGAGGACATTCTGAACCGATAAGGAAAACATCAGTGGTTTCCAATTCACTCTCTCTTGGAAGATAAGAATGAGACAAAGATTGTGTCAAGGTGACTGCTTCAGTCTGGACTTTCTCCGATGAAAGAGCGGGATCAAGTGGGGATGACAGCGACTCAATCACTTCACTCTCGGAAGGGAGAGTGGGATCAATTGCAGATGAAACTGAATTGATCACTTGGTCAACCAGCGGGGGGTCGAGGGATAGTTTACCATGGTCTGTTGGAGGCACCAGTTGAGAACTAGTAATATCTTCATACTGACAACACAATTTATTTCACACCTCGGCATTTTTTGACCCCTTTTTCTCCGTCTTCATTTGGGAAAACAAGACAAGTTATTCCATTACAACTTGAAGACTCCACTGGTCATACCTCTATATTTCACGGTGTCGCATCCCCATCATAACACATTTCGACGACACTTCCCCTACTATTTTGAACCTTCCAGAAGAGACAGATGATGAGTCAACCTTGAAGGTAAATCCACCCTGCCAAGTTTTGACCCACCTTGGACTTTATTTCCATACACTACCGCGCCCGTACAGCTTGGTAATGGAATAAGTGGACTTTATTCCATTACCACTTGTTGGCAGCTTGTGAGTCGTCACCTTTGAACATGGCATGCATCCTCACCTTGTCTGTTTTGGGTAGTCAGTCTTGCTGATAGTGTCATCATTATGATCATGCGTCCTCATTATTGCTATGAGTTCACACTTCCTGCGGTTCTGTCTGTTCAATTAATCCCTGCTGCCAAGCTCTGTTTCATGCCGTTATATGTTCAAAGGGTTATTACCTTGAGTCCACCTCCACTTCATGTCAAACCTTCCCTTTGTGTCAGTACATATTCTATTGTTTCATCGGTCCATACTATCTCTCGTTCTGATTTCGTGTTGATGATGTGGGAATCATTATGGCCCACCTTCGACGAGTCTATTCCTGTCGACACCAAATCACTATCCAGGAATTAGGCTTAGGAGTCAACCACTAGTACCTTGGTACCTGCATGCCTCAATGGCAGGTTTCCTCGTATTCAACAGTAGGTTTTCATCAATGGCCTCTGATTGAATGATCTCTCGGATGCTCGACATCAACTCCTTTATTCGCATTTCGTTGAGATGTACTATAGATACCTTGGGGATCATTGTCATTATTGGTGATTTCCCTCGCATTTGTTAACGGTTCACATCATTGACCGGTAATCAAATGGTTTCTACCATGTTCGACTTCAACACCTTGTAATCACATGGCTAGATTCGTATCTTTTGCGATCGGGTAGAAGACCCTGGGCGCACCTCTACATTTTGATTGCGTCCAGGTTGCGATGGAGATGTCATTTGTATTGTCACACAGATCCACTTATTGTATTGGTCGTGGCTGTGTCATTATTGTCTCATGGATCTACGCTTGTTCATAGTAGCCATGATTTGTCTACAGTATATATCATCTCAGTACTCATGGATCTGCAATGTATTGGTCGGCAGCCATGCTTTGAGTCATTTGTTTCCGAGCATGGGAATGCCCGCCTCGATGGTATATCTGACATTTTGTTTCTGTTTCAGCTCCTTGTTGCTCCCCTCGATGCTATCTCCGACCCATATTTGTAAAGTCTTTCGGCCATCAGTCTCTTCTGACCTCACACTTTAGGGGGCATCTGTTATACCTCAATATTACACATTTCGTATTAGTGTCGCATCCTTGCATTACCGACCTAAATGACAGTTTCCCTTAAAGATCATCTGAACATCCAGAGTGAAAACCATTGACTGAATACTGAAAGCAAAACCTTTTTCTGCCATCTGCCAACCCAACTTAGCCCTGTTTGTGAGCACTGCCGCTCCTTGCACATCTACAAGGGCGCGGTAGTTAGCACTACCGCGCGTTGCTCCTTCTCTGGGGCGCGGTACTACCGCGTTATGCTCAGTTATAGGGGCGCGGTAGTCTGAAATTAGCCTTTTTGCCTTGGATTTTGGGATTTCGACCTTCGAGGAGATTTTGTTGGGATTACTACCTTTGGTTCGATCCTAACTCCTTCTTTGTTTAGCTGGCCTGATCCACTAAACCCTCCATAGATCCACATTTCTCTCTTGTTGGTTATCCTTCCCATATGCTCAGATCAGTAAGTCCTCTGGGTTGGCGAACCCTTGAAAAAGTCAAGATCTTTTCTCAAAATTCCGCCTCTTTCCCTGTTCACACAGTGCCGCGCCCTCATAACCATTTACAGCGCGGTACTTACACAGTGCCGCGACCTAGGCCTTAATACCAGAGCGACAGTTGCACAGTGTCGCGCTTCAGTCAGGCTATAGACCGCGGTAGTTCCTGGAAAGTGTGTTTATTTGGTTTGTTTGGTTATTTTTGGGTCTTTTCGAGATTTGGATCCATGTTGGCCCTTTGAGTCAATACTAGTGTTTTGCTTGCATTTCTAAGCGAAATGGGTTCTATTTTTGAAAAAAAATTCCCCCTCATGGGGGGGCCATGAATCGTGCATCCTTTAGTCGTTTTGACCCATATTAAGGTTTTGAGATCATTTTTTTTCGGTTTGGTGTGCTTGGCGTGTTTGGATTGCTTGGCATCTTATTTCCTTTGCATCCTATCTAATGATTGTTTGAAAAGATTGATTCCTTACCTCTACTTTAGTTCAAAGAGAAGCTTGATTTTGTCGTTTTTTTTTTACCATATTCATGAAATTGAAACACTAAAGTATTCTTCTTGCCTTAATTTAATCATTTGATATTTTTGGTATTACATTCATGAAAAGAAGAAATACTTGTTTCATATTTATGTGCATTTGAGTTAGACAAAATTATTAGATTCTTCTCTTTGTCTTGCATTTGATTGGAAGCATTTGTAGAATCTTTCTTTCCATAGCTTGGATGTGTCTTTTTCAAGTGTAAAAAGATAGGAAATGAATTAGAATCATTACGTTTGGTGTTCATATGAAGAAATTTTTCATTACTTTGGGTTAGTTTTGGGTACATATTTTACTTCTTTCTATCATTTTGAAAAGAAATAAAATTGCATGTGCATTGGGTTGTGCATATTGGGAACGGAAAGAATTCTTCCTTACTTTAGCTAGTGTTCATCGAAGAGAAAGGCTCATTTCGATTCATCTTCATTTGCATGGTTTGGGTCGTCATAACACCATCAAGTTGCACTTCCATAACCCGATTGAGTAAGACAGCCACTAAAATTAATCTCCCTAATTAAACCAACTTTAACCTCACTTGAGGAAATCAAAAGAATTTGGTAGTTAGGTAGGACACCGGGGATAGGCATCAAAATAATTCCCCCTTGTCATTTTCATCTGAGACATAGTCGTTGTCTTTAGGGAACTAAAATCCTCTAGTATTTATTGACACGGTCACAGCTAGTTTGTGGAGGGGCCTCCTGACTGTTTCCAACTTTCAGGGGTTAAACGGCCGCGAGATTGAGAACCGGACGGACTCTGTGGAATACCGCACTCCACTTAGCCCTAAGGCAACATCGATCGCTGTCTTCTTCGGAAGGCTGAAGTGCCCAAAACCTTTTCCGACGTGTCATGAACGAGGTAGCTTAGTATCTATTCTACTAGGGCTCTTTTACCCAGGATCCCTTTCGGTAGAGGGATATCCTTCTTATATTGGTCTCTCATGTTGTATTGTTCGACTTGGATTTCATCACCTTGCGAAGGATACAATTTGTTGAGGTCTCCAGCTCTTAGTTAGGAGGTTTTGCTTGCCGTTAGCATCGGCACAATATGAAGAAACCCTGATAGTTTTCCCAGTGGAGTCTCCGTTAGCATCGGCCGTTAGTCGTCTAAATTGTGCAGCTTGGTCGTCACCTTTGACAGGGCTCTGATAGGGCTCTGTGTTTTTAATATCTTCAATAATACTGATAGTTTTCCCAGTGGAGTCGCCATTCTTGTTATGTGGAATTCTGCCCTACGGATAAGTCAAAATTCCCTTAGGCTAAAGTAGACTTTAACTAACTCTAGGCTAAGAACAGACAAAACAAATGCAACCTTGAATCCCTAGATCTAACAAACATCTCAGAATTAAAATGTTGGAGAGAATAGAAGGAGTTTAACTGACCTTATGTCCAAATGCTTGTCTTTGATATTTGCTCCAAGTTCCAAGACCTCACAAGTAAACCTGTTAACAATGGAACCAAAACACAAGCATGTACTATTCTCTAGCAATCTGAAAACATGAGTTATGATCTAAATCTGTGAGAGATACAAATCATATCATTAAAACAAAATTAACACAAATGATTTGGGAAAACAAGACAAGTTATTCCATTACCAACTTGAAGTCATGTACAATAGTTGCTTGATGTCCAAGCCAACTTCCAGCTCCAAGTGCTTCCTCTAGCTATCTCCACAAGGCTGCAAGATCATAGGTTTGATGCCCCAAAAGTCCTCCCTTTGGCCCATGGAAAGCTTCTCTCTTATAGCACATGGGAAGGCTAACCAACAAGAGAGAAGTGTGGATCTATGGAGGGTTTAGTGGATCAAGCCAGCTAAACAAAGAAGGAGTTAGGATCGAACCAAAGGTAGTAATCCCAACAAAATCTCCTCGAAGGTCGAAATCCCAAAATCCAAGGCAAAAAGGCTAATTTCAGACTACCGCGCCCCTATAACTGAGCATAACGCGGTAGTACCGCGCCCCAGAGAAGGAGCAACGCGCGGTAGTGCTAACTACCGCGCCCTCGTAGATGTGCAAGGAGCGGCAGTGCTCACAAACAGGGCTAAGTTGGGCTGGAAGATGGCAAAAAAAGGTTTTGCTTTTAGTATTCAGTCAATGGTTTTCACTCTGGATGTTCAGATGATCTTTAAGGGAAACTGTCGTTTAGGTCGGTAATGCAAGGATGCGACACTAATATGTAATGTGTAATATTGAGGTATAACACCTATGCACACTCCATCGATGTGGATCAACTCATGTGAAGGGGAATATATTACCCAAGCTGCGGAGGCGAGATTGGGGGACCAACGGCTTGCACCATCAGTGAAACCAACGTGGAAAAGTGGAACAGGATCCATCTGTGTTCATGCAGGAAAAACAAAATTTTAGGTTTTTGTATTTTTTGTAAAAAACAAAATAAGACTGTACAATTATGGAGGGTGGTGTCCATCAGATTTTCTATGGGTAAAATCGCTTGAGGTACAACCCATTGCGTGGGTTGCGTAGGGGGTTGCCTTCTGAATCGGTCAGAATGTATGCCCCATGTCCGAGGCAAGTATGTATAATATATGGGCCTTGCCACATGGACACAAACTTTCCTTTTCCGGTTTTGTCATGAGCTTGATCATAGGCGAGGACAAGGTCCCCTTCAGTAAAGGTTCTTGGGTGGACATGTTTGTCGTAACTCAGTTTGGATCGGTTCTTGGCTACTTCCATGGTTTGGAGGGCTGTGCGTCGATCTTCATCGCCTTGCTCCAGAAGTAGTAAGCATTGCTCAATTGGGGAAGTGTTCGGTAGGATTTCAACGGCCATATGTAGGGCTGGAATCTAGCACTCAATGGGGAGGATGGATTCGACACCGTGATCTAGATAGAAAGGGGTAAAACCAGTGGCGTTTTTGGTTGATGTGCGGTATGCCCATAGTGATGGGAAGAGCATGTGATGCCAATTTGATTTGTGTTTGTCAACAGTGCACTGGAGGATGGTCTTCAAAATTTTGTTAATTGCTTCGACTTGGCCATTCCCTTGGGGGTAGTAGGCGGAGGAGAAATGGTGTTCAAATTTCAGTAGGGTTGATAATTCTCTCCAAACGGCATCTTCAAAGTGAGAGCCGTGGTCTAAGATGAGTTGCTTTGGTACTCCAAAACGAGCGATAACATGGTTCAGGAAAAAGCATGCTGCGGTGTCGGCTCTGCAATTGTAAGTTGGCATGGCTTCCGCACATTTGGTGAAATAATCTACGGGCACAATGATTTTTTTATGACCGTCGGCTAATGTGGGAATGCAATCTAGGAAGTTGATGGCCCATTTGCAGAATGGTCCGACAGTGACGACTGGATGAAGGGGGGCGGGTGGGGTGCTTGCCTTGGGGGCAAAAAGTTGGTAGTTTTGACAATGTTTGACTGTGGTGATGCAATCAGTAAATAATGAGGGCCAAAAGTAACCTGCACGGATGATCTTTTGGGCGGTGGCCATGCCAGAGAAATGGCCTCTGCAGGCACTGCTATGGCAGTCATTAAGGACTTGTTTTACTTCATCATGAGATAGGTAGCGTCGTAAGATGGTATCGATGCCACGTCAATAAAGTACATCGCCTAATAGGAGATATTGGGGGGCGTGGTGTCCTATACGACGGCGTCCGTCACGATTGATGTTGGGTTGAAATTTTTGTGTGCGGAGGTAGATTAAGATGTCGCCATACCATGGGTTGTTAGAGGAAATGATGAAAATGTGGTCGTCAATGAGGTCCATTTGGATAGCAGGTGATGACGAAGAGGATGGGAGATCTGTGATGAGTTGAGCGAGTGCTAGGGCCTTGGTGCTCTTTGGGGTTTTGAAAGTTAGATCGTATTCTTGCAGGATAATCACCCATTTAGCTACGTGACCTTGAAGGAGGCGACGTGTCAAGAGGTAAACCATTGGATTGGAATTGGCTACAACCGTGGTGTGGCTGAGAAGAATGTAATGTCGCAGCTTTTGTACTGAAAAGATGACGGCGAGGGCCATCTTCTCTTCATGTGGGTAGCGGAGGGGTGGGCCTGACAAGGTCTAGCTCACATAGTAGATGACATGCTCTTGGTGACAGTATCTTCTTGGACAAGAACTCCAGATACGGCATATTCGGATGCTGAAACATAGAGGGTGAAATCTTTTGTGAAATCTGGAGGAGAGACCAACGGGGCGTTCGTGAGTTCTTTCTTTAAGTCAGTGAAAGCTGATTCTGCTTGTTGGTCCCATATGAAACGGGTATGCAGGCGTAGTAGTCGAAGGAAACCATGGACCATCGTGGCATAGTCAAGGACAAAGCGGCAGAGGAAGTTGGACCTCCCTTGAAGGCTTTGAAGTTGTCTTAATTTACGGGGTGATGGTAAGTCTACAATGGCTTGGACTTTCAAGGGGTCTATAGTGATGCCTTTTTCTGAAATGACAAACCCCAGCAGGCGACCTGCTGTAACGCAAAAGACACACTTGAGTGGGTTCAAGCGGATGTTGTATTTTTGACAACGCAAGAAAACTTGTCGAAGGTCGTCTACATGGTCAGATCGTTTCTTAGATCGAGCGGTGAGGTCGTCTAGATAAACTTTTATGATTCTATGTAGATCGTGGAAGCAATAAGTCATGGTGCATTGAAAAGTGGCTCCATCATTCTTGAGACTGAAAGGCATGACGCGATAGGCAAAGGTGCCCCATGGGGTAGTGAAATCTGTCTTGTATTGATCTTCTTTACGGATTTTGATTTGGTTATATCCGGAGAAACCATCCATAAAAGAAAGAACCTCATGCCCCGCACATTGATCAGTTAGTTGGTCAATGAATGGTGTGGGGAAGTTGTCTTTGGGACAAGTGAGGTTGAGGTCTCGAAAATCAGTACAAACACGTATGGTGCCCACTTTCTTGTTTACTGGAACTGGGTTTGAAACCCAGGTGGTGTAGGCAATAGGATATATGAATCTTGCTTTTTGGAGTTTCTCAATCTCAGCCTTAACAACTGGGAGCTTAGACGGGTGAATTGGGCGTTGTTTTTGTTGGATAGGAGGCACATGGGACCAAGTGTCGATGTGATTTTCCACAATGTTGGGATAGAGACCAAGCATCTCGGTGTAAGACCAGGCGAAGACATCACGAAACTCTTGGAAGATTTTCTTATATGCTTTAGTCTCCGCTTGAGTGCATGACGCGCCTAGCGAGATGAGCTCAGGTTTTCCAGGTGTGGTGGAAATGTCAATTTGTATAATAGGGGAAATGTTGGACATATTCCCCTCTTCAAAGGCATCTGGTGCTGGGATGGGGTCTTTTAACCAATCAACCTTAGTTGGTAGAAAATCTTTTGATTCGACTGATAGTTGGTTTTCCACGGTGGATGTAGATGCCTCAGGGAGGAAGTATGATTGATGGTGTATATCGTCCCAAGGGTAGTCCGGTGTAGTGAGTTTTTCTAGAATTTGCTCATCAGTACGAAAGTAATCAGACCATAAATCAATGGGTTCAGGTTTGTATGTGGTTGAAATCATATAGATGGTATTGATTTCTTCCAAAGAAGATGATTTCGGAGGGTAGATCTCCTCGATGAGGGGAGGAGATATCTCTAAGTCGGAATTGTTCATCTCGTATAAGGCTTCTCTATAATCTGGGAGATTAGGGCAGTAGTGTGAATAATGGCCATAAATGCCGCATATCGCACAAGGGTGGTTAGTGCGAAGCGTTTTGTCGCGAGTTTGAGGAGGTGGCTCAAGTCTTATCACTGGAATTCCGGTGTCATCATCGAACATATTCATGTGTTCTTGGAGTGCAGGTAATTGTGGACATTGATGAGTGGCATGGCCTACATCGTCACACAACGAGCATTTAGGGGGACTGTGAATAGTTGGGGGGTTCTTGGCTACCTTGGGGGTTGCTGGGGGGGTGCGAGTTATGGGTCCGGTGTTATAAGTTTGTGGGCCTCTGCCTCCTGTATTTCATAACAGAGGTGGGGCGTTTCTAGACGTTGATGCTGTAGTCACTATTGGGGGTGGTCTTTTTTGCAAATGAGTGACAGGAGGGGGTGGGTGGTTGGTAGTAGGTATAGGTTGTACCGGTTGTAAGATAATAGTCGGAGTCGGCGGGGGGCTCGGAGCAGGTAAGTACCATACAAGTATCCCTAATGTTAAACCAGGAAGGTTGAGTGTAGCCATTACTGGCGAACTGACAACTCCGGAAAATGGGAACAAGAATGGGATAATATGAATTGGTGTTGTTCCAATATGAGTAGGCATTATGGGTGTTTGTGGTACTGACGAGGGCTGCTGTGTGGTGTGCGACAGGTGCACAAATCAGATGTTTTTGTTATCATTAAAGGTGGTGGGATCGATGGAAATGTGGAAGTCATAGGTGACTCGATGTAGATTCTAGGACCAATTGACGAGACAAATGATGTCGATGCAGTTTGAACGGTTTGTTCAATCATTGGTTGCACATTTTGAGGGGCTGTAGGGGCGTTAGGATCATAATATGTGAGTTGATCAATCTTGATAATGCATCCTTCATGTGGGAACATCATGAGGCGGAACACAGATGAAGCGACGGCTTTCATTTTGTACATATAGCTACGTCCAAGAAGGAGGTTGTAGTCGAGATGGGCATTGATCACTTCGATGTTGATGAGAACTAATTTGCCGCCTAGTTCTTCGGGTACGTACGCTAAGAGGCCTTGTGGTTGAGCTGAGCACCCGTCATAAGCTCGTAATGCTGTGGTGGATGGTTGTAAAGCGGGGAGCCAAGTTTTTGCCACACAAGAGTGGACATAACGCAGGTTGAAGCTCCTTCATCGATGATGCATCGATGCACAACAAAGTTTCGAATGTTTATTGATACTTGGAAGGCCAAATTTGATGGCAATCGAGGTTCGGCTTGGTCTAAGTCGAAAGCCATCATGTGTGTATTTTCAGGGTCTACTCCTCCAATGGCGGATAGTAGTAGTTTTCGTTGTGCAGGGCATGTTTTCAATACCTCTAAAGCAGACATAGCAGTGGGGGATTGTGTTAAATCTTCCACGACGTTATAATTGGATGATGCGCGAGCATTAGGATTGTTGTTAATCCTTCGTAAAGGGATGCAAGGGAATTTAGGTCCTCCGTCCAATGACATATTTGGTATGCATAGTGGTTGATCTGGTGGAAGGGAGGTGGATGCGTCAGTGGGAGGAGTTTCTGGGGGTGGGCCGTACTGATTCCTATGAGTCTTGAGGTTGATGTCATTGGATGACATCATTAATAAATGGTGTGTGCTTGAATCCGTATACTGATAATCAGTAGCGGCATAGGTGATTTGCTGCTGAGGTACAGCGGATCCTTGTGGGGGATCCATCGGGTGAGCATTTACTACTCCCTAGTTTGGAAATGGGTTTTACAATTTCATGGGTTGCAGTTGATTAAGTGGAGCTGGCTGTCTAGCGTGGCCCTGGCGTTGGGTGTTGTTATCCCAAAGCTTACGTGCTTTCTCTAAATGGGGGCAGCTGTGAGTGTAGTGTCCATAGACTCCACATATAGAACATGGATGGTTTGTTCTTAGGTTATTGTTTTTCGCCTGCTTGGGGTGACGATCAGGATTCTGGTTTGGGGGAGCAGCGTTGTTATTATTTGGAGGATTGGGTGGTGGTGGACCTTGATTATGTTGTTGGTTGTTGTCGCGGTTACGTCCTCTTCCGCGGTGTTGTTGTACGCCCTGGTTGCGTTGGTTGTTTTGGTGTTGGGGTTGATTGTGTTGTGTGTACACTTTCCCTTGAGTAGTGGGAGGATTTTGGGGTGATGCAGGTGTGGGAGGCGGTGGATAATAAGATGGTGGGGTTGGAGGAGGTCCAATTGCCTGCTGGGGTTGTTGGTAACCCTGAGCTATTGGAAGTGTTGGGTTAGTTGGTGTAGCTTGCTGGGGGTAATACATTGGTTGGGCCGGTAAATGAATTGGGTTCTGGGTGGCCTGTTGATTATAGCATGTGGGTGGTACATATGTCGATGGCACTTTCCCATAGCAATGTTGTGGACAAGAGGGTCCATGAGTGTGATGAGTCTGATTCATTGGAGCATACGAAGTTGTCGCTCCAAAATTAGATGTAACCCTAGAAAGGTCTGGGGCATTTATGGTGCTCACCATGCTAAAAGGTTTATTTTGTGTCGTGACTTGGACGATAATACTATCAGCGGCATGTGATGCCCCCAGAGCATCACCGCGTGAAGAATCACCTTGTGGGGCGTCTGGTATGATGGTGTAGAGATAGCCTGACTGGGCATAAATCAGGTCAAACTGTTGAGATTTTAAGATAGCTTCTTCTTCTGACTGGGATCATTCAGAAGCTACGTCTTTGGCTATGAGGGGTAGGAGTGATTTAAGAAACCAATCCAAAAATATACGGTCATCCAGTTTTATCTTGCAGAGGATACAACGCTTGCGCCACTCATGGATATGGTCTGTGATGTGGGTAGCTATGTTTTGTCTGCAAGACAACAATATTTCAACTCCTGCATCATAGCGTACAGGTAGCCAAAAAAACTAAAGGAAAGTGGAGGCGAGGGACGTAAATGTATGGTGGGTCCCATGTGGTTGTTCAATGTACCACTTAGCTGCAGATCCATTGAACGTTCGTTGCAACAGTCTTAGTCTAGTGGAGTCATCCACTATGGAGTTAGATGAATACCATAGGTGAAATGACATTATGTGGTTTTGGGGATCCTCTCCAGGTTTTCCTTCAAACTTGGTGATGTCTGAGGGGAGCTTTGTAGGAATGGGTGGCCATGTAGGGTTGTGCCTGATAGGATCGTTGGTTAACCTGGCTAGGTCTGGTAAGTTCAGACTAGCCATGTATGGTAAACTAGCAGATGGGTGTGGCGTAGTGACTGGGACATAACTGTTAATGGTGGCATTAGGTAGTGGTCCAGTGGCCCCTAAGGGTATGCTAGGTATTGAAGGTATGTGTCCTCCAACCGTTGTGGTGTGGGATGGTCCAGTGCTCTCAAGTGCAACATGGGTTGCAGAGGGGTTAGGAATAGTGCCAGGAATTCCTGGGATCTGGGTTGTGGTAATGAGAGGGGGTGTGATTCCTATGTTGGGCATACCCATAATAGGAGGTAGTCATGTGTTGGGCATACCTAAAGGTGGAGTGGCCCCTATATTAGGCATGCCTAAAGGGGTTGTTGTTACCATGGGTGGCACAGTAGTAGAAGGGTCTGTCAATCTCTCTCCAATAACACTGGTGAAGAGTGGGTCGTATTGTGATCCAGCCATGGGGTTGGTTGGTGATGTTTCAGTAGGGTTTTCAGATTCAGCCTCAGAATCAGATGTGAAGTGAGGCGTGTCAGAATCGGATGACTGTGTTCTTGGTCGATGATGTGTCGAGTCAAGGGATAAGGCTCTACGTCTATGATGTGTAGAGCCAAGTGTACCGAACTGAGGGGGTTCACCTTGAAGACGGCGAGATCGTCTTAAATTTTCAATGGTGAGAAATATTTAAAAATTTCAGTGTAAGGTGGTGATGTAAAAAACTCAAAACCCTAGTGCAACAATGAGTGCAAGAGGGAAGTGAAAAAATAAAGGCTCTCAGGCCAATAACCAACCTCAAAAAGTACTTATTATAGCAGCTTTGCTATAATAAGTGGAGGGATGCAACAAAATTGGTCAGAATACCAAAAGTCAAATAGTTCCTAGAAAAAAGTGGTGTTACTAGACCAAAGGTGGGTATTGTATCATGCAAACACCTAACTAGAAGTATTGTGATTCAACAAACGATATCCTCTGCAAGGTGATGAATTCCAAGTCAGACAATATAGAGTGTTGAATCAATGGCTATATATCCCCCTACCGAGAGGGACACCGGGTAGACAATCCTAAAGAGTGGCAACTAGGATACCCCGTTCATGACACGTTCGGTTGGGTGAATCTGCAGTTTGGTTCTATCGCCGATGTACCCCCATTCAGGTGTACACCGAGAACTTTGAAAGGTATCCTTCGATTACTGAATGGATTGCGGTATTCCACTCAGACTTCCGAAACTAGTCTGGCTACTTCAAACCTCCTAAGGGAGAGGCCTTCCCTATAAATTGGTTGATAGCCGTGTCAAAATTATAAGGGATTTTTGGACCCTAAAGACAACCACTATGTCTCAAATGTAAACAATTGAGGGGTGTTATTGATACACCTATCCCCTCAATTCTACCTAACTACAAGATTCTTTTAAGTGCTCCCCAAGTGGGGTTAAAAGTTTGTTGAGTTAAGGTAAATTTTAAGGCTCAGTTTAAATTATGTGGCAGAGTGGGTGCAAGTGTGATATTTAAACTAAAATTGATTTGCCTCGCTTCCAATTTTGCAAAAAATAAAGGCATTTTTTTTTTTGAAATGTAAATGCTTGAAAAAACTATTCAAAAATAATGGATCTTTGAAATAATTTAAAGGGAAGCAAATAACATAAATATTTCAAGAAATAAATGGATCTTTTAGAAAATTGCTTGGGCAAACTATTGAGCATATAAAGAGTAAGACCTTTGATCTAAATAAAATGCAGAAAATTCTTTCTTTCAATTACTGAAAATTTTTGAAAAGACTTTTAAATGGAGCATATATAAATACAAAAAGATTTAGAATGGCTGTAAAAATGCAGAAAAAAAAATAATGCTGTAAAAGAGGCTAAATGGGCAAAAAATACAGCAATTTTTTTTTTTTTTAAATTGGCCGAATTCAAAATAACTGCATCACGGGTTTTGGGGAAATAGCCATGATGTGCAGCGCGGGTTTCAGCCGTGCAGTCGCGATGTGCAGTGCGGAAAATGGCCGCGAAGCTGCAATGTGCAGCATGGATTTCGGTCACACAGTCGCGATGTGCAGCACGGAAAATGTCCGCGAAGCCGCGATGTGCAGCACGTAAAATGGCCGTGAAGCCACAGCGCGCTGCGCGGAAAAAGGCCACGAGGTCGAGATGAGCCGCACGACTGTTGGGCGAAAAGTCGTGAGGCGAAAGCCGAAAACGGACGCCGAAAAATGAACCCGAAAATGGAAATTTCAGGCTGTTAATGGCAATAGAAAGGGCCAAGATCTAGAACAGCAATGGATCTACTGTCTAGGATGGCAGATCTATGAATTAAAATGATTAAAACTAACAAAAACTAAGATCTAAAGCAAAAAACTGAGATCTAAGAATTCGAAGCCAGCGGAGTCGCCAAAAACTGTTGGCTTGGTTTTGCAACCAAGCTTTGTGCAATGGGCACCTATCAACAATGTGATAGCAGTTTCAATATAGAAATAAAAAACGATTATGAATTAAATCTAAATCTAAACTAACATGTGCATATAACAAATAAATTTAAAAATGATTCATGGAAAGAACAAGAAATAAAAGAATAGATTTTTTGTATTAAGATACCTCAAATGGTGAGGATTTGTGTTGAGCAACTCCAAGGGTGAGTAGCTCCAAGCTCCAATGGTCTCTTCTCCAAGATGCTGAAAATGGCCAAAAGTCTCATGAGAGATTTTGACAGCCTGAGGATAGGATGATGGATGGATGGAAAGTGAGGAGCCCCTACCACCTTTTTATAGTTTTTGGTGGTGGGGAATACCATTATGGTTTTGAGGAAACCAATGGTATTGACCAACATGGTTTAGGTACCTTTTTCCCTCCTTTTTTATTTTTTGAATATTTTTAATATTTTTTATTCCCTTTTTAATATTTTTGGGAATTTTGGACCATTTTTTAGGGTTTTTTATGCTTTTTGAGGAAAAATATTCATTTTGAGGAGAAAAAAGGGGTGTATTATGGTCTTTTGGTGACCTTTTGATGGCTTTAGAGGCTCAAATGGTGGAAAAGTGGACAAATGGGTCATGTGAATAAGGAAATGAGCTAATGAGCACTTTTTGGGTGTTAACAGGTTGATTATGCATTTCATTCAGAATTATCAGCTTTATTTCTGCTATATTTGGTACATATAATTTTTTTTTGAACCATAACAAGCCCTCCTTGTCCACCTTGAATTATGTCCCATTCCCATTTATCTCCTTTTTGAGCAATCTGCCTACTGAATTTGCATATGCATCATCGTTCAAGCTTGTGGCTTTAATTATGCTCTTTAGATCACTCTCTGGGTGGCTTATAATTATTTCATCAAGTTCATGAGTCCTTCGAATGAGTGCATCAACCACTTTGTTTTCTTTACCCTTGATGTGCCTGACCTCGAAATTGAACTCACTCAAGAAGACTAGCCACCTTGTTTGGTGTGCGTTGAGTCCGGGTTGGGTGAATAAAATATTTATGCTGGTATTGTTTGTCAATAATAAAAACCTTTTTCCCAACAGATAATGGACTACGTAATTTCATTCATGTTCTTTAAGTTTACGTGACTCATAACACACTACGTTTCCTTCCTGGGATAATACCCCTCCCAAACCTTCCTTACTTGCATCTGTGCATACCATATATTCCTTATAGGGGTTGGCTACCTTAAGGACAAGTGTTGTTGTTAGCAACCTTTTTAATTCCTCAAACATTTCTTGGCACTTTTGGGACCATATAAATTTTAATCCTTTCTTTTGTAGTGAACTAATTGGATAGGCTATTTGGAAAAGCCTTCGATAAAACGTCGGTAGTAACCAGTGAGCCCCATGAAGGACGGATGTCTGTTACATCCTTAGGTACCAGCCATTCCAAAATGGGTTTTAGTTTTTTGGGGTCCGTCGTGATCCCTTCTTTCGAGATTACGCAGACCAATTATTGTACTTTATTTTTAAAGAATTCACATTTTTTGAGCTTAGCGTAAAGCTGATATTCTCTTAAGGTTTGCAAGACTATTCTCAAGTTTTTCTCATGTTCTTCTTCTGACCTTGAGTAAATCAAGATGTAGTCTATAAAGATCAACACAAACTGATCTGAGTACTTGTTGAAGATGTTATTCATTAGGCACATGAAGGTGGCCGGAGCATTTGTTAAACCAAATGGGATTACTACGAACTTGTAGTGTCCATATTGTGTTCTGAAGGCAGTTTTTTTAATGTCTTCCTCTTTAATTTGATATGGTGGTAGCCAAATCGTAAATCCAATTTTGAGAACACCTTTGCTCCACCTACCTAATCAAATAAGTCATTTATTCGTGGTAGCGGATACTTGTTCTTAATGGTTACTTTATTTAACTGCCTATAATCTATGCACAACCTCATCGTTCCATCTTTTTTCTTGACGAACAATACTGGTGCTCCCCAGGGTGACACGTTGGGACTTATATACCCCTTATTTAATAGTTCTTGAATTTGGATTTTTAATTTAGTTAGTTCTAGAATACTCATCCGATATGGTATTTTAGATATAGGTGTAGACCCTGGTATAAGATCAATAGAAAAATCAATTTCCCGCTAAGGGGTTAGTCTAGGTATTTCCTCTGGAAATACATCCAGGAATTCACTTAAGACTATGTAATCTCCTAAGATGGTTTTATTTTCTTTATTAAGCAAATCACTGACCCAGATTGCATACAATTTTCAACCTTTTTTCATGCATCGTTTTAATTGCATTGCAGAAATTTGTCTAATAGAGACAGGTTTGGTTATCCCTTTTACCATTCTAACGATTTTATCTTCAGATGTATAAGTAAAAGTCTTGTCAAAACAATTCAATACAACCATTTATTTTTCTAACCAATCCATACCAATTATCATGTCATAAGATCCTAGAGGTTGAATATTCAAATTGACCCCAGTCTTATGATCCTGTATTCTTAATTCACAATCAGCAATATATTCAGTTACCTTTCATTTAGCCCCCGTGGCTAACTGGACTAGCCAGGGTTTCGGATGTCTTACCTTTTCTAGTTTGCATATGTCCATCATCTTAGGAGTAATGTAACTCAAGTTATCCCCTGGATCATTTAACATGGAAAGTTTTTTATTAACAATTTTACCTTCAATCTCCACGATAGCTGATTGGTGGTTTGCTTGTCTATCGTCCAAGGCTGTGTGTACTCTTTCCAATATATCCCACTGTTGAATCCTCTTGAATGTTATGTACAACTCTGTTTACCTCATTTTGATGGGGATGGTTGCATAGTAAATGGGGTTCCCCACATCCCCAACACTTCAAAGGTTCCTTAGTGGTTTCAGCGGTTCTTTTGGGTCCTAGATTTACTGGTTTGCTGCCTTTTTGTATTGGCTACCCATTTCTTGCATAATTGTTTCCTTGTTGGTTTTTAGGTAAATTTCTAAACGGAGGTGGCCTATAGCCCTTTTTACACTGGTTGGTATTTTCTTGTTTTTATCTCTCCATGATTTAGGCGTTTCATCCCTTTTCTTGTACTGGTCATAGCAAATTCTTGCTTTTCTTAACACTTCATCTAAAGTTTTTGGGTTGTCGAACTACTCAATGCGGTCCTTATAGGACTGCGGAAAACAACTCAAGAATCATTGAAATTTTACTTTCTCTTCCTTAATATAAGGTATGAATCATAGGAGGTCTAAGAACTTATTGATTAGATCCTCCATGGTTATCTTCCCAAGCCTCAACTCATAAAACTCCTTGGTTTTTATTTCATAGTAACTCTCAGATAGGTAATTTTTGTTGAAGAGTTTATTAAACTCGGACCATTCCATATTCTTTTCCTTTAACCCTTTAGCGATCTTTAGGTCATTCCACCAGATACTGGCCTTCCCTTTCAGGTTGTAAACTACCATTCTGACCTTCATGTTGTTGGATTAGTTGTAGATTTGGAAATATTTTTTTATATCCAACAACCAGGCCTCTGCTTCTTCTCTAGTTTTTGACTCTCTGTCAAAGGTGGTTGGTTTAATTTTTTTAAACTCACCTTCTAGGTGATCAACCTTTCTTTTCCTTGTTGTTGTTGCTTGATTCCCATATTTTTGGGTATCATTGGAGGATCTCTCCTTCTTTTCAGCATTTTTATCATATTCTTCCATGGAAACCTTTTCACCTTTTTCTTTCATTTTTTGGTCTTTTGATTTACCTCTTTCATGTAGGTTGCGCAGTAGTATTTCGTTGATATCTTGTTGTTGTTCCTGAGCTTTCTTTAATCATTCATTGTATGCTTTGAAGGTTTGTAATTCAGCGATCGGGTTTTTCATGGTTTCCAAAACTCGACTGGCCTCTGTATTACTTCTTTTGGGTTGTACTGTATCTTATGTATTATCATTTCCCTCATGATTATTTTCAGCTTCGTTATGGGAAGCCATAGTTCAGTCAGGTCTTTGTTAATCTGTTAAATGAACAATAATGTTTTTTTGTTAGAAGAAAAATCAAAATATGAAAACTAGTCTCCTTGGTGCTTCCCATGATGTTGCAGTGCTATAACCACAGCGCTCTGATACCATATGTAATAGCACTCCACATCATGATAATTTTTTTTTATTTTTTTTGTCATTTATTTCTCTTTTGAAGAAATCAATATACCAATACAATTAAACAAGTTTCCAAACATCATGGTAGCCAAATTTCTACAATAATGTATCAATAAAATAGGAATTTTAGTTAGCTGTAAAGTGTTTAACTATCTAGAATTAGAGTTTCTTCAATTGTGATAGTCCAAGAGTTCTTCTTCCCACTAATTACACGCCCATAACAATCACCATCTAAGCTAGTTAAGTAAAGTATTTTTGTTTACTTAGAAAATGGTTAGCAGCACTTTCATGGTCCTAAAATAACAACCCTTTGGTACTGACCTTATAAAATTGGGTTAAACTTGTTTCGTGACCACTCTCTTGGTAGCCCGGGTGACGGTAGTTGGCTTTCTTAGCACCTTGTGCTAATGCAAGGTTTCTGGAATATGTGTATATTACTACCTTGCGAGGTTACGCTCTAGATAAAAACATCTAAATCAACTGGGGTCAACACTTACTAGCCTAACTCGAAAGCTTCAAAGTATGAAAAGTGAATGCACGCCAATTCTCTAACAACAATGGTACACGTAAGTCACATGCAGTACTATTCCAACTGGCTCGGCTTTATTAAGCATGTACCTTTTGCTTGGGAAGCAACGTCAAGAGTTACTATCATGGTAAAGAGCTCCCCGTGGTTCATTTGGTCGTTGGAGATATCCTGGAGGCTCCTTTGAGTGGGTAAGACCAATATGGTCTTCTTCCAAAACTGTTATAGATACTAAATATTAAGACGGATCAAATTCTTTCCTTGAAGAAGAAATTTCCTTTCTCCGAGGTACTTTCAATAGCCTTCTCTCAACTCTTGGGATTTCCAATTTCGATGGTAATTCTGTTAGAATTTGAAGAAGAAAAATCTTTCGATTTCCAGTTTAAGACAATAATAATTTTCTGGGTTTTCATGTTTTTCCTTGTAGGTGGACGTAGACGTTGCTCGTTTTGGCAGGACTTAACTAAGGGATGTGTTAGCGAAGGTCCTAGTAAGCCCTTACCTCATCCCATAGGCTCCTCGAGCAAAGATGGTGGGGTTAGATATCGACGCATGGGGTTTATATCAAGAAGTTACAGCAGGGTTCAATTCATGTAATTGCAAGATGATTGTTATTGTTACTACAACCTCAAAATCCTTGTAATGGTTTGTAATCGTTTCTTGGCATAATACTGCCTTTAAATTAAAAATGGAGAATCAAGTCCAAGAGATAACCCTTAATGCAGGACACTTGGCAAATTACCAGATCTGGCCCAAATTATTTGGTCCATAACTAATTATTCAATAATTCAAGTTCTAATATTCATAACTTGAAAAATAAAAGCAATAATGTTTTTGGGGATATTACATCCTCACCCACTTATTATTAACACCATCCTTGGTGTTATCAATCTTCTTCCATTGGTTCTAGGAACATATATAGATACGTCTTCCTCATGTCATCCTCTAGTTCCCAAGTCACTTCCTCGGGGATAAAGTGCTTCCATTACACCTTTACCTAAGTGATGACTCTGTTCCGAAGTGTTGTTTCTTTCCGGTCATGAATGCGCATAGGTGCCACCTAGAAATTTCCTTCTTTTTCCACCTGCACCACATTCCAGTTGATGATGTGAGTAGGATCATGAATATACTTTTTTAATAACAAAACAAGAAATACATTATGAATTTTCAAGTGTGTTGGGAGTTCCATTCGGTACGCTACTGACCCAATTCTTTCTAGAATTTCAAAAGGTCCGCAAAATCACGGTGCTAATTTAGAACAACTTCCTAATCCAAGCAAGCTCTTTTTGGGTTTAAATTTGAGATATACATGGTCTCCAATAGAAAACTCCTTATTTTGTCTCTGTAAATCAATGTAACTCTTTTGGTGGTCTTGCGCCACCTTTAAATTCTTCCGTACATCACGGACAATCTATTCCATGTCATGAAGCAATTTCGGTCCTACCATAAGGAGGTCTATCGGGCTATCCAAGCTAACTGGGGTAGTGCATTTTCTTCCATATAGAATTTCGAATGGGATATTTTTTTATGAGGATTGATATCTGTTTTTGTATGCAAATTCTACAAGGTGCATATACACTAGTGGATTTGTACCCAAAATCTGACAACCTCCGACGAAGAAGGACTATGTTGTTGGATTTCACCTTACAAATTTGAAAATTTGATGGTTTTTTTAAAATTGATAGAAGGAGACGTTGGATATCCAACGGGTATGCTGATATCCGACGGCTCCGTGGATATCCGACATCATATGAAGCATTGGGATGTCGGATATCCAACATCAATTCTCCAATGGTAACTAGGTTCAAGGCATCGGATATTCGACGAAAGGTTGACTTTTAAAACTTATAAATATTGAAACATTCCGACATGTTTGCTATACAAGCGACGGTTTGCGAAAGTTTTTTTATTCGGCGGACTATTTTTCGGCGGACTGTTTTTCATTATTTCCATTGTTTTTTAGATTCAAGTGAGCGAAGTGTGGAGATTCATTTTTTAATATCAATAATCTTCATTCAAGCTCTTTACGAGAAAATGTCAACTAGCAATATTCATGATCCAGACGAACAAAATCGAGAATTGCTTGCTAGATTGTGGGAAGGAGTTGAAAGAAGGGGTGATAGGAAATGCTATTGTCCATGTACTCAATGCAGGGGCTTTAAGAGGAAAAGAATTTTGATCACAACAGCCACAAAACATTGTAGGTAGCATGGGCACGCTGAGGGGGGACATGAATACCATCCATTTGTAAGTTTTGCATTATATATGCTTTTATTTTGATTGCTTTTGTAAATTTATGTATTGATCATGGTTTCAATAGATGGGGACTAACATGTACAATAAATATTATTTTAATATTAAATATTTATTATACTATTTCTTTTTCTTTTGTGCATGTTGAATCTAGGGTATTGTAGAATAACTCATTTATTTATTCGTTAGTGAGACTAACCCACTCACCGAGGAAAGCACTTAACTCTGTAGATTTGTGACACTTTCCATCATGATAATAGAAATAATGACTATATTGGCATGTTGTAATTTATCTTATATTTTCTCTATAGAAATTACCATAGCATCATTTATCTTACCTTAGTTGAGTACAGTATGAGAAATTTTGTGTTATATTTGAGTAGCTTTGCTCAGTAATTGTGTCAATTATTATGTCTCTTGGATAGTTTGGATGCACCTATTTGACCAACAGTACAATTAGCCGTTGTTCTTTTCATCCGAACAGTACAAAATTTGTTACATTTTAAATGCATCACATAAATGTTTACATTTTGCGTTTGAAATTTTTACATTTTGCAGTTGAATTTCTTATATTAACTTTTATATATTGATGGTTTCATGTAATTATAAAGGAAAGACATCCTAGGGAACTTCGTCCGGAGGAAGTGCTTCCAGAACAAGTACCGGAAGCTATGAATATTAATGGAGAACAAGTTAATGATCACATTAATGAAGAAGATGATCATACTGAAAACATAGTTGAAGATGATGTTACAAATAATTTGATCCATGATTCATTTAATGTTGGAATGGTCGATGTTGATGGCCATGATCAGGATCATGAAAATGATGAACATTTTGATGATATTCATGATATACCTCTTCTTGATAAGGCATATGAACCCCTTTATGAGGGCTCCAAGACAAATCTTCTCTCTGCTATATTATTGATAATGAACTTGAAGGTTATGAATGGTCTTTCAAACATATCAGTCACACGGATGTTAAGGTATGTAATATATTCCATCACAAAATATATATGATTGTGTATTTTGTTGTTCATTCATATATAAGTCAAATTATTACGGATGAAATTTGTTCCATTAATATTATTTCTATATTATATTAATTAGATTTTTATTTTAATTTGTTATAGCATGATAGGTGAATATTTGCTACCACCATCAAATATTTTACCTCGCACATATCGAGATTTATCGTCCATCATGAAAGAAATTGGAATGCAGTATGAAGCAATTCATACATGCCCCGATGACCATGTTCTATATTACAATCAGCATGAATTTGCAACAGAATGTCCTGAATGTCATATCAGTAGATATCGCACAGATCAAGTAACTAAAAAGGTGCCTCGCAAGGTTCTACATTATATTCCCATTATTCCATGTCTGCAACAACTGTTCAGGTGCAAAAACATAGCGCAATTTATGGATTACCATGCATGGAACATAAGTCAAGACGACATTATTCGGATGCCTGCAGATGGGTCTGCATTTAGAGATATGGAGGAAAAATGGCCCCACTTTAAAGAAGAACCTCGTAATCTTAGGATTTCTTTGGCAACAGATGGTGTCAATCCATTTGCAGAGATGAGATCCATTTACTCGGTGTGGCCTATTTTTGTTATCAACAACAACATTCCTCCATGGTTTACAATAAAGAGGGAGCACATAATGTTGTCAATGATTGTTCCAGGTACGAACCCTGTAGTTTTTTTTTTAAGTAGTTGTATCTCATTTGTCGTATTTTTGTCGCATAATGTCATATATATATTTAATGTTTTTCTATTGTGCAATATGGTTTAATATATGTAATCTAAATGGTACATCTCATATTTATATTTTTTATATGTTCATATCAATCAAGTAAGTACCAAGTGAAAGATATGAATGTATATATCGAACCTCTTATTGACGAGCTACTGAAGTTATGGAATGTCATCACTATGTATGACGTATCTAGACCAATATGACAAAGGCAATTTCAATTCCATGCAGTGCTTGTATGGACAATACATGATGCCCCAGGGTTAACCCATTTTTGTGGTATGTAATTATAAGTTCCACTTTATTTGCAAAAAGTTATACGAACTACTAGTTAATATACTATGCACGCATGTTTTTCTAAATAATCCAGTCATTTTGTATATAATTATAATTGACATAGATATTCCATCTCTTTATGTAGATCTTCAGACAAAGGGGAAATTTGCATGTCCATTTTGTGGTCCTAAGATCAAATCTCGTTGTTCAAAAAGCTAGGAAAGGAGGTGTTTGATGAGTATAGGCACCTCCTCTATAAGAATCACAGGTATCGAACTACCGAAAAACATATGTTCAATGGCAAGCAAGAGACTGCATTAAAACCACAGAGAATGACACCTCGCCTATGGAAGTTGCAATATAATAGAAATCGTCAAGGTACGTATAATGAATCATCATATATGATATGTTATATTGTATTTTTTTATATTGTGTGTTTTTTACTCTAATTGACATTAATTTATGTAATTTCATGATTGTCGTTCATGTGATCATGAAGGCATTAATGGGATTCCACGAGGAATGAAAAGTTATCCTAGACAATTCAATAGGTTTCCCTACTATGAGTACCTACAAATTTCTCATCTATTTGATACAATGCATATCAGAAAGAATGTGACCGAAACATTATGGCGAATATTGGATGGAAGGAGTGACAAAGAAAAAATTGTCAAAATTTGCAAAGACATTCAAGATAGCAACCATGCAATGAAAGACGTCATTCAATTTCATAGCAATGGAGAGAAAATTAATATAAACTCACTTCCATGGATGTTAACGAACCAGCAAAGTAATGTTGTAAAAGAATTCATTCGAAAAATTAAATTTCCCACTGGATTTTGTGTGAACATGAAGAATATCATAACAAAGAAAGGTGATTTCACGGGGGTGAAAACTCACGATTGGCATGTCTTCATGAAGGTAATTATTATGGTATAGATTTAATTTTTTTTTTCTTATTCTAGTGAATATGGTTGGTATATTTTTTATTTGTCTACTCTTTGTTGATAAAATGAAACTATTTGTATATTATTGTTACAGTATGTTCTACCTCTCTATATACTGGATAACTTCGACAACAATGTCAAGCAAATAATATATAGTCTTGGGAAATACATGAGGTAAGTGGTGATTTTTTCCATGCGCTTAGTGTTTGTTTAATCCAACATAGAACTTATATTTGATTTTCATTCTGTAATTCATGATGTTATGTAATATATTGTTTTTTTTCTTTAATCTATTGATTTGGTTGTCATGTCACTTGTAGATGGTTGTCATCTAAAGAATTCCATAAAGAATACATAAAGTATTGGAGGAGAGGAATTCCTCGTCTCATGTGTGAAATGCAGAAGCATCTACCTTCAGCATTTTCCAATGCACAAGAACACTACTTCATACACCAAGTTGATGAGATTTAACTGTGTGGACCTGTGCACTCAAGGTCCATGTGGATGGTTGAAAGCCACTTGAAATTTATGAAGGGTTTGGTCAGACAACAAGCATATGCTGAGGGTTCTATGATGGAGGGATATATGGTATACCAAAACATGTTGTATATTAGTGAATATCTTCCTAAATTAGCATAAAAGCTCAATTTACGTCGCATTTGTGATCCGGAATCCAATAAGAGCTTTGAAGGGGAGTACCCAAAGGGGAAAGGTAGATCGAGGAAGGTGAAAGGTAATATAACACATTTTTATATTCAGTATTTTGCATAAATTTATAGTGTAATATACTTTGTTAAGTTACTATATTACATTTGTATTGGATTTTAATTTTATTGTCATGAAACAGTTGGTCGAGAGTGGGATGCAATTCATTTATACATCGCAAACAATCTTGACTGGATGAAGGTATGGATCGAACGATGTGAACAATCTGGTCATGGAATATCATGGGAAGGTGTGGCTTCATTGGTTAAAGCTGCACATCGCAATGGAGACACCAATCTAACACAAAGGGAAATTGATTTAGCAACAGGTTTAAAAGATAAGAAGGTAAGAATATTAATCATCCACACTATTTTCTTTTTGTAAAAAATAATGTCGTTGTACGTCACGTTGTTTTTTTCATTGTATGGCATTATAAACATGCACTAGTTAATCATAAATATTGGATCATTATGTAATATTTTCCTGTATGGCTTGTTGTAGGTAAAACACCATAAGGCTATGTGGTGCAATGGATGTAGATATCGAATCAAAAAGTTGGATGAAACAAAGAAAACATCTGATTGTGGGATATCTACAGTCTTTGAGGTGACCAATGTTTCTTCTAGAAGTGATAGACATCCAGAACTCTCTGAAAATTGATACTATGGGTATCTGGAAGACATTCTTCAATGTGACTTTAACTCCTTCAAGGTATTTATGTTCGTTGTCAAATGGTATAGGTGTCGATTGAATCAACGTGATCCCGATAAAACAATAATTGAACATGATAATTGATTTACCATGATAAATACAAGGTTGTTTGAGCCAGGAATGGAGCCCTATGTTCTTCCAACCCAATTGTTGGGTTCAGGAAATGCCCCTTTTTGGCCATCCTTATTACATCATTTTGCCCTGATTACATCCTTTTTTCATAAGCTATACCTATGCCTTTTCTCCAGATCAACCAAAGATATTGATAGGTATGATTCGTTATTGCTTTATTTATTGTATGCCTAAGATTGTTAAGGTTCTAGATCCTAGTCCTTGGTTTATGCTAATCTGTGTGATTTCATTTAGTCAAGGTCTTAAGCGCAAGTGTATCAGCTGAATGGCACCAACTGTTACTCTTCAAAGCCCGATTCCTCATAACTCCAAGGGGCAGCACACTCCTCCATGAGAATCTGTAACAGGCCTCCACTGAAACAGAACCCAGCTGCAATAGACAGATCACATTCCAACTTGTTAAATCTGCTGATCCATTGATTACTGGAGTAACAGCCTTGTTTAATACGATTGTAACAGTTAGCTGTAACTCCGCATCTTGAAGATCGTAAATCTTAATTGTTGCATGACTTTAGTGGATCATGATCTGTACTTTTAATGTATAAATATGCGAAGGTTCTCGTAGCTTGGGGTTGGACAGTTACCATTTTGCATAAGCTATAACAGAGCACTGATACTGTCAATTTCCATCATTAATATGAGAGCAAAGTTCTTCATTTATGTGTCTTAATTTGTTGTGATTCTTGGAATCTCTATTAGAAGGCCAGGACCCACCTTCTCACAGAGATAGCTAGTTTAAGTAGGTAGGGTAATTTAGATTTATTTATGTTGTGTGGTGTGGAATCATTGCAGATGTTACTGTTAGCTACAATAGAGATTATCTTTCCTTTTGGTAGTTCATGATTGCAACTTGAATAGCTATAACAGATTGGTGTGACAGTCGACTGTGTAGGATAATTCAGTTAATGCATGTGTGTTTGAATCAGTTGTAACAGCCAAGATCAGTTCCAATATCTTTCAGTTGTTTATGCTTTCTAGGATTTCCAGTAATTATCAGTTAGAGTTCAAGCTTTAGATTCTGGTTGTTGTTGTATCTTCAATTGATTTATTAAAGTAGGTAGATTATGATTGAGTAACAGTAGCTGCTGGATGGATCATTTTGGTAAATATCAATTATTGTAGTTTGACAATTATAGGATTTAACTTCTTGCAAAAGCAATCTGGTTTATTTCTATTCTTAATTTTATAACTGCTGGGTGATTTCTGTAGGAAGGTAGTTCCAATTGAATTCCTAGATGTGTGAATTAGATTAGTCTGCTTTCTAGAGTGAGTTTGGCTGGATAGACTGGTAGGATCATTATCTACATTTAGTAAATCAATTGCTTGACATGTTTATGCACAAATTATGCTTATTACCATTGAAACAAAAAGACCTCCCTGGGTTTGACAATTTATATTTACCATTCTGTGTGTTAGCTTTAATTAATTGACATATAGGGTGACCATAATTTTGGCGCCATTGTCGGGGATGGTAATAGATAGACAAGATTAGTAGTTGGTTTCATTTGATTTTATTTTGGTTTAATTATTTACAGCATGCATGAATACAAGAAAAACAAATCGGGAACCCCCTTTGAATACTAACATTGCAAGTGGAAGGGTTTGAGGTCGTAACACAGGTCAAGGGAGACATACATACATTGATGAAATAATTGTTAGAGCAGATTCTTCCACTAGATGACCGCGGACATCTACAGGCAGGGGAAATTCCGTTCCTCCCAACCTTGAAAATTCAGCATCAACAGTGGAGAATACAACGGGACCTTCAACTCCTGTTGCAGAAAATAAACCTCCTAAAGATAAGGGAAGTGCCATGGGTGCACCAGATAGAGAGGAGATCTATCATATCAATGGAACTAGAGTTACTAAAGAAGTTTGGTTGGAGACTCGTCGAGTAGCAGAGGAAGAAAGAAGGCAAGAAGAAGAGAGGAGAAGAGAAGAAGAAGCCAAAGCAGAGGAAGAACGCACAAGGGAAGCTGTTGAATTTTGGACTAGAACCATGGCTGGTAGAGAACAGGAAGGGGAGAATGAACATGGGGAGAACCGGGAAGGAGAAGGAGAAAATAATTAGCCAGGTAATACTGTGGCTACATTAGAATTCCCTATCCTCCAGACGCCTGGAGTAGCTCCCATGAAAAATATCTCACCATCAGTTCTCCCAAATTTCCATGGTAAGTCCTCTGAGGATCCTGATGAGTTTCTTTTTGAGTTTGATATCCTTTGTCGTAGCTATGATTACACCTCTAGTGCTTAGAATCTGAAGTTATTCCCAGCCACCTTGAAAGGAAATGCTCTGCGCTGGTTCATGAGTCTAGGTCGTGAGACCATTGCTACTTGGGACCAAATGAAAAGCACCTTCCTTTCCAAGTACCAGGAATATTGTAGAACAAGGGATAGAAAGGAGGAGTTGTTTAAAATGGTTCAGAAGGATGAAGAAAGCTTGGAAGACTTTGTGGAAAGGTTACTGTACAATTTACAAAGATCTGGTCATGCTGAGATTGGAAAAGATGTGCTCAAGATCATTTTACTACAAGGAATTAGAGAAGACTGCCTTGATATGTTGAACTTTTTGGGGAAAGGGGACATCTCAAAGGAACATTTCGAGAAGATTGTTGAATTATGATGAAGGTACTCAAGGGGATCCTCCAGAACCAACAAACGAGACAAAGATCGAGATCAGGATGTCTTCACTAGGACTCAGAAGTCAGCTAGTGGAGGGGCCACTCGAGCAGAAATAGGCAACTTATTGGAGAATTTTAAAACAGACATGATGAGCTCCATTTCTTTAGAGTTAGATGTCATGAGAGCAAAGCAAAGGCAAGTAGTAGAGGACCTTACACTTGGGGTATTCTGTCCTAAATGCAGGAAAAAGCACCCACTGAAAGAATGCTCGTTGGACAAATAAGAGATATGTAGGATATGTGAACTGGAGCATGACACCAAGGAATGTCCTTCACTACCTAAGGTCAAAGCAGTCCTATAGGCATCTATTCCGGATGTGGAGCCAGCTTACTTCATTGCATAGAAGAAACCATGGCAGCCTCGCAATCAAGGTATGAATCCAGACCCATCATTTTTTCTTAATAATATGAATGGAATGAACAATATGCATAATATGAATACACAATTTCCTTCACATTATTCTAACAATCAGTGGCATCCATCTTAGAACCCAATGCATAATCCTAACCCATGGACACCATGGTCACAGTAGTCAAACAACCAAGCTCCTTGGAATTCCAACTGGAGAAATTATTACCAAGGAAATAACTTTCCCCATCACCAGACTCAGTATCAACAATATCCCTCTCAACAATATCAGCACCAACAGTATCAGCAACCACAACTCCCTTTCCAAAACAATGTTGCACCTATGAATACACCACTTCGACCACAACTACCTGCACAACCTAACCCGAACCCAAACAATAAAGCATTCCATCAATTTGAGACTGCCAACATGCCTGCATATTCCATCACCCGGATTCCTTGCAATGATATACAATTACAATCAGGAAGGGTGGTGGAACCTATTATCACTGAGGATGTTTCATCCCCAATGATTGAAACTGGAGTAAATCAGCACTATGAGAACATGGTTAATTCGGCAAGTCCCATCATTGAGGATGTTGATACTCCTATTGAAACAGTAGTTGAAACTTAGAAAGTAACACACGATGTATCACAGCCTACACAGTTGAAGAGAGAACCACCATACAACAATTGGCCCTACAGAAAATAGTGGAATAGCCTCGATTCGACCTTTTGGGAGAATTGAAAATTTTGTATGTTAAAATTCCACTGTTACAGGCCCTCCATGATGTGCCCATTTATGCTAAGACTATTAAAGATTTATGTGTCAAGAAAACAGGAAGAAGACCCAGGGATCCTCCCACTATCCACGTATTGGGAAAATTTTCCAAATTAATAATGGGAAGGGCCCCTGTGGAAAAATATGATGACCCTAGAAATCTGACTGTTACAGTTCACGTAGGGAACACACAAATACCCAACGTCTTGGTAGATTTAGGTGCAACCATTAACGTTATGACCATAGAGACTGTGAAGAAATTGGGACTCACTAATCTTCGGCTGACCCCTACTATTTTGGAACTTGTTGATAGATCAACGATCAAGCCTGAAGGGATCTTAGATGACCTTGTGATCTCAGTTGACTTGTGGGAATACCCTATGGATTTCTTGGTGTTACAGCCAAAATCCCAGTTGGGGGGACACCCACTGATCCTGGGAAGGCTGTGGTTGGACACGGCAGATGCCTGTATCAGCTGTCAGTTAGGATCTATGACCATTTAAGATGGAACCGAGATCAAGAGCCTGACTCTGTACCCTCTAGCTCGACCCAGCACAGAAGCTGAAACTCCATTGTGGGCATATTTGGAGGAGGAAGAAGGTGTGCAGTCGTTATTAACAATAGGGAGAGCCTTAATGTTTAAAGATGAAAAAGAGGATGATGCCATTAATAGTTTCATTAGTGAGCCCACGTCAGTCAATAAAAATGTTTATCAGATCTTGGATAGTACTCTAGCTGCAACAGAACAAAAAAATCTCACAGAAGAAACTCTAATCAGTGATGCCAGTATAATTCCAGTACTCAAGAATTCGAAGAGTGTTCCAGTAGAAATCGGGCCAGGGAAAACATTGAATATCAAACCAAATCTTGTGCCTAGCAAGCTGGAACAGCTAGTCACTTTGTTGAAACAACGAAGGGGAGCTTTCGCTTGGGAGTACACAGACATGAAAGGGATTCCTTCCAATCTGTGCACCCATCACATTTATATTAAGAGCGACTCTAGGCCTGTATGTCAACCACAACGAAGGATGAACCCAAACCTAAGAGACATAGTGAAAGAGGAGATCCAAAAACTTTTGGAAGCAGGATTTATATACCCAATTTCAAACAGTGAGTGGGTTTCTCCACTTGTGATTGTGCCAAAGAAGAATGGGAAATGGAGGGTATGCATGGATTATAGAGAATTGAACAAAGCAATGCAAAAAGACCATTTTCCCTTACCTTTCATTGATCAGGTCCTTGATACCTTGTCTGGGAAAAAGTATTTTTCCTTTCTGGATGGCTTTAGTGGCTATAACCAAATCCAGATTGCTCCAGAAGACCAAGACAAAACCACTTTCACTTGTCCCTGGGGGACTTTTGCATACCGAGTACTTCCTTTTGGGTTGTGCAACGCACCTTTCAGAGAGCAGTGATTGGAATCTTTTCGGAAATGGTAAATGATTGCATGGAGATTTTTATGGATGACTTTACTCCATATGGTGATAGTTATGAAGAAGCAGTGAAGAATTTAGAAAAGGTCTTGAAACACTGTGAACAAAGCCAGCCCTCTTTAAGCACTGAAAAGTGCCACATGATGATGAGTGAGGGCATAGTGTTGGGACACTTCATCTCTTCTGATGGTATCCAAGTAGATCCATCCAAAATCAAGGTAATTGAAAACATACCAACTCCTGGAACTTAGAAGGATGTATGTAGCTTCTTGGGGCATGCTGGCTATTATAGAAGGTTCATAGAAAAATTTTCCAAACTAGCTTCTCCTTTGTTCACTCTATTGATGAAGGATGCACAATTTGTCTGGAATGATGCATGTCAAACAGCGTTTACTGAGCTAAAGAAAAGGCTATCTACAGCACCCATCTTACAAGGGCCCAACTGGGCTCTGCCTTTCCATATTTCTTCAAATGTTTCGGACACAACTATTGGGGCAGTTTTGGGATAGTAAGAAGGTGATGCTCCTTATTCCATTTATTACATTAGTAAAAACTTGTCTCCTGCTGAACTGAATTACAGTGTCACATAAAGGAATTTCTTGCCATTGTTTATGCCATTAACAAATTTAGACATTATATTACTAGATATTCTACTTGTGTGCACACTGATCACTCTACTATCAAGTATTTAATGAATAAACCAATCACAAAGGATAGAATAATTACTAGATGGTTGTTACTGTTACAGGAATTTGATATCACAATTATTGATAGACCAGGAAAGGAAAATGTTGTTGCAGATTTTTTATCTCGACTTACTAACAGTGATGACAATTTACTAGTCGAAGATTCCTTCCTTGATGAACATTTGTTTGCAGTATCAGCTCATTCCCCATGGTATGCAAATATTGCTAACTTTTTGGCTACAGGTAAGCTCCCAGCACATCTGTCAAAGAGAGAAAAAAGGAAGATCATACAACAGAGTGCTAGGTACTACTAGATTGATGGCCATCTTTTCTACACAGGGCTTGATTTAGAGATCAGAAGATGTGTTAAAGAAGATGAAATATTTAGCATTCTTAAAGCTTACCATGATGAGCCCTGTGGGGGACATTTTGCTGAAAAAAGGACAGGTCATAAAGTTTTGAGAATGGGCTATTTCTGCCCCACATTGTTCAGGGATGCAAAGAAGTATTTTCAGGCATGTGATAGCTGCCAAAGGATGGGCCAACCCAACAGATTAGATGAGATGCCTTTGCAGCCACAGCTTGTGGTTGAACCATTTGATAGGTGGGCTCTAGATTTTGTAGGGACTATCAACCCTCCCTCAAAGAAGAAAGTTCACATCTTGGTTTGCACATATTACATGAACAAATGGGTAGAAGTTGTAGCCTTGGTTAAGGCCAACGATCAGGCTATGATTGATTTCCTATATGAAGAGATTTTTACTCAGTTTGGAGTACCTAAGGAAATCATTACAGACGGTGGACCACAGTTTGTGTCTCACAAGTTGGAAGCACTATTACAGAAATTTCATATTCAGCACAGAATAACCTCGCCATATCATCCACAGGCCAATGGCCAAGTGGAGAGTACAAACAAGGTTATCGAGGCCATTCTGACAAAAACAGTGAAGAGCCATCGTAAAGATTGGGTTGAAAGGCTTCCAGAGGCACTATGGGCCTATCATACTATGTGGCGTAACACTATTGGTTTTTCCCCATATGATTTATTGTATGGTAAGAACGTTGTTTTTCCAATTGAATTTGAAATCAGAACCTTGAAAACAGTTGTGGAAGCAAACCTGGATTTATCAAAGGTACATAGGAACCGACTGAATCAGCTCAATGAATTGGATGAGAAGCGCACAGCTGTAGTACACCATACAGCTTTAATCCAACAACAACACTCTAAGTGGTATGATCGATTTATTAAGAAGAAAGTCTTCCAAGAGGGGGACTGGGCCCTGTTGTATGATTCACGGTTTAAGAGGGACTTTAAAGGCAATTTGAGTACCCGTTGGTTGGTCCCCTATCAGATAGATTGAATATTTCATAATGGAACAGTCCGATTGATCACCATTGATGAAAACAAAGTACCATTATTTGCAAATGGTCATCGGCTGCGACTGTATCACAAGCCGATCTCGAGGGAAGCTTTCGTTTCACATGTGGTAGACGATCCAGATTATTAGCTAACGTCGGGACAAGGATTTTTCTCAACCCTTGTCAATCCTTAAGAACTACAACCTCCACATGATCTGTATATAAATAATTCTTTTTCTTTTTCTTTTTCATTCTGTATTTTATCTATTTTTCATTTTGCATTTGATCGGGTTTGTTTGAAGAATTATGTGTAGGAACTAAATGGAGGAACAGCGGTTGTGATTGGGCCAAATGACCGCAAGCACCTTGCATTGTTCCTGAATTAATAAATCTCTTTTCAAATAATATGGATGATTTGTTACCTTTCAACAGTCAGCTGAAAATTTGCCTGTTACTCCATTATTGCACAGCTGCGACTCCCTACCGTGCTCCTTCTTACTATTTTAGCAGCTGCGACTCCTTACTTCGCTCATTTTTGCCCTTTTCCAGCAGCTGCGACTCCACTATTCTTGACCATTCTACCAAATCTAGCAGCTACAACTCCTTACTTTGCTCATTTTCGCCCTTTGCCAGCAGCTGCGACTCCGCTATTCTCGACCATTCTGCCAAATCTAGCAGCTGCAACTCCTTACTTTACTTATTTTCGCCCTTTTCCAGCAGCTGTGACTCCACTATTCTTAACTATTCTGCCAAATCTAGCAGCTGCAACTCCTTACTTTGCTCATTTTTTCCCTTTGCCAGCAGCTGCAACTCCTTACTTTGCTCATTTTTTCCCTTTGCCAGCAGCTGCAACTCCGCTATTCTTGACCATTCCACCAAATCCAGCAGCTGCGACTCCGCTATTTTTCACTTCATTTTCACCGTTTTTCCAGCAGCTGTGACTCCGCTATTCTTGACCATTCCACCAAGACCAGCAGCTGCAACTCCACTATTTTCCACTTCCTTTTCTCTCTTTTCCAGCAGTTGCGACTCTGCTATTCTTGACCATTCCGCTAAATCCAGCAGCTGTGACTTCGTTATTTCTTGACTATTTCACCAACTCTAGCAGCTGTGACTCCTAGCAGCTATGACTCCGCCAGTCTGCCTGCTCTCCGAATGATGATGCCAACGATGATTCAATTAGGTGTCATTTTTGTTGCTTGCTCCACAAGATCCAATCACGGTTTTCCAAGAAGGAAATTTCAGGTGTCTTCGGTAGCTATCAGCTCGGGTGGTGGTGGCCACATCACTTCAGCACATGTGCATTCATACTCGTGAGGACGAAGGCCGACTGTAATGATTGATTCACGGCTAAACTCATAAACACAAAGGTACGAATCACACCTTTTACATGATTTGGCAGAAAATTAAATACGGTAATAACGATTATGTATTGTCGTAGCCCTCGATTAGCAAACCCATACTAATTAACCTCCAGGGAATATGTCTGGATTATGGTTGTATTTATTTCCCATCACCTTACCCGATTTGCAAAGGACACCCCAATTCTGCCAACTTCCTCGTTCCAATGGAATGTTCATACCCACGCTGACTTACCTAAAATACCCTACTTTCGAACTCCAACTATCTCTTGCATGTTCGTGTGCTGCAACTCCCACATCCAGACTGGTAACTGTTGCATTTGTTTGGAATTGTGAGGAGAGGTTAAGATGGGAAACCCAGTCTGGCATGAACCAGTAAATACAGAAGCTATACGTGCCAATGCAGAAGTCCTTAACATTTTCACAGTAGCAGGTTGGATGGAATACTTTGAATGGTTGAACGGTTTCCATACAGAAACTGCATTGCAATTCGCCCTTAACCTGGCTGACACTCACTTTGAGTTTAGGGGATTGCGTGTGGATGTTACAGAAGAAATCATCACAGAGGTTACTAGCTTACCCCAGGTTGGGAAGAAGTCATTTGGGCGGAAGGCACATAATGCAAATGCTGTGAGAGAATTCTTGGCAGTTGGAGAGAATGTTAGTCCAAAACGCCGTGGGTTGGAAATGGCATCTTTACCACCTCCCTGGAATCAAGTGGCAATCTTTGTGAAATGATATATCTCGCGTGAAGGTAGGTACCAAACTGTGTCCTTCTCTGAACTTCGCTTATTGTCTCATTTACGCCATGGCAATTTGGTAAATATACCATTTTATCTCCTTAAAGCCCTACATACCATGGTTGGTTATGTAAAAACTGCCCAACACCCAATTTCCTCTCTTACTAATCACAGCCTAATCAAATTACTAGTCTTGAGAGCAATTGCAAATCATAATTTAACCTGGGAACAATTCCTTGCTAGAGATGGGCCAATCAGAGAACCTGTTTTAGAAATGGAGGGTGTTGGCAAGGTTAATGAGGACCGGCGTTCCTCAAATCCAGTTGGGGGGGAGGCTGGAGCATTAGGAAACCAGACTAGTGACGAAGAGGAAGTAAATAAGGGAGAAGTAACATCAGCAGAAAACCCTGTTGCTGAGGAAATTGTGATGGAAACCATGGCGCAGGAGGCAGAAAAATCAGAAATTGTAAATGAAGAAGTAGATACTCAAATGAAAGAAGCTGAAATTGGAGCAGTTGTTGAAGCTGCGACAATAGAAGCTGAAATTGGAGCAGTTGTTGAAGCTGCGACAATAGAAGCTGCAATTGCAGAAGCAGGAATTCAGGAGGAAGGATATCAGATAGGAATAGTAGGAGAAGGGACTGTCGAAATTTTTGAGGTTGTGTCCTCTCCGAAGATAAGGGGGACCATTATTGAAGAAGAAAAGACCGAGGAAAAGGCCCTTGTGTCAAAGAAACGAAGAGTAGGATTAGGGAACAGGGGTCAGACACCCACTGCAGCAAAGAAAAGAAAAATCAGTTTTGTCAAAGCGCCAGTAGCAGTAAGAAATGAGGAACACCCAGTGGGAATGGTGAGGAAAAGAAGGACTCAATCGGTTGTACTAGCAGAAGCAGCTGTGATAGCAGCAGCAGCAAAAGCAGCTGTAATGGTAATAGCAGCAGAAGAAGCTGCAATAGAAGCAGAGGTAGCAGAGACAGCAGAAGAAGCAGAGATAGTGGATGCAATTGGGGGTAATATTGAAGCACCATTAGCAGAGACAGTAGGAGCAGTTAGAAAAAATAGTGAGTCACCTGTGGTAGAGAAAGCACCTGTAACAGGGATAGATATAGAGATTCCCATTTTGAACCCCAAGTCATCTGCTGCTATGCAGGAACCTTCCATAGAAGAACCTCAAATCAAAAATATCCTACATGAAAATGAATTATTAAAGGAGGATGTGCATATATTATGAAATGAGCTAGAAAGATGGAAGGGAGTAGTTGGAAAACAAGCAAAGAAGAATTTGAAAACATTAGCAAATGCTGCAAACTTATTAGAAATTCATCTTTTGCATTTGAAAATGAGAAGTATGGAGAGACTGTTTGTCCAGATTGTGGAGATATATTTTTTACAACAGGACACAGAGTTGTTGTGTTGGGAGTTGTATCACAAAGGCATGTACAGATAGAGGGGGTGGAAGAAGGAATGCCAAAAATCGAATTGATGGGGGGAAATGAGCCAAGAATTGAAGAGATCCCTGATTCCAATTTAGGAGATGAAATAGTACAATCCCAGCTATCAGGGGATACCAAGCTTATTCGGGATCAGTCTCATCAGTCAGAGAGACTTGATATAACCCAAAAACAATCTCAGCAGTTCAAAGAAATTGAAGAACAGGGGACTGTCACACAAGAACTAGTACCTTTGAAAATATTTAGTGAGGTTGCAACTCAGACAGCAACATTTGATATTAAGGACCAAGAAGAAAACACTATTACACAAGAACCAGTGTTTTCAAAATCATTTTCTACAGTTGCAACACAAACTAAGATGGCTGAGGTTGAAATTGAGAAGAAGGATGTTGTCACACAAGAACCAGCAGTCCTAAGAATATTTGTTGAGACTGTAACATAGACTGAGGGGGCTAAGGTTGATATGGAAATAAAGGATGTTGTTACACAAGAACCAGCATCCCCAAAATCCATGGCTGAGACTGCATTACATGCACAGACCACTACAACTCCAATAGAGGATGAAACTGTTACAATGCCAAAGCAAACACAAGGAAGTCATTTATCTGGACTATGATGATGAAAAGGAGGAGAAGACAGAAGATTTCAACGGTTAGAAAAGAGGATTCTCTAGTTAAATATTGAGTTGGATAAATGGCACAAATGGATTGATCAGTTTAGTACAAGTACGATTTCTCTCCAAGAACATAGAAATGTCATTAGGTGGCTGAGAGAAAAGTGGGTTGAGGAGCTATTCTTCCAGAAACTCCAGTGGGAGAAACTTCAAGAAAAAATGGAAGGATTGAAGAAACTTAAGTCCATGCAACAAGAAAAAGACAAAATGTATACTCTTTCCCTAGAATTATTGAGTTGCAAAGCTCCATCCCCCTCTTACCCTGTCTTTCTCCATGAGCAGACAACTTTATTTCAATTAAGGGCTCTGAAATAAGGGAGATCATTTGATTTGGAAACAGCTACTCACTTTTTGGAGACTTTTCTGAAGAGTGATTTTGAGGATCAGCATTTTTTATGTGAATTGTATTTACATGATAGGGCTTGTTATATTGACTCTCCATCTAATCCATTACCTTGTCTAGGGGATGTTCAGCTGAGGGAATTTGCCTCTTTTGTCATTAACCATGTAAGATGGTGAGATGATTTCCAAACCATCCTCAGGAATGAGGAGAATTCTACTCTCTGGATTAGGGGGGAACCTCAGGATCCAAAAGAACTCATACAAAATCATGTTAAATCTCTCACGGTTCCTTCAATTGCCCAATACTTTGAAATCCTGCGAGATAAAATCCTTACTACATGTGTCCCAATGATTCTTAATATGCAGCAGAGTGCTCTGGAAGGTAGTGAATACATATGGCTGTATTATTCTTCATATCTGAAGGAAATGGATCCATACTGCTTTGAGAATTTCAGGCAAGCTTTGACAAGGATTCCTAGATATGTGCAGTGCATGGAAAAGTGTGGGTCTTGGTGGATTGGATTAAGATTCAAATTCCCTCTCATATGGTTTCCTGTGAATCCTTACAGAAAAAACTATGCTTTGATTGTAGAAGAAGAAGAGTTGTGTTGGGAGCATTGGACAGACTGCTATGGATTTGTGCCTCGAGGGGAGACACCAGAACTTGCCTACGATCTTACAAATCTTCACAGATTCAACTCAGACTCAAATTCGGACTAGGGGAGGTAGTTGCATGAGGACATGTGTTATGTGGAATTCTGCCCTACGGATAAGTCAAAACTCCCTTAGGCTAAAGTAGGATCTGACTAACTCTAGACTAAGAACAGACAAAACAAATGCAACCTTGAATCCCTAGATCTAACAAACATCTCAGAATTAAAATGTTGGAGAGAATAGAAGGAGTTTAACTGACCTTATGTCCAAATGCTTGTCTTTGATATTTGCTCCAAGTTCCAAGACCTCACAAGTAAACCTGTTAACAATGGAACCAAAACACAAGCATGTACTATTCTCTAGCAATCTGAAAACATGAGTTATGATCTAAATCTGTGAGAGATACAAATCATATCATTAAAACAAAATTAACACAAATGATTTGGGAAAACAAGACAAGTTATTCCATTACCAACTTGAAGTCATGTACAATAGTTGCTTGATGTCCAAGCCAACTTCCAGCTCCAAGTGCTTCCTCTAGCTATCTCCACAAGGCTGCAAGATCATAGGTTTGATGCCCCAAAAGTCCTCCCTTTGGCCCATGGAAAGCTTCTCTCTTATAGCACATGGGAAGGCTAACCAACAAGAGAGAAGTGTGGATCTATGGAGGGTTTAGTGGATCAAGCCAGCTAAACAAAGAAGGAGTTAGGATCGAACCAAAGGTAGTAATCCCAACAAAATCTCCTCGAAGGTCGAAATCCCAAAATCCAAGGCAAAAAGGCTAATTTCAGACTACCGCGCCCCTATAACTGAGCATAACGCGGTAGTACCGCGCCCCAGAGAAGGAGCAACGCGCGGTAGTGCTAACTACCGCGCCCTCGTAGATGTGCAAGGAGCGGCAGTGCTCACAAACAGGGCTAAGTTGGGCTGGAAGATGGCAAAAAAAGGTTTTGCTTTCAGTATTCAGTCAATGGTTTTCACTCTGGATGTTCAGATGATCTTTAAGGGAAACTGTCGTTTAGGTCGGTAATGCAAGGATGCGACACTAATATGTAATGTGTAATATTGAGGTATAACAACATGCAATCGGATAGTTGGGGGGAGATGTTGGGTTTAGGAAATGCCCCTTTTTGGTCATCCTTATTACATCATTTTGCCCTGATTACATCCTATTTTCATAAGCTATACCTATGCCTTTTCTCCAGATCAACCAAAGATATTGAAGGTATGATTCGTTATTGCTTTATTTATTTTATGCCTACGATTGTTAAGGTTCTAGATCCTAGTCCTTGGTTTACGCTAATCTGTGTGATTTCATTTAGTCAAGGTCTTAAGCGCATGTGTATTAGCCGAATGGTGCCAACTGTTACTCTTCAAAGCCCGATTCCTCATAACTCCAAGGGACAATGCACTCCTCCAGGAGAATCTATAATAGGCCTCCACTAAAACAAAACCCAGCTACACCAGACAGATCGCATTCCATCTTGCTAAATCTGTTGATCCATTAATTACTGGAGTAACAGCTCCTTCATGAGTAATAGCCTTGTTCAATACGGTTGTAACAGTTAGTTGTAACTCCGCAGCTTAAAGATCGTAGATCTTCATTGCTGCACAACTTTAGTGGATCATGATCTGTACTTTTAATGTATAATTATGCGAAGGCTCTTGTAGCCTAGGGTTGGACAATTACCATTTTGCATAAGCTGTAACAGAGCACTGATACTGTCAATTTCCATCATTAATATGAGAGCAGAGTTCTTCATTTTTGTGTCTTAATTTGTTGTGATTCTCGGCGTCTTTGTTAGAAGGCTAGGGCCCTCCTTCTCACAGAGATAGCCGATTTAAGTAGGTAGGGTAATTTAGATTTATTTCTGTTGTGTGGTGTGGAATCATTACAGATGTTACTGTTAGCTGCAACAGAGATTGGATTTCCTTTTGGTAGTTCACGATTGCATCTTGAATAGTTGTAGTAGAGATTGGTGTGACAGTCGACTGTGTAGGATAATTCAGTTAATGCATATGTGTTTGAATAAGTTGTAACAGCCAAGATCAGTTCCAATATCTTTCAGTTGTTTATGCTTTCTAGGATTTCCAGTAATTATCAGTTAGAGTTCAAGCTTTAGATTCTGGTTGTTGTTGTATCTTCAATTGATTTATTAAAGTAGGTAGATTATGATTGAGTAACAGTAGCTGCTGGATGGATCATTTTGGTAAATATCAATTATTGTAGTTTGACAATTATAGGATTTAACTTCTTGCAAAAGCAATCTGGTTTATTTCTATTCTTAATTTTATAACTGGTGGGTGATTTCTGTAGGAAGGTAGTTCCAATTGAATTCCTAGATGTGTGAATTAGATTAGTCTGCTTTCTAGAGTGAGTTTGGATGGATAGACTGGTAGGATCATTATCTACATTTAGTAAATCAATTGCTTGACATGTTTATGCACAAATTATTCTTATTACCATTGAAACAAAAAGACCTCCCTGGGTTTGACAATTTATATTTACCATTCTGTGTGTTATCTTTAATTAATTGACATATAGGGTGACCAACACCAATGTGAACAGGTATTTTAATCTGAGGTTCCAGGTAGAGTGGGGTGGTCATTTGCTGTGAGACACGATCCAAGGGGAAGGCCGGTAAAGTATAACGTAGATGAAGGTAATGAAGACGTTTTCGAATAAGAAGATGTCATAGAATATGATCATGATCAACATGAGTTAGATGATCATGGTCCAGAAGAAGATGTCGAAGAACTTGTTGAATCAGATGATGTATCAGACAATGTCCATGAAGATGATATCGACAATGACATGGTGATCATAATTGACATCGACAACGAAGATGATATGGCCAATCCTTACAATGTTGAATCTGGATCATCGGATGATAGTACAGACGATGACCCAGATGAAGAAGATGATGAAGACCATTGAAGTTTAGGAGGTATGCAGTAATAATAAATTAATTGTTTCTTAGTGAGTTTCCATTTTCCTGTATGATATAATTAGAAACATTGCTTGTTTTAGAGTAGGTCAAAAAACACATTTAAATTTTTTGTACATAGATATTTTTGTCGGGTTATGGGGAATTGAGAGTGATGTGAGGGGGGGATGGGCCATAAGAGCTTCCACCTTCACGTGGTTGGCCCTGTTTAGTAGATAATGTTAAATTATTCTCAAAATAGAAAGAAGATTAGTAAGGAAATGCACAATTATCAAGACTCAAACATAATCATCATCATCGTCATCATGATCATCGTCATCATCGATCGTCATCATCATCATTGTAATCATCATCTCCATCATCATCATCATCATCATCGTCATCATGATCATCGTCATCATCATCATCGTCATCATCATCATGATCATCGTCATCATGATCATCATCATCATCGATCGTCATCATCATCATCGTCATCTTCATCATCGTTATCTTCATCATCGTCATCATCATCATGATCATCATCATTGTATGGTATCCGACGCAGCTACCTAGAAATACCAACAGTGTTTGTCATCTGTGGTTTAGCGATCTTGTCGGATTCTTTTGAAGTCAGAAGTTTGATATCCGATGCGTATTGTCGTTGGTGGTATGTAGAGGTTATCGGATTCATCATCATCTTCATAATCATCATGATCATCATTTTCATAATCATCATCATCGTCGTCGTCGTCGTCGGATTTTTTTTTCTTATTAATACAAAACAAACATTCTTATTGTGTTACAAATTTTTAAAATGTGTGTGTGTGTGTCTATATAGGATTGCTTAGAGTTAAATGAGATCAATGAGAAGACTTGTTATGTGACCATTAATTTCTTCTACAAATGGCCATATTATTATAGGATGCAACAAGATGGTTGTATGATCATTGTTGAGCTTCCATCTCAACCATTTTGTCCATATAGCTTGCTAATTGGCCATATAGTTTGCTAATTGAGCCAATTTATTCCATGGTGATATGAATTTAGTGCCTCAATGATTTTTTCATCAGTTCTTGGGCCTCAGAGTATCAATTGATATCATGAGAAGCAATTTGATCAATTTTTGGTCTATCAAGACTATCCAATTTATGATTTTCATTTGAATCTTTTAAAGAAGGCTAAGAATCACCAATTATTTTGAATTCAATTTATTTCTTGAAGTGTTTCCTTTAAGCTCAGAGAAAAATTGGCTTGAAGATGTAAGCTGGCATCACAAGCGACCCACTTGTGTTAGAAAAATGACTTTCCAAGGTAAAAGAACTAAACATTCACACTTCCATTTGTTGTCCATGTTTTTCATTAGGAATTGTTACATATGTTCCCTTCTCACAAGACACTCTTCATATAATATAATTTCTAGTTTAGTATATGGTATCCCATTAACCATTTTGTTCCTATGAAAAATATTAAGTTATGCAAAATTTAAATGAGTAAAAGCATATGCATAGGTAAAAGTTGAAGCAAGTTAAGCTATTTAAGTTATTACAAATTGATTGATTTAAGATTATGGAATACTGTTTTAAGATGTGGGAAATATGATCATTATCATCATCATCATTGTCATCCTCATTATCGTCGTCGTCGTCATCATCATCATCATCATCATCATCATCATCATTGTCACGATCATCATCATCATCGTCGTCACCATCATCATCATCATATTCATCATCATTGTCATCGTAAATATTTGTATATCCTAATCCACATTGTTTATAACCCCTAGTGATAGACAAGCCATAAACTTACCCATTAGATATCTAGTTCCAAAGGGATACCCATTCACCAAAATTATTTGAGCAATACAAGTTGGCTAGCCCAATTATATGGATTTCCAAATAAACCAAAGCTTAGACTAACCATTGAGATGGATGAACACCCCAATCAATAATTTATTTATCAAATTTAGGAGCAAACAAGGTATCCACCCATCCTTTGACATAAAAATGATTAAAATAAATGCACTTACGTATTGGCCAAATAAAATAGAATCTCACTCACAACATGAATCTTAAAACAGGTATGTCTTGCCATCAGAACACACCTATCTCACCGAAGGAATTCAAGATATGATGGATGGTATATTTTCTTCCCAAGTTCATTTAATCCCTAAACATTGATAAAAAAAATGATGCATCTTCCTTCTCCACATCATTATATTCAAGGCTAGGATTTTTGCAACATTTTTTTTATATATGTTATGGCCTAATACATATTTTAATAATAAATAAATATAAAAATGTACATTTGCTACAACAAGCACATATACTAACCTATACTAACCCCTAACTAACCTATTCACCTATTAACCCCTAATTAACCTTTACTAACCTTTTTCCATAGATTTTTTTTTTCAATAGATAACTAACCTATACTAACCTATTAACCCCTAACCCCGCCTAATACCTTAACTCTCCAACCATTAAATCCATAAACCATTAAAACCAAAACCCCTAATCCTGTCACTGATCGATAATCCCATCACTGATCACTGTTCAATAGGGTGTTTCTGCATTTTTGGAGGGAAAAGTCCACCTTCTCCGCATCTGATTCAAACTTGCGGTCTGGTTTGTGTGACGGGAAATGTAGTTCGGAGGGTAGTGATGAATTGACATTCTAATTCAGTGATTGATAGGGTGTTTCTCCATTTTGTCGATGGAAAATTCCACCTCCTCCACATATGATTCAGACCTGTGGTTTGGTTTGTAATGTGGCTCCATTTTTGGTGGGCACATCGACTTCGATTTGGACTTAACCGGTGTTAAGTGACGACGCAAGGGTTTCCATCACATAAGCACAAGCAGGATCAAGACCAGGGGTTTCGATTGCAAAATCAGGAGCAGGAGAAGGATGTGGCAGTCCTGCCTTTAAATTGTTCCCGCAAATCATTTTTTTCACTTAATAGCTATTTCTCATTGGCCACAGAAAACCTAGGCAAGACTAAGATTAGACTAGTTTCTCTCTCTCCCATCTGAATTGATCGAAATTTATCCCAATCCGCGAGACTGATGAGCGTGTTTTTTTATTCGGGTTTTCCTCCTTAGTATCCTATGTCGCCACTGGAAGCCTGCTCACCATTTTGCTATTAAAGTGCCCATCTAACATGCTTATATACTGCAATGAAGAACAATATTTAGTTTTCTTTGAACACTTGTTCATCATCATCAATGTGCTCAGAGCATTGAGCCTCGGCTTCAGTCTCTCCTCGATGCTATAATGCAGAACCGCCAAATTCCTCAAGATAACATTGGAAGGAAGCTTCCATTCATCAACAAGAAGCTTGAGCTTCTGCTATAGTGTATCCTTGGAAAACCCCCAAAGCTCAGGAGACCTCTTAACAAGGCTCCCAACTTACTCCTCTGTAAACCCTGATTCTCTCATTTTTTCCAATTTCAGCTTTACAGTGTCCCTATTAAGCTTACACAACTGAAGAAAAGTGTGATAAAACGCCTTGGGCCCCTTCTCAATGCCCATCCCATCGACATCCTTTACAATCCTCACCAAATATTTATCCAAAGGCATTGTTAAAATCCTTGGGTTTTGAGATATTAAAGACATAGTTAGGATGTGGTTGGAAGCGAGTGTTCTGGCAGATTCTGGGTTCGAAACCACGACGGCTCGATCTGGATCAAGCACGGACTGCAGAAAACAAACCCCCTAAATTTTGAGACAACATGGATGTGAATGTTGTAGATTGCATTTCCTTCTCCCTCCTAGATGGATCAGAAAATAATTTTCCAAGCCATTTAAAATATATTGACTGTGCACCATGTGGGTTATGATTTTTGCTATAATTTTATATAATACATTGCACAACAGAGTTGGATGAAATCATGCCATTATTTTGGGACATCATTTTTGGGAATCAATTAAAAAATTAGGAACAATGACTTTATCATAAGACCATTTTCTTCAATGGTTTTCATGATGTGGGAGCTTCACGCGCACTCACTGCAGCTAAGAGAGATCCTGTTGCATGAAGATTTGCATGAGCTTCTGGAAATTGTACAGATAGAAATGCAAAGTTCCTTTGCCTGGCTTTTCCAATAAGTTTTCTCATGTACTCCTGCCTTCATGGTTTCTATCTTTAGGGTTCACACTTTGCTTATAGGTTATCTAAGCATTCCCACATGTGGTTATAAAGCATGAATAACCCAAAATACAACGAGATAATATGAGGTGAGAGTGTACATTCTCCAACTACCATGAAGCCCTTCTAGTCTGACCAATTTGGGTCAACTACATTGACAGACTAAAATGGTAATTCCTTTGTTTATTGGACAAAGACGTAGAATTTTGGCAGACCTAGTATCAAGGACCTAGTTTGTATGCCTATTTTTGCATTCTATGAGTCAATAGCTTTCCAATAGTGGATGATTTTCACAAAACGAAGTTCGTATACAAATTTTATGGCCCCAAAAAGGTAATGGTCAAAAAATTCCGTAGGTACAAGTGGAAATCATGTCAGCTCACCATAATTCTGATATGGACTTCTACTTCTAAAAGTATCATGGGGTTTCCAAGAGAATTTCAAAACTCTAAATCTAACCCTAACTCTAGCTATAAAAAACCTAGCAAAATATGGGATCACAATTCACTTTTCCATTAGGTGTTGGTCATCCATAGTATGAGTTGAAGTGTGGAGGTGATACTAATATAGAAGAGAGACAAAAGCATATTGTAGAGAACTATAAAAGGCCATAGTGTCTCATCATGCAACTCGCCATAATTAGAATATGATTTATCTAAAACCCTATAAATTTTGATTTTCATTTGAAATTGGTGGAAAATTATCTAAAACCAACTAATACTTAATTTGGATATCAAATAAAGTTGGCCTACAGTTGTGTTGCCATCAGTCTTGAGTTTCAGCTTGGCAATGGTGACCCATGCCAATTGTCACTATTGCCATGCTGAAACTCAAGACCGTTGGCAACACTCCTCTGATCGAGTCACATTGTAATTAGTACTAGAAAATGACTGTTCTTTAAGTTCACAATTCTATCCTACATAATGAGTGATGTAATTAGATGTATTTCATGTTTTCCTAGAGGAGGAGGAGTTGTAGGGCTCCATGTCTTACTTAGCTCTTATGAGATGAAGTCTTTCAACTACAAACTTTGTGCAGGTGATTTTAAAAGGGCGCACTTAACCTATTACCTAAACACTCCAAGAAAACTACATGCCTTAGGGAACCCATAAGAACGATGATGGTTCAATATAATTTTTTTTAGTTATGGTTGAAATAGGTAATATCATCCCATTATGCAAGGTCCAAGGCATTGCCTAAAAATTTTGAGCATTGCATAAAAATTATGATCTCTACTCTCATAAGGACAATAGAAATTGAAGAGTTTGAGAGACCTCCCCAGCTCATTACTAAATTACTCAATGGTGCCCCCATAATTTTTTTCTTTCATGGTGCCACCATATGAGTTTTGACAGTAAGATTAATTGGCCCCATCCCATTATGAAGTAGAACCATGTGAGATAGATCATATAACACTATTAGCATCATGATATTCCCCAGTTGTGGTTACTATTTTATTAAGCTCATGAAGATTTATATGCAGTTTATTGTTTCTACTATCACTGTGTTTTTGTGAAGAATGATTGAAGAATGTTATAAGTGTTCCTAGAGAATTATGAACATGGATATATACAATTCCTTATAATTATTAAAACTTTGTTTTATGTGATGAATTAATTTGCATGACTTGAGTATATATGAAGCTCTCCTTGAGGTCCCATGAATGAACTTGAACACTTACATTCATTTAATTTGAAAGAGTAGTTATAGTTTGAAAGAACTCTCTCCTTACCTTAGCTAGCATTCATTGAAAGGAAAGGATTATTTTATTCATATGCATTTTCATGGTTTGAGCCAGTCATCACACCACGAGTTCCACTTCCATCACCCGACTGAGTAATACAACCATTAAAATTTAACTTGTTAACTCAACACACTTTAACCTCGCTTGAGGATAAAAAGAATTTGTTAGTTAGGTAGGACACTGGGGATAGGCATCCAAATAATTCCCCCTTGTCAGTATCATCCGAGACATAGTTGTTGTCCTATAGGGTGCTAAAATCCTCTTGTACTTGTTGACACGGTCATCGACCAGTTTGTGGAGGGGCCTCCTGTTGTTTCAGGGGTTAAACCGCCATAAGATCGAGAATTGGACAGACTCTATGGAATGTCGCACTCCACTTAGCCCTAAGGAAACATCGATCATTGTATTCCTTGTATTCTCCAGCCACCATATTGGTGATACAAGGGTGATAAGGCAGAAGCGCCGAAAACCTTTTCCGACGTGTCATGAATGAGGTAGCTTAGTGACTTTTCTACTAGGGCTCCTTTACCCAGGATCCCTTTCGGTAGAGGGATATCCTTCCATTATTGGTCTCTCATTTTGTATTGTTCAACTTGGATTTCATCACCTTCCGATGGATACAACTTGTTGAGGCATCCAGCTCTTATTTAGGAGGTTTTGCTTGCTATTTCACCTTTTTATAGGATCTTTTTATTTTTAGTGCTGCTTGTTGGAATTCTAGCCACTTTTGTTTCAGCTCGCTTACTATGACACTGGTCCCAGTACAGTTTTTTGAGCTAATTTGATGATTTGTGATGTACTCTTCTCCTAGGTATTCAAGATGGTGGAGTTAGATGGTCTTCTCAAGGGACTGAACACCTCTTGATGGAGCCACTGATGCTTGACCTTAGGAGTAGTCTAGAGGACCACGTGATCACATCATTTGTGTGGACTTTTCCGTTTACTGTGATGATGGTATTTCAGGTTATATGGAACAATGGTACATTTGAGAGAGAGATGATTGGTTGTACCCCACCTTGGTTGATTGTCTTATGGTCCTTCCATTTTGTCGATAATATTTGTGTGGTACCTTGCCTTTTACCTTTTGGGTCTTTTACTCATCTTGGTATATCTTTTGATTTGTACCACCTTTTATGTTTTTGGTCTTGTGGGTACTACGGTAGTTTGTCCACATTTGAGGTCCACACCCTAATTTTTCCAAGTTGTTATGAGTCTCTATACCTTTTGGTGGTCCTATTTGAGTTATAAGAGGTAGTTACAAGGAGCTATTGCATATAAGAGGTAGTTACAAGGAGCTATTGCATATATTTGACATTATTTGACCTTCCATCTCTTTGGCATGTCAAATAATAGGTAGTTACAAGGAGCTATTGCAATATATATTTGACCTTATTTGTGCCTTCCCCACAATGGTTGATTTACTTTTGGTCCTTAGACCCTGTTGTTTATTGGTCTTGTGGTAGCTTGTCCTTTCATTTTTTGTGGTACCTTGCCTCTCACCTTTGGGTCTTTTACTGATCTTGAGTTATCTTTTGATTTGTACTGCATTTTTTGTTTTTGGTCTTGTGGATATAACTATGGTAGATTGTCCACATTTGAGGTACTACACCCCCTTAGTCCCAAGGGTTATGAGTCTAATTTATACCCACTCATTTCTTTTTTACTTGTACCTTAATGGTTGGTTTTTTTACCCTTTGGTTGGTCCTTGTGCCTTACTAGGGGTCGTGAGTCTCTTTGGCCTCAATCTGCTGGCTGTCAGCTCATCTTTATTGTGATTGTACTGATCCTTTTGACTATCATTGACTTTCTTTGATTGACCATACCATAGCCAGTCATCTCTCTTTCTATGGTTTGTACTAACCCTATAATAGGGTCACTTGGTTCCTAGAGTTGACTAGCCTCTAAGAGGCATAGTCATTTCTGAAAGTAACTCTTCTGAGTATATTACAGGAAATGTCTACACCCAGGTAATCAAATATGTGTTGGTTATAAGACTTAATTAGTAATCAAAGTGTTGGTAATCAAATACGTGGTAAATAATTTGAATTAAGTAGTTAAGGCTTGTCCTGTGATACAAAATTGTTGGTAATCAAATTATATTTGTTGGTAAAGAATTTTAAGAGTGGTGGAACTCAACCTCGACTGAACTTGTGAGGAAAATTATCTTGGATAATAAGTGTCCTGACAGAAAACTGCGTAGAACTATGACTTTATTTGTTCAACCATGACCTTATCATAACTAGAACAGATTGCTCCAGACTTCCATTTGTGAGCTAAACAACACAATAAAATTTGAAACAACAAAAGGAAAGTTTGCAAGATGGCAAGAATTGTTTTGATGTTATAACTGTACTGTTCATGAGCACATTTCTTGGAAAGAAAAAAGCATTCCTGACTTTATAACAAGAGAATATTTGACACAGAAGTGTGCTGTTAATTTTTAAGAAGCAGGCCTGAAGCAAGCAAGCCTGAAACAAGTGATCTTGGTGCAAGCGAGCACGAGGCAAGCGAGCGTAGAAGTTCAAAGCGGAATCCAGTGGGCCCATAACCCATAAGTAAACATGAAAATATCTGCTTGGACTCGAGGAAAAAATCATATCTATACTATCAATGATAATATGAGTTGGTTGGATTATAAGCAAGACTGGAAACCTAGGTGGGAGTTGAGACATGTTGAAGTATTAGATGCTAACTTACAAGGATCTGATGCTTTTATTAGGCTAGTACCAGAACTCAGAAGAATGCCTATGGGGTCTAGTATTGACGTACCAGAGATGATTTACAACAACTCCTTGAGAAAAGCAGCTGATGCAAGCAATTGGTTAACTCACCTATACTATGATCTTAACATAATCTCGATGGAGGGCTCTACACCTCACCCCAGGCTACGACTAGAACAACAATACTACTGTATTAACCGGATACATTCTTTGGAAGCATGGCCACATCAAGATGCTAGTCTCTGGTTTCCAAGTACTACACACACTTATGAAAAATATAAAAAATTATGGTGAAAATTCTTGAGAAAATAAAATAAAGATAGAACATATTATACCATGTTAAAGTTTGGACCTCAAATGACACATATCCATGAGGATCCTGCATGGTTCATCCCTGATTGGACTAGAGACTGGTGGCGGTCATTCGGCATCAACCTGACACCATTAGATCTAGGTGTTATTTATAATCTAAAACGGGAAGTTGGAGATCTCTCGAACAGGTCAAAGATATTTTGCAAACAAAGCTTACTAAGTCTCAAATCCTTCGGTACTACGTTAAAAACGAATGACAGTGGCTTGTCAAAACCCACATAGATGTCCACATGTATCAAAATGGACGCGTGGTCCTGAGGTCTGTTTATTCAAAGGCATGGGTTGTTGAATCAAATGTCTTTCGAGAATTGTATGGTCCCCCATACTCCGATGAGTTGTAAATATCTCAAAATTATTTGGCTATGAGTGGGGCCTGTCCATTCAAATTGTCATAAAGATTGAAAAGAAAGTCTTTGTAACTATGTCATGATAATATAAAGAAATCCCTACTTTTCTCTCTGTCAATATGATTGAAAATCTATGTTATGTATTAAATACCCTAAGTCAATATTACAAGTAATTGTCCAAAGGCAGTATTAGTTGGGAGTATGACTGAAAGCTACCATTTTTCAAAACAGCTTACATGTTTATGGTTCCGTTTTTGCTTGATTCAATTACTTTCAGTCATTTAAGAAGACCATGCTTGAATAAGATTATACAAGTTCCACAAAATTATATAAAATATTGTTTTTGAATATTTGTGAAAACTTACTAACCACCTAAAAGATCTTACTTTTGAAAGTCATAAAAACTTTTAGACGTTTTCCATAATGGTTAGTGAATTTTATTTTATATTATTATTGTTGAATATAAATATCTTACTAAATGTGACTGGACTTCAATTACCAAGTTGATGAACCCAAACTGATGGGATGAGAGAGACTTTAGGGCAATGACGACAAAGCTGATAATTGGATGGTTTGATATGGGAGTCAAGACCCAAAGGAGCAATAAAATAAATCTCATAATTGCGTGAATTTGTACTCATAAGAAAGATAAAGTGAATGTCTTCCTTATCGCTTGAATGCCTAAATGTTGAGAAAGGGAATGAGGATCAAGTAACATTATAAAGGGCGCTACACGTCACCTTTTAAGAGGCGCTATGTCTTGCGGTCATATCTAAACTTTTTTCCCATGTTGCGGGTAGAACCAAACAGGTATTTGTCAAATCTGTCTTCCTCGAGCGAGGGGAGTTTAGGAAGGCTAGAGGAAAGTGAGACATCCAGTAGGTCTAGAAGAGTTGTATCAACTAGATGTCAAAAGACCAAAAGAAAATTCGATAAACACAATGAATTTTTTCACTGTCAAGGGGGGTCATGTTCCTATGGTGATGAGACAAAAGACGACCTCGAGGTGCCCTTGAGGTACAAACATTTAATGAAACAATGGGTACCCAAGGATCTTCCTCAACCGAACACATATTTTTGTGTGAACAATAGGATATATCAAATAGCACCATCGTCAATACATGGTTTCAGTTTGTTCAGCATGGATGGCATAAGGGTCCCTTACAACACATGTACATAATTGATGGAGTATGTTGGACCTTGTTACAACTACACAGATTGGATGCGCCTAGTCCAATTTACAAAAAGTATGCGTAACTATGGATTGTCAACAAACTATTTATAGTTGAAAGACAAAAATCAAAATAAAGGAGCAACGTTGTACATGGACAGAAGGCCAAAGGCCACAGGGAATATTGCGGAGTTTATAAATAGTACACAACCAGGGTCTACAATTAAGCAACCAAATTGCGAATTTGAGGGGCATGAAGGAAACCATGTTTTTGTAGTTGCCATTAAATCAATATCTGCAGGGGAAGAGTTGCTTACAATTACAATTTGAATCGAGTAGATACAAAAAAGGTTACTATGGGAGTGGTACATATAACAATTTACCCAACCTTTTATTAATAAATTTAACATATTAAGGACTTTTTCGTTAGTTTATTTCATTTAAATTTTCCCCATTTACTTCGTAGGCTAGTGATCGGGATAAAACACCACCAACAGATGGTCGGAGGGGTACATCTTCCTCGAGGGATTAGGTATACATCTTTGTAATAGTGCAAATATAATAAGAAAAAATAGTTGACTTTCACTAGGTTTTTTGTTTAGGTATCTGTAAGGGGCAACTCCCAGTTATTAGCAGATCGGGGCAAGTCGCCTATGAGCATCGATCCGAGGAGTGGATCATGATCCTCTACGTTGCAGGTATAATCCATTGGAATTGTTAATATAATTTTAGGAATCTATCATGATATAGTTCAATAGTGTTTTATATTTTTTTGTTGCAGCCCAGTGAATCGTTGTATGAAACAACATCAGAAGAATGTCCAATAGATCCTAAAGTGGCTAAGATCCTTAAAGATTGTTGTCCGCCGAGATGCACACCAGCAGTAGAAATCTTTCGAAAGATGTTCCCTCACTACAAGTGGGGAAAGTGTGGCCTTGGGGGCAAGCAATGAGCCAGGTACTGTCACCTGAATCCCAGCTCCTCCGTTTAGGCTAACTCCTAACGAAGCCAAGGGGGGTATTCCCTACAAAGAGTTTACTATGGCTCAATGTGTTTTAGTGTTCTTAGTGTATGGTGATGCGGATGGGTGTTGTTTAGGAGTTTTAATGATGAAAAGATCACAAATTTACTTTAGATAAAACGCAAGGTAAAATGCAATCCACGTTGTGAAATAGTATATGAAGACTTTGCAAAAATAATAAGCTTTTATAGATATGAAATATAAGATCCAATGGAAAAATGGCCCAACTTAATAAATATAAAATAACCAGTGCCAAAATGGACTCAAACAAGTGTAGTGCTTGGGGATGCTGAAATGTAAGTCTCAATAGTAGCTGTTCGTGAGATCGTTGTGCATATTATCTTGGTAAATTTAAAGTTTTAATGGTCTTGATTATTAGGCTAAGAACAACAAGGTAAATCAAAAGACCGGAAAGGTATACTTTCAGTGGCTTCCCCTTCTGATGGTAAGACGGACTGCCCAGATTTCAAAGAGTAGATGTCTAAAGAATTAACCACTCTGATGTCTAGACAACGGTAATTTCCGGCCCCACCAGGTTTAGGAACTTTGCCCACTACCTGAGTATGTCTCAAAAAGGCAACGCCGGTTCGTTGGTTGTGGGAGTGAAAATTTTATTATGTTATCAAATATTATCAAATCCAACACCTTTCTGAGTACTAGCCCAACCCTTTCAGGTTGGCAGAGCATACGGGTGTTGGATAGCAACCAAGATAAATTATTTCGAGGGTGTGAGTTGGAAATTTATATTATTAGAGCACAATATTCAACCCTCTGATAGAGAGTGCTCTTGACTTTGTGTTATGACAAGGTTCAAGAGACTTAGCTATTCTATATGCCTAATGCAGGGGAAAATGTGATTTTACTATGCTCTCCGACAGAGAGTGCTCTTGACTTGGGTTATTGCAAGTTCAAGAGGCTTTGTTCTTTATTAAAATAGAGACAGTTTGCATGTAAAGAAAAGCACTTTTTTCAAAGTAAACAAGTAATGAAAGAAAGAAAGAAAAAATCAAATGAGAGAGAAAGAACAAGGCCAAATTGAGTTAACTAACCAAGAAATAAACAACAAGGTGGGATCAACCTCCGAACAAGGTGACCACTAGAACCACTAGTTCTGAAAACCTTCCAGCTAGTTGGATGTATGCAAGGATGCTAACGGGGAAAGAGAAGTAGCCACAAAACTATGTGGCACTTGGGATCAAATCCCAAGCTACTTTCTCAAGGCAAAACTTGGAAGAGAGTTAATCTAAGTACAAAAATAAACTTTAATCTAGAAAATTTGAAACAAGTCTAACTAAAGCATGCATGAAACAGTCTTCCCCAAATGGGGAAGGAGAAACAAAGTGTGGGAGGCCTTATCCCACCTAGCCTTTTTATTAACTAATTTACAAGTGCCTTTGGGAATTAAACCCTTGAAAGGTCTTTCGAGAGAAATAAAATAACTATGGAAACAATACTTAGAAGCCCTTAATGGCTTTTACAAAGGAGAGTGTAAATATTTCTCTTATTGGTTCAAGTCTTCTCCTTGGATTAAAATTTTGATCTTCTTTGAGTCTTGTTTTCACAAATTTTTCTTCTCGTTCAAAGAACCTATACAAGCTTAACCCAACTTCAACATGGCACTCATTAGATGTTAATGAAAATCAAAACTTGAAACTAAGTGCAAATCTAAGATCTAATACATATGCCAAATCCTAAATGCAAACTTTAAACACTTTAAAATGAGAACTAAACTAGAAACTTTAAGAAATAAATGCAAAAGTTAGAGCTTAACTATTGAAAATGTAAATCTAAGTATGAACTAACTCTAATACTAACAAAAGTATGTTTTGTTTTTAGTGTTTGTCTTTGCAAGGTGGACGAAAGGGAGGATGGGAAGGCAAGACAAGAGGAGATGGAAGAGGAGATGAGAGGACGGAGGACAGAAAATCTAAGGGAGACGAGAGGAAGGAATAAAGTTGAGGAAGAAGACTAGGATGGAAGAGGAAAACGAAAGGGGAAAAAATTCAAGCAAGCCAAAAACCAAAGGCAAGCTAGACAAAGTTTTCCAAACTTGGAGAAGAATAGAGCCTCGGATTTCCATAGTTTAGATAGGTAGATCTAGTAACCGATTGAAAACTTGTTGAAAGTTTGATGGAAGAAGCAAGAAATCCTTGTTTCTCGATTTTGTAAAGTTTAAACTTCCTTGGCAACCTGCAGAGTGAAAGTGAAACCAACAAAAGCCCTTTCACTTTGGGAAAATACCTACAAAACCCACATACTCAAGAGAAAAGCATAGATTTATAGTTACTTGTGCTAGATTGTTAGCCCTCTTGAATCATAAATCTATAACTTAAAAATCGAAAGTACAAAAGAAAAACACGATATCACCTTGTTACAAGATGAAGTATGGCCACCAAGAGCCTCCACATTGACCTCCAAAGTTTCAACTTTATTCAATATTTAAACAGATTACAAAAATACTCTAGAGTTTCTTTGCTAAGAGATCCATAAAGAATGAGGAGAAAAACCCTCACTATATAACAAAACAAGAGCCTAGTCTACCCTAATTCAAATTGGCATGGAGAAGAGAGCCAATGGCCTTGACACAATTCAAATTCCATCTAATCTCCAATCACCATCAAGCTTGGAGTGATAACTCCAATCCATAACTTGAACTAGAATTGAATTAGGGTGGGGAGGTGGCCTCCACCTAGGCAAGGCACCCCCCATCCCATTCTTGGAAGTATCACCATCAAATAACAATGTTCCATGTGGTAAGCTCGAGCTCCAATAGAGGTTGACGTGAGCTAGTGAAGGATGGCGTGAATCCTTGTGTGGTGAAGCTTGGATCCTTGTGGCAGTTGCAAACTCGAATTGCTTGGAGTTAGAACTTGAGATATGCCTTAATTTTAGCAAAGCACTCACTCTCCCATCAATGCAATACCACCAATCCATTAATCACATGCCACTTCACCCAATTAGCAGATTTGAGGAAGGTGGGCGAATTCACTTGGAGAGATCCACTTGTGTTGAATGTATTCTTCACTTAAGTTGATTGGAGTGTGAAAATCCTCACAGCAGATCTAAGAGATGATGTATCTCACAAGAGAATAATTATGATTAAGCAAGAAAATAGAAGAAGAGTGATACATGCAGTATAATGAGCAACAGAATAATATGGTACAGTAGAACTCAGATAGAAGCAATAATACTTCGGTCATGCTAAATTATTAATCACAAATGGACATATAAATAATACAATGCATGAGGAATTCGAATGCCTAAGGTGGCAATTCGAATTAGCCTTCATGGAGTGATCAAAGGATCACTGGAGTGTCATCGGAGCACAACTAGGTGTCCTCATGATCATCGGAGCGCAACTGGAAGTCTTCATCATCATTAGTGGAGTCATCAATGCTCAAGTAACTATCAACCATCAGTCAAACTAACTCTGGTAGGTGTAACTGAGTGTAACTCAATGTAACTGATTGTAACTCAATGTAACTGAGTGTAACTGAATGTAACTGAATGTAACTGAGTGTAACTGACTATAACTAAGTGTAACTGAGTGTAACTAAGTGTAACTGAGTGTAACTGACTGTAACTGACTGTAACTGAGTGTAACTGAGTGACAACTGGACTGGTAGGTGAAGGAGGGCGAGTTGCTCCCTAAAATCAAGGAAGAAGGGCGCATTAAGCAACTGGAGGGCTAAAACTGAATATTGAGAAGCTCCTGGGGGCTGTCTAACTGAGGGCTAGGTGCTGGAATGATGACTGGGATGCATGCAAAATGCATGCAAACCCTAGAATGCATGCAAACCCTAAAAGGTGCATGCATGACTGAAAATGTAAATGATCAAAATACTGGTGGGAATAGGATGGAGTATAGGAATATCCTAACACCCCCCCTTAATCCGTCCTGGGCCCTGGTAACTAAGACCAAAGGTCACCCAATACAATGAATAATAACAATCAATAAACCAAGGAAGTGGGAAAATTTCATGGGAAACATACCCCCTCCTCAAAAAATAGACTGTAAGGCACACATAAAAATAAATGCTCCAAACTCAAGCATGTGTGATGCTTGGTCATATGTCTGGAGGTATCTTCTTCTTGGGAAGAAGTGGATCATGCTCAAAAAGCATGTGCTTGTACTTGCTCTTCAGATCGAATGTGATGAGAACAAATCCAATAGTATGAGAATGATCCTTGAACCTGTGATTCGAATCAGCTGAGGTAGGATCAAATTTTTGAATGTGCATATAGTCCTTTGTCTTCTCCTTCGAACCACCATGGGTGAGATTATGCCAAAAAGAACTATTACATGTTTGCTTGAAATCAAAATCAGATTTAAGACTTTCAAAATAGTTTCTTGAGATCTCCTTTGAACCAGCAAGGGTGAGATCAAAGCTATCATATGCATGAGAAATTATCTCAAGTGGGTGGCAATGGCCATATTCTTCAATAACCTTCTGAAAGCATGTGCTAATGATCATATAGTAGTAAATAAGAGATGTTTGCTGAAGAGGAGCGAATGCATTACCTCCAATAGCTGATGTTACCTCCGAAATAATCATGTGATCATGATGCAAACCAACAAACTCTGGTGCAAGAGAGGATTTAGGACCTTCTGCAATATCTAGAGTGTGAACTGGCACAGAAAGAGAAGAAAGTTTGAGCATGAGCGGAGAATCTGCAAGTTCTTTGTCAACAACTTCAATATGAGATGATACTGGTTCATGATCTGAGAGATCATCAAGGGGAGCGAATGCAACATGATCTGAGAGACCATCAGGAGGAGCGAATGCATCATGATATGAGAGACCATCAAGTGGAGCGAATGCATCAACTTGCTTGCTTTTGAAGGGATTTGGACCAAATCCATCATTCTTTTTGCCGAATCTTTCATCCAGATGAGCCCATAACTCTTTTGGAGTTTCAATATCAAAGATGGTTGGGTACAATATGTAATCAGTCATAGTAAGCTTCATTCTTCCAATGTGCATGTCACCTTTATTCAACCATTTAATCTTCTTTGTAGAGGATTCGAACTCTCTTTCAAAATAGCAATCAAAGAGATCATGGCTCTTCAAATATGCTATCATTCTTGGTTTCCATTCATCATAGTTGAATGGAGAAAGAGGAGTAATTTCTTCTAAATTCATTGAAGTTGTAGAAGACCTGCAAAAAAAAATATAGAATAACTGCAACTGCTACTGCTGCAAAAATGCAGAAACTGTTGCAACTACTGAACTCGAAATCTTGGTAATAACCTGCAAAAAACTCTCAAGAATGGAGATAAACAATACTCTCAACATGCTCTGATACCATGTGAAAATCCTCACAGCAGATCTAAGAGATGATGTATCTCACAAGAGAATAATTATGATTAAGCAAGAAAATAGAAGAAGAGTGATACATGCAGTATAATGAGCAACAGAATAATATGGTACAGTAGAACTCAGATAGAAGCAATAATAATTCGGTCATGCTAAATTATTAATCACAAATGGACATATAAATAATACAATGCATGAGGAATTCGAATGCCTAAGGTGGCAATTCGAATTAACCTTCATGGAGTGATCAAAGGATCACTGGAGTGTCATCGGAGCACAACTAGGTGTCCTCATGATCATCGGAGCGCAACTGGAAGTCTTCATCATCATTAGTGGAGTCATCAATGCTCAAGTAACTATCAACCATCAGTCAAACTAACTCTGGTAGGTGTAACTGAGTGTAACTCAATGTAACTGAGTGTAACTCAATGTAACTGAGTGTAACTCAATGTAACTGAGTGTAACTGAATGTAACTGAGTGTAACTGACTATAACTGAGTGTAACTGAGTGTAACTGAGTGTAACTGAGTGTAACTGACTGTAACTGACTATAACTGACTGTAACTGAGTGACAACTGGACTGGTAGGTGAAGGAGGGCGAGTTGCTCCCTAAAATCAAGGAAGAAGGGCGCATTAAGCAACTGGAGGGCTAAAAATGAATAGTGAGAAGCTCCTGGGGGCTGTCTAACTGAGGGCTAGGTGCTGGACTGATGACTGGGATGCATGAAAAATGCATGCAAACCCTAGAATGCATGCAAACCCTAAAAGGTGCATGCATGACTGAAAATGTAAATGATCAAAATACTGGTGGGAATAGGATGGAGTATAGGAATATCCTAACATGGAGATGACTGGAACCTTCATTAATGCCCAGTGACATGTCAATTAGCCTTTTATTTTAATCCATTTGGATTATTTTGGAGAGATTTGGATTATCTCCAAATATTCATTTTTTATTATTTTAATTAATAATTTCTCTATAACTGACTTTTTTGAGAAATTATTAATTATGAGGTTGAATTGACATCCGAAACTTAGGATAAATTGGTCTAGAGATCATGAATTATTTTTGGCTTGGAGCCTTCAATCTGAATTCGGATCTCGGATGACTGACATATTACAAATTGAAAATTTTCCATTTAAACTATGGAAAAATTTATTAAAATTTTAAAAATAATTAAAAACCCAAAACTAGAGGACCCAGTAAAAAAAATTCGAAATTTTTTCTGACGGTACTAGTGACCTAGGACATGACCAAAACCTATTCTAATAGTGTCTAGCAGGCTTATATACACCAGTTGGACTCTAATAACTCCCCATGGATAAAATTTTCAAAATCGAGCATTCCATCTTTGGAGGAAGCGGGAGAAAACCTCATCGATTATAGCTTGGCCATGGGCAAAGTATAATTGACAAGGGAAAAAAATCCCTGGAATACCTTAGTTGCTTAACCAAGTCATGGGGAACCAAGCCACTCAAAATCCTACTAGCACACTTTATTACAAACCCCCTGGGGCCATGGTCATGTCGACTGAAAAACAAAACTAACTAGCCAAAATTGGCTAGGCACAAATGATGGATCATCTGATACACTAGAGTACAAACATTCATCATGTTTGTCAAATGGCAGCTCTTCAGATAATCCAACTATAGTACAAAAATTTTGGTAACAAAGATGATAGACAATGAAGCCACAAACTGGTTTACGATGATAGACAAATTGTTGGAAAAATATAATGAGGAACTCATTTCTTTGCTAATCAAGTATCCGCAGACAAGCCAGAACCTGGCAAGGATTGAATTGTTGGAACGGAAATCTGAATCCTTGGAATTAAGTTGAGGAATCTTTATTCATAAAATTATTCATTTATAACTTTATAGTTTTCTCTTTTATATGATAGTATTGAACGTGTAAGACGTGGTTTGTATTTACAAAATTATCAAAAAACACACAATAGTGGTGGAGGAGATGTTGGCCACAGCGAGGCTCGTGGAGAGACGTGGCATCATGAGCAAATGACTCCGCATACTACATCATCTCCTTAGCCATTGTTGTCGACTAAATAGTCGGCAACACGTTCTGACACACCACAGACCCCAACTGTGAGCACACCGGCCGTTGGTGATCGATGCACACCGGATCGTCCACCGGAAGAGGTCGACAACGAGAATCCTGGTAATATTGATATTGACCTAGTTGCATTTCCAAGATCTTCTCGTGTCACTAGCACGGGAACAATGGAGGCAACATTTTTGGTCGACATAGATCTCATCCCAATAAAGATCGATAAGGTCCCAGGTAATTAATATACGTTGATCAAGTTACTGTTTATAACTTCATTGTAATATATCGATAAAATGTTTTCTTTCAACTAATTATGATCATGGCATGATCGTTTCGCAGGAAATGACGTTTTCTATAAACAAATGAATGACGCGTGCTTGGAGATCTTTGGGCCCACCATCTGAGAAGGGTGGGATAAACAACAAAAATGTTTAAAAGATGAACTCATGCATCAGTTGGTTGGCCTGTTCGGCGACAATACCTTCAATAAAGTTGAGGTCGTGAAAAAGGCTTGTTAACATGTGAAGGTTGTCCGAGACCAATATAGGACCCACCTGAAAAAAAAGCCCTAGGTATGAGCACCCTCCAATGATTTCACCAATGGAGTGGAGAGCTCTAGTGGAGGATGGAAGGGAGAGGGCTCAGAGAAGAGAAGGAAAGATAACACCAGGCACGAGGAGGTATGCAATACTTTCCGCAATGTAATTCAAAACCTTATTATTATTGAATATTTCTATATCGAACTTGGAACATCTAACGTATTTCAACACTTGCATAGGCTGCCAGACATATCAAAGGCCACAAAGGCAAGACTTGAAAAAATAGGTCAGCACAAGCTTGGGCCTGGTGGTTATTCCAATTTCGCGGCATGATTTGTAAGTTTCAAAAAACCAATAATGCATGCAAATAATAAATTGCAAATTACTTTTCTTTTTATTGCACCGGAAAATGTTAATTAATGACGTTATGCAAATATGCAGGCCGAACGATTCAATGAACAGGCCACTGAGGAAGACATGAAGCTTGGCTTCAAGGAAGGCTTTGGAGATGTTGTTGAACGACGAAAAATCTTGTCTGGCCAAACACAGTCTTCTGGTACCAATCCATCCGGTGCACAGGTAAATAGAATCTATATACTTTATTGAAGATTAACCGCTTGTGCAATCTATTCGTTATAAATACTTGACAAAAAATATTGACTATGTTTTGAGCAGGAAAGCAATGATCCCCCTAATGTCAAGGAGGGAGAACAACAAATCGAAGATCATGCTTCTAATCTTGGTAATGTATTTATTCATAAGCTAAAATTTTATGTATAGCATTGCAAATGGTGAACATTAATTGTAGTTCACCATATTTCAACTGCAGAGCATGTAGAGGGTGAAACTGTACAAGTTGAGCCTGGACAAGAACATGAACTACATGATGTGGCCACACTAGGTTAAGAAACACCTTTGTAATGTTTTTTTTAAATGAAATACTTGTCATTACAATATCAAAATACAATGATGTAACATTTTCACATTGTTGCAGCAAATCCGAACCCCTTGCCGCAAAATCCACGTCTAGATCAACACTCTAGGATGCAGACATCACCACAAGCGCCTGATGAAGAACCAAGAACTGGAAGATAAATTCTAGGGGTAGATGCTCCTCTTAGAGATTATTTCCCATTTATAAAGAGAAGAAAAACTAGTAAAAAGAAGTGACTGGAAAAATGTCGTCTAATTATTTTTTATAACAATATATCATCCATGATTTTTGGCCTAATGAATGAATGAATGGTTTAATGGTTTAATGATTCAGTGTAGTAAACTGTTACCTTTATTGAATGTCAGTTTTTATTGAATGAATGTGTTGACTGAATGAATGAATGGTTTATTGAATGTTATCTTTTATTGTATGAATGTGTTGACTGAATGAAACAATGGTTTAATGAATGTTAGCCTTTATTGAATGAATGGTAGATGAAAGTTCATGATGAAATATGGATGAATTTGCACGTATTTGTTTTTTTCAAGTACATGCATTGGGTATGGGGAATTGAGAGTGATGTGAGGGGGGGGAAGGGCCATAAGAGCTTCCACCTTCACGTGGTTGGCCCTGTTCAGTAGAGAATATTAAATTATTCTCGAAACATAGAGGAGCTCAATGAATGGCTACGATGCTGGCTTTCTACAACCCACTTGTGTGTCATCTAAATTTTGACAATTTCTTGGATCTTGTTGTGATGATTGGTTGCTCATCATAACCAATTTCGAGTTTCCACAACTTCAAAGCCTGAGTAAATGATGCACTGGAATCAATATCCTTAACCTTCTCTTTAATTTCATTGGAATCAATATCCTTAACCTACATTAAACCCTTCCAAAATGGTCTATTTACCATTGAAGCCTGGATTATAAAGCATGATATTTGCAACTAATCTAGCATACACCAACAACAATTAGAAACATGCTTCCTGTTGTCAATTTTCATCATTTTTTAGGGCTGCAACTTAACTGAGGAGATTCGAACCTGCGACCTATGTCTAGTCCCAAAGTTAACACCTTCAAGCTTAAAGTGCAACTGACAATGGGAGACCACCTTCAAGCATCTTGATTCATTCTACATGAATTTCATAATGGGAGATGACGAGCTAGCACCTTGCTTGATTCATTATGCATGCATTTCACTATGCAACAGTCTCAAATCCCCTCTGCGCTTTCCCTAAATTAGTTTCTCGATTCAGCATGACCCACGCCTGTTGTCCGAGGAGTGTTTACATCGGTCTAGAGTTTCATCCTGGCAACAGTGATGATTCATGGTATTATGTTTCCCTTCAGCTGCAATATGACAAACTCAAAGCTCTCATATGAAGGTTTGTCTGACAAATGTGATGGTTTCGGTTTCTCGATTCAACATGACCCAAACAGTCACATTTTTCAGACAAACCTTCGCAGTGGACTATGACTTTTCCATATTGCAGCTGAAGGGAAACATAATACCATGTACCAACTCATGACTTTATATTATGGTAGAAGAAAATCGGAATTCTTAATAACAAGAGCTTGGTAAGAAGATTTAGCATTAGTTAACTATTAATTCCGTCCATTAGATCTCCAGATAGAGCGGATCAGATTGAATCGTCACCGTTGCCAGGATGAAACTCAAGACCATTGGCAACACTCCTTGGATGACGGGCGTGGGTCATATTGAATTGAGACACTAATTCAGGAAAAACGCAGTGAATCTGAGACCGTTGCATAGTGAAATGCATGCAGAATGAATGAAGAGTACTAGGTATCAATAGAAATGGTTGTGGGACTTCGTATGAGAGGAAATGGCGATGGGAATTGATTGACAAGGTCAGGATTGAAGGTGGTAGCCTTGGGACTAGACATAGGTCGCAGGTACGAATCTCCTCAGTTCAGTTCGTACTCGATTATTCTTTCGATGCAAATTATAGATTTTATTTATTTTCCTTTGTCAAATTTACGTATCCCTTTATGTGTTTTCTTTATTTTCCTATTTTAACATTATGTATCCCCTTGTGATAATCGGAATTGTTAATATCGATTCACTCGAGAATGAATGTAAAGAGGATTTCCATGGAAATATGTTCCATCCAAACCTATCAAGTGTACTTTTAGGTCAAAAATATTCTTGTAACAAAGCGATGAAAGATCTTAGAAGCAAATGTAACAAAGCCCCGAAAGAAGTTCACGTAACATAGTGGTTTGTGTTTGCAGGAATCCTTCAATTTACAGGGTGAAAATCATGGCCATAGAGCTGCCACAGTTCGGAGACGTCAAAATTGCTGACCTAAAAGTGCACTTGATAGGTTTAGAATATGGAATATATTACCGTTGAAATCCTCTTTATGTTCATTCTAGAGTTTTGAGAAAACCAGAGATATATGAAACAATGCATTATGACAGTCTGACTTCATAGTCGCCTCTTGAAATCAAGGTAAGACTAGTTGGATACGGCGGGACAAGTTCATATGATAGGGGAAGTAGTTGGAGCAAATGAAGTAAAAGTTCATTTGCTTCGACTACTCCGCCTATTGTCTGATCTTGATATTGTGTCTTGTAAACTATCCTTGTACCTTGCCATCTTCATCAACATTTTGTTGTTGGTTTTTTCATGCTAAAATGCTCCCCATTATGCTACTTCAAACTTCAATAAGGTTCTATCAAGTAAATTTGTTAACACCCAAAAAGTGCTCACTACCTCATCTCCCTCATTCCATGACTCATTCGTCCATATTTCCTACCATATTTGCCTCCAAAACCTTAAAAAACCATTAAAAAGCCTCCAAAAGGCCAAAAAACCATTAAAAAAGCCTCCAAAAAGCCAAAAACCCCCTTTTTCCCCAAAATAATTTAAATTTCCTCCAAAATAGCAAAAACCCTCTAAAAAGGGAATAAAAAATACAAAAAAGAGGAAAAAGAGGGAAAAAAGGAAGCAAAAACCCTATATAGCTGACCTAAACCATATGGTGCCTAAAACCATGGGTCAACACTCCACCACTAAAAACCTATAAATAGGTGATGGAGGCTCCCCATTTGATATCCACAGTTTCTACATCCTTATGCTGCTAAAAATTCTCTTAAAACCCTAGCTCTCCACTTGGAGCTAATTTCCCACTTGAGAACCCCTTTGTCCCATATCCAAAACACCTTGGAAGAAGGAGAAGGAGCATCACTGGAGCTTGGAAGCGGCCCTCCTGGACTACTGCAAGAGCTTCACCAACCTCACATTTGAGGTAAACTTAATACAAAACCAATTTTCATCATCTTGTTATTTTCTTTTTATGCACATGCTAGAATAGTTTATTGTTTGTATTTACTGTCTTGTTTACTATTTTTACCATTTTTATTGAACTGCTAATAAGGAGTCCCTTCTCCTTAGTAAGTGCCCATTTGCACAAGCTAGGGTGAAAACCCTAGCTACAGTTTTGGCGACTCCACTAGTGTTCCTTTGAATTTCTGGTTATAGTTTTAAAAAAAAAAGTTTTAATTTTCTGCAATATTTTTCTGTTTTCCCATTTCGGCTGTCCCTTTCGGCAGTTGGATTTGCTGTCGTAAATTGCATATTTTTTCCCCACAGCTGCGATCTAACCGCGGCTTCCAGTCTGTTTCCTGCAATCTGACCGTGGCTTTCAGTCTGTTCCTTGCGATCTCCTCGCGGCGTACAGTCTGTTTCCTGCGATCCAACCGCAGCATTTCAGCCTGTTACCTGCGATCCGACCACGGCCTTCAACCTGTTTCCTGCGATCTCCCCGCGGCTATCATCTCGTTTCCTGCAATCCGCCCACGGCTTTCATCCTATTCCCTACGATCTCCCCACGGCTTTTAGCCTGTTTCCTGCGATCTCCCCATGGCTTTCAGCTTGTTTCCTACGATTCCCCTGTGGCTTTCAGCCTGTTTCCTGCGATCTCCCCGCGGCTTTCAGCCTGTTTCCTGCGATCGCCCCCACGGCTTTCAGCCTGTTTTCCGCAATCCGCCCGCGCAGTTTCACCACAGACCTACGATTTGTTTTCTGCACTTTTTTCCCTATTTTGAACCCAGCACTTTGCTACAATATTTTCTGCACCTGCACAACCATCTGTCCTATCTGCAGCCATACTTACCTACAGCCTTTTTTCTGTAGTTTTCTTTCTATTCCATTTATAGAGTTTTTTTAAAGTTTAAGCATTTCAATTGAAAAAGAGAAATTTTTTCCTTTCAAAGTTTAATTTCTGCATTGTTATTATTAGTTAGGAAGTTTCCCACCTCGTGGCACTTTTGATTGGGTTCATTACCTCACACGCACACACTCTGTCATATAATTCAAGTGAGCCCTAAAATACTACTTAACACAACCAACATTCTAACCCCACTTGGGGAACACATAAGAATATTGTAGTTAGGTAGGACAGAGGGGATAGGCATCCAAATAACACCCCTCGATCGCTTACACTTGAGACATAGTTGTTGTCCATTAGGGAACCAAAATCTCCTAGTATTTTTTGGCACGGTGACAACTAGTTTATCAAAGGGCCTCTCCCTTAGGAGGGTTGGAGTAGCCAAACTGGTTCCAGAGGCCTGAGTGGAATACCGCAATCCATTCAGTAACTGAAGGCTACCTACTCATTGGTCTGCGTGTGGTGTTCTCTTTAGGCCCACACGGTGATAGGACCAGAGCTGCAGATTCACCTTTTCTGGACGTGTCATGAACAGGGTATCTTAGTTGCCTTTCTTCTAGGATTGTCTTACCCGGTGTCCCTCCCGGTAGGGGGATATCTTTAGCCACTTGGCTCTACTATCCATATTGTTTGACTTGGATTTCATCACCTTGCAGAGGATATGTCTGGTTGAGTCAGAATACTATTTAGCTAGGTGTTTGCATGCTCCCTTACCTCCCTTTGGTCTAGCGAGTCCACTATTTTTATTTTTTAGGAAACCTGCTGCTTGTTGGTATTTTGACCATTTATTGTTGACGCTCTGCTTATTGTAGCATAGCTGTTACAGTGAGTGTTTTGAGCTGGTTGTTGGCCTGAGTGCCATATTTTTTGCGCTCTTCTTCTGCACACTCGGCTGCATTAGGGTTTTTGAGCTGTTTTTCACTCGACACAACCCCCGGATACTTGACACCATCTGTCACCATTGAGTCCCCGAGACATTCTCGGTGCCTCTGGGGGGAGCCCCCGCGGCACAGTTCCCTTGACATCACCCATCATAGGCGTAGAGATTCATCACTCGATTCCACTCGTCGACGACATAGAGCTCCGTCCTCCAACCCTGATGCCCCTTATTTTACATCTGATTTTGAGGCAGAGTCCGAAAACCCCACTTACACTGCACCAACCAGCCTCATGGCTAGCATGACTTCCAACCCTTTCTTTGTAGGGACCATTGGTGGAGCATCCACCACCACCCCAGCTACCACACCCGCTTTGGGTATGCCCTCGATGGGGCCCACATCCACCATTCCGATCACTGTACCTATTCCAGCGGCTAGCATACCCATCCCCACTCCACCAATGACTCATACTACCCTTGGCAGTGCACGACCATCCCATACCACCTTCATTCCTCCCCCTGGGGGCAACATCCCCAACACAAACCCAGCCCCTCCACTTGGGGGCATTGGCCCCAACATGGTCACGACCACCAGTATGTCACATCCTTCTACCAGTTTTCCATTCATGGCTAGTCTCAACCTTCCTAACCTAGCTAGACTGACTAACAATCCCATCAGACATGACCCTGCATGGCCTCACATGCCTACCAAACTCCCATCAGACATCCCTAAGTTTGAGGGCAAGGCAGGTGAAGACCCACAGAACCACATTATGTCCTTCCATCTATGGTGTTCCTCCAACTCCATAGAGGACGACTCTGTCTGACTCTGTCTGTTACAGTGCACCCTCACTGGCTCTGCAGCTAAGTGGTACATCAAGCAGCCCCATGGGACCCATGTCACCTTTACCTCCCTCGCCTCGACCTTCCTGCAGTTCTTTCAGTTACCTGTCCGCTATGACGCGGGAGTTGAGATCCTATTGTCTTGCAGACAGAACACGACCACCCAAATCACTGACCACATTCATGAGTGGTGTCGACGCCGAAGCCTCTGCAAAATCAAGTTAGATGACCGTATCTTCTTAGATTGGTTTCTAAAATCTCTCCTTCCTGTCATTGCCAAGGATGTGGCATCCGAGCGACCCCAGTCCGAGGAAGAGGCCATCCTCAAAGCCCAGCAATTTGACCTTATTTATGCCCAATCTGGTTATCTATATACCATTATACCCGACGCCCCCCGCAACGATTCCTCCCGAAATGATGCACCGAGGGAATCCCATGCTGCAGATGGCATCATTTTCCATATTGCCTCACATAACCAGCCCTTTTCCATAGCACGCACTAGCCATGGCCCCGACCTTTCGTGGGCCACATCCCACTTTGGAGCAACCAATTCATATGCTCCCATGGCATATCACCACCATTCCCACGGACCCTCATGTCCACCTCAGTGATTTGGTCATGCATCCCCCACTTACGCTCCCCCGATCGCACCTCAGACATATTACCACCCACAGGCCGCACAAGCTCCTGTATCCTCTCAAGCCCCTCCTACTTATTATCTGCCATAGGCAGCACCTACGGCAAACCCACAACCCATCACATAGACGTATCAGCAACCCCCACAAGGTTCAGCACCTGCACCGCCTCCACCCACTTATTATGCACCGCAGCCTGCTCCCGCACCTACACAACCCCAGAACCCACCTGCCACCTAAGGGCAAGTGTATTCCCAATAGAATCCATAGTAGAACCAAAATAACCTATGCCAGAAGGCCAAAAAAACCGTGGCAAAGGACGTAACCACGGGAACAACCCCCCTCCAGACCAAGGCAGCCAACCTCCAAATCCCCCAAACAATAACAACGCGGCACCTGCCAACCAAAACCCCGACAAGCCGCCCAAGCAAGCCAAAAATCCTAATTTGCGAACAAACCATCCTTGTTCTATTTGCGGGGTCTATGGCCATTACACACACGCTTGCCCACATTTGGAGCGGGCTCAACAACTCTGGACTGATGATGCCCAGCGCCAAGGGCATGCGGCTCCTCAGGCGCCACCCAACCCCCCACCACCTCAAACTCAACCCTTGGTGCTACAAAAACCTTTACCAACCCAAGGCGTAGTGAACACTCAACCGTTGGCTCCCCCTCACGGAAACGCACCTCCACAACAACAAATCACTTATGCCGCTCCTGATCATCCCATGATAGACTCAAGTACCCATCACTTGTTAATGATGTTGTCAGCTGATGTCAACCTTCAAACCCATCGGAACCAATATGGCTCCACCCCCGAAGCCCCTCCCGCCGACAAAAACACCAACGCTCATCCCACCGATCAGTCGTTATGCATACCTCCGGCTCCACTAGATGGAGACTCCAAATCCCCTCGCTTCACACTTTGCTGCATCAATAATAACCCCAATGCTCGCACTGCGTCTAATTACAACATTGTAGATGATTTAGCTCAGTCCCCCGCAGCCATGTCTGCGTTAGAGATCTTAGAAAACTATCCTACACAGCACAAGACTTTACTTTCAGCCATTGGTGCTATTGACCCAACTAATTCACGAATGATGGCCATTTATTTGGACCAATCTGAACCACACCTACCTTCCACATTAGCGTTCCAAGTTTCTGTATCCGTTCGGAATCTTGTCATCCATCGGTGCATCATCGATGAAGGTGCCTCTACATGCGTTATGTCCACATTCATTTGGTAGAAGTTGGGATCCCCTACTCTCCAGCAGTCCACTACTGCATTGCGAGCCTACGACGGTCATTCAGCTCAACCCCAAGGTCTCTTAGCTAATGTCCCCATCCAGTGGCTAGTAAAACAGTGCTCATCAACATAGAGTTCATCAATGCCCAACTTGATATAACCTCTTACTTGGCCGCAGTTACATGTATGCCATGCGGGCGGTTGCCTCATCCGTTTTTCATACGATGATATTCCCCCATGAAGGACGTGTGGTCAAGGTTGATCAACTCACCTATTATGATCCCAATGCCCCCACTGCACCCAAAAATGTTCTCCCCATGGTTGAACAACCTGTTTGTGGTGTAGCTACCTCGTTGGTTTCCACAGTGGGACCCGGAGTCTACTCAGATACGTCGATGACCTCCACATTCCAATCCATTCCACCCCCGTCCCCAGCGACCAAAATATATGACTTATTTACCCTTTCCCACAATACACCAACACCTAACCATCAACCACCCTTGCTACCCCAACCACCATTGGTACCTAGTCATGTTGGTGTTACACCCATCCATACAATCCCCTTCCTATTCCCCCCTTCGGGAGTAGTAAGCGCCCCGGTTATGGCTACTCTCAGCCTCCCTGGTTTAACTTTAAGATTACCTGTATGGTACATCACACCTCCCATTTCCCCTCCAACACCAAATGTCGTCCTACAATCGGTGCAACCCATCACCACTACTAGTCAACCACCTCCCGGTGTCACTACTCCTTCCTCATCCACTAATCCATCCCCTCTTATCAAGCACACTGGGGGAAGAGGCCCACAACCATACACTGCTTTACCCCCGCCCAAAACAGTTAAAACTCCCCCCGTGTTTCGTGCTCCTCCCAAATGCTCTTTGTGTGATGAGTTAGGCCATGCTACCCACCAATGTCCACAATTACCCGCATCACAAGAGCACATGCAAATTCTTGACGACGATCCCAACATCCCGGTTGTCCAACTCGACCCTACTCCTAAGCCTTGTGATAAATCACTTCGTACCAACCACCCTTGTGCAATATGCGATATTTACGGCCATTACTCACATCATTGTCCAAATCGCCCATATTACAGAGCAGCTCTCTGCGAGATGAATAATTTGGACCTCGAGACGGCTCCCCCCACCATTGAAGAGATCCACCCCCCATCATCCCCTCCAACCGGAGACATTAATACCATTTATGTGATCTCTTCTACTAGCACTCCCTCATCAACCGATTTGACAACCCAAATTTTCCACAATTATGAGGAGATTCTCGAGGTTCTTACTGCACCTGATTACCCCTGGGAAGATATGCACCATCGTTCCTATTTCTTCCCGGAAGAGTCCTCCCTCACCACACCCACCCAATTCTCGATTGAGTCCAAATATTTCCTCCCCACCAAGTTCAACTGGTTTAAAGAGCCCATTCCCACTCCCGATGCCTTCTGTAAAATTAGTCATAGCAGATCTAATGAACAAGTAAATCAATCACAACAGATGAACATAGAAAATATGGTGTAAAACTGTGCAAAACATGCACCAGTGCTCAATATCCCAATGAGGGTGAATAATTACAATACAATACAGTAACAATGACTGAGCAATTCGAATTGACTAAGAAGGTCATTCAAATCACTGAATGGAGTAGCTTGACTCCAACTAGGAGTCCTCATCATCAATCAGTGGTGGTCATCAATGCATAAGAACCAGTCATCCAGGTGTCAATCTGAGTCTAACTGAGTGTAACATGTGTAACTGAAGTGTGTAGCACTGATATAGGGAAGTGGGCTCAGTGGAGGGAGCATGGGAGGCTAACTGAAGTCAAAACAAGTCATCTAGTCAATCTGGAGGTCCAACGGAGTGAAACAGTCAGTCGGGAGTGAAACTAGCCTCAAATCAGGGAGAATTGGAGCTAACTGAGTGTAACTGTAGTGGAACTGCAGTGGTAGGTGAAGAAGTGCGCCCTTCTCTAGCAGTAGGTGAGAAGTGGGCGCCTTCCTGACTAGGAGGGCTAATGAAATGATGTAAGAAGCTCCTGGGTGCTAGAATAAGGTGGCTAAGGTGTTGGAGGCATCAACCTGGTGACTGGGATGCATGCAAAGTGCATGCAAACCCTAGAATTTGCATGCAAACCCTAATTGCATGCAAGATCCTGAAAAGATGATGTGGATATCCGAACACCCCCCCTCAAGCTAGACTATGATGTGTAAAAAAAAATAATGTAGGGCCCTGGTTACTAATACCAAAGGTCACCCCAATACAATAATAATCCAAACTAATAACAGTCAATAAACCGGGGAAATGGGAAAAACCTCATGGGAAAAATACCCCCCCTCAAAATAGACTATAGCACACCAAAAGATTTAACTGCTCCAAAATCAAGTAGATATGTCTGGAGGTATCTTACTCTTGGGAGTATATGGATCATGCCCCAAAAACATGTGCTTGAATTCTCCATCAGTGGATGCAAGCGAATGTGGAGACTTTATGAACTTTCTCTTTATACCGAAAATGGTGAGAACAAATCTGAAAATATGAGGATGATCCTGGAACCTGTGATTCGAACCAAGTGAGGTAGGAATAGTTCCAATCAAATAAAATAGATCTTGAAACTTGGACTTCTTATCAATAGAAGTTAAATCAGCTCCAAAAATACATGAATGGTTTCTTGAGATCTCCTTTGAACCAACAAGGGTGAGATCAAAACCAAAATCAGCAAAAAGTGCATGAGAATTGAACTCAAGTGAATGGTAGTGCTCTTCATCTTCATTAAAAATCTGAGAAACTTTGCAAATGATAGAACATAAGTCTATAGGAGGCATGCAATCAAGTAGGGTGAATGCTTCACCTCCAAAATCAGATTTTACCTCCAAAACTTCAAGTAGATCATTATTCTGCATGCCGACAAACTCATGTGAAAGAGAGGATTCAAGAACCTCTTCGGAAAATAGAGTATGAGCTTTTTTATCTTGCTCAGAATTCGAAATAGAAGACTTTGAGAGAATGAGTGTTGAATCTACAGTTTCTTCTTCATCTTGAACAATTGTTGAGGCCAAGACATGATCGGAAAGAACACATAAGGAGATCTCACTGGGCTTGTTCTCCAAAAGGCTAGCATGATCCTCTTCTTCCTGCTTTCCAAATTCTCTGTCAAGTTGGACCCATAGATCACTTGGATTTTCAGCAGTATTACTGAGGTAACGCATACAAGGAGACATGGCAAGACACATTTCTCCAAAATCTCTATCACAATCATTGAGCCAATCATTCTCCTCTTCATCAGAATCAAAATCTCTTGCATTACCAATGCACATATCAAAAAGACATTGACTCTTCAAGCATGCAATCATCTTTGGTTTCCATTCATCATGGTTGAATGGAGTAAGAAAATTTTGTGAAGAAGAAGCTTCCATCTTTGCAATAGCGAATGCAAATGTAGGAAGTAAGAAACCTGCAAATCACAAGCAAACAAGAACCATTATGGAGCAATAGCTGCAACTGCAGAAAACTGCTGCAAAGTGAGCAAAAATTGCTCAATCTTCATGTAGAACACCTGTAGAAGAGAGATCTTGTCCCTGCCATGGCTCTGATACCATGTAAAATTAGTCACAGCAGATCTAATGAACAAGTAAATCAATCACAACAGATGAACATAGAAAATATGGTGTAAAACTGTGCAAAACATGTAACAGTGCTCAATATCCCAATGAGGGTGAATAATTACAATACAATACAATAACAATGACTGAGCAATTCGAATTGACTAAGAAGGTCATTCAAATCATTGAATGGAGTAGCTTGACTCCAACTAGGAGTCCTCATCATCAATCAGTGGTGGTCATCAATGCATAAGAACCAGTCATCCAGGTGTCAATCTGAGTCTAACTGAGTGTAACATGTGTAACTGAAGTGTGTAGCACTGATATGGGGAAGTGGGCTCAGTGGAGGGAGCATGGGAGGCTAACTGAAGTCAGAACAAGTCATCTAGTCAATCTAGATGTCCAACGGAGTGAAACAGTCAGTCGGGAGTGAAACTAGCCTCAAATCAAGGAGAATCGGAGCTAACTGAGTGTAACTGAAGTGGAACTTGTTGATGTATATGTAACTTCGGAATGTATTTCACATATATGTATATTGTATTCCTATAGAGATGTTATTATTCCTCTATACGGAAGTGTCGTCATTTATATTGTAAGTGTCGTAACTTATACTTGATGGGTTATTAGACCACCTTGTTTGGGGTCGGCCCTGTATAAGTCATGTGGGTCAAAGGGTTATTAGACCACCCTATTGGGGGTCGGCCATGTGGGTCAAAGGGTTATTAGACCACCCTATTGGGGGTCGTCCCAGTCAGCATTATATTAGGTGGTTAAGTTCGAGCCTACATGAGTTAGGTAAAAAGGCAAGTCAAGTCAAGTATAAATAGAGTGCGGGAGGCACTCTATTTACACATTCACTTCTCACACATGCTCTCAAGGAGGAGAGGCGCACTTATGGAGGAGGAGGATCTGCTGCTAGGTTATGTCTATCTCTTATGGTTGGTTGTATCATTGCTCTATCTATCTCTGAGGAAGTTATTGGGGTTTTTCACCTTTATGGTTTTCCCCAAGTAAATCTTTGTGTCTCTTGTGTGCTTGCATTATTGTCTCCATGATTGATATGCTGTAGATATGCTGTACATGTTGTTCTCTCAGTTAAGATCCTAGATCAGATTGAAGTAAATTCTGAAAATTTAACATGGTATCAGAGCTAGCCTGAAAGAAGGCATGATATGGCATGTATGACACTTGTTGCACTTACGATGCTAGGGCTTGATATAGCAAAAACCAGTCATCGTAGAACTTTCGCTATAAATCCGTTTTGGCAAATTTTTCGGATCTGAAATTGTTACAGGACGAAGATTAAATCTCCAGGTACCTTGTGTCCAAAGGAAAACCTCTAATTCGTTGTACTTTGTGATTTATGATCTGTACAATATAGGGTTTCTGCCTCTTCCAGATCTGAGTCAAAATCAGGTGACCTTGGGAAAAAGGTCATAACTTGGGCTAGGAAGCTCCAAATGAAATTTCGTAAAAAGTGACAGGTATTAAACAGACTGTACTATCTCAGAAAAATTTTGCAGAGGCCGAAGATGAACCAGTGACACGTGGCACGCCGTACAAGTGCGCTCTCCTGCATTATCCCATAAACAGGTCACGTTGCGACACTTGGCATAAATCTCTCTCAGAGAGTCCAATTGAGGTCAGACCTATCAGGATGGAAATATAACAGGCCGATATATCTAAAGAAAAGTTTTCAGGGGCCGAAGTTCAAACAGTGACACGTGGCACTCCGTACAAGTTCGCTCTCCTGTTTTATCCCAAAACAGGTCACGTTATGACATTTGGCATAACTCTCTCTCAGAGAATCCAATTGAGGTCAGACCTATCAGGATGGAAAGATGACAGGTCAGGCTATCTCAGGAAACTTTTTCAGACCCTGTGAATTGCAAAGTTCGGAGTTACACCAGAAACAATCAGGTACATATTTCTGTCAAAACAGAATTATTTTGAGTACCTTCATTCATGGCTTCCGGAATTTAGGGCTTTGAAGAAAGTTGGAATTTTTGTAATCGGAGACCACGGCTGGATGCTACTCATCAAAATAGAAATTTAGAGACCAAGATCAAAATTTTTGGTTGGGCAGAAGGCCGGGCTTGATCATACCCTAGTTCGGGACTTTGATCAGAAAAGTGGAAAATTAGGGCTTCTGTAAAAATGGGAATTTTTGAAATCTGTGACCATGGCTGGAAGCTCCTCAGAAAAATAGAAGCTTAGAGCTTTGGATCAAACCTTTTGATTGGTCAGAAGAGTAGGCTTCATCAAACCTCAGTTCAGGGTCACATCCAGTGAATCCAGAAGTTTCAAAGGCAAAATTGAGAAGTGAAACTTTGCAGTTTTCAAATTCTGAATATACCAGCTTGATCAGCTCATCAAGGCGCATATTTCTATCCTTTCAGAAGTTTGAAATTCAAAGTTTGAGTTTTTGGGGTTTCTCTAACAAACCCATATCCAGCTCTAGGTCCAGTTCTTGCAAATCAAGTGGATTGGGTTAATCCTAGAAGAAGATGGATTGATCATCTGCATGAGTGAAGAAGTTCCTGTTTCAGAGGGAGATGAGGCTAAGGCGTTACATAAGAATATTACAAGCGATCTCGACAGGTATGACTCATCGAGGTATGTTTCGATATTTGTCCATGATTAAGTTTATGGTATGTTTGTCTTCATGTTATTACGGTTAGTACAATTTTGATTTTAGATTTGTCGTATCACCTTAACAAAATTATGAATGCATGATAGAAGATATTCATTGGTTAGGGTGTTGACACTTATGATTGTACTAATGCAATATGGTGTTGTATGAGGTTTATGTTGTCTACTAACATGAAAGGTACACCAAGAAAGACAAATCATGTTCTGGTTCAAGAACATATGATCATGATGACATGAGGACAAAGATTCATCCATTGCCATGGATCTCATAGAAGATCCATTCTCGAGGTATGTATAACTTGGTTTTATAATGGTTAACTTATGAGACATGCAGGTTACTAGCACAAGTCACTAAAGAGAACCAGAAGACATTATGCGGGTATGTTAGACATAAATAGCTAGCATGCTAATCCAGGTATGTTTTTCCTATATCAAGCTAGAATCCTACCTTGTGTTAGGATCTTATACTGTTGTTGATAATGATTATTCATGAAGTCATAGGTTTGAATAATCATGGTTGGATGTATATTATTGTTCTTACTATAATTGATGATATGACTAACCAGAAGAATCATGAAAGTATAGGTTTAAATAATCACAGGTTTTATGCACATTATATCTCTTATCTTAATTGATGATTCAACTAACGCGAAGAGTCATAGGTTTGAGTAATTATAGGTTTAGACATGTTATGCTTCTTATGACTTGACTAACCATAAGATTCCTACATAAACCTTGAATGTTAATGCTTATTATTTCTGTTTGAAATGATCATGACTATACATGCTTGAGATTATTGTGTTTTAATAGTATACTAATGAATGTATGATTTTATATGAGATCACAAGGATAACACAATCATGATACTAATAAGCATGCATAGGGACCAAGGATGAATGTAAGTTCAAGGACAGGTAATCCAGGAAGCAAAGATCAAGAGGGAGCACACTCCAGTTGTTCCTGCAAAGAAAGCAAAGGAGCACACTTCAGTAGCTTCTGCAAGGATGCAGATATTCAGAGGGAGTTGAACATCTTCCTACATTCCACAACAGAAAGGTGTAGAAGAAGCTATTTCATATTATGACTCCAGTATCTCCCGCAAAGAAGCAAAGACTCAGAGGGAGTCCACCCAACGAACAAACAAAGATAAGTATTTTAATTATCATTTCATGCATATTTGTTTGTTTAAATAAAATTGTTCAAATGATGTATATGCTCATGTTCCTAGACTTAGGATATGTATTGTGCATATTAGAATAGTTGCATTGATGAACAGTACACTACTAATATACATGGGTAAGTGGCCTATGGAACTGTACAACATTCCATTGCTACTTATCTAGAATGAAACCTCTTTGCTGACATGTTGGGAGTTGTGCACACTCTTAACAATGTTCTGGTAGAGATTGGAAGGCATCTAGAAAGTTACGGAATATGGATAAATGTTGTATTGAAGCATTGGCTAAGATAATTGCATGACTGTATGACATATTTATTTATGTGTAAGAATTTGTTCTGAAAACTATGAGATGTTTTCTAATCATGCAATTTAACTTGTTGTGTAGGAAAGATCATATGCCATCTCCTACAAAAGAAGAACTACAACATTTGTTCCAGCAACAATGATATCTATTGAAGATATTGAAGTTCCCAGGATTTGGGATGGAATGCCATGATCCGTCGATCATGAAGAATGATGTTTGGGATGCGATCCCAAGAGCTAAAGGGAAGTCTGTTGTGACTTCCAAATAGAACTATCAGATCAAGCATGTTGCAGATGGCAGCATTGAGAAATACAAAAGTGATGAAATAGAAGATGCACAAGATGGATTTCAAGACAGCATGGTGTAGTCATATATGTGTGCAGAACTTGATATGATAGGATAGACAGCTTTCTATCCAGTTTGGGCTTTACCAAGAGTAAAGCGGATTCCAACCCTTACTACAAGGTTGAGGAAGGAAATCTAGTGATACTACTTTTGTATGCAGATAACCTGGTTGTTACAGGTGAAAATAGATTTTGCCGACACGCAGCAGAAGCTTACTACCGAGTTCGAGATAAAGAACTTGGGGATGATGCACTATTTGTTTTTGGCATGGAGGTGTGGCAGAGTGCAGATGGAATATTCCTTGGACAAGGGAAGTATACAGTACGGATCCCGAAGAGGTTTGGGATGATGGATTGTAAGGCCATGGCCACACCTATGGCATCGAATCTGAAGCTTCTATGTGATGCTTCATCTGAGCCGGTTGATGTCTCCATGTACCATCAGATGATTGGGTCCTTGATGTACCTGACGAACACGAGACCAGAGGTTTGCTTTGCTGTGAACACATTGAGCCAGTTCCTGACAGATCCGAGGAGTGTTCACCTGGTTGCTGTAAAGCATGTTCTAAGGTACCTGAAGGGTACAGTGGATTATGGGCTCAAGTATGAAGCGAATCAAAAGTTTAACCTGCAGGGTTATGTTGATTCAGATTGGACTGGCAGTGCTGCAGGCAAGAAGAGCACAACTGGGTGTTGCTTCAGTATGGGATCAGGTGTGATCTCTTGGTTTAGCAGGAAGCAGTCTTGCGTAGCACTGAGTACAGCTGAGGCAGAGTATGTTGCAGCCTGTTCAGCTAGTTGTGAGGCAGTATGGCTACGGAAGCTACTGTCTGAGTTATTTGATCTCCCGTTGGAGGCTACTGGTATCTTCTGTGATAACCAGAGTTGTGTGAAGCTGTCCGAGAACCCAGTGTTTCATGATAGGTCGAAACACATAGAGATCAAATATCACTATATCAGGGATATGGTGCAGAGAGGAGCTGTGAAGCTCCTGTATGTTGCGACGGACAAGCAGATTGCAGATGTGCTGACGAAGCCACTAGCCGGGGTGAAGTTCGAGTACTTTAGAGAGAGGCTTGGCATGCTTCAGATCGAGGACACTTCGAGGAATAAGTGATGAACACATTTGCTGAAGCCATTCCAAGCATGTTGGAAGGGGGATCCTTCACATGGCTGTGGATGTAAGCGCTGGATGATGAACATCAGGAGGATGTTCTGGTTTCTGCTTGGATATGATCAGTTGGATCATGTATATGTATTTTGTGTATGCATCATGTTGGATGCTGGATATGATCAGTTGGATCATTATATGTATGTATGTATGCATCATGTTGGATGCTGGATATGATCGGATGGATCATGTGTATGTATTTTGTATGAATGCATCATGTTGGATGCTGGATATGATCGGATGGATCATGTGTATGTATTTTGTATGAATGCATCATGTTGGATGCTGATGGATACATTGTGTGGATCATGTATCTTTGTATGATCAGGATGATCGTGGATGACGAGCTTCTCCAGATGACATGCAGCAGGATGTTGCAGTGATGATGATCAGGATGATCATGTGTACATCAGGATGATGTTTGATGAGTATCAGATGATACTTTGTGGCCGTGGATCAGGTTGTGCAAGTAAGCATGTAATTTGTGCCCTAGGAGATTTGCAGATGGTCTTTCGAGGTTTTGCCTATGGCATGTAATTCGGTGCCCTGGGACATCTGGAAAATGCTCTTGTGAGGTTTTGCTTGGGAGGACATGTAATTTGTGCCCTGGGAGATCTGCAGATAGTCTTTCGAGGTTTTGCCTATGGCATGTAATTCGGTGCCCTGGGATATCTGGCAGATGCTCTTGCGAGGTTTTGTCCTATGGCATGTAATTTGCTCCTGGGAGATCTGGACAGGATGAAAAAGGCCTCAGATGCTTCAGCCAGGTTTTGCCATGACCACATGTAATTTGCTCCTGGGAGATCTGGACAGGATGAAAAAGGCCTCAGATGCTTCAGCCAGGTTTTGTGGTGGACCACATGTAATGTGCTCCTGGGAGATCCGACAGGTAGAACTGTGTGCTCGTAACAGCCTGGGATGCTTCAGCCGGGTTTTGTGGTGAGATCACATGTAATGTGCTCCTGGGAGATCCGACAGGTAGAGCTGAGTGCTCGTAACAGCCTGGGATGCTTTAGCCAGGTTTTGTGATGGGTCACATGTAATGTGCTCCTGGGAGATCCTACAGGTAGAGCTGTGTGCTCGTAATAGCCTGGGATGATGCAGCCAGGTTTTGTGACGCACGTAATAAGTCCTGAGGATTCCACAGTATGGCTAGTGATGATGAAGACCTGCAGGTGGTGGGCCTACATCCAGTATGAAAAAGGACTGGCTCTGTAGAACTTCCTATGACAAGTAGATTCAGAGATTGATTGAGATAGCAGCAGCAGTGACGATGATGATGACTCGATGACGATTATCCAGTGATGATGATCCAGAGAAGATGACTTGTGCTAGAAGAACTGTGCTGAGAAATACCTTCCTAGTTAAGAGGGAGTGTTGATGTATATGTAACTTCGAAATGTATTTCACATATATGTATATTGTATTCCTATAGAGATGTTATTATTCCTCTATACGGAAGTGTCGTCATTTATATTGTAAGTGTCGTAACTTATACTTGATGGGTTATTAGACCACCTTGTTTGGGGTCGGCCCTGTATAAGTCATGTGGGTCAAAGGGTTATTAGACCACCCTATTGGGGGTCGGCCATGTGGGTCAAAGGGTTATTAGACCACCCTATTGGGGGTCGGCCCAGTCAGCATTATATTAGGTGGTTAAGTTCGAGCCTACATGAGTTAGGTAAAAAGGCAAGTCAAGTCAAGTATAAATAGAGTGCGGGAGGCACTCTATTTACACATTCACTTCTCACACATGCTCTCAAGGAGGAGAGGCGTACTTATGGAGGAGGAGGATCTGCTGCTAGGTTATGTCTATCTCTTATGGTTGGTTGTATCATTGCTCTATCTATCTCTGAGGAAGTTATTGGGGTTTTTCACCTTTATGGTTTTCCCCAAGTAAATATTTGTGTCTCTTGTGTGCTTGCATTATTGTCTCCATGATTGATATGCTGTAGATATGCTGTACATGTTGTTCTCTCAGTTAAGATCCTAGATCAGATTGAAGTAAATTCTGAAAATTTAACAGAACTACAGTGGTAGGTGAAGAAGTGCGCCCTTCTCTGGCAGTAGGTGAGAAGTGGGCACCTTCCTGACTAGGAGGGCTAATGAACTGATGTAAGAAGCTCCCAGGTGCTAGAATAAGTTGGCTAAGGTGCTGGAGGCATCAACCTGGTGATTGGGATGCATGCAAAGTGCATGCAAACCCTAATTGCATGTAAGATCCTGAAAAATATGATGTGGATATCTGAACACCTTCGAGGAAGGTAACATGGCCAATATCTCACCCACAATCCACATTGATATCTCTGCCCTAGCTGGTGCTCTTGAAATCATTATGTTAGGAGCCTCCTGCACTGAGTATGAGATCGGAGAGTACAAGAAACTTTTCCAAGAGTTTCGCGATGTCTTTTCCTGGTCCTATACCAAAATTCCTGGTCTTGACCCTGCTATTATAGAGCACCATATTGACACATGGCCATATGTCCCCCTATTCACCAGAAACAGCGTCCCATACACCCATTAAAGCTCCCTGTCGTTAAAGCAGATATTGAGAAACTTCGCACAAAATGATTCATTTATCCTATTGCATATACCACTTGGGTTTCTAACCCCATCCCTATTAACAAGAAACAAGGCACCATCCGAGTATGTACTGACTTCCATGATTTAAACTGATCATGTCCCAAAGACAACTTCCCCACGCCATTTATTGACCAACTCATCGATGCATGTGTGGGCCATGAAGTCCTATCCTTCATGGACGGTTTCTCTGGATACAACCAGATTCAGATCCACAAGGAAGATCAATACAAGACTGCCTTTACCACCCCATGGGGCACCTTTCCCTATCGTGTCATGCCTTTCAGCCTTAAAAATGCTGGTGCCACCTTCCAGCGGGCCATGACCTATTGTTTTCACGACTTGGTCCATATCCTGTTAATCTATCTTGACGATCTTACAGCTCGTTCCCGGAAATGATCCGACCACCTTAACGACCTCCGACAAGTTTTTCTGCATTGTCACAAGTATCAGATCCGCTTGAACCCACTCAAGTGCATCTTTTGCGTTTCGGCAGGCCGTTTGTTGGGTTTCATTGTTTCCCATAAAAGAATCGCTATTGATCCCCTCAAAGTTCAAGCCATCGTAGACCTTCCCGCACCACGCACGCTCCGGCAAGTCCATAGTTTGCAGGGGAAATCTAATTTCCTCCGTCGCTTCATTCCTGATTATGCCACCACAGTTCATGGTTTCTTACACCTGCTTCGTACTCACATACCCTTTGTTTGGGATGACCAGGCACAAGCTGCCTTCGAAGCCCTTAACAAAGCTCTCACGCAAGCCCCTTTGATCTCCCCTCCGGATTTCTCTCGGGACTTCATCCTTTACGTCTCGGCATCCAACCACGCCATGTCAGGGATCCTGGTTCAAGAAGACGCTGCTCGCCAGGAGCACGTCATTTATTATGTTATCCAAACCTTGTCTGGACCACCCCTACGTTACCCATATGAGGAAAGACTGGCCCTTGCCGTTGTCTTTTTCATCCAAAAATTGTGCCATTACATTTTACTCATTCATACCACAGTTGTCACCGACTCCAACCCCATGGTCTATCTCTTGTTTCGACGACTTCTGCAAGGTCGCGTTGCTAAACGGGTAATTATCCTCCAAGAATATGACCTAACTTTTACAACCCAGAAGAGAACTAAAGCCCTCGCGCTTTCCCATCTCATAACCGATCTCCCATCCCTTTTGTTGTCCCCACAAATCTTCGATGAGTTACCTGACAATCACCTGTTCATCATCTCGTCCGATGACCCATGGTACAGTGATATTTTGCTATACCTTCGCACACAGAATTTTTGACCCGACATAAATCGTGATGGACACCGTTGTATCCATCACCAGGCCTCTCGATATCTCCTCTTGGGTGATGTCCTTTACCAACGAGGGGTTGATACTATTCTCCATCATTGTCTTACACACGAGGAATCCGAACAAGTCCTCAATGACTTTCATAGTAGCACCTACGGCGGACATTTCTCTGGAATGGCCACCACCCAAAAGTTCATCCGCATTGGATACTTCTAGCCTACACTCTTTACCGACTGCATCACAGTGGTCAAACATTGCCATAATTGCCAACTTTTTTCCCCTAAGGCTCAGACACCACCCACTCTGCTACACCCAGTCATCACCATTGGTCCCTTCTGCAAATGGGCCATCGACTTCATGGAGTGTAAACCCTCATCCCCAAACAACCATAAGTACATCATTGTCGTCGTCGACTACTTCACCAAATGGGCTAAAGCCATGCCCACCTTCAATTGTAAAGCTGACATTGCTACCCGTTTCTTCTTTAACCATGTTATCACATGATTCGAGGTCCCCAAACAGTTCGTCTCAGACCATGGTTCACATTTTGAAGATGACATTTAGTGCAAGTTGTCCACTCTACTGAAGTTCGAACATCAGTATTCCTCTGCTTACTACCCCCAAGGGAACGGCCAAGTAGAGGCCATTAACAAAATTTTAAAAACCATCCTCCAACGCACTGTTGACCGGTATAAGTCCAATTGGCATCACATGCTTTTCCCTGCATTATGGGCTTACCGTACATCAACTAAGACCACCACCGGTTTTACCCCGTTTCATTTAGTTCACGGTGTAGAGTCTGTCCTCCCCATCGAGTGTCTGATACCTGCCTTACACATCGCCATCAAGCTTCTCCCAGACACCTCCCCACTCGAGCAACGTCTGCTATCATTGGAACAACCTGACGAAGACCGTCGCACCACCCTCCAAACCATTGAAGCTGCCAAGAATCGCTCCAAAGCTGGTTATGACAAACATGTCCACCCTCGAACTTTTCGTGAAGGAGACCTAGTTCTCGCCTACGACCAAGCCCACGACAAGATCGGTAAAGGGAATTTTGAATCCATGTGGCAAGGCCCTTACATCGTGTAGACATGCCTCAGACATGGGGCATATGTTTTAATTGACTCAGAAGGCCACCCTTTGCGCAACCCCCGTAATGGGTTGTACCTTAAACGCTTCTATCCTTGAACAAACCCGCGGCCTCATTGGTCTATATTGTACAATTTGCTTTCTTTTTGTTTTTCACTTTTTTACCGCGACCTTACATTCATCATTTTTGCATGATAACAGATGGACCATCTTTCACCTCATTACATTAGCTTTGCCGATGGAGCAAGCCATTGGTCTCCAAACCTAGCCTCTGCAGCATGGGTCTTATATTCCCCTTCACATGAGTTGATTCACCTTGACGGAATGTGTATAGGCGTTGCTACCAATAACCGGGTGGAGTATGATGCTGTGATCAGTCTCCTGACTGCTGCCCTTCAGATGAGCATATGTCACCTTCATGTGTTCCTTGACTCCCAGCTACTTGTCTTCCAGCTCAACAACTGCTACCAGGTGCGTGATCCTTGCCTCTTTAGAAAATTCCTGTGCACAAAACAACTTCGCCGACAGTTTGAATCCATAACATTCACCCATGTCCCAAGAGCTTAGAATAGTGTCATAGATCAAATGGCTAACAACATCCTAGATTGGCATATAAATTACACCATGTAAACCATCCATCATGCATCATCATACCATATCATCACATCAAAAAACACATAAAAATCCCAAAAAGACTGCATTTACAACTATACAGGGGCATCCACGTGCCTATCCTAACACCTATTATTGCATCCATGTGCAATACATAATACAAAATAAACAAGGGGCATCCACGTGCCTATCATCATACACCACTTGCATCCACATGCAACATACACCTACAAGAGACCACAAGCGCATCCACGTGCGTACAATAATCATAACCGCAAAAGATGCATCCATGTGCATATCTATATCAATACCCATCAATGTTCTACACATGTCCTGAGTACCTCAGTACTCAGCTATACAAAAAATATATATACATAACAAAACCTCATCAAATACATGTCGTCGCTACAAAAAAACCCCTGAGTGTCCATACACATCAGGGGGGGAGTCCTCTCTACTCCCTAATGAGATTTGTACCCTCCATCACTGCCTGTATCGGTCGCTTCCGACTCCTCACCCCACTCCTCCTCTGGCAGCTCCTCATCCCCTGTGAGATCCTGCGCCCTACTCCTCTCCACCAGTGCGGCCAACCGAATCGCAATCAATCAGAAGTCCCATGGAGCCCCGAGGCAATCCTCGATCACCTCCCGATCTAGATCCCGCCACCCCTCATCAGTCACCCCAACCAGTAGACAATCTAAGAGAACCCGTAGGGACTCCAAAGTCCCCTCAGCGTCCCGTTGACGCACCTCCCCTCGATCCGGCAGGGCTAGTAACGCCACATGTCCCATGCGGTCTATGTGTGCCAGTGGCGGCCTCGATCCAACATCTGCAAACATCCATAGTCAGTACCAGCATATACATCTATCAACCCTAAATATATATGAAATCTAACATAAAACAATCAAATAGGTAGATACATACCATCTGGCCCCCATGCCTTCCCTGGAGGTCGTGGCGCCTCCGGATCTCCAGTGAAATCCATATCCCTGTATGGATAATCGTCCAAAGTTAGCGGCATCTGTAACCACTGAAGGTAGAGCTCCCCCGTGAAGTATTTTTCGACCTCTCCGCCACCCCGTCGGCGCATCATCTGTCCCCACCACACCATGCGCGGCTCCCTCAGCCCTCCTGCCCTAATCGGCACCTGCAACAGCAGTCTAGATACCCGCTCCATAAAGAAGGCACACAAGAAGGATCCATAGCAGAATCCCTTGCCAGATTCCTTCACCGTAGTCAGTTGCCGCTGAACGCCGGTGAGGAACATCTAGCCCTAAGTGAAGTATGTGACATCCAGCACTCACTCCAGTAGCTGCATTTGGCCCCCTGACACCCGCTCAGGTGCCTAAGACCCCAACACCCGAACCACACACGTCACAATCGCTCACACTGCTAGCTCCTGCAGGTCCAGAATATGAAGTGCATTCCTATCCACTTCAGCCTCCGGAACATAGTAGTGCTCCAACATCTCCTCTACGTCTACGTCCACCAACACTCGTGGCTGTGTATCTGCCACCCTGCCCAAACAGGGCAGTACCATCAAGAAGTAGACATCCGCCAGGGTGAGATCCACCCTCTCCGCTGTACCGTAAATGCCTGTATGTCTGGGTCCCAAAATCCTACCAACCTGTTCAGCAATAGCTTTGCTGAACGCATCATAGGTACTTATGCAAACTTCAGAAGCCCGCACAACCCCAAGGTCGACCGAACATGCCGGTTCTCCTAGATGAACTCCATCAAGTCATCAAGGATCTCCCGCTCCCGCTATAGCACGGTCGGCATCTTGTCAATCACACAATGAACACTCATTGGACCCATGTCAAATAAATAACCATTTCACCCCCCCCCCCGGGATAACCCTAAAGCACGACCCAGATCGTGGCTTTAGGGCCCCTTGCCGCGATCTCAGATCACGGCTCTCGGGATTTGAGTTGTGATCGTAGATCGCGGCTGTCAGGGCTATAATCGCGAATCGAAAATTCCCTAATCCGAGTCGTGATCTTGGACCGCGACTGTAGAAGCTGAACTCGCAGTCCTGGATCGCGTATTCAGCCTCAAAACTCACGATCCTGAACCGCGTATTTAGCCCCGGAACTCACGATCCTAGACCGTGATTCCATCCTGGAAACCTGCGATCCACGCCTTCATGGGCCGTACATACCCCTGTGGGGACCCACTACCCCCCTGAACCCAACAAAAAATTACAAGTATGATTTTACCAGAATACCTGCAACTCACGGATCTGAAATCGGCCCGTCGGATCGTCCAGACACACCACCTAAGCTCTATTCCACTATGATCTCCTGTCAAAGTCAACAGTCCAACTGACACTTGTCATGATTGGGTCCACTTACTATTTATATCCCATTGACTTTTTCTTGTTTCTGCCATTCTGGATCTATACAGAGTCCATTTTCTGAACTATTTCCACGACTGGAATCAGCACGACGAGACCTTCAGAATGGTCGAATCAGTTTCTATTTTTCTTCGAACCCATTTTTTGGAATTCTTTTTTTTCCATGCACGTTGCCATCTCGATTTGCATGCCACATCGACCGTTGTCAATTTTTAGCATTCCTTATACCATCGGATTCAGTTTTCTGAGCCCGTGATGATGCTCAAGATCATTTCTCGCTCTCACCCCCAGATTTTTCGGGCATTTTTTTTTTACCAGCCCCTCGTTATCTCGGTTTGTGTGCCACCTCGACCATTATCCATTTTTGACACTTTGTATATCGCTGGATTCAGTTTTTCGCACTCGTGATGATGCTTGAGATCATTTCTCGCTCTCACCAAGAACAGTTTCAACATGGTGTCCTGACACCTTGCTGCCTCAGTTTGCGTGCCACATCAGTCACTATCAAATTATTACACATTTTTACATGAGCCATTCACTCCATTCATACTGCAATTATTTCATTATTTTTCCACCATTCATCATCCCGCAAGGAGGCCCACCAGTTTTCCCCCCCACCCTCGTTCTTGGTTCTCATCGATGTCCCTTGATTGAACACTCTCTCCTTGCTTGGCCATTCCTTTTGTTCAGTATAATTTTATCTCTTTTTCAGGCCGGACAAGTCCTTTACGAAAAAGGCACTTAGGGAGTTTCTGTTAAGCTCTTTTCTGACTCCTAAAAGAATGAAAAGATCATCAAGCAATCTTGCTTCCTTTCATGCTTGTTAAAGTACCTGAAAGGGCGTCTATCTGGTATAAGTTTAACCCTTTTTCGGACCTGGTAGACTAATTATGAAAAAGGAATACTCTAGTCACATCGGCTAGAAGAGTTCTTCATTGCATCCTTTTATGATTTTTCAGGCCTTGGATACTAACACATGAAAAAGAACCCCCCTGGAGTCTTCTTATTGCTTTCAGACTCTCTAAAATTGAAAGCAACCACGAGCATGCACCATCCTGGGCTCATACAAATCCACACAACGGTACCATTCCATTATTTCAGAGTCTTCTTATCGCTTTCAGACTCCTTAAAATTGAAAGCAATCCCGAGCACGAACTGTCCTGGGCTCGTTTAAATCCACACGATAGTACCATTTTTAGCACACTTCTTCTAGCTCCTTAAACCATAAAGAAGTCCCCCCCATGCCTCTCGGCACTATGATCGATCATCTCGACAGCACCCCCAATAAGGTCGCCTTTATTCAGAGTATTCTGCAATCTCCTTGAGTATCACTCATCCCAGTCACCATCCTTGATCCATTACAGCTATGATCCCTTTCCCACCAGTCAATTTCATATGCTGCCCGATCATCCCCGCCATCATACTCTGAACAAAGGAAGTTTGAGTCCACCCACTCTACTTTCCCAGTTATTCCCCACCCCCACAGTATGTCAGTCCTACCATCAGTACTCTCACACTTCGGTTCTCCACCTCGTGCTCCTATCAAGGAAACAGCATATCCTTGCTAGTTGTCGATCTCCCTCTGTTGACGCTAGCCCATCTATTCCAGAGGATAGACCCAGAGGTCCCTGTGCCTTGGACTCATCACCATTTATGGTGAGTGCCTACAGACCATTTTGAGAGGCGTCATCAGTGCCTCTCCGAATGGTTGTTTCTCACATGCTCGACTTCAACACCTTGATCGCATTGTTGAGAATCATGCAGGGTATATATCCCTTCAGTCATTGGTCGAAGACCCCGGACTTCCCCCGACTCTAGCACATTGGTGAGTCACCTTGGAACACCCAGTTATATGTTCTCGTGGATGTCCAGGTTGTGTTGGAGATTGTGTTCGGAAGCCATCCATTTATATGTTTCCTTGAGTACCCAATTCAGCTCCAGTTCAGTGTACCATTGAGGGTGTGACTCTCCTTCATTATGATCTCCCAGTTCATCAGTTCCTCTAGTACCATACTCAGCACTATTGTTATTCCAGTGTATCAGTTCTTCAACTCAGCCATGGTCAGCTCGGCACGTCCATATATTGAGATTCTTCCTCATTCCTTATTTGAGGTCATGTATCTTTCAGGTCCCCATTTTTGGACCTCATTGTTATTGTTATAGATCTTGATATGAGCATGGGAATGCCCGCCTCATCCATATGTTAAGATTATTCCTCATTCATTATTGAGGTCATGTATTTTCATTTTTTGCAGTTTGTTCAAGACCATTGTTTCGGGCTCTAGTTCGTTTCTTCTCCTCTCCACATCCTAGGAAAACCATCAAAGACCTATGATGCCTATCGACCATGCAATGAGCTCCTGCCCTCACACATCAGGGGTCAATCTGTTAACACCCAAAAAGTGCTCACTACCTCATCTCCCTCATTCCATGACTCATTCGTCCATATTTCCTACCATATTTGCCTCCAAAACCTTACAAAACCATTAAAAAGCCTCCAAAAGGCCAAAAACCCATTAAAAGGCCTCCAAAAAGCCAAAAACCCCCTTTTTTCACCAAAATAATTTAAATTTCCTCCAAAATAGCAAAAACCCTCTAAAAAGGGTATAAAAAATACAAAAAAGAGGAAAAAGAGGGAAAAAAGGAAGCAAAAACCCTATACAGCTGACCTAAACCATATGGTGCCTAAAACCATGGGTCAACACTCTACCACTAAAAACCTATAAATAGGTGATGGAGGCTCCCCATTTGATATCCACAGTTTCTCCATCCTTACACTGCCAAAAATTCTCTTGAAACCCTAGCTCTCCACTTGGAGATAATTTCCCACTTGAGAACCCCTTTGGCCCATATCCAAAACACCTTGGAAGAAGGAGAAGGAGCATCACTGGAGCTTGGAAGCAACCCTCCTGGACTACTGCAAGAGCTTCACCAACCTCACATTTGAGGTAAACTTAATACAAAACCAATTTTCATCATCTTGTTATTTTCTTTTTATGCACATGCTAGAATAGTTTATTGTTTTTATTTACTGTCTTGTTTACTGTTTTTACCATTTTTATTGAACTGCTACTAAGGAATCCCTTCTCCTTAGTAGGTGCTCATTTGCACAAGCTAGGGTGAAAACCCTAGATACAAAATTCATAAAAAGTAAGCATGCATCATCATTCCATACTCCCTCAAATCTCTCTCTCTCTCTCATTTTTTTTTGAATCGTGCTTGTTGCCTCTCCATCCTCCCTCTTCTACAACATTACCATTTTCAAGCAACAAACTCCACCAATGCTTGGACTTCTCAATCAACTCCTCATTTTGATTTTTTTTTTAACGCAAGAACTCCTCTATTGCAATCATATTCAACACAATGTTTCTCTACTTCATCTCCACTCTTTTCCATAAACTCTTCTGATACAACTGCTCTGTTATGATACAACTGCTATATTTTTACTTTGGTTTTATCCACTCTGTTTTCTTTTGTTGCACTTTCAAATCCATCTGCAATGATATCAACACACTACACATTATGGGAATAAGACATTCACATTTGCATCTTCCACTACTACATCTAATTAAATATCATTTCCTTGCAACTCCGCCATTGTAACACCACTCTCTTCTATAGTGTCATCTTCTACAACAACACCACTCACTACTGCAATATATATCCATTACAACTTTTCCATTGTTTCTTGAGTTTATTGTAGAAGCTCGACCTTTACCCCCAATCTTTTCCTTATTGTATTTTGCTACAATCAATTCCTCTACACCTTTATTTGGAATTATAGCAACATACACTTCCAAACAATAATGTTTTTTTTTTTTAATTTCCCAGTGGTGTCGGATAACCGACAGCCATAACAAAGACAATCGATGACTTTGCCATAGATCTGACGGCAAACGACGTCAGTGCTCAGCCATTTTCAAGTGGGATGGGCGTCGGATTTTTGACCTCCATAGTGCACAAAACCGACAACTTTGCCATAGATCCGACGGCAAACGACGTCGTTGCTCAGCCATTTTCAAGTGGGATGGGCGTCGATTTTTCGACCTCCATAGTGCACAAAACTGATGACCTTCCCATAGATCCGACGCCAAAATACGTTGGTGCTCCGCCATTATCAGTTTTGAGTGGCGTCGGTTAGCCGACGACAGTAGTGAAAAAAATTGACAAGTATGCCATAGATCCGACGGCAAAAAGACATCGGATCCAAGACATTTTCAGTTGTGACGGGTGTCGATGGTCCGATGTCCAATGGTGTCGAAGAACCAACGATGTCCGAGACGTCAGTTTTAATCCGAATTTGGACCGACGTTAAAAAAATACTGATATTTTCGGATAGTCGACCACAAGATGTAGAAAATACGACTTTGTGGTCGTCGGATTTTAGGTCCAAAAAACCTAATGATAGTCTTCCCACTTAATGGATTTTTCCATAATGTACATCTTTCCTTTTCCCCATCATGATTGATGAGTACCTCTTTTGTTTTTTATCGATATTGAGGATGGTAACAGATGCTTGGTATAGCTCATCCTTCGAAAGAGTCCAATCCCAAATGTTTTACAAACCTGAGATAGGAGGGGTTCATCCCAAAACGGGCCCTTCAATGTCATATTTTAACGAGTCCAGAGAAGGAAAAATCGACATCATTTCATGTTTAGAGAGTCTGAAAAGAACTGAAGAAGACTCAAAGGTACTTTTTCATAAAAGTTATTCTCATCATCCGAAAAATGATAAAACAATATGAGATAGAACTCTTCCAGTCATGATTAACTGGAGTGCTCTTTTTTTGTAAATAGTACCTCTTGGTCTGAAAAAGGGATAAATTATCACCAGAAAGACAATCATTCAAATACTTTTACAAGCGTGAAAGCATCAAGTTCGCTTGGCGATCTTTTCATATTTAGGGAGTCTGAAAAGGGCTTAAAGAGGAACTCCAAGGGGTTCCTTTTTCGTTGGAGTTTTACGAGCCCGAAAAAGTGATAAAATACAACTCGGTGACTTATTCTCATCTTTTTACAAGCACGAGAAAGGACAAAAGTAAGCTTGATGCTATTAATCTTTGACTTTAATGAGTGGGATAATAGCATAAAAATGCTCGAAGAGTCTTCCATACTTGACAACAAGCATGAAATAACCACAATGATTGCTGAAAAGTTAGAACACCACTTCACTGCATATGTAGACTCCAAAAACTAAGTCAAAAAGATCAATCATGTGTTTAGATAGAAAATATTACCAACTATAGTAAAAATGACCCACAAAAGTGAAAATTAAAACAATAATATTCCATTTTCTTTTATAAAAGGGCCAAATAGTAAAAAATAGTTACCATCGGTTTTTTACCAAATTGGGAGGAGTGAAAACACCATTTGGATCTGATTTTCAAACGTCTGCCACGGAGGCCACAATCAACTGTTTCTTGCCACGTCAGCGATAGGTAAGCCTAAACTTTATCTAGCATCTTTCTAGTGGATTAATTTTTTATTTTATGGTAATTTTTTAGGTTTTTGGCTTGTAAATGAGGGGATTATGCGCATTCTGGTCAACGCACTTTCCCCTTGCGGGGAGTGCGTCGAGGGCTCTCTGACGCACTTCCTATATGGTAGAAGCACGTCGATGGCACACTGTATACAAATTCAGGGTGTATCGACGCAATCCCATAAGAAAAATTAAAAAATGGGGCAAAAATAGGCCAATCCAATGGTTTAGAAAGATACTAATGCTTGTTTAATTGGTATTTGGACAGGTTTGGACTACACCATGGTCTAATGGAAGGAGAGAGAGAATGAAATGGAATATTTCCAAGAGGCACATGACCCAAACTCAATGAATGCATTGCGGGAATGTGGCTTGTTAAATTTCTTTCATGTACAAGGCATGAGGGCCCAGGTACAATTACTAGATTACCTGATTATATTGTGGGATCCGGATCAGCAGCACTTCCGTGTGGGTGCCCACATCCTTACCTTGGATGTGGAGGATATATATTTTCTGATGGGGTTATCTAGGAGGGGAGCCCCAGTTTCATTATCTGGTACACGGGGTGGTGATCATTCTAGTGAGAGCTTGGTTCCTCAGTGGTGTACACCTGGTACACAAATGCTTGCTGGGAAAATTCCCATCAAGAACGTACGAGACAGACCACTGCAGATGGTCCTATTCACTATTGATAGGGTGGCGGGGAGCAAACCTCCTCATCAGGCCAACAAGGCCCACATGCTCTACATCATTGAGTGCATGGCGCCTACAGTCTTCAGCTGGTGTGAGGGGATCCTCGCCAATGTCAGAGAACAACTCACCAAGTGTCGTCGGGGTGAGCTGAAATAGTTCGGATACGAGTCGATCATGGTCTCATTCTTCTTGGAACGGGTCCCACTGTTGAGGCCACAGGTGGAGATATAGGATCTCGATCCGCTGGATCCTCACATGGTCAGGTGGTCTGAGGTTATGGCCTGCCACGGAGGTGGGGGTCCTATCATTAGTTATGGTCCAGATTTATTTAGGTGGTTGCGCAGACAACTCCTCATGGTTGAGGATTATCCGTATGCAAGCACAGACTTCAGAGGTGACCTAGACTTTGCCTTTCCTGAGGGTGAGCAGTGGGGGAACCAAGGTAAGAACAAAAACTTTTTGTATTTTTGTATTTTATAGTTATTTGGTGTTTTTGAGTAGTATTGGTGTTTCATATGTGTTTTTGATGCGGATATTGGTCCATATTGACCAGCAGGGTATTCTCCTATCGAGAGGACATGAGCAGTACGAGATATAGGAGCTTCTCATGAGGACGCAACAGAGGAGTTAGATGAGCTGGAGGAGAACCTCCAGAGCCTGACAGTGGATATACCATACATATCCATCGATGATATTCCTGTCGAGTACCAACACCATACAGTTGGAGTTTCTAGGAACTTCGGTCGGTTGCTCCGTAGAGTAGCCCGAGCGATTATATGCTATCATGATCATCCTTAGGGATAGCTCATGCATGACGTATATATACTGAAAGCTACGGGCTTCAGAACTTTTGTATCTATGACCTACTAAAAGCTCATATGCTTCAGATTTTGTAACATCACTACATTTTTTGTATTATACCGACATGATGATATATATATATACAAAACACTATTCACATCTTTATATACCGTGTTTCATTGATGATTATGGGATCTTGTGCATGTTTATCCTATACTATAAATAATTTACTTGTTATGTCATTTTTCATGCATATGTTTGATAGAATGTTTATGAATGTGCAATGTACCATTCCAATATGAAATTGGCCAAGGAGTCAGCAACAGTGTTCATGTCTCTATGAATATGCAGGTATTGAATGGATTCAAAGGACCTCTCCAAGAGACGTACTCATCGGAATAGACGGAGTAGCGTAGGGTCGCAGATAACATAGACACGGTTGAGATGAGATGCCACTAGTTGTGAGTCAAGGTAGACAACAATGTGGTCTATACCTAGGGAAAGATCGTCGGTGAACAATCCAATCACTGCATGATACTCAGCGGCATTGTTGGTTGCGTATCCTAGACAACTTCGTCCTGAACTAATGAGCTCGCCGGCAGGGGAATAGAGTACCCATGTTACCAAAGCAAGGTTATGGGTATGTCGGTCGGCATCGTCTGCAAATCCAAAACACGTTGCCATCTACACATCCAGGAAGAACATGGTATAAGCATAAAGACAAGATCCTAATACACTCAAAGTAAAGTGTCACACCACACAAAACACACATCATGTACAATATATACATAGTGCTAATGCATAAAAGACATAGGCATAGTACTGCTTTAGGTAGAGCCCATTGCAAGGCTCCCCCAAAGATATTTTTTCATAGTCCTCAAGTTCATACACTCCTTTTTCCAACACTTGCTTAACTACATATGGACCATGCTACATGGACTCAAGTTTTCCTGCCCCCAGTTTATCATGTGTTTGGTCATAGGTAAGGACCAAATCTCCCTTGTTGAAGATACGAGGTTTGACTGATGTGTCATACTGGACCTTGATGCACTTCTTATAAGCTTAATTGGCTAAAGCTGCATCACGGCAGGTTTTGTCGATTTTTCCAAGTATAGAAACCGTTCTTCCTCGACGATGGTGTTGGGTAAGAGTTCAACAGCGAGTTTCAATGATGGAATCTCGCACTCTATTGGTAGTACTGCCTCTAGTCCGTAGACCAATTGAAAAGGCGTGAAGCCAGTGGTAGTTTTGATGGAGGTCCTGTACGCCCATAGGGATGAAAAAATCATAGTGTGCTAGTTAGACTTGTGTGTCCCTACCATCCGTTGAATCATGGTTTTCAAGACCTTATTGATGGCATCTACTTGTCCATTAGATTGAGGGTAGTAAGGATTTGAGTTCTCATGTCGAAAACCCAGTCTAGCGTTCAATTCATCCACCATCTTGTTCTGAAAATGGGATCCATGATCAGTGACGATGGCTATGGGGACTCTGAATCGTGCAATGATGTGGTTAAACATGAAGAGTGTGGCAATTGCATCGTCTTCTCTGTGCATAGGCATAGCCTCGACCCATTTGGTAAAGTAGTCTACTGTGAAAATAACGTAACCATGCCCCCCAGCTGAGGTAGGCTTACAGTGCATAAAGTCAATGCCTCATTTGGAAAAGGGACCGATGGCGATAATGGATGTAGTGGGGCAGCATGAAAGCACTTTTTGTGATGAAAAAGCTGACAAGGTGGACATTTCTTGACTCCTTCGATACAATCCTTGAAGATGCAAGGCCAATAGTATCTAGCATGTAGTATTTTCTGAGTTGTAGCCATCCCAAAATGATAACCGCCACAGGCCCCTGAGTGACAATCATTCAGTACGTGTTCATCCTCCTCATGAGTTAGGTAGCGTCGGAGGATAGAATCGACACTATTGGTGAGCTCCTAATATGGATGCCTAATGAGGGCAGCTTATACCAAGAGCCTACTTTAAATGTCAACCCGGGGAACGTACAAACTTGAGAGATGCATGCACTGTCTCTGCTCTTTATAGGATAATCTCTTGTCACAGTTAAAGGGCGATATCGATGTTCTAAAGATTGTCAACTAAATGTGAAGGTTGTCTACTTAATGTGAAAACTGATTATGCTACGAAATTGAATACTAGAAAGCAATGAATCTGATTAAAAAAATTAAAGTGCAGAAAGCAGTAAATATGTTATGAGAAGTAAAGCAGGGAATCTATTCTAAGTAATTAAAATGCTGAAGTAATTAGATGTTGATCTATTCTAAGAAATAAAGATACAAAGACAGTAAATCTATTTGAAATAACTAAACTGCTGAAATAACTAAATGTTGAGAATGAAAATACCATAACAGAGCTATTTTACTATTGGGGAAACGAAGTCTGTAACTACTGTCTGCGCACACAATTTGAGTCTTGATCTAGCTTATTCTACCAATCTAGAATTGAAATACGATCATTCTATGATTACCCATCTTCTACTAAGTTAAAAGAAACTGATCATGATGAGAAACTGCAGTGAACTCCAGATCTAACCATGACATTGAAAGCCAAGCTATTACACATGTAATAGTGGATAAAAATATGCATTGCAAGAAAGAACCTACAGGACTACTGAAATCGTTTTACTGTACTACGGAATGCATTCTAAACTACTACAGAAAAAAATGACTCATTCAACGCTACCATATATCACAGAACTGTTCATCAATGTAAAACGCATACTTGGAAAAATACCTGCAAATAGGAATATCCTGACCTACGTGTTGGAGGGGCCCTCCCCAACCTGTACTCAGGAGAGAATAAAAACTCAGAAACGCTTGCTGGAATTAATCATCAATCTTTCATTAATATGTAAAATCCATGTCAAAATAGAAGTCTGTACTTCAGTATCTCAATATTGTAGAAACGTTAACAATAATGTCTTTCACAAAAATAACAGCAGGGGCCTCTCGCTACCCGAGAGGTCCATATTTATACGATTTAACTCTAATCCTAACTGATTGTCAAAGTGCCGATTCATCTTGAAAGTGGGAGTGTGTCCCTTATAAATTAGGAAACAGGGCGTCGAGCTTGGTGATCCTTTAGTCTTCTACACGTCCTTCCTTTAATAAACCTGAACCTGCTCAATCATGCTTGGTTTCCATATAATCAGTTTAATTGATACGCATTCTAACATACAAGATTAATAATAAAAACAATTTCATTAAATCATTAAAGTAAAACACTTTTCCCACAATTGAGTGCGTTTCGTTACCATTGCTTGAGTTGGACTGTGGAAAAAGGGTTATCAAAATACCTGAAAAATGGACCCATCATTCTCTCCCCTACTTGAAGGATTCACCCATCCTTGGGTGACCTGTTCCTTTCATCGATGACCTCCCTGATATCCCATGCTTCCACCTTAGGTGCCCCTACCTGTCTGAGATACCCAAAATTATGATCCTCCCTGGCCCATGCCTTCCTCTCCTCCTCTTCATTAATCTGTTCTTTGAGGACTAGGGAAAGAAAGAATGGAGGATTCAATCTCATCCCAATCCACCTTAGTTGGTTTCTTGCCAGGGATTCTTTATAGAGTATGGTTTGAAGAGAGCATCCTTAAGCCTGAGGGGAGAGTGGAGTTCTCTTCGTTTTTTATCATTTGCCACCCTGCTCCACCTTTCCCTGATGGACTCATCAACTTCCTTTTGCGTGTTGCAGAGTGTAATGTCAAAGTGACTCACCACCTCCTGTTGTTTTGCGAGGAGAATGGGTATCAGCTCCTCATCCTGAGTGAGGATCCTGTGATTATAAATTATTCCCTCAGGGTGAGTGGGATCAGGTCTGATCATTAATGGAGTTTTCCATTTGGATGCCACATAGAGATGATAGCCCTGGGCTCGCTCAATTTCGTGGTTCATCCACGAACACAATGCCCTTAACTGGAAATCACCCACATATGGGTCTGGTGACCAGTTGGGCGAGCCAGAAACTACGAAATTGTGCAAGAAGAACTCACTCAATCGGTCTTTCTCCAGCTCTGTGGAGTTCAATGATGCATCAATAAATTCCTTAGGAGTGCTTACCTCTATAGGGAGATCTTTCTTCAATCTCTGAAGCTGGAATTCACCCCATTTTTCTTGTAAATAAACTGCATAGACCGCCGATGGTGGTCTGAGGTCACGCATTCTCTCATATATGCTGATAGTAGTGGCAAGAACATCCTTAATTTTGATAATTTCCTGGTCCTTCCTTGCCAATTTGCTCTGTGCTTCGGCCAAATTTTCTTGTAGCTCTAAATTCTTCTGTTCGGCCAGCCGGAGCTCTTCTGCATGGTGCATCTTTAGGATTTGTGTCTTCTCGGCTGAGAATGGGGGAGGTGTGGCCTGGCTTCCTGGCCGAATTCTTAATGCTGCCAACTCATTTCTGAGCCTTTCTAATTTTTCTCGTGCTTCAGCGAGCTGGGAAATGACCTCGGGGTCTTCATTACATTCTAGAGGGTTTTCCTAAAAGTTAGAAAGCTCTGCCCTTCTCCTTTATCCATCTCTTCTTCTGTATCTTGTTTTTCCTCTTCGTTCCCTTTCTCTTCTTCATCCTCTTCTTCTTTTTCTTCTTCGTCCTCTTCTTCATCCGTAGTGGGATCCTTTTGATCTATAAAAGGATCAATGTCATCATCAAACACATTGGTAATCAGGGGGCTGGGTTCCCTTTCTTTCTCCTTGGAGACTTGGATTTTAGATACCTATGTGAATCTCTTACTATGCCTCTTCGACCCCTGACTACTGGTAGGAATATCTAGGTCTAATTTGAGGGAGTCCTCTTTGGAGTGTTTTATTTTGACCAAGGTGTCGGCCACACTGTCCAAGCCGATTTTTCTTTTTTCCCCTGATACAAAGGTGGTCTTACTTTTTGATTCAGGTGGCAAGGGCATAGTCCTCATTCTCTGAACGTCCTCAGCAGATACCACAATGAAATCCTCCCAGGAGAGCTCTGGAATCTGAGCTTTTAGCTCCTCACCAACTATTAATTTGATCAGCCCATGATGGGCCAAAGCATCGTCTTTTCCCTTAGCCACCTTCCTGCTCATCTCTGCTAGGGATTGGAGCAGGAAAAATGGAATGCTAATATTGTTGTTTGATGAAATGTGACTTCTATGCCTAAGAAGCTCTAAAATACGAAAATGGAAAATGGGAAGATAGCTTAATCTTCCAGTGCATGTAATATACCTTAGGACAATTGCAGACATTTCATCCCATGGTGCTGGCATGGAGGGTCTCTTAACTCCATTTTTGTCCTCATCATAAACTTCTCCACGCTCAAAGAATGCTACTTTTGCTGTGTGGTTTTCCTCCCGATCTTTGCTGCTCCAATGCAGGCCCATTGGAAGACCAGTGTGTTTGGCTATCATGTCCTCATCCATTTTTATGCGTAACCCCTTCACCTAGGTGACGTACTGTTCATGTTTTATATGCTTGAAGTTTCTTGCGAACTCCTGGGCTACCCCTATGTGGTATCCTCTCAGTCCAAGGATAAATGGCATCCAGCCTGAGTTGCGAATGATTTGCAGGACTCTCGGGCTTTGATAAATGGCACTGTGATCTTCTGGTTCACTCTTTTTAAAACCCTTCATCATTTTTTGAATTTTCTCTATAACTAGACAGACCAGGGCTTTGGGATGCAGTTTTATACTTTTAACTTGGTCGGGCTCTGCCTACGGGATCAAGGAATGCAATGGTGGTTGGTTCTCGGGAATTCCGGGTGGTTACTTATATGCAAAATCGTGGAATATGCTGCACCCGAATTCAATGCCTTTCTGCACCTATTCTTTTCATCATACTTGTACTTGCCACTTCTAATCCCCTATCTTTCATGATTGATCTCTCCCTTCTTATGATCGACCTCTGTACTTCATGTGGTGAAGGTTGTGATCATGATTTGCTGAGGGTGACAGGACTTTGGTAGCAATCATGAGTTATGAAGGTCATTCCACCATGCCGCCGATTTGAAATTGAAGTTGTCCTCAGCTGACCAGAAATGACTCTATTGTGGGAAAGTGTTTTACCATAAAAATCAAATAAAATCATTTAGAGATTACCTTGGTATGTATGTGTACCTCCATTGATGAGCTGGTCCGTTTTTCATGCGCGGTGGATTCTGTAGTAATCTTGGTGGTGTCTGTAGTTGATTTCTGCATGTCAGTAGTTACGTGCGTAAGGTGCTTTTTCCATTATGCGCGTTTTGAATTTGCTGAATATGTGCTTTTGAAAATTGTGCCAGTTGTTGATTCGACTTAGGCGATTGTGCTTTATATTTGGATGATTGCATGGTTGGATCTGATTGGCTCCCTTGAATAACTTTGCAGGCTCTCTTAAATATGTTTGAAAAAGGTTGGCATGGTGTGTTTTTTATGAATTCCGTAGTAGATGAAGACTTATTTTGCATGTAGACGTGGCTGGCTCGCGTGAATTGCTTTCAGCCTCACTTGAATATATGGCATCGTCGTTTTATTTATTTTTCAGGCTCGCTTGAATTGATGGCAGCCTCGCTTGATATAAATTGTTTCTTGGATGAATTGATGGCAGCCTCGCCTAAATTATTGGCAACCTCACTTGATATATTTTGCAGGCTCTCCTGAATTGCTAGCAGCCTCGCTTGAATTATTGTGCAGGCTCGCTTGAATAGGTTGATGCCCTGTACTTTCTATTATTCCTTTGTTCTCTTTTTTGTTTTGTTTTGTTTTTCTCTTTTTTTTTCTTTTTTTTTTCATGAAATGTGTTGAAGCTTACTGTTTTGGAGCATGCTCTATCAGCATCAATTGTTGCTGGTAGAGTACTTGTGTAAATTCCTCTTTGGACTTTGGTTGTTTGTAGAGTTTTAGGCGGTGCCCATTCACGATCATGGGGAACTCATCATCATCAATTGTAATAATTCTCACAGCCCCATTGTCATAAATTTTCTATATACTGTAAGGTCCAAGCCATCTAGTAGTTAGCTTCCCTTTGAATGTGTGAAATCTGGAGTCATAGAGTAGTGCCCAATCACCCTCTTTGAATTTCTTATCCTTCAAATGTTGGTCATGCCATTTCTTTCTTTGTTGTTGGATGATTTCAGTATGTGTAAGTGCTTGTTGGTGGTGTTCATCCAGTTGATTTAGCTGTAGAATGCGTTCTTTTTTAATGTTTCATAGGTTCATATTTAGATCGGCTGCAATTCTTAATGTTTTTACTTCAAATTCGATTGGTAGCATGACCTTTTTCCCATAGACCAACTCATAAGGTGTGAATCCTGTTGTTGTTTTCCATGTAGTATTGTAAGCCCAGACTGCTTCATTAAGTCTGTCAGCCCAATCTCTTTTGTGAATTTGGACAGTTTTTGTCAAGATTCTTTCTAATTCCCTGTTGGTTACCTCAGCTTGACCATTTCCTTAAGGGTGGTAGGAGGATGACTGTCCGTGCTTTACATTGTTTCTTTTCATCAAGTCTTCAATTAAATTAGATGTGAATTGTGGTCCTTGATCCGAAACTACTTCTCTTGGCACCCCAAATATATGAAAGATCTGCTCAGTAAAGAATTTGGCCACACTGGTTTCATTTGCAGCAGCCAGTGCTACTACCTCGGTCCATTTTGTAAGGTAATCAGTGCATACAAGGATGTAGCTCTTCTGATTGGACTGTGGGTTGAATGGGCCAACAAAATCGAATCCCCACTTATTGAATGCTTCTAAAGATATTTGTGGGTGTAGTGGCATTTCTTTTTTTTGTGTTGGCTTTCCCATTCTCTGGCAATCGTCACAATGGGACACATACTCATAAGCATCTCTGTGGAGTGTTGGCCAATAATACCCTGTTTGCAAGATCTTGTAGGCTATCATTTTTGTAGCATAGTGTCCTCCACAGGGTTCATTGTGGTTGGCATGCATTATGCCGTGTACCTCATCTTCCCTAATGCACCTTCTAAGTACTTGATCTGGTCCTTGTTTAAAAAGCATGCCCTCTATCCATGTATATGTGGCACTTTGTCTTATTACTTTTGTCCTTTCTTTATAACTGTAATGTTCTGGAAACTTCCCGGAAACAAAATAGTTTGCTATGTCAGCAAACCATGGACTTTTTATTGATATGGAAAAAAGGTGCTCATCAGGGAAGTTATCTTGGACCAATTCATTATCTGTCCCATGTGTTACTCTTGAAAAAAAGTCTGCTACGACATTATGCTTGCCTAGTTTATCTATTATAGTGATCGAATTCCTATAGAAGTAGCATCCATCGAATAATTCTTGCACTTGTATTAGGCTTGTTCATAAGATATCTGATCGCTGAGTGGTCAATATGGATAAAACTTTGGTATCCTGTAATGTAATGCCTGAATTTGTTGATCGCATGTATGACTGCCAGAAATTCCTTCTCTGTGATTGTGTAGTTGAGTTCTGCCCCAGCCAATTTTTTGCTTATATAGTATATGGCATAGGGTTTCTTTTCTTATTCTTGCCCAAGCACAGATCCGATTGCTTTATCTGATGCATCGGTGTGAATGTGAAATGGAATTTCCCAGTTTGTTCCTTGAAGTATTGATGCTGTGATAGTTTTATGTTTAAGACTTTCAAAGGCTGACATGCAGTTGCTTGTCCATATGAACTCATTGTCTTTTGTGAGAAGTGCAAACATGGGGGCAGCAATTATGCTATAATTCTCAATAAACCTCCTATAGTACCCTGTCTGTCTAAGGAAGCTTCTCACATCTCTTTGTTTGACAGGTGGGGGCAGTGTCTTGATTACTGATACTTTGGCTTGATCCACCTCTATACCTCTCTGTGATATATGATGTCCTAGAACAATTCCTTCTTCCATTAACATCCTGCATTTGTCATTGCTTAGGCACAAGCTCATCTCAATACATTTTTTCAATATTAATTCAAGGTTTTCCAATGCCTGGCGAAAGCTCTGTCCATAAGGTGTGAAATCATCCATGAATACTTCCATTTTGTTATTCAGAAAATTAGAGAAAATACTCAGTATGGCTCTTTGAAATGTTGTTGGGGCGTTACATAGACCAAAGGGTAAGACCCTATAGGCGTAAGTTCCCCATGGGCATGTGAAGGTCGTCTTATCTTGATCAGCTGGGTGTATTAAGATTTGGTTGTAACCACTAAAACTGTCTAGGAATGAAAAGTACTTGTTTCCAGATAATGTATCCAACACTTGGTCTATAAATGGAAGTGGAAAATGATCCTTCTTTGTTGCTTTATTCAGCTCCCTGTAGTCCACACAAATTCTCCATTTGCCTCCTTTTTTGGGCACTATGACTAGTGGTGAGACCCACTCACTATTAGATATTGGATAGATGAACCCTGCATCTAATAACTTTTGTAATTCCATTTTGACTATGTCTTTTAATGCAGGGTTCAGCCTTCTTTGTGCTTGCCTGATGGGAGTAGAACCTTCTTTTATGTAAATGTAGTGTTTGCAGATATCAGGATGTATTCCTTTCATATCTGTATATGTCTAGGCAAATGCTTTACTTTGTTGTGTTAGTATCTTCATCAATTTCTCTTCTTGCTCTGGTTTTAAATTGGAATTTATGTTGACTGTCTTTCCAGGGTTAATTTCCACGACTTTTACCTTTTCAATCTGTTCTGGCAGCACTTCTATCCATAAGTCATCCATGTTCTGTTTTGAACTTTCACCTGTTTCTGTAGAAAAAAATTCTTGAATAACATGATTGTTAGGAGACATATTTTGTATAAATCTATCTATATGGCCATCTTCATCTATTGCCTTTAAAGATATTGCAGCATCAATTGTTAGGATAGGTCGGAGGTTTTGATTTGGTGTGTTCTGGTAATCATCAGTCTAATTTTGATATTCTAACTCTAAGGATTTCATTGCTGGTGGGTAGATTGTTATCTTCTTCCTGGTATGTCCACTGGTGATTGTCATATTTCTTGATCGGAAACATATGTAAGCGTCCGCAGTTTGTAATACCCCAATTTTGACCCTTAGGAAATATTGGCTCTAATGTAAATATTGTAAATACGCGATGTATGTTTCCCTAGCGTGGAGCTCAAGGCCAAGGCCCCGCTAGTTTATGCTCGGATTTTATTTAAATTAGACACGCTTGATATTTTGTTACCCACGTGCTATTAAGCCATGGGATATTGTAAATTGATGTAAATATTTAATGTTGAAATAAAATACCAAAAACTGGCTATGGAGGCAACGAATGAGAAGGGGCCACGTGTATCCACTAGGGAGTGGTGAGGGGGCTATGGGATTAAACCCTAGGCTGCCATTTGTCATTATGAGAACCCATTGACTTCCCTAGGTGACATTAATGCCTGCTGTAAGAAGGTGGTTGAGATTTCAGCCCATGGCTTCAATGGAGCATGGGCAGCCCTGAAATTCGTATGGGTGGGCATGGGCTCTGATTGCTTGGGCAAGAAGTCACTCAACCTCATGGGAGGTTGCTTGATTCTCACCCCAGTCCATTGTGAAACTATCTAGCATCATTCCCATCCAAAAACGAGAGGGAGCAGTGAGGAAAAATCAGAAAATCGCGACCTTGAGAGAACCCAGTTTTTGAAAGACCAAAAACGTCCAGATTTGGCATGGGACAAGGAAATCCAATGGGGAATCCATTAGCATGAACCTTGGGGCGAATTTGGGAGCATTAGCTACCCCGAAATCAATGGGAAAACCCAGTTTTGCAGCTCAGAAAACGAGTGACGGATTTGAGTAATTGGTGAGCAGAATGGTGAGAAATCAAGTGGGGGTTGATTATGGATAAACCCTGTGAAGGCTAGGATCTCAAGGATCAGCAAATGGACCTTTCTATGCCCATCCTGAAGAGCACTGGAGGGAAGAGTTGCCTGAGGGACTATGTAACAGAGAAGGGGATCTTCCTTGTGTTGGATGTGGTAGGTAATGTGGGTGCCTGACTGTTGAGCCCACTTGAGATGCCTGTAGCTCTGTGGTTGAGCTCACTGGCTTAGCATTACCCTCCTCTATCTTCTTGGATGCTTGATTGAAACCATGCCTATGAGTGAACCCAGCTAGTCCTCCTTAGTGGATACACAGCCCAGCTCGGGGGTGACCTCTCAGCTGAAAGAACACAAGCTGGACAGAGGTCTACGGTTGGGAGGAACGTTGCCCTTCCATAGCCAGTCGTTTTGACCATTACAATTCAAGATGAGTATTCTTGTGATTTAATTTATATACAGTCTGTGTTTTGCAATGCATTCCGGCTACTGGAATGAAACGCATCATGATTTATGCAGTATGATAAATTGTCCATGCATTAATGAAATTAATGACTGCTACATGTATGGTTGATATGTGTATGCTGAACGCATGAAGTAATGGTATGCACATGTAATGTTTAGTTTTCCGCTGTGTTGATATTGAGATGAATCTGTGTATGGACGTTTTTAAATTGTTTAGAAATTTATGGGCAAGAATTCTTTAGGCTAAGTCTATCTAAAAGCCTGTGTGTTGATTAACGTTTCCTCCCTTGCACGGGAATGCTGGAAGGGAGCGTTACAGTTTGGTATCAGAGCTGCGTTGCAGCATTGGGCCTCTATGGGCCAAATCTGATGGAGTTTTTAAGTCTGTTTTGGAAAAATGTTGTTTTAAGACTGTTTTTGAAAATTTTGGTTTAAGACTGTTTCGGAAGGAATTCCCGAATGCCTTCCGAAACTGCGGAAGCATTCGGCGAATCGTTCCGAAATTTCGGAAGCGTTCCGAGAATTTTTCCGAAAATTTGCGAAGGGAAGTTTTTCGGAAGGAATTCTCTTCCGAAATTGCGGAAGGAATTCTCTTCCGAAATTGCGGAAGCAATTCTCTTCCGAAATTTCGGAAGGATTCCGTGAACCGCTCCGAAACAGCGGAGAAAAATTCGTTTTTGAGAAAAAAATTCTAAGTGTCGGCGTCAAACGGAAACTTTTTCGGAAGGAATTCTCTTCCGAAATTGCGGAAAGAATTCTCTTCCGAAATTTCGGAAGGATTCCGCGAATCGTTCCGCAACGCGGAAGAGTTCGGCGAGTCGTTCCGAAACTGCGGAAGACTTCGCCGAATCGTTCCGCAACGCGGAAGAGTTCGGCGAGTCGTTCCGAAACTGCGGAAGACTTCGCCGAATCGTTCCGCAACGCGGAAGAGTTCGGCGAGTCGTTCCGAAACTGCGGAAGACTTCGCCGAATCGTTCCGCAACGCGGAAGAGTTCGGCGAGTCGTTCCGAAACTGCGGAAGACTTCGCCGAATCGTTCCGCAACGCAGAAGAGTTCGGCGAGTCGTTCCGAAACTGCGGAAGACTTCGCCGAATCGTTCCGCAACGCGGAAGAGTTCGGCGAGTCGTTCCGAAACTGCGGAAGACTTCGCCGAATCGTTCCGCAACTGCGGAAGACTTCGGCGAAGCGTTCCGCAATTGCGGAAGGCTTCCACAAACCTCCCCGAAATTTCGGAAGCGTCCGGCGAACCGCCCCGCAACGGAGGCGAGCCGAGAATCACCCCGAAACCGCGGAAGGCTTCGGCCAAGCTCCCCGAAACTGCGGAAGGCCACAGCGAAGCGCCCCGCCAATTTCGGGAGTGTTCAGTGAACTGGCCCGCGATGGCGGCGCGTTAAAAAAAAAAAAAAAAAAAAAAAAAAAAAAAAAAAAAAAAAAAAAAAGAGTAAAGTGCCAAAAACTCAATTTTTGGATAGGGGGAGCACCGGGGCTCAGAATGGGATGATTTATGTGGGGCTCGGAGGCCATTGACGGGGGCCATGAAAGAACTAGTGAAGACCCCGAGCCCATTAGACTCCAATTTGACAGAAAAAGGGGATTAGTGACTTTTGAAGGACAGAGTCCCGAGGCTTGACAGAAGGTTGGTTTGAGCTGAAATTGATCAGGCGCGGTCATGAGGCAGGAACGATGTTAAGTTCAGAATCTTGGAACCAAACTCCAAAGGATGTGGAGTCGGGGTGAGCAAGAAGGCCAAAAAGCACTGTTCCGGGCCACTTTTTCAGGATTTTGAAAAGCTTGTGGGCAGTAAAAGTGACCCTAGATGTGGGAGTCAGAAATTTTACTGAACTAGACATTTCATATTCTCATTAAGACAGACAACTTCCGTTAGACGAAGATTTCCCAGAAATGCACCGTTTGGGAGATAGCCATTTTTGGCCCAAAATTTGGAATTTTGGAAAAATGTGAAAAGTGAGAAGTAGTAAAACCCAGAAATTCACAGAAGATGAATGGTGCATCGGATTTGGAATCCGTAAATTGCTGAGTGTTCCTTGTTATATGGACTAACTTCGCCCGATAGATAAGTTTTTGTGGCTCTGCATAGATTTTCTTCCACAGGTGGCTGAAGTTGACCTTCGGGACCAAAACACAACTGTGTAAACTGTGCAGAATTATTGGTAAGAGTTGTCATTTTTGAAACAACGCTGTTTCCACACCCGATGTCGGAATGGAGCACGGGGACAGGCATTGGAAAGCTTGTCTAGCAGGGATTAATGGAGTATGAACGGAATTTGAATTGGGTTATCGGACATCATAAATTATCAGGGCAGAAAAGTGCCGGTGACTGTTTTGTCAAATTAATGGCAATATGGGCAATTTTCAGAATTTCATGAATGGGCAAAAAGAATTGAATAAGTAACAGCTATGTTGATTATTCCATGAGTTAATTATGTTAAATGTTGATTGTTGTGTATTCCTAGATGCATTTTTATGGGGTCTAACAAATATCATAATAATGCACAGTGTTTGCAGCTCATAAAGTTTATAATTGTAGCAGAGGTAAGATGGTGACCATTAATGATGCTCAAGATCCTTATGAACACGAAGAAGACGTTCTAGGAGAAAATGTGCATGAAGGGAATGCGGAGACTGAATCCAATGGGAGAAGGGAGCAGGTGACTCCTCAAAATTTGGTGGAAACCATGGTGAGCTTCAATGAAAGATTGATGAAGGCTCAAGAAGAACAACACCAACTCAATGCTGCTATTTTGCAAAGCCTCACTGATATGCAGCATAAGATAAACCTTGGGTCCAACCCAAGCAATATGGGTGAAGAAGGAAGAGATGCAGGGAGTCATTCTAGAGGCCGTTCAAGGAGGAGGACTCCAAGCCCAAGGAAGAGTTCGGTGAGCAGAAAACATAAAGCATCTTCATCAAGGTCTTCTGCCAACAGGTCGGGTGACTCCAAATGTTCTAGGAGAAGTCCCGGACATGCACCTAAGAGGTTGGACGGAAGAAAGAAGTTCAAGGGCATCCCACAGGGAGAATTCAGGAAGGCAAGACCTCCCACATTTGATGGGGAAGGAAAGACAGGTCAAGAGGCAGAAGCATGGCTTCTGGGAATGAAGAAATATTTCAGAATTCAAGACTACTCAGGAAATGAGAAAGCCAGAATTGCCATTTATAACTTAAATGGCAGAGCTTCCATTTGGTGGGACAATCTCTTGCAAGTGAAAAGAATTAACGAAAGAAGGATCAGTTGGGAAAGATTTAAGGGGTACTTCAAGGAGAAATACCTTTCTGCTAGGTATTATGACGGTAAGAGAAAAGAGTTTAATGAACTCAGGTTGGGACAAAAATCTATGGAAGAGCATGTCCACAAATTCTTGGAATTACTGAGGTATGTTGATTATATCAAAGATGAGAGAGTAAAAATCCAATGCTTTCTTGGGGGTCTACCTCAGAGTTTCAGGGATCGTATTGAGTTTGTTAATCCACCAAGTTTGGATGAAGCCATTAGGATGGCAATGCACTGCTATGAGCAAAATAAAGGAAGAACAGAGGCTAACCCAGCATGGAAAGGAAAGCCAAGAGGGAAGTTTGATCAGAAGAAGGATGGCTTCAAGCCACCATTCAGAGGTCAGCCTAAGACCTTTCCACAGGGGCAACAAGCAAGGAGTGGATTCAAACCAGCAGTGGCAGTAGACAAAGCATCAAAGGGACCACTTCAGTGTTGGGGATGTGGAGAAAACCACATGTTGAAGGATTGTCCACATCGGAAAAACAATGCTCGAAAGTTGAACAACCTGAAGGGAGTAGCTACGGTAGAGGACATGGCAAGGGCAGCACCTCGGATTTATGCAGCGTTGGATAATCACCAAGCAGACCATCAGTCATCAGTGGTGGAAGTCGAAGGTAAGATTGCTACGCAATCTATTTCTGTTTTGATTGATCCAGGATCTACTCATAGTTATGTTTCTCCAAAAGTGGTTGAAGGTTGTTCTCTTAGAAAAATAAAGCATAATAAGTCTTGGCTAGTGCAACTAGCCACGGGAACCAAGAGAAAAGTAAGTGAGGTAGTGATGGAGTGTCCCATAGAATTGAATGGACTCCACACATATGCTGAATTGAATGTGTTACCATTAGGATCCTATGATGCATTAATTGGCATGGATTGGTTAGAAAAACACAGAGCCAAATTGGACTGTTATGAGAAAGCACTTGAGTGCATTGATGAAAAGGGAAGGCCCACATTGGTAAAAGGGATTCCCAAGCAAGTTTCAATAAGACAGATTTCAGCCCTGCAGCTGAATAAGTTTTATAAGAAGGGTTGTCAATTATATGCGGTCCATATGCCAGATTCATTAGAGGACAAAGGGCCAAGACTAGAAGACTTCAGGATATTGCAAGAGTTCCAGGATGTGTTTCCGGATGAGGTACCAGGGTTGCCACCGACGAGAGATATTGATTTTACCATCGATCTTGTTCCGGGAGCAGCGCCGAATTCCAAAGCTCCTTATAGAATGAGTACACCGGAATTGGTGGAATTGAAGATACAGCTGCAGGAATTAATAGATAAAGGATATATCAGGCCTAGTGTGTCTCCTTGGGGAGCACCGGTGTTATTTGTCAAGAAGAAAGATGGGACTTTAAGGCTGTGTATTGATTACAGGCAACTCAATAAAGTGACAGTTAAGAACAAGTATCCATTACCAAGAATTGATGACTTGTTTGATCAAATGAAGGAAGCCAAATTATTTTCAAAGATTGACTTGAGGTCTGGCTACCATCAAGTGAGGATTAAAGAAGAAGACATTCACAAGACGGCTTTCAGAACTAGATATGGTCATTATGAGTTCACTGTGGTTCCATTCGGCCTTACCAACGCACCTGCCACATTCATGTGTCTCATGAATAGTGTATTCAGCAAATATTTGGACAAGTTTGTGATTGTGTTTTTAGATGACATTCTTGTCTATTCAAGTAATGAAGAAGAACATGAGGAGCATCTAAGAATGGTGTTGCAAGTTCTTAGAGAACATCAGCTGTATGCCAAGTTAAGCAAGTGTGAATTCTATCAAAAGAGGATCCAATATTTGGGTCACGTTATTTCAGAAGAAGGAATTGCAGTGGATCCAGAGAAGATTAATTCCATCATGGATTGGCCAACTCCAAGAAATGTTCCAGATGTTAGATCTTTTATGGGCCTTGCTGGTTACTACAGAAGGTTTATTGAAGGATTCTCCAGGATAGCGCATCCGATCACTTCATTGCAAAGGAAGAACATCAAATTTGTATGGTCTGAAAAATGTGAGAAAAGTTTTCAGAAATTAAAGGAGTTACTTACTAGCGCTCCTGTTTTGAAGATAGCCGATCCAAGGAAGGATTTTGTAGTATGCACAGATGCTTGCATTGAAGGACTGGGTGGGGTTCTCATGCAGGAAGGAATTGTGATTTGCTATGAATCTAGGAAATTGAAAGAGCATGAAAAGAATTATGCCACACATGATTTAGAATTAGCAGCCATAGTGCATGCTCTTAAAATGTGGAGGCATTACTTGATGGGAAGAAGATTCGAGCTTAGGACAGACCACATGAGCTTGAAGTATTTGTTTGAGCAGCCAAACTTGAATGCTAGGCAAGCTAGATGGATGGAATTTCTATGTGAATTTGATTTTGAAATTAAACATGTAAAGGGGAAGGAGAATAAGGTTGCAGATGCTCTTAGCAGAAAATTTCATGTTTCAGCAGTAAGTATGTGCAAATCAGATTTGAAGACAAGAGTTCTTGAAGCCCAAAACGGTGACGAAACTTGCCTTCAAATTAAAGAGAAGTTGCAGCATGGTGATGTGGATGAAAAGTATGCAGGATATCAGCTGGGTGAAGACAGTATCCTCATCTACAAAGATAGGTTGTACATTCCAAATAATGCAGATTTGAAGAAACTAGTGATGGATGAAATACACCAAATGCCGTTCTCTGGACATCCAGGATATCAGAAGACTATAACAGCGGCAAGAAAGCAATACTTTTGGAATGGCATGAAGAAGGACATAGCTGAGTACATTGCTAGGTGTCAGAAGTGCCAACAAGTCAAGGCAGAACACCAACATCCAGCAGGGTTATTGCAGCCCTTACCCATTCCAGAATGGAAGTGGGAAGTGATCTCCATGGATTTTATAACAGGTCTGCCCATGACAGTGAAGAAGCATGATTCAATCATGGTTGTGGTGGATAAGCTATCAAAGGTAGCTCACTTTATTCCAGTGAAATCCACTCACAAGGCTAGCGACATTGCGAACATCTTCATGAGAGAGATATTTAGATTGCATGGATTGCCTAAGGCAATAATTTCTGATCGTGACACAAAGTTCACCTCCAATTTCTGGAAGGGATTATTTCAGGAGTTGGGAACTAAATTGAATTTCAGTACAGCTTACCATCCGCAAACGGACGGCCAAACCGAGAGGGTGAACCAGGTTCTTGAAGATATGCTGAGAATGTATGTGATGGACAAACCATCCAAGTGGGAAGATTATTTACACTTGGTTGAATTTGCGTACAATAATGGACACCATGCATCCTTGGGAATGAGTCCATTTGAAGCATTGTATGGCAGGGGATGCAGGACGCCAGTGAATTGGGATGGCCCAGTGAACAGGGTGGTGCTTGGACCAGAAATGATCAAGGAAATGGAACAGGAAATTGTTAAGATTAGGCAGAATTTAAAGGCAGCTCAGGACAGGCAAAAGAGTTATGCAGATTTGAAAAGAGTACATAAGGAATTTCAGATTGGGGATCATGTTTATTTGAGAGTGAAACCAAGGAAGAGTTCCCTCAAGTTGGGGAGTTGTGCCAAGTTGTCGCCCAGATATTGTGGTCCATTTGAAGTCCTTGATAGGATAGGGCCAGTTGCATATAGAATTGCATTGCCTGCTAGCATAAGAGCTCATAATGTTTTCCATGTATCTTTGCTTAAGAAGTATGTACATGATCCTAATCATATGATTGATTGGAATGTGATACAGGTGGAACCCGAGGGAGAATTCCAAGTAGAACCTATGCGCATCCTCGACAAGAAAGTCACAGTGCTCCGGAACAGAGCCATCGGGCAGGTAAAGGTCCAATGGGAGCACCTTAGTCCCGACGAGGCTACATGGGAGCTAGAGGATGCCATGAGGGAGGCATTCCCATTTTTGTTCAGTTTTGAGAACACCGAGGACGGTGTTGTTCTAAGGGGGAGGGGAATGTAATACCCCAATTTTGACCCTTAGGAAATATTGGCTCTAATGTAAATATTGTAAATACGCGATGTATGTTTCCCTAGCGTGGAGCTCAAGGCCAAGGCCCCGCTAGTTTATGCTCGGATTTTATTTAAATTAGACACGCTTGATATTTTGTTACCCACGTGCTATTAAGCCATGGGATATTGTAAATTGATGTAAATATTTAATGTTGAAATAAAATACCAAAAACTGGCTATGGAGGCAACGAATGAGAAGGGGCCACGTGTATCCACTAGGGAGTGGTGAGGGGGCTATGGGATTAAACCCTAGGCTGCCATTTGTCATTATGAGAACCCATTGACTTCCCTAGGTGACATTAATGCCTGCTGTAAGAAGGTGGTTGAGATTTCAGCCCATGGCTTCAATGGAGCATGGGCAGCCCTGAAATTCGTATGGGTGGGCATGGGCTCTGATTGCTTGGGCAAGAAGTCACTCAACCTCATGGGAGGTTGCTTGATTCTCACCCCAGTCCATTGTGAAACTATCTAGCATCATTCCCATCCAAAAACGAGAGGGAGCAGTGAGGAAAAATCAGAAAATCGCGACCTTGAGAGAACCCAGTTTTTGAAAGACCAAAAACGTCCAGATTTGGCATGGGACAAGGAAATCCAATGGGGAATCCATTAGCATGAACCTTGGGGCGAATTTGGGAGCATTAGCTACCCCGAAATCAATGGGAAAACCCAGTTTTGCAGCTCAGAAAACGAGTGACGGATTTGAGTAATTGGTGAGTAGAATGGTGAGAAATCAAGTGGGGGTTGATTATGCAGAGGTTGGGTATGCTTGATAAACCCTGTGAAGGCTAGGATCTCAAGGATCAGCAGCTGGACCTTTCTATGCCCATCCTGAAGAGCACTGGAGGGAAGAGTTGCCTGAGGGACTGTGTAACAGAGAAGGGGATCTTCCTTGTGTTGGATGTGGTAGGTAATGTGGGTGCCTGACTGTTGAGCCCACTTGAGATGCCTGTAGCTCTGTGGTTGAGCTCACTGGCTTAGCATTACCCTCCTCTATCTTCTTGGATGCTTGATTGAAACCATGCCTATGAGTGAACCCAGCTAGTCCTCCTTAGTGGATACACAGCCCAGCTCGGGGGTGACCTCTCAGCTGAAAGAACACAAGCTGGACAGAGGTCTACGGTTGGGAGGAACGTTGCCCTTCCATAGCCAGTCGTTTGGACCATTACAATTCAAGATGAGTATTCTTGTGATTTAATTTATATACAGTCTGTGTTTTGCAATGCATTCCGGCTACTGGAATGAAACGCATCATGATTTATGCAGTATGATAAATTGTCCATGCATTAATGAAATTAATGACTGCTACATGTATGGTTGATATGTGTATGCTGAACGCATGAAGTAATGGTATGCACATGTAATGTTTAGTTTTCCGCTGTGTTGATATTGAGATGAATCTGTGTATGGACGTTTTTAAATTGTTTAGAAATTTATGGGCAAGAATTCTTTAGGCTAAGTCTATCTAAAAGCCTGTGTGTTGATTAACGTTTCCTCCCTTGCACGGGAATGCTGGAAGGGAGCGTTACACAGTTGCTAACCAAGGTCTACCCAGGATAACTGGATAGCCACTAAGTTTGCTTTTTATTTCGATTATTATAAAATCAACTGGGTATTCCCAGGACTCGATATTTATCATGATGTCTTCTAGCATTCCTTTGGGCTTCACAGTGGATGTGTCTACTAGTTGGAGTACTATTGTAGTTGGTCTTACCATTGATTGGAGTCCTAGGTATAACATGGTTTCTTTAGTCATGACATTGATCGCAGCTCCTAGATCGATTAAGCTTTTATTTATTTGCTTGTTATTTATGGTGACACTTACTACAGGACTACCAGGATCAAGATATTTAGGATTTATTATGACACCTAGCATCAAATCGGCCAATTGTCCCACTACATTAATAGTTGGTGGGTCACGCTTCCTTCTTCCTGGCTTCTTTAGGCAATTCTCTCTAATGAATTTGTTGCAGATGGGCACATCCCTTATGGCTTGTAAGATTGGGATTTGGATTTTTAAGTGTTTGAATTCGTTTAAGATTATATTCTCTTCCTCTTATTTTGTATTTCGGACAAGTTTTTTCTGGAAATGGAGGGTTTCTAGTTCGTGTTAGTGGTATAATTTCTTCCTCAGGAGGTTCTGGTTCATCAGGATGCTGAACATAGGGTTCTGATGTGTGGTCCTGAGCTTCAGGTACAGGTTGTTGGATGTTGTGTGGGGGTGTATTCTGCAACGTTTTTCTAGATCGTAGGTTTATTTCATTTATTTCTATGGTGTCTACAACATAAGTTGGGAATTGTGTGATATCAGTGTTGTAAGCCTGTTGCTGTTGTGGGGGCTTGTTATTATTAGGATTTGGAATTGGTTGGGCTGGAATAGGTGGAGGTCTGGGGGGTGGTTGAGGTTGTGGGGGTGGCATAATGAGTGGTTGTTGTAATGGCGCCCTCCAATTTGATGGATGTGGGTACTGGTTTGCATAGTTTGTGGTGGATGGAAACAGTGGGGGCTATTGAGGACAAGACGGTGGATAATATGGTTGTTGATAGGATGGTTGAAATGCTTGCTGGTTTTGTTGCCATTGGTTTTGATTTGGCTATGCTTGCCATGGATTCGGTGCAGAGTTCCAATTTGGTTGTCCTTGATTATAGTAAGTTTGATTGCTCTGCTGATATGGCCTAGCAAAATTATTCCTCCTCTGATTTATAAAACAGAGTTGTTCTACAATTCCTTCAGCTGCTGGGTCTTGAATGGCTACCTTACGTGAGGGTAAGAGGGGAAATTTATCAGTGGAATGGTCATCGGTGCAGATACCACATACTTCTATTTTGTTTAAGGTGCACTGCCCCTTCTCATGCTTCTTCCTACAACGAGGACAAAATACTGCCAAGGCTTGGTTAATTTCATCCTGTTTCTTTTTTATTTGAAGAGCATCAAGTTGCATGGCTAGGGATTGCAGTATGTCAGTTTTTATGTCATCCAGCAGGTTTCCTAAATCAGATTTTGTAAGTGAGGATGATGATCCACTGGTGGTTGTATGTGTATCCCTCGTCCCATTCTTAGTTTTCCTAGATCTTGAGTAGTTTTTGAATATTTACAGGATCTAGTCAAAAGATTTTTGGAATATGTCTCCATCTCCAAGGAGATTTAAGACTTCAAAATTCTCCTCTTTTACACCCCTGAGAAGGACAAGCTTTAGTGATTCAGGATCCAATGTGCAATGGCTGGCTCGTTTGTAGCTGAGTTGAAATCTTTGGGCATAATCTTCTAATGACTCTCTATCTCCTTGTTGCATCCTAAAGATTTCATCCCTAGTATCTTTGGCCTTGCACTAGTCCCTATATTTTTCTAAGAATGATTGTTTCATTTGATCCCAGCTAAAGATACTATTTCCTTCAAGGCTCACGAACCACCAAAGTGATAGGTCTTTTAGTGTGGAAGGAAAAAGCCTAAGCTTTTGTGCATCAGTAGTGTAATCAAATGATCTGCAAACTACCTCAAATTCAAACAGGAATGTGTCAGGATCCTTTGAAGTCAACCCATGAAATTTTGGCAGATTATTAGGATTGATGTTCTTCATTCTGGCATCTCCGAGAGGTATGCTAATGGGAAAAGTGAAAAGCTCCCTAGGTTCTTCCTCTTCATTTGCCATTGAGGTGTTTGAGCTAGAATTAATAGTGAAGTTGCTTCTATTTGGATCGTATGTGGAATCAGTCTCGTTTTCATAGTGTAGAATTTCAAACTGAGAATGGTCAAAACTATTATTACCGTTGTTGCTCATGGAATGCTTGGGCAGAAAGCGGCCAAACCTATCCCTTTGCCGACGAGGCATTCATTGGTAGAAGATATTTATGTTTTTGTTTTATGTAATTTTTGTTTCCTTTTTTTGGTTTTTAGGTGATGTCTCCTAAAAGATTTAGCACCTCCCCGGCAACAGCGCTAAAAAGTGGTGAGCTCCTAATATGGATGCCTAATGAGGGCAGCTTATACCAAGAGACTACTTTAAATGCCAACCCGGGGAACGTACAAACTTGAGAGATGCATGCACTATCTATGCTCTTTATAGGATAATCTCTTGTCACAGTTAAAGGGTGGTATCGATGTTCTAAAGATTGTCTACTAAATGTGAAGGTTGTCTACTTAATGTGAAAACTGATTATGCTACGAAATTGAATACTGGAAAGCAATGAATCTGATTGAAAAAATTAAAGTGCTGAAAGCAGTAAATATGTTCTGAGAAGTGAAGCAGGGAATCTATTCTAAGTATTTAAAATGCTGAAGTAATTAGATGTTGATCTGTTCTAAGAAATAAAGATACAAAGACAGTAAATCTATTTGAAAGAACTAAACTGCTGAAATAACTAAATGTTGAGAACGAAAATACCATAACAGAGCTATTTTACTATTAGGGAAACGAAGTCTGTAACAACTGTATGCGCACACAATTTGAGTCTTGATCTATCTTATCCTACCAATCTAGAATTGAAATATGATCATTCTATGCTTACCCATCTTCTACTAAGAAGTTAAAAGAAACTAATCACGATGAGAAACTGCAGTGAACTCCAGATCTAACCATGACATTGAAAGCCAAGCTATTACACATGTAATCGTGGATAAAAATATGCGTTGCAAGAAAGAACCTACATGACTATTGAAATCATTTTACTGTACTACAGAACGCATTCTAAACTACTACAGAAAACAATGACTCATTCAACGCTACCATATATCATAGAACTGTTCATCAATGTAAAACGCATACTTGGAAAAATACCTGCAAATATGAATCTCCTGACCTACATGTTGGAGGGACCCTCCCCAACCCGTACTCAGGAGAGAATAAAAACTCAGAAACGCTTGCTGAAATTAATCATCAATCTTTCATTAATATGTAAATCCATGTCAAAATAGAAGTCTGTACTTTAGTATCTCAATAGTGCAGAAACGTTAACAATAATGTCTTTCACAAAAATAACAGCAGGGGCCTCTCACTACCCGAGAGGTCCATATTTATACGATTTAACTCTAATCCTAACTGATTGTCAAAGTGTCGATTCATCTTGAAAGTGGGAGTGTGTCCCCTATAAATCAGGAAACAGGGCGCTGAGCTTGGTGATCCTTTAGTCTTCTACACGTCCTTCCTTTAATAAACCTAAACCTGCTCAATCATGCTTGGTTTCCATATAATCAGTTTAACTGATACGCATTCTAACATACAAGATTAATCATAAAAACAATTTCATTAAATCATTAAAGTAATACACTTTTCCCACAATTGAGTGAGTTTCGTTACCATTGCTTGAGTTGGACTGTGGAAAAAGGGTTATCAAAATACCTGAAAAATGGACCCATCAACTATGACAATACAATGTGTCACCAATGATTAGGTAATACTTTGCGTGGTGACGCACATGACGACGTTTGTCATGATATAATTGAGGTTTGAACCATTGGGTCTGGAGATACAATGTCATATCTCCATACCATGGGTCAGAAGTACTGATAAGAAACAAGGACTCGTCGGGGAGAGAATCCATGGGCTCAATTTTTGTGTTAGTACGAGGAAGATCGCAAATTAGCTCTGCGAAAACCAAATACTTCTTGTATTTATCCTTCTCAAACTGGAGATTGAATTCTTGAAGAATCATGATCCATCGTGAATATTTTCCCCCTAGTACCTCGCATGTGAGAACGTGGTACATGGGGTTAGAGTCAGCAATGATGGTGGTAGTGCGGAGGAGGATATAATGGTGGGACTTTTGGATAGTAATGACTATTGCGAGAGCTAGCTTCTCGACATGTATCCCTGTGTCTTAAGCAACTGCATGTATCCCTGTGTCTTTTCAGTGAAATTGCACACGAAACGCCTTAAATAGTTTACCTTCCCCTGCAAACTTTGAAATTTTGGTATATCCATTGGGGGTGGTAGAGCGACAATGGATTCCACCTTCAGGGGATCAATACGTATCCCGTCTTTCAAAATTATGAAGCCTAACAAGCATCCAGACTCGACACAAAAAGTACACTTGTGAGGCTTGAGATGGATATTGTACCGCCTGCATCTGAGGAATTTTGCCATCAGATGATCAATGTGGAAATCTCGACGATTTGAATGAGCAGGGAGATCGTCTAAGTAAGGTTCCTCAAAGTACTTCACGTCGTGGAAACAATACGACATAGCCCGCTGGAATGTGACACTAGCATTTTTAAGGCCAAAAGGGAGTTTTTGATACACAAACGTACCCCATGGGAATTTGAAAGTCGTCTTGTGTTGATCGGCAGGGTGGATCTCTATCTGATTGTAGCCCAAAAATGCATCAATGAATGAAAAGATAATGCTTCCGGCACAGTTGTCAATGATCTAGTCAATGAACGGGGTAGGGTAGTTCTCCTTGGGACAAGCCTTGTTTAAATCCCTGTAATCGACACAGACCCTAATGGTGCCTTGTTTTTTGGTAACGGGGAAGACATTGGAGACCCAATCTGTTAAGGGTACAGGATAAATGAACCCAACCTTTAAGATCTTTTCTATTTCTGCTTTATAACCATAGTTTTTTGAGGGTGCAAAGGATGTAACTTTTGTCGGATAGGTTTTGCATCGAGATATGTTTCAATCTCATGCATAACAATGGCAGGATCAATCTCAAGCATTTCCTTGTGTTAGATTTTCATACATTCATAGCATAATAATTCAAATGCATAAATAGGATCACTAGAATAAAGACAAAGCACAAAACAATAACACAAGAGTTTATCTTGGGAAACCCAAATGGGAGAAAACCCAACAACCTTCATATAGAGATAATAATTCCAAGATCATAGTACAATAATGAAAGAGAAAAGATGGAAATACTTCCCAAATATAGAAACCCCAAAATGGCCTTCTCCTTCTGCAAGTGCGAACTTCTCTCTCAAAGTGATGTGAACTTGTGTGAAGTGAGTGAGTGAATAATGAGGTGAACTTTCCCTCTATTTATACAAATGCCAAACTGGCTTTTACCCTAACTAGGCCGACTTGTCTAGTTGACTGGGCCGACTTCTCTTGGGGGGAAATTAATAAATTAATTTTAATATTTTCTTTTGTTTTGTTTTCACCCCGATTTTTACATTGATTCTTTAAAGGGTTTGCATAATTAATTACATCAAGTTCAACTCCCTTAGGAGGTACAATCAAATACAATAATAATATATTCTGAATTTGCACATATTCCAACACTCCCTCTCAACGAGGAAGGTATTCTTTGATATTCATAAGTATCACAATAATATGGGTTTCATCTGTACATCTATACTGTCTCCATCATCTCTATACATACTGAAGGTTGTCAGCACAGTCTCAGTCCTTCAAGAAGTGTCTTCATGCATCAACTCCACCAGTCCTTCGGTGAGTCCAAGAGGGTCTCTCCATCCTACCTGGATGTCTGAGAGATAGGCTTTACCAAATGCTATACCATGTGCTACCTGTCCATCTCATATGCCGATGGGATCTCCCCATACCTGCATGAGAACCTACACGAGCATATGTGCATGACCATCTACTACATGTTTGTCTCATCTGTCGATGGGGTAGTCCCATGCCTGGCTGAGAATCTGAACGAGTAGAGGTACCTGTGAAATTACACGGCCATCTACTACCTGTCTATCTCATCTGTTGATGGAATTTCTCTCATACCTAGATGAGAACCTAGACAAGCAGAGGCACCTGTGTGAACCCGTCCATCTACTTCCTGTCCGACTCATGTTCTGATGGGATTTCTCCCATACCTGGCTGAGCACCTAGATGAGTAGAGGCACCTGGGTGAATGAAGGGTAAAACATATCTATATCATCTCTCCCTCTCAAGGATGGACATGTTCTCTTCTACTCCAATTCTTTCGCGGAAGTATTTGAACTTCATCCTGGAAAGAGGCTTGGTGAGAACATCTGCAGTATGGTCATCTGTCGGAATATAGTATAATTTGACTGCACCTTTCTACACCATATCACGAATGAAGTGATATCGAATCTCTATATGCTTCGACCTGTCGTGAAATACAGGATTCACTGACATCTGCACATAGCTCTGGTTATCATAGTGAATCACGGTTGGCTCTGGAATCTATCGAAACAATCTTGCAAGGATTTTACGAAGCCATACTGCTTCTAGGGCTGTTTTACTAGCATCCATATATGCGGCCTCTGTAGTACTGAGTGCTATTGAGTTTTACTTCCTGTTGCACAAGGAAATCACTACAAAACCAAATTGAAGCAATATCTGGAAGTACTCTTCCTATCTGCAACACATCTGGTCCAATCTGAGTTTGTAAACCCTTGCAATCTCATGTCACATTCTGAAGCATATCTCAGGCCATATCCCACAGTGCCACGCCATTATCTGAGCACATGTTTTGCAGCAATCCAGTGAATCTACGTTAGCTCACACATAAACTAACTAAGAGAATTCACAGCAAAACATATATCTGGTCTGGTGTTTGTCATATACATCAAGGACCCAATCAGCTGGTGATACGTATTAAGATCAATCAAATATGAATATGAAGCAGAATCTCTCAGTTTCTTCAAATTTGCATCTATCGGAGTAGCTATGGACTTGCAGTACAACATTATGAATCTCTTCAGAATATCTATGGTGTATTTTCCTTGACCTAGGAAAATCTCTTTCTGCCCCTGCCATACTTCTAATATCAAGAAGTAATGCATCAATACAAGATCCTTCATTTAGAACTCAGAGGTGAGTTTCTTCTTACACCATACGATAAGTTTCTCATTTCCAATGAGAGACAGGTCATCAACATATAGTACCAAAATCAGTGGCTCATCATCCACAACCTTGTAGTAAAGGTTGTGGTCTGCATCACTCTTGGTAAATTCCAAGATCACCAGGAATCTGTCTATCCGTCCATACCAAGCACAAGGTGCTTGCTTGAGTCCATATAATGCCTTTTTCAATCTGCATATGTCAGACTCCTTTCCGTGGACAATAAACCCTTATGGTTTCTCAATTTATACTTCTTCCTCAATAACACCATTGAGAAAGGATTTCTTAGCATCCATCTGATGCAACTTCCATCCCATAGATGAAGCAATAGCAATGATCGACCTGATGGAAGTATATCGACCCACAGGAGCAAATGTTTCATCATAATTGACTCCATCTTTCTAACAGAACCCTCTGACAACAAATATAGCCTTGTATTTTTCAACACTCCCATATCCTCTATGCTTGATTTTATATAACCACTTGGAAGTTACTACTAACTTCTCCATGGGTCTCGACATAATCTCCCACACGTCGTTCTTCATGATGGATTAGTATTCTTCCACCATAGCATTGATCCGGATCTTGGGAGCTGAGAACCGAAATGCTTGAATGACGAGAGCGGAGGAGATTAAGCATGCAAATCTGTCATAAAATTCACATGAAAACCCTAATATTGCATAAGAATAAGCATGAACAAAAACAAATGAAGTGAATGGGAGGTGAGGCTCAACAAGGAGCCCCACCTCTGAAACTAATTACCAATAACTCACTCAGATCTAAATAATCTCACAATGAACAATAGAAAATAGGAGAGAAACCAAATGAGTAACTTGTTATCATGAGAAGGCTTGCTAGGCCTTTATATAGCATTATTACAATGTGTTTTGAGGCTATACCATGGGCCAAAACTATGTGCTACTAAATACCATGGATGAGAGAGGGTGGCCTCTCTATTTAATACTTTTATGGCTTATACATCCGAATTTAGACCATATGCCCCCTAAAATTCGGATCATTCCTCCCCCCTTAGAAAATGATGGTCCCCATCATTTCATGCTAAAAAGAGACCCATGATTACAATGTGCTAGCTACCAATGAAGAGAAGGGTTTTGTGTGGTTGACCCATAACCGTGGGTTTTGTGAGGTTGACCCATAACCGTGGGTTTTGCAAGGGTGACCCATAACCATGATGGCAATGACAAGCTTGATTCCAATGAAGAGAAGAGTTTTGTGTGGTTGACTCAAAACCATGGGTTTTGTGTGGTTGATCCATAACTGTGGGTTTTATGTGGTTGACCCATAACCATGGTGGCAATGACAAGCTTGTTTCCACTGAAGAGAAGGGTTTTGTGTGGTTAACCCATAACCGTGGGTTTTGTGTGGTTGACCCACAACCATGATTACAATACATAACTATGGGTTTTGTGTGGTTGACCCATAACCATAGGTTTTGTGTGGTTAACCCATAACCATGGGTTTTGTGTGGTTGACCCATAACCATGATTACATTAAGATTTTAAAAAAATCGAAAATTCATGATCTTTGGTGCAGTTGATGTCTTGCTGCAAATCCATTCATAGCTTCTGATGTATGTACTGAAATTGAATTCCATTGAAGACCCATTTGATATCTCGAAAAGACCTTTCTATCCATATAACATACTTGCTCTGGGGTGGCCCAGAGATTGAGAAAATGTTTGTTGAAGCTCAAGAGACGCGCGCACACTATTTTGCAGACATCTGTTGCTTCAATCGATGATATCTCTCAAACTAGAAAGCCAAATAAAAAACCGTGAAATACCCATTTTAGCTGACAGAAAAATCTTTCCAATGAGCTATGGTAGAGCCTCTGAAATGTTATATGGAGTCTGTAACACTTGTTTAAAGTGTTTGTACATCCGGCCGCATTGTGTACAAACATGTGTTACTTCAAACAAGCATATCTCACAAACCAGGAAACGAAATGAAATTCTGTGAAATACTCATTTTAGCAGACGAAAAGAGCTTTCTAATGAGCTATGGTAGAGCTTCTAATACATTCTATGGAGTTAGTAGTACTTGTTTAAAGTTGTTGTATGTCCGGCCGCATTATGCACAAACATATGCTACTTCAAACAAGCATATCTCACAAACCGGGAAACAAAATGAAATTCCGTGAAATACCCATTTGAGCTGACAGAAATACCTTTCCGATGAGCTATCGTAGAGCCTCTGAAACCTCCTGTGCAGTCCATGGAACCTGTTCAAAGTTTGCTGAATGTGAGAGTGTTGAGTATAGAGATGTCAAGGGTTTGTAGAGAAGCATGGGTTGTTGTAGAGGTTGTGGAACCTCCGTTGAACCTGCATAATCCTTCAAAATATTGTCCCAATAGAGAGCATACCCGCTCTGATACCACTGATCCGGATCTTGGGAGCTGAGAACCGAAATGCTTGAATGACGAGAGCGGAGGAGATTAAGCATGCAAATCTGTCATAAAATTCACATGAAAACCCTAATATTGCATAAGAATAAGCATGAACAAAAACAAATGAAGTGAATGGGAGGTGAGGCTCAACAAGGAGCCCCACCTCTGAAACTAATTACCAATAACTCACTCAGATCTAAATAATCTCACGATGAACAATAGAAAATAGGAGAGAAACCAAATGAGTAACTTGTTATCATGAGAAGGCTTGCTAGGCCTTTATATAGCATTATTACAATGTGTTTTGAGGCTATACCATGGGCCAAAACTATGTGCTACTAAATACCATGGATGAGAGAGGGTGGCCTCTCTATTTAATACTTTTATGGCTTATACATCCGAATTTAGACCATATGCCCCCTAAAATTCGGATCAAGCATCCTCCCAAACTTGGTGTATGGATGCTTCTTCATAAGTGGTTGGTTCTGAGTCAATGATGTTCCTCATCAATGCTACATAGCTCGAGAACCTCTGAGGTCTTTTGCTTTCTCTAAAAGCACCATGTGGAGCTTCATTCCCCTTTGCATCCTGCAAAGTCTGTTGTGCCCATCTAGGCCTTTTCCGGCCTACTGCAATATATCTGGGAAGATCAATTGGATCAATAGTATTGATGGGTTCATCCTTTTCATCTAACTCCCTCTCAACTAGAGGGAGAGATGATCTCATCTCCTTTGGTTCTATCATTTCTTCACCATCGATCTCCATGTATGATCCTCTGTCTTTCCTGGCAGCCATCTCTTCTTCAAAGGTCACATCCCTGCTGACTTCAATCTGTCTGGATACTGGGATGTAGATTTTGTAAGCCTTTCAAAACACATTGTATCCCACAAAATTTCCCTTCTTGCTTGAAGGTTCTAACTTGGTTCTCTTCTCCTTTGGCACATGTATATAGACTGGATAGCCAAATATCTGAAGGTGGCCCACTTCTGGTTTTACCCCTGTGAAATCTTCCTCCAAGGTCATCCTTCTAGGCTGAGAGTCGTACTCCTGGAAGCTTTATGTTGAACATCAATGAGATTCATGTGTCCATCACTTGTTCATTGGAACAAGTCTCATCATCCTTCTCTTGTAGGCCATATCACATGGTCTTTTCCCTACAAGTCAAATCCCAATTGTTGATCAGTGACATTGCATAATCAAATTTAACCAATGTTTATTTCAATGTAATGACAATAGTTTATAGAGGCATCTTGGTTAATACTTTAGCACAAAAATCATAAACATGTCTTCCAAACACATCTGGGAACTATCTAGATTTCTTCTATCTCCACTAGAACATGCCATTAGAGTGTGCACTACACTAAGCATGCAGGAAGGAGATGTCATCTAGACTAGTTCCATCATGTGTTCATAAAATGTTGTGTAGCTCATATGCATATCAAATACAACAAGAGTCTATAGTACACCAAAAGTAAACTATATCAACTGCTTAACACACTTCCAAATAGATCTGCATATAATGAACACAGATAAGACAAAACAAATCTATGTAAGCAAGAGAACCAAATACTTATCTCTTATTGTTTTTGTGTGTGGGCTCCCACTGCCTTCTTATGGGAACCAAGAGAGATCTATGTTATTGCAGTATGGATCTTCATATCTCCTAGAAGAAGTACTCTGAACGATCATCATTCCTTGACTTCTTGTGAGGAGTATCTTCATCAACATCAGGAGTTGAGTCTTCATGTTTCCTTTTGATTGAGCTTCGACCATTACTGGCATAGTGACCATATGCCTTGCACCTGTAGCATTATACCTAAGACAAATCCTTCTTCTTATTCTTCTTTTAATCTAGAGGAGGACTTGATCTCCTATCTTGGTGCATGTGTTTGTAAAACTTTCTTCCCCTTCCCATGCCTTTCTTGGCATGGGACAAGAATGCTTGATTCTCCTAAGGTTGAGTGCCATGAAATCTATGTCTTGCTATTATTCTTGTCTCTTCCTGAGTGCAATATTCCCATAGCTTATCAAATTTGGGTAGCTTGGATCTACCGCTTATACTTTGGATGAAGGAATCCCAAGATGGTGGGAGACCATTTAGAGTAGTCATGACAAGCTCCTTATCATCAATGGGATCTCCACTAGTACTAAGCATGTCCCTTAGTTCTGTGATCCTCATGAAATATGAGGAAATGGATTATGACTTAGACATCTTCATATTTGATAGTTGATTCCTCAATGTAATGGATACATTGATACTACTATGTTCAAATAGCTTCTTTATGGTTTTGAACATCTTTCTAGTAGTCTTATTACTTGAGATTTGAGGAACCAAATGGTCTCTAACTGAGTCCACCAAAATCCTTCTTGCTCTAGCATCATTCTTCCTCCAGCGAGATTTGTCTTCTTTGGCTTCTGGTTTTGGAACCTTCTCATTGACAAACTGCAAGAGATCATTTTCTTCTAGTAGAAGAAGAACCCTAGACTTCCAAGAGATAAAGTTGGAATCCCCTTCTAGTTGATCTTCAACCTTCATTCCAATCATATTGTCTGCAAATCTAGACTAGAAACCCTAGCAGGAGCTAGGTCAAAAATGAAAGTTGGAATTTTGGAAAACTGACTACACAGGTAGTGCTCCCTAGCAAGGCGAGTTGAGTAGAGGTAGGACCGAGCCAAAACTGTGGAGAAATTAGGTTAAAAACTGAAACCCTAATTTTTGTTACAGCTGTAGAATTAGGTTAAAAAATGAAAAATCTTAGAATTGAATTTTGTCTTCACCAAAAGATGCGCCCTCCTTAGAGAAAAATTCCCCAATGCTCTTTTTCTTCCAAAAAGTTGAGTGCAGACTTCAAAATATGAAACCCTAGTTCTGGTAGGGTTCCGACAATGTTCCGGCAATGGATTCTTCTAGTACCGCTCTGAAACCATGTTAGATTTTCATACATTCATAGCATAATAATTCAAATGCATAAATAGGATCACTAGAAGAAAGAAAAAATCACAAAACAATAACACAAGAGTTTATCTTGGGAAACCCAAATGGGAGAAAACCCAGCAACCTTCGTATAGAGATAATAATTCTGAGATCAGAGTACAATAATGAAAGAGAAAAGATGGAATACTTTCCAAAGATAGAAACCCCAAAATAACCTTCTCCTTCTGTAGATGTGAACTTCTCTCTCCAAGTGATGCGAACTTGTGTGAAGTGAGTGAGTGAATAATGAGGTGAACTTTCCCTTTATTTATATACAAGTGCCAAACTAGATTTTACCCTAACTGGGTTGACTTGTCTAGTTGACTGGGCCAACTTCTATTAGGGGGGAATTAATAAATTAATTTTAATCTTTTATTTTGTTTTCTTTTCACCCCAAGGTTTACATTGATTCTTTCAAGGGTTTACATAATTAATTACATCAAGTTCAACTCCCTTAGGAGGTACAATCTAATACAATAATAATATCCTCCAAAGTTGCACAGATTCTAACACCTCGTAGCTCCATGCAAAAACGTCGCAGAACTGTTTGAATAAGGCCATAAAAGTGGTGACTTCTTCCAGAGAACAAGTTTGGCCTAAGTGAATTTGTTCCACGACTCCTGGTTTCACCAAGATGTTGATTGGAATGGTGGGCGTGATGTTATCCAAGTTCCCTTCGGTTACCGTATCCATTGTCAGGATAGGGGATTGAGGGAAGGGAAAGACATCAGGTGAAACAATCGTTTCAATATTGTTCTCTATTGAATCTAACGGCGGAAGGAAAGACAATCTATGATGGAGGTATTCCCATGGGGGTTCATCTGCGCTCATAATCTCCATGATGGACTCATCAAAATGAAAAGTCTAGAGTAGGGGATCTGGTTGGGATGAGCTTCGTTGTAATGGCAGAGAATGTGAAGTGGATTCCACCGTAGAGTGGACATCGTTAAATCAGGTGCCGATTGGATGGCCTCATATGTAGCTTCTGCAAGGCTGAGAGGCATCACATCCCCAATCGTATCCAAATGGTATGGATCAGGCACAATCCATTGATCGTTAGAGTAATGTGAGGATGAAATCATGTTCACCATGGCAACATGGATAGGGGGATCTGATGTTGGAAAAACTCGCATGACGGATGAATCCTTGAGGAGTCCTACCCACACACTCTCATATATCTATGTTGAATGTCCTAAAAGAGGGACATTGTCTGCAGGGTGAGTACTGGTGTCAGGTGTACAGAATTCTAGTTGGTCAATAGTGACAATATTCCCTTGGTGGGGAAATTGCACAATGCAGAAGATGGATGATGCTACCACAGTCATGTCATAGAACCAATTTCGACCAAGTAGTAAGTTATAATCCAATGGGGCAGCAATGACTTCCACGTTAATGGAAATGCTCTTTCCTCCCAACTCAATGGTCAAGGACTATAATATCCCATGTGGTTGAAATCCACGTCCATCAAAGGCCTTCAATGTAGTAGGGAAATGGTTCAACTCAGGAGAGCCAATGGCTCACCAACAAGATAACGACATAACCTAGCTGGAGGTTCCTTTGTCTAGGACAGTATGATGGATGCTTTTCCCAGCAACGTTAGTAACGATTTGGAATGCAAGTTGGTGGGAAATCCTCGGCTTGAAATACTCTAATTTGAACATAATGTTATTGGAGGAATCTGGGTCTACAGCTCCAATCGCGGATAATAGGGTCTTACGTTGAATGGGACATTTTTGTAAGACCTCTAGCATCGACATAGCACAAGGGGATTGCGCTAGATCCTCTACTATATTGTAGTTCTGAGCAGCCCGAGCATTGGGATTGAAAGTGGATTTTCTAATCGTGCTCTTGTGTGGACGCAATACTGAATCCAATGAAGGTTTCTCTATGACGAGAGGACTTGAGGGGATGGAATGTTAGATGTAGATGTGGGGGTTTTTTCAGGATTACCCACGTCAGATTCCTTCGAAGGAGGAGAGTCATATGAACATGATCGAGTATTCAAGTTGGTCGTTTCACTCTGCATCATGAGAACATGAGCGGTGGAGCATTTTTCTCCTTGAGAAGGAGATGGTTGTTGCGCGATCATCTATTTTTGTTGTGTGGGGAAGGGATCGGTTAAAAATGTGGGTGTCGGGTTCCCCTTAAGGAAATTTTGAACCTCATCCCAATGTGGGAACTCTTTAGTGAAGTGGTCACCATCGCACACTAAGAAAGGATACTTAACCTTCCACTTTTGTTGGTTTCGTCGGGATTGCTCTGTTTGGGCTCCTGCTGGTTAGAAGACTTTTTATTTTTACCTTTGTTCTTGTTTTTACCACTGGATTTCTAAGGTGAAGCAGATTGAACTGAATTGACTTCTCTGGTGGAAGTAGGTTTGGGTTATCTATTGGTGTTGTTTCCAACCTATGATGAGGGTGGAGTCGAGCCATGGTGGTCATGCGATCCACCGAATTGTGTAGCAGGTTGGGTGTGAATGGAACCAATGATTCCATCGGCATGAGGTCCCGTGGGTGGTTTTGCTAGGTTGTAGGTAGGGCGGGGTGCATCAAGAACAATATCGTATAAGGTGCCATATTGAGCATAGACGAAGTCTAAGTACTAAGCATAAGCTATAGCTTGTTCCTTTGTGACGGCCCCACCCATAGCTACATATTTGGCTATGATAGGTAGTAGTGACTTTGTAAAGCAATCTGTAAGGAGTTGGTTCAGAATGGGAGCTTTAATCAGACGTCATCTCCTCCGTCACTCATGAATATGATCATAAATGTGAGTGGCGGTGGTTTGACGGAGAGAAGTCAAAAGATCTGTGTCAGTTTTGTAGCGGATCAAAAGCTGAAAAATGTGTCAAAAATGACATAGCCAGTGATCGAAAATCAGGAAAGGAGTGTGGTGGTAACTCAATGTACCACTTTGTGGCAGTACCAGTAAGGGTTTGTTGGAATACCCTCAAACGGATGGAATCATCCATTAAGGAGTTAGACGAACACCACAAATGATAAGTCATTACATGGTTCTTCAGGTCCTCATCCGGTTTTCCGTCAAACTTTGGGATGTCAGATGGTAACTTCACCGAAATAGTTGGCCAATTTGTGCCATAATAAATGGGATCATTAGTCGACCGTGATAAGTCTGGCAGATCAAGTGTAGCCAGAAATGGTAATTGTTGGTTTGATTGTGGATACTGGTAGACTTGATAAGGCATCTTTGTACCAGTAGGACCATGTACCGATTGGTCATAAGGTACTCTCGTAGGAAATTCTCCATGTGGGGGTGGGCCGTCGGGGTTAGGAGGTAGACCTGAAGGGGGCCCCCCTCCGCTAGAATAAGGTGGTCCTCTGCCAAAAAGTGGGGGTCTGCCTCCTCCATAGTAAGGTGGTCCTCCGTCAAAAGGTGGGGGTCCTCCTCCTCCAGAATGGGGTGGTCCTCCACCAAAAGGTGGGGGTCCTCCTCCGCCAGAATGGAGTGGTCCTCCTCCAAAAGGTGGAGGTGGTGGGGGTGGTCCACCGGCTGAAGGTCCATTCGATGGGATATTATGGTGCCCCCATGGGGTGTTTTGGTTTCTAGGATAGGGTAATCTAGGAAAAAGGTTTCCTGGATATTTTTGTCCTATAATAGGATTATGATGTCCTGGAAAAATATGCCCCCGTGGGGGTTGGGTCGAAATAGATGGTCCCCCCGTGTGATGTTTCCACATAGGTTGTCCCATGGTTGGAAGATAACTGACAACCATTTTATATCTTGGATGTGAATTATATCCTCCACTCACATTATGTTCGTTAACTAGGTGATGCACCCTAGTCAGATTAGGTCCACTAGCTACGGGTTTCCCCTATTTGAAAATTGCCCACTTACTGGAGTGTGCCCAACAACTGAATGTTAACCACTAATACTGGGTTGACCTGTAACAAATGGTTGACTACTAACAAAGGTATTAATTCCACTTGACTATAAACTGACAGGTAGATTATAACTTCCTCTCGAATTTTGACGAGGGGGAGGTGGAGGTAATGTCCCAGTTACATAGTTAATAGAGGTTGAAGGTTTCCCTTCAGAGGTTGGGGTCAAAGGAGGTGTAGAACCGGTCGCCTAAATTTGAGGTGTACTCGTAGGAAATGAAGGTTGACCTGGTTCATAAGTGGTCATGTTGGGTATGGATGTTTCTGGTGAAGAAAAAGATAAAGAGCGTATAGGGGAATGTTGAAAAATGGGTACTTCCGAACTTACTCTACGTGAGAGACTTTGACGTCTAAGTTGTTCTCCAGCCATGTGTAAATGCCTCATGTGCTCATAGAGTGGTGCAAGAAACTCGTCGTTAAGAATCCATTGTCGAGGTATAGTTTCTTCCATTAGAAGTGACCCAAAATCGGCAACGTGACGACCTAAAGAAGTGTGTCAAAAAGCAGTTGGACAAAATACTGTTGATACAGGGTCATCTTGGGGCTGACTGAAAACCCAATCTATAGCTCCGGTATGTCCTTCCATCGAATGATGGAAAGACGTGTCATATGAAGTAGGTTGTTCCATGATCAAAGATCCTGTAGGATCAAAGATAGGTGGATTTGTGGGAAGTGAATAGTTCATTCCCGACTCTAAGGTAGAGGTATCTTCTTCATGTGACACAGACGTAGTAGGTTGATCCATGTTTGCTCCCAAGTTATCCTCATGATCAAAGGGATATTCAGGTGGCAAGTTAAAAATCCTTCGGTATCTTCTCAAAGGTTGATCAGCCAGAGTGGATGAACCAAAATTTCTCCTAAGTGTTTTCTATACAAAAAGAAAAATGCAATCCAAAATCTACACAAGCTAAAGCCACAAGCAAACTTATGTGGTGGGTTTGTACTCAATGGTCTGGAACCTCATGGGATTTTCAAGGCGATGCAACTCACTATATACCACAAGGTCCAACAGTTATACTCGGCCCAATATTTCAGAGCACTAACCAGGGAGGATTAGGACCGTACCCCTAACCGTATAACCCAACTACCTGAAGCACTTGCATAGTAGCTCCCCGAGTGTTGTTCTCAGTGTATTGCCATGCCAAGATGGCCAATAGGTTAACTCGGATGGTTATAGGAATCCAAGAAGGGTCTCCCGATATACTCAAGGTACGGGGGAGCTCAAATCCGTAGTGGTGTTGTCTAATGCACAACCGTATGACAAGATCCTTCTGATATACTACCGAGTACGTGAAGTACCTTTCTATATACCCAAGGGTACGTGAAAGGCCTTTCGATATACCGGTTGGTACATGAAAGAACTACAAGACCCCGAGATGCAGTGCAGGCAAAGAACGACATCTGTCATGCTTAAAGACTCCGAAACATGTCTCTAACTTAACACACAAGTTTCTATACAGTTTTAACCTAACACTATTGGTAAATTTTATCTTTGGCGGTTAGGTGAATGCATGAGGTGTAGACAAGAATTTAAAAAGAATGCAAACCTAAGCTACATGCGAATGCAAATCTTTTCTTTTTTTTTATGAAAGCTATCTATGGTAAGGAGAAATTTTATTTGTTTCTGATAGTAAAAAATGAACAAGTACCCCTATACTTCAAAATCAACCAAAAGACAAATGAAGCACTCTTTTCACTAAACCAACAAAAACAATAAAATAACACTCACCAAATCTTAAATGTTTTTCTTTTTCTCTTTTCAAACTTAAACGAATTTACGAAAAAGTGAAAAGGAGAATTTCTTTTGAATGCAATAACTTCAATTTTCCAAAATAAAGATCAAAAAGTGGAAGAAAATTTAAAAAAATGCAAGAATCTTTCAATCTTTGGAAATGCTTTGTAAAATTCCTAATGCACTTGAAATTTTCAAAGAAATGATAAACAAGTTTTCACAACTAAGAAAATGCAAGATAATGATGATGCTTTAAAACTTTTCAAAGATCTTTTAATGATAAATTCCAAAGTATGAAAAATCTCTACAACACTTCCAAGAAAGAAACTCGAAATGAAGATAATGAACAATTTTTTTATTTCTTACTCAAATATATGAGAATGATGCCACTCTCCAGATTTAGATTCAGAAAAAGAAAGAATACACTACTACAAACTCTAAATAGCGAGAAATTCTCAAATAAATATGATCACCCAAAATCTTGATAACACACAAAACCAAGCAAAAAATTGTAATAACAAAAAATCATAAGGCTCGAAAGTCAGATCGATCAAATCGAAAAAATATGGTGAAACGATCGGGAGTCACAAGATTGAGTATATTGATGGGGGATTGAAATTTCCCATGAGTTCACTCGCTTGACTAGCTAGGACCCTAATCGACACTTAAACTTCACAATCAAACCAAGGCTAACAATATGTTGTGCCTAGGCGTTCTGTGACTGAAAGGAACAAACACAGAACTCAAAAAACCAAACCAAAAACCAACTTGAAGAATTTTATACCAAGTGTCAAATAATACAGGGCAACGCACCCTGCAAGTGTACACCAGGGCGTTGGAAGGTCCAACTACGCACTCTGTAAATGGGTAGGTCACGTCAATGACGCAGTTTGCAGACAGACAGATAGCATCAGTGACGCAGGTTCATAGACAACAAGGAGCGTTAGAAAAACAGTGACGCGAGGGATGAACGGCCCAGGTGCACCAGGCGGGATCCAATTCACAAAAAATAAAAATGCTTCAAGAATAAAAATGAAAAAGGTCTGATGATAATCCTAAGAAGAGTCTAGATAACCCAGAGACTCACTAATGGTCAGATCCAATGGAAGGAAAGGAAAATTGAGGCTCAATCAAGAAAAATAAAGAATGGAAAACAAATCCAAACTATGATCTATAACTCCGAGTATGGTCTCCATTTTTGTATGAAGACAATCTGTTAATGAGGACAAAAACGGATATCTCTCTAGCCTAAATGGTTTAGGTCTAGTACAAAAGAGTACACAATATAATATCTTTCCTAGTTAGATTAAATTGCAAGGTAGTTCAGGGAATGAATTACCTTATGATCGCAATTCCTTTCTCTTTGCTTGATCTACTCCCAGTCCCTTGATCTCTGGTTGCAAGACAAGATAGACCAAATGGAAACAAGCAAACAATATCAAAGCATATGATTATGAATCTAACTAGATAAGTAGTCAAAGAAGCTAGTCATAAACAATATCACAAAACATAACAAGTTTATGGAAAGATACTTATATTAAATGTAATTGCAGCAAATACAAAATAGAGAGAGTTACAACTGATTCTTTTACGCTGTGACTCCAACTCCAATGATCTTGCCTCGAATATACAAAGCTTCCTAATCTCTAATGGATGAAGAAGGTATTCTGAGCAAATTCCACCAGCATATAAGTGCATAATCCTTCCTCTCTTAACAATGGAGAGGGGGGTTGTATATATAGGGCTAAAGGGATAGAAAAGGTTGAGGATTTAGGGGAGAGATCTAAGGGATCATCCCACTAGGTTAGGGGACCAAGAGCCACCTTTCCAAGCATCCAGGGATAAGCCTCCACATCACCAAGCTTCGAGAACTCACTCGAAGCTTCCTTTTATCCACTTTAACCAACTCTGATGCACTTTGCATGAAGGCAACCTACATCAGAAGTAGATCACTGCTTCCTGTACAAAGGCACACTGTGTCATCAACATGCTCTGCTAAGGTGTAGAGTGTGTCACCTTGATTTCGACGCTCCTTGCATGAAGGAAAGTGTTGTGCGGTTTAATAACCTATGACTGGGAAATGGAGGTCACCAACGTACGTCAAATTTTATTGTAGAAACATAAAAGCAAGTACATGTAAACTTCAACACTTCTTTCCATTCATAAAAGAAATAGGATTCAAGATGAGGTTCATACTCGGATAATCGATGGTTGATCCAAGCTTTTGAAATCCAATCTTCTCGATCTGCCGCTACACTTCTCCAACTGATGGACCTGCAAACAACCAGACTACTTTTCTCAAAGCAATTTGACTACATAAAGATAAACAGTTGAAATTGAAACTCATATATAGATTCACATGACAGATTCAAATATCAAGTTTACACAAAGACAAGTGCTATTGGAAGGGAAATCTCTGATTTTATTTGCATAAATAATAGCTAGTTATACTTGTCCTGCAATTGGCACTATGGTAATCATACCCTGGGCTCCTGATCCTCTCTCTTGAGTAAGTATTCCTCCAACATTTCTTTACCAAAGTTGGCTCCTCTTTCTCAAGCCCCTCCCCTACTATTTATGGCAGGCCTAGGAGGGCAGGCTCGAAAGGCAGTTGGCTTGGGAAGTTAAGGTAGTTTGAATAACTACCCTAACTAATCCATAATTCATGATTTTTTTGAGATTTTTAAAGATACCCGCGAGTATTCCTTTGGACAACCAGCGAGTGACTCGCGGCTCTTATGCCTTGCAGCTAGCAGGTACAACATTTTAGATGATACGTGCAAGTTGTATGTATAGACATCCGCAGTTAACCCATGTGTTGGCTACTATCAAAGTCACGGTTATGCTTCAAAATAGTTGCAAAAAATATGTTTATTGAGGAAAGGATTTCAAAGTTCAGATCCAAGTCATCTAAGGTCAAATAAGCTCTTCCATCCATAGTGTCCTTTTGTGTGACCGACAAGGCAATGTGGTCACGAACGGAGAAGTGCTAATTTGACTGATAACAGATGCCCCCTAATGTATGATGCCATAGGGAAAACGATGTTCGAAATGCATTACAATACAAGAAGAGGAGGAGCAAAGAGACCAAGGATGAGATCACAAACGGTACCTGAAACAGAAACGAGGTCAGCGAGCAATTACAATCTTGATATCAGGAGATGTTCAGAACATGATCTCCAATACATAACAAAAAGATGTATATAGCATGGCCACTGAAATACAAGCATGGATCCATGTCAAACAGGAGATCATATCCATAACAACAAACTGGATATATGTCTCATCAAGAGCCAAAAATCGGTGTGGCTTAGTCTTGCGCAGCTTGGGAAATAACAAAATATGATGATGTTATTATAGGCCCAAGGTCTTCATCCAAACTATCTCAGGGCACGAACCCTAACCATGCGAATAATGAGTTGATTTCGAACATGGAGGACACCGTTTGATTACCGTCCATTGATGTGGACCGTTAACAAACGTAAGGGAACCCACCAATGTTGAAAATGGGGCCCAAGGTACCTAGTACATTCTAACAAGTGTGAATAAGGGGTATTGAATTTGAACACCTAAAGAATCCATTGAGTAAGAGACATTGATGTATTCCCACTACCCAATAGTGAGGGAAATTGCCATTGATGACTGCAATCCCCAAGGTACTACCAAAAAACTCTAAACTTCATTCCCAGAGCAAGATGAGTTAAAGTCGATGGGAAGAAGTCTGTTGGAAGGGACGCCTTAAGGAATCCTCCATCATCCAACACGAGATACAATCAAAAGGTTGATTTAATCTAGAGTAGGACTGAGTACATGATGAAACATACTGATACCAAGGAATGGCCGACACATGAGGTCAAGGAAAATGCAGAATGGCCCACACGGGTTGTATCCTTGAACAGTGAGCACAACACAAGAGTGACTTAGGCAGCTTCGAATACAAAGGGACCATGATATAAATCTTCAATGTAGGATATATTAACAAATTCTCCATATGATTGGAAGAGTAACCAATCGGAGGAGTAAAAAAATCTGAGATCATGTTTATCATAAGGCCAAAACTAGAACCCAACTTGTTTGATAGACTCAAAAAGTTGCTTTGTTCAAGGATAGACTGCTGCCATAAATGAAATGAAATAACTAAGATTTCCCTTCCCTTTGTATTTTCGTTAAAGAATGTATTTTTTTAGTTTTAAGGAGCATGAAAAGATTGAAAAGAAAGCTCGATTATATCCTTCTTGTTAATTTTAATTAGTCCAAGAAATCAAACTCAATAGTCCTTCTTCATATTTAAGAGAAGCTCGAAGAGGGGAGAGAAGAACGCTTGGTATAAGTCCAACCATGTGTAATTTAACGAGTCCATGAGAGGAAAACTCAGGACCTTCTTCATTCTTTAACGAGTTTGAAGAAGAGATAGACTAGTACTCAATAGTTTACGGATTCATGGATTTTAATATTGAGCTCGGATCTGTTTGTGCTCGCCGGTGTTTTCATATTTAATGAGTCTGAAAAACTTAAACAATAACTCCATACACCTACTAGTGGATTTTAATATCGATACCGAGTTGGTATGTGCTCGCCGGTGTTTTCATATTTAGGGAGTCTGAAAAACTTAAACAAGAACTCCATACTGTACTTTTTCATAAAGTTAGCCTCCTCGCCAAAAAAAATGTAAAAGTGTACGAGAGAGGACTCTTCTAATCATTATGACTAGAGTATACATTTTTCATAAGTAATCCACAAAGATCCGTAAAAGGGGTAAACTTATATCTAAGTGGATATCTGCTCAAGTCCTTTAACGAGTTTGGACAACACAAGCATGCTCGGCAATCTTGTTAATTTTAAGGAGTCTAACAAGAGCATGAAAAAAACTCCATCAGAACAGGGAACTTAATATTAGGTAAAAATGATGTACAATGTATAAGTTCCTTGATATGTCAAATGACGGATGAACTGTAGATAGCATCAATGTCAATGGATTAGCAAAAAATGGTAGTTGAAAGCGAACAAAGGATATTTCAGAATGACATAAAATTTCAGTAGGTTTCAGATAATCCACAGTATCCATTTAAAGTCGACGTTTCGAATCCATAACAGGATTCATCCTCAAGACAAATAGTCAAATAGTGAAGAGCAAAATATCTGAGGTATTAATATTAAGGATTTAATTTGAGAATCTCGGATGATGAACACCTTAAAGAAGAAAAAGAACACCTCAAAGATGTCTTCATGAACATAGGTTACAAGTCTTGTGATATCAAAAAATCCCTAGATAAAACTAATAATAAGAACCTTGATAATACTATAACATCCAATGAAGGGACCAACAACCTTAGCACACAAACACCTAGCCCAAGAGCCTAATTTCCTTACATTCAAGGTGTCACAGACAAGATTGCCAGAATCCTTAGGAAGAGGGACATTACAACTTCGATCAAACCCCTAGAGACCATTAGACAAAAAATGAGACCAGTTAAAGATCCTATAGACCCAAAGCAACTTAGAGGTGTCTACAAGGTCCCTTGTTCATGCAAGATATGCTACATAGGTGAGACTGGGCATTCATTCCACACTAGATTGAAAGAACATGGGGCTGGCATAAGGAATGAACGCATCCGAGCCTCAGCTCTTGCGGAACATTGTACCAAAACAAAACACTAAATCTACCTTGAAGACACTAAAATATTAGCAAGAGAAGACCATTATTTCAAAATAAAACTCAGAAAAGCCATAGAAATAAGGATACATCCAGACAACTTAAACAGGGATGGAGGCCTTGAAGTAAGCACAAGTTGGCTCCCCTCAATCCTAAACCATAAATCAATAAGTTAAACTAGAATTCACCTTCCCCTTTATAATTGTCCTTCACATATTAATTTAGAAATTAACATTAACATAGACTTTTATTCCTTAAGCCTTAAAATCATTATATAACTAATAGACTATTTACTTCACATAATATCAAGGCTTATTATAAGTTTCTATCATTAAGCCTCAATATTAAGGAATTAAAAGTAATAATTTAACTTCTAATTTGAAAATTAATATTAAACTTTTAATTTAAAATTTAATAAGTCTTAATTGATTGTTAATGCTAAGCCTTTAAGAATACTTAACATCAACAATCAATTTATTACTCCCCATTTTTTCAACCAAATACTAAACACTTTATAGACAATATATAATTATAACATTTTAAAAACTTAAGCCTTAACATGAACTACTAAGACTTTTTAAAATTAATATTTTATTTTAATCTTAATATTAATATTTTAATATTAAATTAATACTAATACTATTAATTTTATCAATTTTATTAATAACATTTTAAAGATTTCTAAGGCTTATTAAGTTGTAGGTTTATATTAAGCCTTATTATTAACCATTAAGGCTTATTAAAATTAATAGTTTAATGTTAATTTTAAATATTAATATTATTAACATCAAAATTAATAATTGCCCTTCAAGAATGACACTTGATAATTGATTATGTTTCACGATAGGCGCGGGGTTTTGGACGCGGTGACAGGCATTGTAGCATTTTGGACGTGGCAATTTCTGTGAGTCCAGATAGAATGGAATGAAATAGGACCATCATTCGCCTGCACTAGGATTTTTTGAAGATGATCGTCGTCGTGCCCATGAGGCAGCCCTGTGCCTACAGCAGCCTGGTGCTCTCGATTCAAGAGAATGGCGGCCAGCTTCCACTCAGTCACCTCTAGCTAGGTACCCTCGATCTCGGTCTCGCTTGGAAAGGCAGGCTACGACCAATCGTCTTTGATTGTACAGGAAATACCAGCACCCTCCATTGCGGTGGTATAGGAATCTTTGATTGAAGCCATGAATTTCGAAGAGTCAGCTTTGGTTTGTCACTTCAATGGGTTTTGGCCTCGCCTGGTTGATCTCTATAAGTGGATTTATGAGGCATGGAAACCCCTTGTTTCTGAGGAAATTTCTATTTATCCATTTGCTTGGGGTTTTTTTGTTGTGGATTTCGATTCTCTTGAGGAAAAACATATGATTCTTGATTTTGGTCCGTGGTTTTGGGAAATTTCGGGGCTCTTTATGAAACCCTAGAGCCCTGGTTTTTACCCAACTACTGACCAAGTCTCATCTGCTCTAGTTTGGGTTTAGCTTCCAAATTTTCCATTGCATCTCTGGAACTTTGCCTCGCTTGAATCTATTGACAATGCATTGGGATCCTTCTATGATCGAAGTCTAGAAACAAAGGATTACATTAAAACTACCTTTGCTCGCATCTGTGTGGAAATGGATTTCAACAATGGCTTTCCTACTGAGGTCCATTTGAACAGCAAGGACTATGTATGGGTGCAAAATCTAGATTATGAAAATGTGATTTTCAGATGCAGATCTTGCTTTGCAACTAGACATCTTGTCAAAGATTGCCCAAAATCCTCTCAGATCCCCAAATCCAAAAAGCTTCATCGCAAATCCACTTGGTGGGATGGAGAAAAATCCAAGCATTATACAGTAAGCAGAAATGAATATCTATCCGAAGAGGCTCCATCACAAGCTAAGGAATCTCCTCAGGCTAAAAAAGAGGACACTCTAGAAGAACAAAGGATCCCTGCCATCGACAAGAATCCACCTGTAGCTCCACGCGATAGTGCACTCCAACTGATGGACCTGAAAAGTTCAGCCCCACAGGATGCACCCAAATATTGAGTGCCCATTCTCAAAGTATTTTTCGAGTCATCAGATTGGACCAAAGTTGGCAAAAATAAAAAAGGAGCTTCACCCTCTTTGAAGCCAAAAGAAAATTTAACTTCTCCAAGAAAAACAAGAATCCAACAAACTTCAAATCCTACCCACTAAGACCATCGAGATGGAAAATATACGTAGATGACGCCAACGTGATTTGGCCACATGTTGAAAATGAACTTAGAAGGTTTCTTGAACATCTTAACAATCGTTCTGCAAACATTAAGTTCACAATGGAACTAGATGAGAATGGAAGCATACCTTTTCTTGATGTCTTGATAACTAGAAAAGACGATGGAACATTAGGACACAAATTTTTCAGAAAGAAGACACACACGGAAATCTACCTCCACACAGACTCTCATCACCACCCCTCTCAAAAGATAGTAGTCCTTAACACCTTAGAAATTAGGGCATCAAGAATCTCGGATGATGAACACCTTAAAGAAGAAAAAGAACACCTCAAATATGTCTTCATGAACATAGGTTACAAGTCTTGTGATATCAAAAGAGTCCTAGATAAAACTAATAATAAGAACCTTGATAACACTATAACATCCAATGAAGGGACCAACAACCTTAGCACATAAACACCTAGCCTAAGATCCTGCTTGCCTTACATTCAAGGTGTCATAGACAAGATTTATGGAATCCTTAGGAAGAGGGACATTACAACTTCGTTCAAACCCCTAGAGACCATTAGACAGAAAATGAGACTCGTTAAAGATCTTATAGACCCAAAGTAACTTAGGGGTGTCTACAAGGTCCCTTGTTCATGCAAGATATGTTACATAGGTGAGACTAGGCATTCGTTCCACACTAGATTAAAAGAACATGGGGTTGATATAAGGAATGAACGCTTCTGAACCTCAGCTCTTGTGGAACACTGTACCAAAAGAAAACACCAAATCTCCCTTGAAGACACTGAAATGTTAGCAAGAGAAGACCATTATTTCAAAAGAAAACTCAGAGAAGCCATATAAATAAGGAGACATCCACACAACTTAAACAGGGATGGAGGCCTTGAAGTAAGCACTAGTTGGCTCCCCTCAATCCTAAACCATAAGTCAATAAGTTAACCTAGAATTCCCCTTCCCCTTTATAATTGTTCTTCTCATATTAATTTAGAAATTAACATTAACATATACTTTTATTCCTTAAGCCTTAAAATCATTATATAACTAATAGACTATCTACTTCACATAATATTAAGGATTATTATAAGTTTCTATCATTAAGCCTTAATATTAAGGAATTAAAAGTAATAATCTAATTTCTAATTTGAAAATTAATATTAAACTTTTAAAATTAATATCAAACTTTTGATTTAAAATTTTATAAGTCTTAATTAATTGTTAATGTTAAGCCTTTAAAAATACTTAACATCAACAATCAATTTATTACTCCCCATTTTTTCAACCAAATACTAAACACTTTATGGACAATCTATAATTATAACATTTTAAAAACTTAAGCCTTAACATGAACTACTAAGACTGGTTAAAATTAATATTTTATTTTAATCTTAATCTTAATATTTTAAGATTAAATTAATATTAATACTATTAATTTTATCAATTTTATTAATAACATTTTAAAGCTTTCTAAGGCTTATTAAGTTGTAGGTTTATATTAAGCCTTATTATTAACCATTAAGACTTATTAAAATTAATAGTTTAATGTTAATTTTAAATATTAATATTATTAACATCAAAATTAATAATTTAATTAGATTAATAGTTTAATTTGATTAATAGTTTAGTATTAATAGTTTAATTTGATTAATAGTTTATGTCAATTATCATTAATATCTAACTTCACCCTATAAACCCTAATTTCTTCTGCCGACTCATATTTTCTTTGCATCTCAAATTAAATCCTTAATATTGATACCTCATATATTTTGGTCTTCACTAATTGACTATTCGTCCTGAGGATAAATCCTGTTATGGATTCAAAACGTCGAATTAAAATGGATACTATGAATTCTCTAAAACCTACTAAAAGCAACAACCACAGAAATATTTCTACATAAATTACATCCCTGCACGGAAGGGAGATCTGGCATCGAATCCGGCTTTTGGAGAAACGGAGAATAAAGATTACACGAAGAGTAGAAGATTTGAATTTACTGAAAGAATGCAGAGATAAAAACCTTACTCCCTCATTCGTTGTAATCAACCACAGGATGTACAGCAGCTGGAACAATAAGGCGTTCGAAAAGCTAAGCTCGACCTTGGTAAGAACAAAAATAAGAAAAACGTGTTTTAACCTAGATCGTCTATCTCGTGAAGCGCTCAACCTCCACCTGGAACTCGCGGCTATGGTTCGAATGGACCTCTGGTAGGCGGTTGATGCTAACGCGGCTATCAAAGCAAGCAGCTAGGGACGTAAAGCGTGGGAGAGGCAACAGAAGAAGATCACCAAACTCCAGAACTCCAACGCTGCACCTGCACAGAAAACAACAGATTGCAAAAATGTAGTTAATCTATCCAGCCACACACTCAATGAAAATGAATCCGATACTCTAAAGAAGGGTCTGAAATTTGCCTTAGCACCCAAAACCATCCCCACCAAAACCATTATTTGCAGCATAGAAGATAGCATCCAAAGCTTAGCAGATTTAGATATGGAAATTATTAGAGAGGATTGCGCTATATTCTTAAGAAAAGCCAAACCTCCCAAAAGTAATATAAGTAAAGATGAATAATTGGCATTGAGAAACCTAAGGGAAAACGAAGACATAGTTAACTTGGAAGCAGACAAAGGGGGAGCCACGGTTGTCTTAGATAGGGTATATTACAATGCAAAAATGATTGATCATCTCATGACTAGTGGAAGCTATAGAAAATTACATAGAAAGCCTATTTCTAAAGTAATTAGAGACGTCAAGAAAGCTATCAAAAACTCACACCTTGATGAAATATTGAAGAAACATTTGACTCCAACCTGAGAGATTACTCCTAGGATCTACGGTCTTCCTAAAATACATAAGGAAGGAGTCCCTCTTAGACCTATTGTCAACACTATAGATTACCCCACCTATGAACTTGTGAAATATGTTGCAAAACTTTTACACCCCTTAGTCGACACGACAAACTCATTCATAAAAGACTCAAGTGATTTTGGGAAGTTAATCAAAGAAGAAATGGTAGAACCTAAAGACATTATTGTAATCTTTGATTTGGTCTCCCTCTTAACTAAGATACCCTTGAATAACGTTATCCAAGTCATCAGGGAGGTTACCGACCCTGATACAGTGAGGTTAGCAGAGGTGTGTCTCAAATCCACCTTTTTTAGTTTTCAAGGAGAATTCTATGAACAAACCATTGGGGTGGCTATGGGATCCCCCCTCTCACCCATAGCGGTGAACCTTTTCATGTAAAAGTTCGAGAAAGAGGCTCTAAACTCCTACCCACTAAGACCATCGAGATGGAAAAGATACGTAGATGACACCAACGTGATTTGGCCATATGCTGAAAATGAACTTAGAAGGTTTCTTGAACATCTTAACAATCGTCCTGCGGACATTAAGTTCACAATGGAACTAGAGGAGAATGGAAGCATACCTTTTCTTGATGTCTTGACAACTAGAAAAGAAGATGGAACATTAGGACACAAATTTTTCAGAAAGAAGACACACACAGAAAGCTACCTCCACACAGACTCTCACCACCACCCCTCTCAAAAGATAGGAGTCCTTAACACCTTATTAATTAGGGCATCAAGAATCTCGGATGATGAATGCCTTAAGGAAGAAAAAGATCACCTCAAAGATGTCTTCATGAACATAGGTTACAAGTCTTGTGATATCAAAAAATCCCTAGATAAAACTAATAATAAGAACCTTGATAATACTATAACATCCAATGAAGGGACCAACAACCTTAGCACACAAACACCTAGCCTTAGAGCCTACTTGCCTTACATTCAATGTGTCACATACAAGATTTACAGAATCCTTAAGAAGAGGGACATTACAAATTTGTTCAAACCCCTAGAGACCATTAGACAGAAAATGAGTCTGGTTAAAGATCCTATAGACCCAAAGCAACTTAGGGGTGTCTACAAGGTCCCTTGTTCATGCAAGATATGTTACATAGGTGAGACTGGACGTTCGTTCCACACTAGATTAAATGATCATGGGGCTGACATAAGGAATGAACGCATATGAACCTCAGCTCTTGTGGAACACTGTACCAAAACAAAACACGAAATCTTCCTTGAAGACACCGAAATATTAGCAAGAGAAGACCATTATTTCAAAAGAAAACTCAGAGAAGCCATAGAAATTAGGAGACATCCAGACAACTTAAACAGGGATGGAGGCCTTGAAGTAAGCACAAGTTGGCTCCAAGGATAATTTTAGGAGCGAAATTTAGCCCATGGGCTATTTTTCCAATTTTTTTCCAAAAAATGATTCGCCAATTTTCATTTTTTGAAGCCTCGTTTCGCCCAATTTTGATGTGGTAAACTTTTTTCACTCTAAAAATCGTCAAATTATTATATAAACTATATAAAATCCTTAGAAATTTAAATAATTTTAGAAAAATATCACCAAATATTTTATAGTTGACATTTTAAGAATTGGTAAGATTTGCCAAGGTTTATACATTTTTAAATAAGTATGGATCCTTAAAATTATCCCTGGACTTGGCTCCCCTCAATCCTAAACCATAAGTCAATAAGTTAACCTAGAATTCCCCTTCCCCTTTATAATTGTCCTTCACATATTAATTTGGAAATTAACATTAACATAGACTTTTATTCCTTACGCCTTCAAATCATTATATAACTAATAGACTATCTACTTCACATAATATTAAGCCTTATTATAAGTTTCTATCATTAAGCCTTAATATTAAGGAATTAAAAATAATAGTCTAATTTCTAATTTGAAAATTAATATTAAACTTTTAAAATTAATATTAAACTTTTAATTTAAAATTTAATAAGTCTTAATTGATTGTTAATATTAAGCCTTTAAGAATACTTAACAGCAACAATCAATTTATTACTCCCCATTTTTTCAACCAAATACTAAACCTTTTATGGACCATCTATAATTATAACATTTTAAAAACTTAAGCCTTAACATGAACTATAAAGACCGGTTAAAATTAATATTTTATTTTAATCTTAATATTAATATTTTAAGATTAAATTAATACTAGTACTATTAATTTTATCAAATTTATTAATAACATTTTAAAGCTTTCTAAGGCTTATTAAGTTGTAGGTTTATATTAAGCCTTATTATTAACCATTAAGGCTTATTAAAATTAATAGTTTAATGTTAATTTTAAATATTAATATTATTAACATTAAAATTAATAGTTTAATGTTAATTTTAAATATTAACATTATTAACATCAAAATTAATAGTTTAATTTGATTAATAGTTTAGTATTAATAGTTTAATTTGATTAATAGTTTATTTCAGTTATCATTAATATCTAACTTCACCTTATAAACCTTAATTTCTTCTGCCAACCCATATTTTATTTGCATCTTAAATTAAATCCTTAATATTAATACCTCAGATGCTTTGCTCTTCACTAATTAACTATTCGTCCTGAGGATAAATCTTGTTATAGATTCGAAACATCCACTTAGAATGGATACTGTAGATTCTATGAAACCTACTAAAATCAGCAACCACAGAAATCTTTCTACATAAATTACATCCCTGCATGGAAGGGAGATCTGGCATCGAATCCCGCTTTTGGAGAAACTGAGAATAAATATTAGACGAAGAGCAGAAGATCTGAATTTCCTGAAAGAATGCCGAGATAAAAACCTTACTCCCTCATTCGCTGTAATCAACCACAGGATGCGCAGTATCTGGAACAATAAGGCGTTCAAAAAGCTGAGCTCGACCTTGGTAAGAACAGAAATAAGAAAAACGTGTTTTAACCTAGATCGCCTATCTCGTGAAGCACTCAACCTCCACTGGAACTCGCGGTTGTGGTTCGAATGGACCTCTGGAAGCCGGTTGATGCTAATGCGGCTCTCAAAGCAACAGGGACATAAAGCGTGGGAGAGGCAGCAAAGAAGATCGCCAAACTCCAGAAGCTCCAGAACTCCAACGCTGCACCTGCACAGAAAACAATAAATTACAAAAAAGTAGTTAATCTATCCAACCACACACTCAATGAAACTGAATCCGATACTCTTAAGAAGGGTTTGAACTTTTCCTTAGCACCCAAAACCATCCCCGCCAAAACCATTATTTGTAGCATAGAAGATAACATCTAGAGCTTAGCAGATTTAGATAAGGAAATTATTAGACAAGATTGCGCTATAGTCTTAAGAAAAGCCAAAAATCCCAAAAGTAATATAAGTAAAGATGAACAATTGGCCTTGAGAAACCTAAGGGAAAACGAAGACATAGTTATCCTGAAAGCAAACAAAGGGGGAGCCCTCCCCATAGTTGTCTTAGATAGGGTAGATTACAATGCAAAAATGATTGATCATCTCATGACTAGTGGAAGCTATAAAAAATTACATAGCAACCCTATTTCTAAAGTAATTAGAGACGTCAAGAAAGCTATCGAAACTCACACCTTTATGAAATAAAGAAGAAACTTTTGACTCCAACCTAAGAGATTACACCTAGGATTTACGGTCTTCCTAAAATACATAAGGAAAGAGTCCCTCTTAGACCTATTGTCAACACTATAGATTACCCCACCTATGAACTTGCAAAATATGTTGCAAAAATTTTAGGCCCCTTAGTCGGAAAGACAAACTCATTCATAAAAGACTCAAGTGATTTTGTGAAGTTAATCAAAGAAGAAACGGTAGAACCTAAAGACATGATCGTAATCTTTGATGTGGTCTCCCTCTTCACTAAGATACCCTTGAATGAGGCTATCCAAGTCATCAGGGAGGTCACCGACCCCGATATAGCGAGGTTAGTAGAGGTATGTCTCAAATCCACCTTTTTTAGTTTTCAAGGATAATTCTATGAACAAACCACTGGGGTGGCTATGGGATCCCCCCTCTCACCCATAGTGGTGAACCTTATCATGGAAAAGTTCGAGAAAGAGGCTCTAAACTCCTACCCACTAAGACCATTGAGATGGAAAAGATATGTAGATGACACCAATGTGATTTGGCCACATCCTGAAAATGAACTTAGAAGGTTTCTTAAACATCTTAACAATCGTTATGCGGACATTAAGTTCACAATGGAACTAGAGGATAATGGAAGCATACCTTTTCTTGATGTCTTGATAACTAGAAAAGAAGATGGAACATTAGGACACAAAGTTTTCAAAAAGAAGACACACACAGAAAGCTACCTCCACGTGGATTCTCACTGCCACCCTTCTTGAAATATAGGATTTGTTAACACCTCATCAATTAGCGCATCAAGAATATCAGATGATGAACACCTTAAAGAAGAAAAACAACACCTCAAATATGTCTTCATGAACATAGGTTACAAGTCTTGTGATATCAAAAAATACCTAGATAAAACTAATAATAAGAACCTTGATAATACTATAACATCCAATGAAGGGACCAACAACCTTAGCACACAAACACCTATCCTAAGAGCCTACTTGCCTTACATTCAAGGTGTCACAGACAAGATTTCTGGAATCCTTAGGAAGAGGGACATTACAAGTTCGTTCAAACCCCTAGAGACCATTAGACAGAAAATGAGGCCGGTTAGAGATCCTATAGACCCAAAGAAACTTAGGGGTGTCTACAAGGTCCCTTGTTCATGCAAAATATGTCACATAGGTGAGACTCGGCGTTCGTTCCACACTAGATTAAAAGAACATGAGGCTGACATAAGGAATGAATGCATACGAACCTCAGCTCTTGAGGAACACTGTACCAAAACAAAACACCAAATCTGCCTTGAAGACACCGAAATCTTAGCAAGAGAAGACCATTATTTCAAAATAAAACTCAGAGAAGCCATAGAAATAAGGAGACATCCAAACAACTTAAACAGGGATGGAGACCTTGGAGTAAGCACAAGTTGGCTCCCCTCAATCCTAAACCATAAGTCAAGAATTTAACCTAGAATTCCCCTTCCCCTTTATAATTAATTGTCCTTCACATTTTAATTTAGAAATTAACATTAACATAGACTTTTATTCCTTAAACCTTAAAATCATTATATAACTAATAAACTATCTACTTCACATAATATTAAGGCTTATTATAAGTTTCTATCATTAAACCATAATATTAAGGAATTAAAAGTAATAGTCTAATTTCTAATTTGAAAATTAATATTAAACTTTTAAAATTAATATTAAAACTTTAATTTAAAATTTTATAAATCTTAATTGATTGTTAATGTTAAGCCTTTAAGAATACTTAACATCAACAATCAATTTATTACTCCCCATTTTTTCAACAAAATACTAAACACTTTATGGACAATCTATAATTATAACATTTTAAAAACTTAAGCCTTAACATGAACTACTAAGACTTGTTAAAATTAATATTTTATTTTAATCTTTATATTAATAATTTAAGATTAAATTAATATTAATTTTATCAATTTTATTAATAACATTTTGAAGCTTTTTAAGGCTTATTAGGTGTATATTAAGCCTTATTATTAACCATTAAGGCTTATTATTAGGTTTATATTAAGCCTTGTTATTAACCATTAAAGCTTATTAAAATTAATAGTTTAATATTATTTTTAAATATTAATATTATTAACATCAAAATTAATAGTTTAATTAGATTAATATTTTAATTTGATTAATAATTTATTATTAATAGTTTATGTCAATTATCATTAATATCTAACTTCACCCTATAAACCCTAATTTCTTCTATCAACCCTAATTTTTTCTGCCGACTCATATTTTCTTTGCATCTCAAATTAAATCCTTAATATTAATACCTCAGATATTTTTCTCTTCACTAATTGACAATTCATCCTGAGGATGAATCCTGTTATGGATTCAAAACGTCGACTTAAAATGGATACTGTGGATTCTCTGAAACCTACTGAAATCAACAACCACAGAAATCTTTTTACAGAAATGACATAAAATGACAGAATAGATGTAATGTGTTGAGCTAAACTGACATGTGAAAAGAAAACAAACCTTTGTATTAATCACCTTTTGCGATTAGTAGTGAGAAAAGTGCCTTTTAAAGCTTTACCTAATAAAAAACAACTCAAAAAAGGTCATTAGGATTAAATAAAATTAAAAAGGGAATTTGAAACTGTATAAAGGGGGTAAAAATTTGAAAATAGTTTGTATAAATCGTGTCAAATTAGAAACATAACTCACAAAACCATTTTACCATTAGAGCAAAGGAGAAAAATCCTCTTACTTCAAACACCGATTGCGATCAATCTGGGAAACGAAACTGAACACCATCACTTGCAAGTAAGCTATCTCTGCCTATTCTATCAATTTAGTCCATTTCTTTAAGTTTTTAATAATGTTTTAGGGTTTTTAAGCAAGTTTTAAAACCTAGGGATTTCGTACCCGCGAGTCTGTCTAAGTAAAAGTCGCGGTCACGTGGAAAGTGTGCAAGTTTACTATAGGGAGACTCACGAGTACCCACCTCTGTTGAAGAGGTGAAGCCGCGGATACCGTAGTTTACAAGAAAAAACCAAAAATTAATGCATGGAATGGGAATGGTTGATGCAGAATGGTTCTAACTTGGAGAGAGAGGGAGCATGAGGCCATGGACAGGGATTCCATGGAGGATATTCTTACTTTAAATGCGTTACGGAGTTGTGGGCTCTTAAATTTTTTCCGAACTACAAACATGTGTGCACAAACACATCTACTCCAAATGATCGTGGGATATTGGGATGCCGATCATGGCATGTTTAAAACCTTCAGGGAACTATGTTGGACATCACTATTGAGGACATATACTTCATAACCATTCTATCTCAATGAGGTGAGGTGGTGAACCTCAAAGGGACATTTAGAGGATTGGGTGCATAGTCCATTCAGGATTATATCAACACCATATTTGGCACCGAAAAAAGAGTGAGCCAAGTTCCAATTGGGAAAATTGTAAGTTTTCCTTTAAAGGTGATCTTGAGTACAATCAATAGGATCGGGGGAAGTGCGATGCAACACCTAGCCTCATGGAACTATATGAAGATAGGCATAGAATGTCTACACAATGTCATCTTTGATTGGTGTTCAGGGTTTCTCGATTGTAAGATGAGGAAGAAAAAGAATTTTGGATACAGGAGTACATTATGCACCTTTTTCTTCGAGAGTGTCCTCGCTCTTAGTCCGGGGGTGGCCCTACCAGCGTTGAACCCTCGTGAGCCACTGATGACTCAGTGGGGCAACATCTTCTTGCGTCAGGGTGGTGGTGAAACAAGCTTGTCATATGTTGACGAGGATTATATGGGGTGGTGGAGCCGCCAAGTACCAGCACTATAGCAGTTTCCATATGCGGGCATGGATTTCCAAGGTGACACCGAGCTTATGCTGCCTCCAGGGGCATCCTGGGGAGAGATAGGTACCAATGTGTTTTTGTTTTTGTTTTTGAAAAATTATTTAAAATTTTTATGTTTTTTGTATATATCATTTTTATGACGAGAATGAGTACTAAGAAAACATAACTCATGTAGATGTGGGGTCGGTGAGACCTGCTGGGAATACTAGAGTGTTCATCTGACCAATCGAGCCAGGTGTTGCGGATACTATGCTGAGGAGCATTGAGGGGAAGATGAGTTAGTTGACTCATGATATCCCTACCTACAAGATAGAGCAAATGTCACTCAATATGCAAGATCATGTAGTAGGGGTGCCCCCAGCCTGGATCCGATTACTTAGGAAAGTAGCTAGGCTAGTCATCTGTTATAGAGAGGCCGTAGCAGAGCTAGCTGAGGCTCCTCCCTCTCCATAGGGAGAGTGACATATTATTTTTTGAGGATGTTTATGCCCACTTTGTATATTTTGACAGTGGTTGACTTAAACTCATAAGTCTTTTTTGGACCATATATATATATATATATATATATATATATAGTATCGATCATATACATGTTATCTTATGTGCTCTACATGTTATTGTGTATGATGAAAATGCCAGTCAAGAACATAATTTGCATATGCACTAGCTAGTGTATTAAAATTCCTTGAAATATGTTGATATGTGATATAATCAAAATGTCTTTCAATCAATCTAACTCACAAAAACTGACGTAGCAAAGAAGGATCTCTAACACTATATTCACATGTCAACTAAAGTACTACTAACTGCAAATCAATTCTTACCTCCAAACATGAAATGTTGTGATGGATAACATCTCAAAGTAATTCGATAACCGCACTATACTCAGCTATGTTGTTCGTCGTAGGACCCAAACAAGCACCTCCCGAAGAAACAAGTTGGTCGGAGGGTGAGTAAATAACCCAAGCCGTTGAATCCAACTAACGAGTGTGGCAACTAGCACCATCGGAGAATCCTATGAAGCACTCGGTTGTCATATGAAACCAAATACAAAAGACACATAAGATGATAAATCCAAAAAAGGACTAACTCTACAACAATGTACAGCTATAGTACAAGAGGCCTAAGTGTAATACTTTTTCAAGCATGGCCCATTTCTGGGCTCAGGAAACTTATAACCATCATAATATGTGAGCTCATAAGATCTCTTCTTCAACAATTTAGAAACAATATAAGGTTTGATCCATATGGATTTAAACTTGCCTACCCCCAAGGGATCCTTGTCCTGATCGTAGAGCAAAACAAGGTCTCCTTTTGAGAAACCCCTGGTTTTACAAACTTATCATACTGATGTTTAACTCGGCTCTTATGAGCTTCGTTCGTAGTAAGTGCATGACGACACTGCTCATCTAAATGCTCTAAATGAAGCAAATGCTCTTCTAAAGAAGAAGTTTCGAAAAGTAGCTGGATAGCCAACTTCAAATGTGGAATCTCGCATTCAACCGGTATGACTGCCTCCAACCTGTGAACAAGTTGAAAAGTTGAAAATCCCATAGCAGTCTTAATGTTGCATCGATACGCCCAAAGAGTCGGATACAACATGATGTGTCAGTTTGATCTACTGGCATCAACGATACATTGAAGAATAGTTTTCAAAGTTTTAATGACCGCTTCGACTTTCCCATTCGCTTGTGGATAAAACGAAGACGAGTGTTCTTGTCGAAAACCTAGCATAGTGTATAAATCAGTCATCATGTTGTTCTGGAAATGTCTACCGTGGTCAGTGACAATATCCTTAGGTATACCAAACCTGGCAATGATCTGATTGAAAACGAATTAAGTTGTTGTTTCTCCATCTGCTTTCACAATAGGCATTGTCTCATCCCACTTCGTAAAGTAGTCGATGGCAACAATGATATGGTGATGTCCTCCAACTGAAACTGGATTACAAGTCATAAAGTCAATGGCCCCACTTGGTGAAGGGGCCTGCTGTGATAACAGGGTGAAGAGGAACTAGGTGTGCGCGCATTTTCCTGGTGAAAAACTAACATGGTTGGCAGTGTTTCATGGCTTCCATGCAATCTTTAAACATGGTGGGACAAAAATACGTAGCACGCAGTATTTTCTGGGTTGTTTCCAACCGAGAAAGATGACCCCCACAAGCTCCACTATGTGCATCATTCAATACTAATTTGTCTTCATCCAGAGTCAAACAACGACGTAATATGGAATCTACCCCACGTCTATAGAGCGTATTAGAAATAATGAGGTAGTTCTTGGCATGGTGCCTAAGCTTTCATCGTTCGTCTCTGGAGAAATTTGGCGGACACTTAAAAGTCTAGAGGTATATTAAGATGTCTCCATACCATGGTTCATAGGTCACAATGAGAAAAATATGTTCATCAAGTAATGACGAATCTTCCTCATTACTCGTTACATCACTCGGGAACTCGAAGATAAGCTCGGCAAACACCAAAGACTTTTTTGACTTAGCAGATTGAAATGTTAGGTCAAATTCTTGCAGAATGACAATCACCTCCGATGATACGTCGGGTTAATACATATTAAAAAGGATTGACATCTGCTATAATTGTGGTGGCCCGCAACAAAATGTAATGATGTAATCTCTGAATGGCATAGACAGCAGCTAATGCCAATCTATCGATGTGAGAATATTTAAGTTTGGGAGTTACCAATGCACGAGAGAGATAATAAATGACATGCTCTTGGAGCTTATCATCCTCCTGAACCAGGACTATGCCGATCGTGGAAAAAGATGCCGCGAGATATAGACGAAAATCCTTAGTATAATTTGGTGGACTCAGCAAGGGGGTTGATAATAATGTTTTTGTCAAAGCGTCAAACGAGGTTTGTGTAGCCTCAACCCAGAAAAAATGGGTGTCTTACTTAAGAAAGCACATGAATCCTTTAGTGATCTTGGCATAGTTCATAATAAATCGTCGTAGAAAATTAGGCATGCCTTGTAGACTTTGAAGTTGTCTAATGGTGCGAGGAGGAGGCAATTTGATAATAGCCTCAACTTTCAAGGGGTCAACCATAATGCCATGACTAAACACAATGAAACCTAGTAAGTGTCCAGACTCGATGCAGAAAACACATTTGTTAGGGTTTAACCGGATCTTGTAGTATATGCATCGTTCAAACACGAGCCGTAAATGGTCAAGGTGATCTCGTCTCTTACGAGACCGCGCAGGGAGATCATCCAGATATGGTTCGACTACATGTTTGATGCCATGGAAAGCGAAGTTCATAGCTCGCTGGAAAGTAGCTCCAGCATTCTTCAATCCGAACGACATTTTCCTATAGGAAAAGGTACCCCAGGGAAAAATAAAAGTCATCTTGTGTTGATATTCGGGTTTAATTTGTATTTGGTTATATCCTGAAAAACCGTCCATGAAAGAGAAATTTTCATGTCCTACACACGCATCAATGATTTGATCTATGAATTGTGTGGGATAATTATCTTTTGGACAGGAATTATTAAGGTCCCTAAAGTCTATACATATGCGTATGGTCCGCTTTTTGTTCATCGGGACTAGATTGGAAACCCATTCCGTCATGTCGATAGGATAAATGAAGTCAGCCTTAAGGAGCTTTTCAACTTCAGCCTTGATGGCCGCATCTTTCCTAGGGTTGATCGGAAAAAGTTCCTGTCGTATTGGTGTCACGTTAGGATAATTCGTGATAACGTGCTCAACAATAGAGGGGTCAATGCCTGGCATCTCCTCATAAGACCAGGAAAAAACATCGTGAAATTCCTTAAATAAATTGGTGTATAAAGTGATCTCCTGTGGAGAACAATTTGCTCTAATGAAAAAAAATTCCAAAATGTTAGGTTTGGTGTAAATATCGATCGGTATAGTCGTCGAAATGTTCGCCATATTACCTTCAGCTTAAATCGTTTGTTTCGTGGAAGGAGTGATGGACAAATCAATATTCCCACCCGGTCTCAATGAAAACTCTCCATTCCCAATCTTGTTTAGATATGGAATGAAATAGGATCTATGATGCATATGTTCCCATGGATGATCCAGACCTACCATAGCTTCCAGGATGGCTTCATCAGAAGGTAAAACAATATCTAAATAATCAAAAGAATGTGTGGAGTTAATTGAGCATGTAGGTGCATAATCAAGATCTGACTCTATTGACACCGACGGAGTCGAGATATAATCTATCACAGCGTTTTTTGATGCTTGGTAAGCCACTTCTGCGATGGATAAGGGAACGATTGGTTCTTGTTGAATAGGAAGGATCCATGGATCAGTTGTTTGATCAACCGTAAAAATTCCCTGAGACAATATGTCAGTGGTATTCATTAAACCAATATAGTTCACAGGAGCAGGTAGGTCAAATGTGCCCATCAAAGATGAATACATACCTACTCCTAAGCTCTCACTGGCGAACGAGCTTGATCAATCCAAGGGATGTTTGAATCCGACGAAGTTGTGTTTTTTTTCCTAGTGAAGGATAGTTGATCAACTGTGACAATCTTACCTTCGTGAGGGAACATAAGCACTCGGAAAATGGATGAGGGAATGTCTTGCATAGCGTACGTCCAACTTATTCCCAACAACATATTGTAGTCGAGAGAAGCATCCACAACTTCGACCTCCACTGACACTACTTTACCAACAAGTTGAATCTCGAATGAGGGTAAGACTCCATGCGGACGGAAAGGTATTCTGTCAAAAGCAGTAAGTAATGTAATGGAAGGGGCTAACACGGGATATCCCAAGGATTTACAACATGATATAGACATTACGCATGTCGACGTGCCTTCATCTGCTACCGTTCATCCAATGGTATTTGAACAATGGACTCCTTCGATCTAGAAGGCCACGTGATAGGGAAACCAGGGTTTGATATTTGACCTATCAAATGTAGCAAGCATACTCGATGAATCCATGCTACCTATTGCCTCTAAAAGTGCATTACGCTACGATGGGAAGCTTTGCAAGACTTCTAGTGTGGACATAGCACATGATGTTTGGGCTAAGTCTTCTATAACATAGTAGTTTGGAGCAGCCTATGCATTAGGATTGTGCATTGCCAGTTTATCGACACCTTTTGGTATCTTCGGAAAAGGGTCTGTTGGTCTCTCGATGTGGAGAGGAACAGAGGACTCAGGAACATCTTTCTATTTTTTCTACATATCCGGGTTATAATTCCTGGCTCTTGTCTGCAGTAGAGTGTTTGAGTTAACCATATTGATATAAGACTGATCAGCTGATGTGACACAGTGAGTGCCCCCAGTATTAGAGATTCCAGAAGCTGGGATTTGTCCTTGGGGAAAAGGATCCTTCAAGACAGCTGGTTTCTTTTCATGTAGTAGCTTATGGGCTTCATCTATGAGAGGGCATTGATGAGTGAGGTGGTCTCCTTTACAAAGTTTGCAAGGAAACTTTACCTTCTTCTTATCTTTCTTTCCCTGCTCGGCATTTTCAGTATTCTTGGTTTTTGTTGTTTCCCCTCCCCTTTCTTACCCTTCTTCTTACTATTGGGTTTCCGAGGACCCTTTTGATTTGTCTGCACATTTTGTACATATTCTTTTTGTAAAGGGGACGATGCAACCGTAGTTGCTTCTGCAACAAACTGCTTCACTGAAAGTGCATGGACTTGTTTCGTTAAAGCTTCTAGAATGAATGAGTCGGCTGAACCAACGATGACATCGACATGTGGTCCAGGTTTAGGTTTACCGAGATCTATATTAGACCTAGGTGCATCAAGAATTATCTCGTAAGGGATCCCAGACTGAGCATAGATCAGTTCAAGTTGTTGGGTCCTTAAAATTGCTTCCTCTTCAGAAGTAACCCCAGAAGTTGAAACATCCTTAGATATGTAAGGTAGTAGTGATTTTAAATACCACTCCAACATAAATTATGGGGGGACCTAAGCTTTAATGAGTCATTTCCGTCTTCACCACTCCTGAATATGGTCAGAAAGATGGGTGGATTTATTATGTATGAAGGTAGAGAGAAGATTCGTGCCGGCATCATACCGGATGGGAAGCTGGAAATGATTCAAGAAAACTGTCGCTAAATCCCAAAATTTGTTATATGCTGCAGCATGAAATTTGATATACCACTTAACTGCAACGCTCATTAAGGTTCTTTGGAAGAGCCTCAATCAAATCAAGTTGTCATTTAACGAGTTAGAGGAGCACTGGAGGTGAAAATTCATGACCTGGTCTCCAGGGTCTTCACCAATTTTTCCTTCGAATTTTGGAATGTTCGAAGGGAGTTTGGTTGGGACTGGGACCAAGCAGGGTTGTGGCGCACTAGGTCATTCATCAGTTTTGAAAGATCTAGAAAATTTAAAGTTTCCAGAAAAGGAAAACAGGGTCATGCCGATGGCATGTGATTTAGAGGAGCTTGGTAAGGGGAACCACCTAAGCCCTGGCTCTTATAAGGTTGATTGGAGTTGCCCCCAACCACCGGTTGTGAAGAAAAAACATTGTGAAAGTTGCTCCAGCCATAAGCTAACAGATTACTTCCTTGTGGCTCAGTCCATTACGGCTGGGAAAGGACAACAACCTTCCTTCTGATGTTTTATCCCAGGGAACTTCAAGGATTAAGGCATAGAGATGACACATGACTCATGGTGACGCAATTTTGGTGTAACAAATGCATTTGTTTGATATTGAGTTTAAACGGTAAAGTTAAGAAAGGAGTAAGGCCAATAAATTATTTGTAGTCATGACCCATAACCAGAAGGGTTTAACAAAATTAATGAAGAATTTTGTAATGGAAAAGGGACCATATTAGTCTTAAAAGGCACCCCACATATGGATCAACGACTTCTAAGTCAATCCAATGGTATTGATGGTGGTTGATATTATATGTTAAGCCTTAGATATTGGATTATTGCATTTCTATTATTATATCATTGTTTTCATTGGTAGGCTAGACCCTTTAATTGTAAGTGTACCCTTTGTCTCCTATGTATAACAAGGAGACCTAGTTTTAGAGATCAATATCTCATTTTGTGAATTTGATATATCATGAAATGGCGTTGCTCCCTCAAAGAGGATTCTTATTCATTCTTTGTATTTCACTCTCAAGGCATGGAGTCATTTATTCTTTATATTTATATGTTATTTTGGGTAATTTGGTCAATAACATTTAGTATGAAAGCATACGACCCTTGGCTTGGCTCCTTCAAAATGAGTCATCGAGCCATTTTTAGTATAATTTTTTTTTGAGAATTTTCAGGAAGATAATTTTTTGGGAGCCTTGAGAGACATAATGATGTACCTATGGTAAACATTTTAGGTTCTATTTAGCTACAAGTTTGGAGTTACAATTTGTGGAAGTTAGGGTTTCTAACTAGTCTTAAATAGGTGTTCTAGGTAAAAATGTTATATTTGAAGTTTGCAAGCTACAAATTGAGTGCCAATAGTTGAATTATAAATAAGATGGACCATAGTATTTCGAATTAAAAAATTAGAATAATATCTAACACTAGTACAAAATGGCTAATTTGTGATTTAAAAAAAACTAAAATTTGTACATATGTGACTATGTTTGCGTCTTCGACTATTAGTAGCTAATTTACAGTCTCTTATAATGCGACTAACATTTAGTCGTATTTTGCTTAGTCATTAATTGATTACCTTGATTGATTATCTTATAATATATTTACTCATTTGAGCTTGTAATGAACAAATAAACGAGTAAATATATTACAAGATGATAAATCAAATCAACTCATTAATGACTAAGCAAAATATGACTAAAAATTAGTCACGTTATAAGAGACTGTAAATTAGCTACTATCAATTTCCACCTAAAAAATAGTTGCTTATATGCAAATTTTAGTTGTTTTTTTAGTCACAAATTTGTCATTTTATACTAGTGTATAATAGTCTACACATCATGCATGTACTTACTGAAGCAATGCCTCTCTATAAATCCTTTTTAGATTAGGTTCTACATTACATGTAGAAGTCTCTAAAACAATCATCCGACCTTTAACCATTTATGAAATCAAAATTAAAAGTTAGTATTTGCGCCGAGAGGCTCTCTACAGCCCAGTATGGGGGAGATCTTGTTAGTCGAGTGTTTGTTGAGTGTTTGTTGAGTAACAAAATAATACAAAGTAAACAAAAAAAGAATAATACAAAGTAAAAAGTAATAAATATTATGTCGGCCATAAACAAAAAAGAATAATACAAAGTAAAAATTAAATATGAGACTTAAACTAGAGACCTTACTTTTTACTTTTAATACAAAGTAAAAAGTAAATATGAGACTTTAGAGTGTTTGTCGAGTCTTTGTCCAGTAACAAAATAATACAAAGTAAACAAAAAATAATAATACAAAGTAAAAAGTAATAAATATTATATCGGCCATAAACAAAAAAGAATAATACAAAGTAAAAAGTAAATATGAGACTTAAACTAGAGACTTTAGAGCTTAGGATTAGGTGGCTCGGGTATTGCACTCAAGGAGCTATTCAAGGAGAGGTTTGCACCTCGGGAGATTTGATCCCTCTCGGAGCTTGATGTTAGGATATTCCTATACTCCATCCTAGTCCTACCAGCATTTTCAATCTTGCATGCATTCCTGCATGCAACATGCATCCGCATGTTGCCCAGTCATCAGGTTGATACCTCCAGCACCTAGTCCCTAGTCTTCCAGCACTTGGGAGCTTATTTCCACCCAAATTGAGCCCTCCTAGCCTGTGATGCGCCCACTTCTCACCTTACACTTGAGAAGGGCGCCTTTTCTCACCTACCACTCCAATTCACTTCAATTAGCCACCTGTCTTGCCTTAATTTAAGGCTAGACTGACTCCTAACTGCTGTTATCACTCCGATAGACCTCCAGTGAGACTTGACTGCCCATTCTGACACTAGTTAGCTCCACATACACCCTCCACTAAGCCTCCTTCATTAAGTTGGTTCCAGTTACACCTACCACACTCAGTTAGACTCAATTTGACTAATGGTTGATAGTTACTTGAGCATTAATGCCTCCACTGATGATGAGATATACTTCTAGTTGTGCTCTGATAACACTCCAGTGATCTTTTGATCACTCCATGAAGGATAATTCGAATTGCCACCTTGGCATTCGAATCCTCATGCATTGTATTATTTATTTTCCCATTTGTGATTAATGAATGAGCGTGTGTGAAGTATTTTTGCTTCTATCCAAGTTCTATTGTATTATTATTCTGTTGCTCATCTTACTGCATTGACCACTCTTAATCTTATTCCTAAATTCTTTCATTGTGAGGTATACATTAGCTCTTAGATATGTTGTGAGGATTTTCACATGGTATCAGAGCATGTTGAGAGTATTGTTTATCTCCATTCCTTAGAGTTTTTTGCAGGTTATTATCAAGATTTCGAGTGCAGTAGTTGCAGCAATTTCTGCATCTTTTGCAGCAGTAGTAGTTGCAGATATCTCTATTGTTTTTGCAGGTCTTCTATAGCTTCCATGAATTTAGAAGAAATTCCTCTTTATTTATTCAACTATGTTGAATGGAACCGAAAATGATAGCATATTTGAAGAGCCATGATATCTTTGATTATTGTTTTGAAAGAGAGTTCGAATCCTCTGAAGAAGAGAATGACTAGTTAGATGAAGGTGGAAGAGCTATTGCAGCCCTGACATATGTTATGTCTCGATGCATGGTATTCCACTCCCTTGATGATGTTGAATCTCCAAAAGAGCTATGGACCAACCTGGATGAAAGATTTGGCAGACAAAATGAAGGGATTGGTCCAAACCCTTTCGAGAGTAAGCAAAGTGATGCATTCGCCCTCCTTGATGATCTCATTGATTATGAATCAGTATCAAACATATCTCATACTAAAGTTGCCCACAAAGAAGAAGAACTTGCAGATTATACACTCATGTGCCAAATTTCTTCTATTTCTAATTATGTGCCAGCTCACACTCTAGAAATTGCAGAAGGTCCTAAATCCTCTCTTGCACCAGAGTCTGTTGGTTTGCATCATGATCTATTGAATGTTTCGGAGGTAAAATCAGCCATTGGAGGTAATGCATTCGCTCTCCTTGATCTCTCACCTCTTATGTACTACTATATGATCATTATTTCATGCTTTCAGAAGGTTATTGAAGGTAATGGCCATTGCCATTTGCTTGGGATAATTTCTCATGCATTTACTGGTTTTGATCTCACCTCTTATGGTTCAAAGGATATCTCAAGAAACCATGATTCAAGTCTTGGATCTAATTTGGATTCTAAGCAATCACTACTTGGGATAATTTCTCATGCATATGATGGTTTTGATCTCACCCCTACTAGTTCAAAGGAGATCTCAAGAAACTATTCTTCAAGTCTTAAATCTGATTTGGATTTCAAGCAATCATGTGATGGTTCTTTTTGGCATAATCTCACCCATGATGGTTCGAAGGAGAAGACAAAAGACTATCTGCATATTCATAGATTTGATCCTACCTCAACTGATTCGAATCACAGGTTCAAGGATCATCCTCATACTTTTGGATTTGTTCTCATCACATTCGATCTGAAGAGCAAGTACAAGCACATGCTTTTTTAGCATGATCCACTTCTTCCCAAGAATAAGATACCTCCAAACACATGACCAAGCATCACACCTGCTTGAGTTTGGAGCATTTATTTTTGTGTGTGCCTTACAATCTATTTTGAGGGGGGGTATTTTTCCCATGAGGTTTTCCCCATTTCCTCGGTTTATTGACTGTTATTATTCATTGTATTGGGTGACCTTTTGTCTTAGTTACCAAGGCCCGGGATGGATTAAGGGGGGGTGTTAGGATATTCCTATACTCCATCCTAGTCCTACCAGCATTTTCATCCTTTGCATTTTCAGTCTTGCATGCAGCATGCATTCCATGCATCCACATGCTGCCCAGTCATCAGGTTGATACCTCCAGCACCTAGTCCCTAGTCTTCTAGCACTCGGGAGCTTATTTCCACTCAGATTGAGCCCTCCTAGCCTGTAATGTGCCCAATTCTCACCTTCCATTTGAGAAGGGTGCCTTTTCTCACCTACCACTCCAGTTCACTTCAGTTAGCCACCTATCTTGCCTTGATTTAAGGCTAGACTGACTCCTAACTGTTGTTATCACTCCGATAGACCTCCAGTGAGACTTGAATTCCCATTCTAACTCTAGTTAGCTCCTCATGCACCCTCCATTGAGACTTCTTCATTCAATTAGTTCCAGTTACACCTACCACACTCAGTTAGACTCAGTTTGACTTATGGTTGACAGTTGCTTGAGCATTGATGACTCCACTGATGATGAGATAGACTTCTAGTTGTGTTCCAATGACACTCCAGTGATCTTTTGATCACTCCATGAAGGCTAATTCGAATTTCCACCTTGGCATTCAAATCCTCATGCATTGTATTATTTATTTGTCCATTTGTGATTAATGAATGAGCGTGTGTGAAGTATTTTTGCTTCTATCCGAGCTCTACCGTATTATTATTTTGTTGCTCATCTTACTGCATTGACCACTCTTAATCTTATTCCTAAATTATTTCATTGTGAGGTATACATTAGCTCTTAGATCTGCTGTGAGGATTTTCACATGGTATCAGAGCATGTTGAGAGTATTGTTTATCTCCATTCCTGAGAGATTTTTGCAGGTTATTATCAAGACTTCGAGTGCAACAGTTTCTGCATCTTTTGCAGCAGTAGAAGTTGCATATATTTGTATTGTTTTGCAGGTCTTCTACAGCTTCCATGAATTTCGAAGAAATTCCTCTTTATCTATTCAACTATGTTGAATGGAAACCAAAAATGATAGCATATTTGAAGAGCCATGATCTCTTTGATTATTGTTTTGAAATAGAGTTCGAATCCTTTGAAGAAGAGAATGACTGGTTAGATGAAGGTGGAAGAGCTATTGCATCCATGATGTATGTTATGTCTCGATGCATGGTATTCCACTCCCTTGATGATGTTGAATCTCCAAAAGAGCTATGGGCCCACCTGGATGAAAGATTTGGCAGACAGAATGAAGGGATTGGTCCAAACCCTTTCGAGAGCAAGCAAAGTGATGCATTCGCCCTCCTTGATGATCTCATTGATCATGAATCAGTATCAAACATATCTCATATTGAAGTTGTCCACAAAGAAGAAGAACTTGCCGATTCTACACTCATGCTCCAAATTTCTTCTATTTCGAATTATGTGCCAGTTCACACTCTAGAAATTGTAGAAGGTCCTAAATCCTCTCTTGCACCAGAGTCTATTGGTTTGCATCATGATCTATTGAATGTTTCGGAGGTAAAATCAGCCATTGGAGGCAATGCATTCGCTCTCCTTGATCTCTCACCTTTTATCTACTACTATATTATCATTATTTCATGCTTTCAGAAGGTTATTGAAGATAATGGCCATTGCCATTCGCTTGGGATAATTTCTCATGCATTTATTGGTTTTGATCTCACCTCTAATGGTTCAAAGGAGATCTCAAGAAACCATGATTCAAGTCTTGGATCTAATTTGGATTCTAAGCAATCACTACTTGGGATAATTTCTCATGCATACGATGGTTTTGATCTCACCCCTGCTGGTTCAAAGGAGATCTCAACAAACTATTCTTCAAGTCTTAAATCTGATTTGGATTTCAAGCAATCATGTGATGGTTCTTTTTGGCATAATCTCACCCATGATGGTTTGAAGGAGAAGACAAAAGACTATCTGCATATTCATATATTTGATCCTACCTCAGCTAATTCGAATCACAGGTTCAAGGATCATCCTCATACTTTTGGATTTGTTCTCATCACATTCGATCTGAAGAGAAAGTACAAGAACATGCTTTTTGAGCATGATCCACTTCTTCCCAAGAAGAAGATACCTCCAGACATATGACCAAGCATCACACCTGCTTGAGTTTGGAGCATTTATTTTTGTGTGTGCCTTACAGTCTATTTTGAGGGGGGGTATTTTTCCCATGAGGTTTTCCCCATTTCCTCAGTTTATTGACTGTTATTATTCATTGTATTGGGTTACCTTTGGTCTTAGTTACCAGGGCCCAGGATGGATTAAGGGGGGGTGTTAGGATATTCCTATACTCCATCCTAGTCCTACCAGTATTTTCATCCTTTGCATTTTCAGTCCTGCATGCAGCATGCATTGCATGCATTCGCATGCTGCCCAGTCATCAGGTTGATACCTCCAACACCTAGTCCCTAGTATTCCAGCATTCGGGAGCTTATTTCCACTCAGATTGAGCCCTCCTAGCCTGTGATGCGCCCGGTTCTCACCTTCCACTTGAGAAGGGCACCTTTTCTCACCTACCACTTCAGTTCACTTCAGTTAGCCACCTGTCTTGCCTTGATTTAAGGCTAGACTGGCTCCTAACTGTTGTTATCACTCCGATAGACCTCCAGTGAGACTTGACTTCCCATTCTGACTCTAGTTAGCTCCTCATGCGCCCTCCACTAATCCTCCTTCATTCAGTTAGTTCCAGTTACACTCAGTTACACCTACCACATTCAGTTAGACTCAGTTTGACTAATGGTTGACAGTTACTTGAGCATTGATGACTCCACTATTGATGAGATAGAATTCTAGTTGTGCTCCAATGACACTCTAGTGATCTTTTGATCACTCCATGAAGGCTAATTCGAATTGCCACCTTGGCATTCAAATCCTCATGCATTGTATTATTTATTTGTCCATTTGTGATTAATGAATGAGCGTGTGTGAAGTATTTTTGCTTCTATCCGAGTTCTATTGTATTATTATTCTGTTGCTCATCTTACTGCATTGACCACTCTTAATCTTATTCCTAAATTCTTTCATTGTGAGGTATACATTAGCTCTTAGATCTGTTGTGAGGATTTTCACATGGTATCAGAGCATGTTGAGAGTATTGTTTATCTCCATTCCTGAGAGATTTTTGCAGGTTATTATCAAGATTTCGAGTGCAACAGTTTCTGCATCTTTTGTAGTAGTAGAAGTTGCAGATATTTCTATTATTTTTGCAGGTCTTCTATAGCTTCCATGAATTTCGAAGAAATTCCTCTTTATCTATTCAACTATGTTGAATGGAAACCAAAAATGATAGCATATTTGAAGAGCCATGATCTCTTTGATTATTGTTTTGAAAGAGAGTTCGAATCCTTTGAAGAAGAGAATGACGAGTTAGATGAAGGCGGAAGAGCTATTGCAGCCATGATGTATGTTATGTCTCGATGCATGGTATTCCACTCCCTTGATGATGTTGAATCTCCAAAAGAGCTATGGGCCCACCTGGATGAAAGATTTGGCAGACAGAATGAAGGGATTGGTCCAAACCCTTTCGAGAGCAAGCAAAGTGATGCATTCGCCCTCCTTGATGATCTCATTGATCATGAATCAGTATCAAACATATCTCATATTGAAGTTGTCCACAAAGAAGAAGAACTTGCAGATTCTACACTCATGCTCCAAATTTCTTCTATTTCGAATTATGTGCCAGCTCACACTCTAGAAATTGCAGAAGCTCCTAAATCCTCTCTTGCACCAGAGTCTATTGGTTTGCATCATGATCTATTGAATGTTTCGGAGGTAAAATCAGCCATTGGAGGTAATGCATTCACTCTCCTTGATCTCTCACCTCTTATGTACTACTATATGATCATTATTTCATGCTTTCATAAGGTTATTGAAGATAATGGCCATTTCCATTCGCTTGGGATAATTTCTCATGCATTTACTAGTTTTTATCTCACCTCTAATGGTTCAAAGGAGATCTCAAGAAACCATGATTCAAGTCTTGGATCTAATTTGGATTCTAATAAATCACTACTTTGGATAATTTCTCATGCATACGATGGTTTTGATCTCACCCCTTCTGGTTCAAAGGAGATCTCAACAAACTATTCTTCAAGTCTTAAATCTAATTTGGATTTCAAGCAATCATGTGATGGTTCTTTTTGGCATAATCTCACCCATGATGGTTTGAAGGAGAAGACAAAATACTATCTGCATATTCATAGATTTGATCCTACCTCAGCTAATTCGAATCACAGGTTCAAGGATCATCCTCATACTTTTGGATTTGTTCTCATCACATTCGATCTGAAGAGAAAGTACAAGCACATGCCTTTTTATCATGATCCACTTCTTCCCAAGAAGAAGATACCTCCAAACATATGACCAAGCATCATACCTGCTTGAGTTTGGAGCATTTATTTTTGTGTGTGCCTTACAGTCTATTTGGGGGGGGGTATTTTTCCCATGAGGTTTTCCCCATTTCCTCAGTTTATTGACTGTTATTATTCATTGTATTGGGTGACCTTTGGTCTTAGTTACCAGGGCCCAGGATGGATTAAGGGGGGGTGTTAGGATATTCCTATACTCCATCCTAGTCCTACCAGTATTTTCATCCTTTGCATTTTCAGTCTTGCATGCATTCCTGCATGCAGCATGCATTCGCATGCTACCCAGTCATCAGGTTGATACCTCCAACACCTAGTCCCTAGTATTCCAGCATTCGGGAGCTTATTTCCACTCAGATTGAGCCCTCCTAGCCTGTGATGTGCCCACTTCTCACCTTCCACTTGAGAAGGGCACCTTTTCTCACCTACCACTCCAGTTCACTTCAGTTAGCCACTTGTCTTGCCTTGATTTAAGGCTAGACTGACTCCTAAATATTGTTATCACTCTGATAGACCTCCGGTGAGACTTGACTTCCCATTTTGACTCCAGTTAGCTCCTCATGCGCCCTCCACTGATCCTCTTTCATTTAGTTAGTTCCAGTTACACCTACCACATTCAGTTAGACTCAGTTTGACTGATGGTTGACAGTTACTTGAGCGTTGATGACTCCACTATTGATGAGATAGACTTCTAGTTGTGCTCCGATGACACTCTAGTGATCTTTTGATCACTCCATGAAGGCTAATTCGAATTGCCACCTTGGCATTCGAATCCTCATGCATTGTATTATTTATTTTCCCATTTGTGATTAATGAATGAGCGTGTGTGAAGTATTTTTGCTTCTATCCGAGTTCTATTGTATTATTATTTTGTTGCTCATCTTACTGCATTGACCACTCTTAATCTTATTCCTAAATTCTTTCATTGTGAGGTATACATTATCTCTTAGATCTGCTGTGAGGATTTTAACATGGTATCAAAGCATGTTGAGAGTATTGTTTATCTCCATTCCTGAGACTTTTTTGCAGGTTATTATCAAGATTTCGAGTGCAACAGTTTCTGCATCTTTTGTAGTAGTAGCAATTGCATATATCTCTATTGTTTTTGCAGGTCTTCTACAGATTCCATGAATTTGGAAGAAATTCCTCTTTATCTATTCAATTATGTTGAATGGAAACCAAAAATGATAGCATATTTGAAGAGCCATGATCTCTTTGATTATTGTTTTGAAAGAGAGTTCGAATCCTCTGAAGAAGAGAATGACTAGTTAGATGAAGGTGGAAGAGCTATTGCAGCCCTGATGTATGTTATGTCTCGATGCATGGTATTCCACTCCCTTGAGGATGTTGAATCTCCAAAAGAGCTATGGGCCCACCTGGATGAAATATTTGGCAGACATAATGAAGGGATTGGTCCAAACCCTTTCGAGAGCAAGCAAAGTGATGCATTCGCCCTCCTTGATGATCTCATTGATCATGAATCAGTATCAAACATATCTCATATTGAATTTGTCCACAAAGAAGAAGAACTTGCGGATTCTACACTCATGCGCCAAATTTCTTCTATTTCAAATTATGTGCCAGCTCACACTCTAGAAATTGCAGAAGGTCCTAAATCCTCTCTTGCACCAGAGTCTGTTGGTTTGCATCGTGATCTATTGAATGTTTCGGAGGTAAAATCGGCCATTGGAGGTAATGCATTCGCTCTCCTTGATCTCTCACCTCTTATGTACTACTATATGATCATTATTTCATGCTTTCAGAAGGTTATTGAAGATAATGGCCATTGCCATTCGCTTGGGATAATTTATCATGCATTTACTGGTTTTGATCTCACCTCTAATGGTTCAAAGGAGATCTCAAGAAATCATGATTCAAGTCTTGGATCTAATTTGGATTCTAAGCAATCACTATTTGGGATAATTTCTCATGCATATGATGGTTTTGATCTCACCCCTACTGGTTCAAAGGAGATCTCAAGAAACTATTCTTCAAGTCTTAAATCTGATTTGGATTTCAAGCAATCATGTGATGGTTCTTTTTGGCATAATCTCACCCATGATGGTTCAAAGAAGAAGACAAAAGACTATTTGCATATTCATAGATTAGATCCTACCTCAGCTGATTCGAATCACAGGTTCAAGGATCATCCTCATACTTTTGGATTTGTTCTCATCACATTCGATCTGAAGAGAAAGTACAAGCACATACTTTTTGAGCATGATGCACTTCTTCCCAAGAAGAAGATACCTCCATACATATGACCAAGCATCACACCTGCTTGAGTTTGGAGCATTTATTTTTGTGTGTGCCTTACAGTCTATTTTGAGGGGGGGTATTTTTCCCATGAGGTTTTCCCCATTTCCTCGGTTTATTGACTGTTATTATTCATTGTATTGGGTGACCTTTGGTCTCAGTTACCAGGGCCCAGGATGGATTAAGGGGGGGTGTTAGGATATTCCTATACTCCATCCTAGTCCTACCAGCATTTTCATCCTTTGCATTTTCAGTCTTGCATGCATTCCTGCATGCAGCATGCATCCGCATGCTGCCCAGTCATCAGGTTGAAACCTCCAGCACCTAGTCCCTAGTCTTCCAGCACTCAGGAACTTATTTCCACTCAGATTGAGCCCTCCTAGCCTGTGATGCACCCACTTCTCACCTTCCACTTGAGAAGGGTGCCTTTTCTCAACTACCACTCCATTTCACTTCAGTTAGCCACATGTCTTGCCTTGATTTAAGGGTAGACTAACTCCTAACTGTTGTTATCACTCCAATAGACCTCCAGTGAGACTTGACTGCCCATTGTGACTCTAGTTAGCTCCTCATGCGCCCTCCACTGAGCCTCCTTCATTCAGTTAGTGCCAGTTACACCTACCACACTCAATTAGACTCAGTTTGACTTATGGTTGACAGTTACTTGAGCATTGATGACTCCACTGATGATGAGATAGACTTCTAGTTGTGCTCCGATGACACTCCAGTTATCTTTTGATCACTCCATGAAGGCTAATTCGAATTGCCACCTTGGCATTCAAATCCTCATGCATTGTATTATTTATTTGTCCATTATGATTAATGAATGACCGTGTGTGAAGTGTTTTTGCTTCTATCCGAGTTCTACTGTATTATTATTCTATTGCTCATCTTACTGCATTGACCACTCTTAATCTTATTTCTAAATTCTTTCATTGTGAGGTATACATTAGCTCTTAGATCTGTTGTGAGGATTTTCACACTTGATAGAGCCTAGGATTTGGATCTAAGCTGGTTAGGTTCTCATTGGTAATTATTTTTATGTCCTTGATGATACCTTGGTTTTCATCAAATCACCTATACTTAGTAACAAGATATGGTGGAGAATGGTGTTCATATAATAGTATGAAAAATGGAACAATGATATATATATATATATACTTAGTAACAAGATATAGTGCATTAACAAGGGAAACCTGGGAGGAGGGCTCTGCAACTAGGGTTTGAAACTCAGCTTTTGAGATATTTTTGGCGGCCATGGATCCTTCCATGGCCTCTATCCTCTTTCGCTTTATGTCATTGGCCGAATGAAGGTTTTTTCTAAAGGCTTCTTTCTAGCTTTCGAACGGTGGCGCCACCTTAGCGCGGCGACCCATTGGGTAGCGGGCTTCTCCTGTTTTCCCCAGTGGCAGCGGCGGTAGTTGCTGTGATGAGGGGAGATGTATCAGGGCTGGGCGTCCTTGGCTTGGATTCGACGGTGGCATCTGAGGACTGTAGAGCACGCAGGCTCCAAATCATTCATTTCCGGCGACGGATCCGTTGAGGAAGACGCTCTGTGGGGATTTCATGTCCCTTGTTCGAAGATGTGGATGACTGTTCGCATAAGGATCCCACTGCCAGCGCTCATGCTTGAGGCAACGGCAGATGCAACCTTACCGAGGTGCCGTCTTTCCTGTGGGCTGTCAGGGAGGGGCTTATTTTCGACAGGCTGGGGTTACATCGCAGCAACTAGTGGCTCTGTTTTTTTTGGCGTTTTGGATTTTTTTTTCCATTGTTGTTTTATTTATGTCATTTGTAGCTCTTTCTGTTGGTTTTTTTCACTGTATTTGAGCCATTCATGGCTGCCATGATTTAGGGTTTTATTTGTAGGTTTCTAAGGTGCCTTAGTACCTGCAATTTTTTGTAAGAAACTGAAAAGCTGTTGAAAGGACTCGTAGAATCTTTTCTGATTTTTCTGGTACTGCTTAGCAGCATTTACACTCCTCAAGAGTGATGAGAATCCAATGTAATTTTGTACTCTCAAGATGAAATAAAATTACACTTTTTTTTCAAGGAAAAAAAAACAAGATACGGTGAAGAATGGTGTTCATATAATAGTATGAAAAATGGAACAATGATATCTATATATAGATATAGATATAGATATATATCATTGTTCCATTTATTATATTTGTATTTTGAACATGATTCTCCAACATACCTTGGGGAATGGTGGAAATATATAGTATGAAGAATGGAACAATGATATAAATATATATTGTTATGACTTATTTTAGCTAAAGTTTCATTTTGAGAATGATAATTTATAACCATTTCAAAATAGAGAATGCTCAATTTTGACAGCATACATGATGTTATACACAATGCAACAAAACACATATGGATTACTAATACAGAACTTTGATTGAAAATCAGTACGAAGACATAGTTTAGGCATAGTGGGAAACACATGGGAAAAATATTTTAAAACTTGCTTAACAACAAAAAAATACTTAGAGGCTAACAGCCTGTGGCCTATATAGAATCAAACTTCAGTTGAGAAAATTCATGAATGCAGCCAGGAATATATAGAAAGTGTAATTCCCTCCTGGAAAACACCATGCACCTTATTGTTGTCATAATAGTGCTCGAAATAAAGTGTTTATTGTTGTATTGAAGCGCTCCTCTACTGTAATATCTCCAAGTTATGTGCCTTGCCATGCTGCTAATAATAATGAAATGTAATTGCCTAATAGGTGCACCCACATGCCTTAAATCGAGTCAACATTAACATTCCAACAATACACCGTTATGTAGCTCCTCTACAAGTGTAATTAATGCTTTCATAGTAGATTATCTACTATCTTATCTTTTGAACAGTGTTGCCATAAAATCTGTCCATTGATAGACATATCACTACCTCAGTTGTTGCCACATTGCTAACAATACTAAGGAAAAGTTTCCAAGGTGATATAAGTTGAATGACTGCCTAGTTTAGAGTGATGAACCTTTCTTTTGAGTCTCCTAGACTTGGTGTGATTCCCAAGGTGATAAGCATGCCTGTAGTAGATGCCTTTTCATTGTTGTCCAACAAATAGGCTTGGTGACAATTTTTTCCTTAAAAGGTGTGCTAATTTCTACTGGAAATTTGCCTCACATGTTGTTGTTGTAGTTGCTTCAACTTACTGTCAAATGCTTGTTCAAAAATTTGAAGAACATGTTAGAAAATGCCTTCAAATTTGTCTGGATCTGTGTTCTATAATGGTATCATTTGGAAGTTTGAAAGGTGATTTAAAGTGTTGGAAATGAAGAGTTGAGTTTTCCCTCTAAAATCTAGTATTGCCTCAACTTATTTATCATCATAAGGGTCCTAACATTAAATCTGTTGTAGGAGCAAATTTATGAAAATATGGGTATCAAGAAATATAAATGATTTGTATTCCATGGAGTAAAATGTACCATATGAAGTACTTGAGCAAGCTCCATTTTATCATGCCAAAGTGTTAGATAGTTTTTAATTATGGCTATGCAACAATTGTAGCAATGGACTCATGAGATAATGGGGAAAATTCTAGTTGGATTGACTATAAGGAAAACATTACACAAGTTTCTTCTGTATAAATGCACCATAGAGAGATGCTTAGAAATTTGGAATAAAAGAACACACTAGCTTCCCATGCATTGAAGTAAAAAAAACCTCCCTATGTTTATATAAGATGTGCCTTCAACTACATATTGGGAAACTTCATATTAAAAATCCTATGTCTAGAGATTTACAAATCACTGATAATGGACCAGTGAGACTCACCAATCTCTAAAGGCTTACTCTACCATAGGAATAGTTCTACCAGCCTCCAAAATCTGATGATCGAGCTGTGAATTATTAGACAAGCCATACCATCAGATAAAAGTGAATTATAGCCCAATCTCAAGTCCTTCCAAGCAGCAGTATTTGCAGGATTACATATATATTTCATTTCTTGCATCAATAAAATTTAACTATGCATCTTCTCTCAAACTATGGAACAGTTCTCGAAAAATATTCAGTATATTTTGTATCACAAAAGAAATTTCATGTGGTTATTTTATTGTTACCAACAATTGTGATGAACAATACACTTAAGAGAAATATGCTTACCTGAAATAGAGTCTCAAGCTTGTCCTAAACAAGGTGATACTATTGTTTTAGTTGTTTCAGACATTGGAGGCAGCTACAAAAAAAGGAAAATATAGTACTACTATTAAGTTAAATCTATCAAAATCCTCTATAGACAAAATATCGCATTGCTCCAATATCTGAGATGAAGTTGGGATTGCCCACCATTATCTGAACTAAGTTCATACCAACACTATAATCAATCAATGTGAGGACTACAAGTCAATCTACAATATTAATTTTCAGAAAGGATTCAACCCCCATAAGCGAGGAAATGTTTTGTACTAGGAGAGAAATGTAGTTACCCTTCTCAGTTTCTTTGTTCACAAAATGCACAAAATGACACACATTCATTTTTCACTCAGTGTGCTCCTATGTTGTCCATTCAAAACAAGGCAAGTTAGTTCATAATCATGTATCATCTTGGCCAATAAATATTACTAGACATGAAAATCGTGCTTAGTGATAATTTGCAACAAAAACCAATGTAAGAAGATTAAAAACATGTAGTGACAAAACCCAAGCTAAAATTCGTATCCATATACATCTTGTCTTCTTCACTGAATTAATTTGGATTCCTTGAGCTCCAAATTAGGAAATTAAAATTTACATAAAAAATGGCGTCATCATACTATCTGGATAAGACCAGCATGAGTTTCAAAGGGATGAGGCCAGATGCTACTCCAGGGAATTTGGTAGATAGACACCCCTCAGATATGGCACCTTAAGGAAAGTAAAATCACTTTTGTAGTCTAGTTCCTTGAGGAGTGTTTCTTTAAGCACTTCCAAAAAAAACTATTTTGTGAAATCAGATAGAAGTAAGATTAATTACAATACAATAATAAAAAAATTCCTAGATTCTTTCTCTAGTAAAATGAGTTGCAAAAACATATGCATCTAACAATAACTATGCCAATATGTCAAAGGAAGAAAAAAAATCCTTGCCTTCAACCATCCATCACTAGCCAAAATGAGAAATTCTATGGTTGAATCTATGCTTCTATCTAATTGTAACATCCCAAAATCCTATACACTTTTAAGAGGAAATGGGGATAATTTTTTTTGTTTTTAAATCAACATATTATCAATACTCGTGCGATCATCAATTCACCTACCAAGGTGAATAACATTTAGACAATCAGATACATAGCTTTACTGCAGTATGGAAAAGTATTTCCAAGAATAAAGGCATGCAAACCAAGTTCCTCTTTATAACATTATAACGCAGATTCTAAGTAGAGAATCACTTGCAACTTTGTGTACAAACTTGGGTAAGAAATACCACACAATTTTTGAACTTGGTGCAACATAGAAGAACACTCCTTCTACATAATAAGTTAGCTTCATAACTCGATGTTATCTTTAACACAACACTCTTAACTAGAGTCACTTAACATCAAAAGTATGTCTATGTACCATAAGTCTCACATAGATAAAAACCAAGGTATACACCTATCCTTCCATATAATGACATGCAATACATTATATCAAATAACAAAGATATATCACAGTGCATGACATATATTCATGTGTTAGATTCCATCTCATACAAAGATACTCAATCAAGAAGCTACATACTTAATCGACCTTTATAAAGCTTGTCGACCCATCATTAATGCATGATGGAAACCTTTTCGAACACATAAATATACAAGCCAATTAATATTCAACATCATGGTGTCGTAGTTTCATTAACAAGATATTCAACTAACCATTAGACGTAATTGTGCTATAAATCTCATCATAAGTAAATGAAGTCAGGGTCATACATCTATATAACCATATGAGAACATGTCAAGTTCTTCTCTTACACCCAAGGAATACTAAGTCGACCATAGACTATGTCGAAAGGTGTAATAATGAACTTAGAAAGGTCTGGCTAGGTTGTGTTGACAATTCTCATTTACAACATTCACAAGAAGCATACAAACATGTTCTTTTCACACATACCCTGACATAGATCATTATCAATGCAATCTGATCTAGGGTAAGGTCTCATTCATAGTCCACATAATATTTTACACATTTATTCCAATGCACAAGAAGCTCATTCATTCTTCTATGCATTCACACTCACATGCTTGCCCATTAAATATAACGTCTAATATATGTTCTCACATCAATGACATAGAATGGTAAAACTCTAAGCATGTGTATGACACTAAACTTCCCTAGAGTTAGCATCATATTGACATCTCCTTTCAAACAAAGGTAGCCTCTTTCTTGTGACCATCCAACAATCAACTTTACATGAATACATGAATAAGTAAACATAATCTTTACTTACATTAATCGCATACAATCAAATATACGATTAGATGAGTTAATATACATATATCAATGAGTATGATAACTTTACAAGCATAATCTTTCTTAACACCTCGATAGAACTGAAGAAGGGTTATTTCTTCTGTCGTCTTACTCCTGTATTCATCATTCATACTTACAACATGCATTAGTACAAAAGGATATAATCCAACAAATTCAAATGTCATTTCATAAATCAAGATACATCAATTTAAATTACAAAACATAATCATTTAATAACGGGAAAATATTGGGGCAATGCAACGCTCCACCCAACTGTAGGCTCTTCGACAGCATATACTTAGTTCGTCTGAAGGCCACCCCCGAGCTGGGCATGGTGATCCACAAATAAGATAGAGAGTGTTAAAGTCTCGTCACCCTAGAACCAATCACACATAGCTCTAGAGGTTAATGCAGTACTCCTGCAACTCAAAAGGTAGTACTCCTACCAAGACACTTCTTGTGTCCTAACCTCGTGCAGAGCTGTGGTGTTGTTCTCGGCGGGCCCAAAGTCTGTACTGCAGACTTGGACGTCTATGCCTCATGGCATATGCATGTGGTGATCGACTTCAGTCCACGGCAGTAGTGCCATAAATCATAATAAACGATGCATGTGACAAGCCATAAAGCATTCTGACATGCCTTCAAGCATACAACATGTAACCAAAGATGTCACTCAACATAAATATGTGTAAGTAACATTTCTAAAACGGTCCCCAATTTATAAAATATGTATACAATATAATTATTGTATAAAACACATGTATATATGCAACCACTTTGTACAAGGTATACACAACATAACAATCTTTATTGCAATATATATGTAGCCTATCCATTTATACTACATATATAAAATGACCAATATATAAATGTAATGAGAGCATACAATAGAATTATGAGGCATACACTAAAATTCCGATGCCTACAATGTGCTTTCAATGCATCCAAATGAAACCCCTTAGCAATTAACTGCTTGTAAGTAAGCCATGCATAAAATATATATTTTTGATGCATACCATATATATATAGCCTCCAATGCTTGCATACCCCAATGTAAACGAAGCACCCACTATAAATATATATAAATATAAGTAATACACAGTCATTTAACTATGTATGTGTAAATACAGGTCACATGTGGTCACACATTTATACCTGAATACACTCAAGATGTCCTTGGCACTGATCTTTCCACAATGGGTATATGCATAACACAAAATGATGGCCTTTGTAGGGACCATACCATACAGGTTGCTATCACCAAAAGCATGAAAGCAATCTCCAACATTGATATCAACCCCAAGCACATGGACATACAACAAGAGAATCCAATGGAGTGAAAGGAGTGTCGAGCTTCCACACCCTTATCTAAAATGTTGCCTCACCGTAACCTAGACACCGAGGTGACCCCGAAAAGAATGAGACTCTCAGCCAACCGTAGCTCTCATGCCATCCAGCATGGTGTGCAGAGTTTGGGTACACTCGTACTACTCTCAAAATCTCCCACGCAGAGGTAGTCAACCCCAGCCTCCACGCAGGCCACAAGGAAAAGGAGGCAACTCATTTATGAGCATGAAGGTTTTAAGTTCAGCATCAGCACTTTGATACAAGCAAAAACCTGACCTTAAATACACACATATATAAAAAACCAACGAAGACCCAACAAGGGTGTGGCTCCAACCCAAACAACCCAAGCAAAAAAAAGAATATAGAGTATCGAATCTCTGTCTCAAGACTCCGCACAGTCAATGGAAATGACACGCAGAAAACTTGAGCCCATGAAGAGGACAAGAGCTAACCTCTAGTGCTCTCAATGTCACAGAGTGGTGTTTCCATCATTCACGTGGGCAACAAGATGGAGCAAGAATAAACACAAACAGGAAGTATCCATGCAAAGTATAAGAAAGCCAATGCTATCTGCGCAGAGTATACATGAGCGATTGGTATTCCACGCAGAGGACACATGGGCCATTGGTATCCACGCAGAGTATACATGAGCGATTGGTATTCCACGCAGAGGACACATGGGCCATTGGTATCCATTCAGAGTATAAACAAGCCATTGTTGGCCATCAATGTTACCACAGGAAATCGATCAAGCCATAGAGGCATCTTCTGCAAACAAGCTACATAACGCATGAATACAAGGGTTTCAAAAAAAAATTCCTCACACCCAAAGCAAAGAGGAAAACCACGTTTTCAACCTTCAAAGAAAACATGCAGAGCATACCAATGTTACTGGAGTTGCCATTAAAAATAATGGCAGCATAAACGCAACGCATAGATTAACATAGAGCCTTTAAGCCCTTCCAAGGTTTTGCGCAGCCTCCATACAAGAACACACTACCACAAAAAGATTAACATTGTCCCTCAACCCTTCTAGGGCTCCTCGCGTTATCTAGGAGACAGGGGAAAGCCCCAAACGTTCTGTAACAAAACATGGGGAAGAGGTTGGGATCCAGCTTTCGCAGCCTTCCCTTCCCAAGGCCCTACGCCCCCCAAAACTAAGAAACCAAAACCACCGATAAAAAAACTCCCTCTCATGCCAGCTCTAGGTCAAAACCCCCAAAAAAAGTAACAATATTAACATATATTAATAATGTAAACCCAAATAAACTAGGTCAACAACTCATAGCCGAAAATATTATATATATGTATATTCATAAAATAAAAACTATAAACTACAATATATTAAATATATTCCCTGTATTTTTATTTTTCTCATAAAATAAAAAATTATAATGAGAAAAATAAAAATTATAATTATAATTGCTCAAAAATTAAAACCTCCAATTAAATGAGTAATGCTATACCACTTCTTATAGCATTATTCATCAATAGTAATGTAATTATTAAATTACAACATACTAACATCAAAATATTTCCCAATCTATATATATATAAGATGTGTGTATAATATATTCAAAATATATATATTAGCCAACATATATATATATATATATATATGAATAAGGTCTGCATTTATAAAAGCATAATCAAGATATAAATACACATGTAAATTATGATGGATGCAATTTACAAAAGCCTAAGCATATAATATATGTGCATTTCATTAATTTTACACAAGCATAAACATATGTGCATTCATATAAAAGTGTAATAATATGAGAAGCATGATTTTATATCATTGCCTAAACATATAATAAATATATGCTATCAATATAATGCACTTTTTAATTAAAACCAAGAACGCACATTACTATTGTTTGGCATTAGGCCTATGCTTACTGCTATGTAAACACATAAATAAATATCTGCTTCTCCCCTTAAATATATATGAGCATAAGAAAACCAATAAAATATATCAACCATAAGTTAACTTAACTCGAAATCAAACGCTAAGCCAAGCCAAAGACTATGACGACGCCTACGACTTTAAGACTCTCCCCCTTGTGGTTCACCATGTTGTTTTACACTCTAGGTTGCATTGAGGGAATTAGTTTAGGTTCTAAATAGTGTCGATATGCAAGATACACAAACCTGAGTGATAAAATCTTTTACCGGAGATGGAGACATGACAAAACTCTCCCTCATGGAATAACACCGTCCTCGGTGTTGTGTCACTTTTTGCACTATTTTACCTGTGCAACTTTCTTTCCGACATTTCTACCTTATGCAACCACAATCTCTTTCCAATATATGTTAACGATACAACAATTGTATAACAAAAACATCATAAAGATATGGTTTTTGTACCTGCAATGCTTATCTCCCACATCGCTATGCTCCCTATCTTGGGAAATTTTCAATTACTATGCAATGTTGGTACCAGTCCCACCTAGTTCACATGTTAGTCGCATAATATAAAACATAAAACTTTGGAGCCACATGCTCCCATGCATAATCATTTAATTTTTTACTATGCATGCTTATTTAACTTGAACGGTCTTGCTGTCATTCATGCATGTTAGTTTACAATATACACATATTAATTTTTGCAATGTGATATTAAAGTTGTTCAACTTTGGCCTGAAACTGTAATCGCCGCAATACAAGGATAACTAGCACCTCTAGGTGCTTTCATTTTATCATGCAACAACAACAACTGCCACACCAAGTGACCATATCACATCCAATGTGTAAGAAAACAATATACATGCATAATGCTATCAGTATACTGCGTACAATGTTAAACTAAAACATTACATGTACTTCAATCTTTTACATTTAACAATAAAACTTTACTTGAGAAACCACTCTACGACACATTCAAGTATCTCAACAACACAAAATACATCACAGTATTTTCATTTCAACTTAGCTACTCATTAATTCACATATACATGAAGTTTAAGAATCATATTTTGCTGCAAGATTTCCATTTGCGTACCAATGGTATAATCATACCAATCATAACATGGTTGAATGTATCAGCAGGGATCTCAAAATTTTCCATTCAATCCCTCTCGCTTGAATTCCAAAAAAATTATCTTTCCCCTCAAGCCCTCTCGCTTGAGTCTAGGACAACTCTATTTCCCCTCAAGCCTTCTCGCTTGAGTCCAGGAACTCTTTTTCCCCTCAAGCCTCCTCGCTTGAGTCCAAGAACTCTTTTTCCTCTCAAGCCTCCTTGCTTGAGTCCAGGAAAACCTTTTTCCCCTCAATCACTTGAGTCCAGGAACTCTATTTCCCCTCAAGCCTCCTCGCTTGAGTCCAGGAAAACCTTTTTCCCCTCAAGCCTCCTCGCTTGAGTCCAGGAAAACCTTTTTCCCCTCAAGCGCCCTCGCTTGAGTCCATGAAATATCTTTTTCCCCTCAAGCCTCCTCGCTTGAGTCCAGGAAAAAATCTTTTTCCCATCAAGCCTCCTCGCCAGAGTATTTTTTAAGGATTTTAATATTGTACTTAAGTATAGTATTCTAGGCGATTATTTTGGATTGAAAAAAAACATATATATAGATAGGTAGGCGAATATCAAATATGAAACATACAATTTACTACTGAAATTTGTAAATTTTGGTGAAAATTATGATAAAAAAAACATATTTTATGTATATATAGGCGATATTAGAGACTAAAAATGACCAAATAGCGAAATTATTTTTTGAAAAAAAGCCCGAAAAATAGCCGATTGGCGAAATTTCACCCCTAAAAATGACCCTGCTCCTCACTTGAGTCCAGGAAAAATCTCACGCCTTCTCGGCGTGTACCAAGCACAAAATGGTACTCAACACCTCCTCGGTGTCATGCCCCTCAGGGCGTGCATCCCGCACATGACAATTCCCAACACGCACCTAGTACTCCTGAGTTCTAGAGTGCTCCAAGGACTTTGATGATGCCCAACACTCACCCAGTGCTCCTGAGTTACAGAGTGCTCCAAGTACTTGTTCGTCAAAAAAATCATGGAACCACCTCTAACAGCTATTCAGGGTAACGCAGTGCTCCTGCAAGCTTGGGGTAGTTCTCCTACCTACAGACAATCAAGTGGACAAGCCATAGCCAACTATAGGTGTTCCTTGTTCTCCAAATCCTACGCTCAACACAAAATAAAGTATTCCATGTGCTCCAAAGCTCACACTCAACACATATATAAAGTAGTCCATGTGCTCTAGAGCTCATGCTCAAAACATGACCAAGAAATCCATGTGCTCCAAAGCTTATGCTCAACACATATATAAAGTAGTCCATGTGCTCTAGAGCTCACGCTCAACACATGACCAAGAAATCCATGTGCTCTAGAGCTCACGCTCAACACGTGACCAAGAAATCCATGTGCTCCAGAGCTTATGCTCAACACATATATAAAAGTTTTATTTTAAATTTTAAGTTAGTGTTATTTTAAATTTCTCTTGATGCTCTCAAGATTTCCACTTTCCAGTCATAAGGTCTCATGTGCATGCAACAATGTCTCATAACATTGCATTAATGAACCCTTGGTTCTCATTGTGGATCAAATGCCATTATCATGGCTAACCGGCTTGACATCACAAGCTGCAAATTAAGCCTACTGCACATAACCATATATGAAATGTAACCACCATATGGAGGCATTCACTTACAGTGATTTTTGCGAAGCTATTTTGATCTAGCGATTCTCTTTCCATTGATCCACTTTGGCTCTTAACTGCCAAGCCTTTGCCTCGTGCAATCAATTCCTGGCACACAAAAACCAATTATGCATATTAGTTTAAGCATCATGGATGTCAATAGTCAATCACAAAACCAGGGATGATTTTAAGAAACCCCCCAAAATTTATATGTATAAAAAATGGGCAAATCTCCCCGATATATAGGAAAACTTGAAGGCGATTTTATCAATAATATAATATGTATATATAATTTTTTTGGCGAATCTTTCATTTCATTATATAATGCTATAAAATTGTAGCGAATCTTTCACTAAATTATAATATATTGTAAAATCTTGGCGAATATTTCACTTAATTATAAAAAATTGTAAAAACTTGGCGAATCATTCACTGGTTTATAAAATATAGTAAAATTTGGCGAATCTTTTGTCAATAAGACTGAAGCTTTTGATTATGTAGATTACTAAGGTAGTGCAACAAAATAACATACACCGGAGCTCAACTCTAGACTCTCTCGACTCCTAGACTCTCGAATGAACAAGTGTATGAAGGAGGAGAGGATGGATTTATTTATACATTTCACAAGCAGTATTTGATCACTCACAACTAGAAGGTGTCGACGAAACATGACTGCACTAACTAGATTCAGGGCAAGTATGGACTCTACTTGTTATCTCGTCCCTTAATGGTCCAATGGATATGCGGGGTCATGAATCTTGACATGCCAACAAATTGATAGAATTAAGTGAATATCCTAGTAGTGGGCCACTTCCTTTATATAGAGAGATAGTTATTGGACCAATTCTAAGTTTCCAACCAATCTTCTCACCAAAATTTCTTCTCTTTGGTGTCGAGTGGTAGGAGAGTTGTATATTTGTTAGTGAATACTTAAAATGGCTCAATCCACACAAATTTTCCTCGGCAAATGATAACCTCGCCCATCATTGTTTTAAAATGTCCCAACACCATAAAAGCATCCATAAATTGATAAATGACAACCCCATGCACTTCTAAATTCACCCAGTGATGAGAATAATGCCCCATGCACTTCTAAATTCATCTAGTGATGAGAAACGCGCCCCAGACACTTCAATACTTGCCCCGGACACTTAAAATTCTCCCAAAGATGATAAAAATGCCCTAAGCACTTCAATATTTTCCCAGGCACTTCTAAATTCTCCTAAGGATGATAAAACTCCCCATGCACTTCAATAATTTCCCCAAGCACTTCAAAATTGCCCCCAGGCACTTCAATACTTGCCCCATGCACTTCTAAATTGACCCAATGACGATAGAAACACCCCATGCACTTCAATACTTGCCTCAGCCATTTCAAAATTCTCCCAATGATGATAAAAACGCCCAAACAATTCAATATTTTTCCCAGGCACTTCAAAATTCTTGTAACAAAGATAAAAACACCTCCATCCACTTCCATATTTGCGCAAGCACTTCATTACTTGCCCTAGACACTTCAAAATTTGTCCAATGATGATAAAGATTCCCTAAGCACTTCAATACTTGCCCTAGGTAAGGTAGAAAAACACTTGACAACAATATAATCACCTAGGCAATCACAAAAATGCCCCGGTACACACAAATTTTCCTCGGCATGTGATAACTTTGGCCGTCACTGTTTTAAAACGTCCCAACACTATAAATGCATCCTTACATTGATAAACAACAATCCCATGCACTTCTAAATTCACCAAGTGATGAGAAAAATGCCCCATGCACTTCAAAATTCACCCATTGACAAGAAAAACACCCCATGCACTTCAAAATTCACCAATTGACAAGAAAAATGCCCCAGGCACTTCAATACTTGCCCCGGGCACTTCAAAATTCTCCGAAAGATGATAAAAATGCCCTAAGCACTTCAATATTTTCCCCAAAGCACTTCAAAATTGCCCCCAGGCACTTCAAAATTCTCCGAAAGATGATAAAAATGCCCTAAGCACTTCAATATTTTCCCCAAGCACTTCAAAACTGCCCCCAGGCACTTCAAAACTTGCTCCATGCACTTCTAAATTGACCCAATGATGATAGAAACATCCCATGCACTTCAATACTTGCCTCGACCACTTCAAAATTCTCCCAACGATGATAAAAACGCCCATACACTTCAATATTTCCCCAGGCACTTGAAAATTCTCGCAACGAAGATAAAAACGCCCCCATCCACTTCCATGTTTGCCCAGGCACTTCATTACATGCCCTAGACACTTCAAAATTCGTCCAATGATGATAAAAATGCCCTAGGCACTTCAATACTTGCCCTAGGAAAGGGAGAAAAATGCCCGACAATGATATAATCACCTAGGCAATCACAAAAATGCCCCAGTACACACAAATTTGCCTCGGCATGTGATAACTTTGGCCATCACTATTTTAAAATGTGATGGCTACAATGTTGTGTCGCAAACATATAATCACTGCAACATTGAGTTGTAGGTCATCAATTCCCACAATTGTATGTTGCATGGGTTCTACTTCATGCAATTTTGGGTTTTCCACCTGTAAATTTGTGCACTTCCTAGGTTATAATTCTTTTCTACCACGACCTATAATTGCATGGCCATCACTTGTGCTATATGATGGACTCTCTATTGACTACATTTTGCACATAGACCCCCATTGGAAAGAAAATTTTATAAAATCTCAAGTTCAAAACTTTAGTGTTAGCACCAAGAAAAGTTAATATTCAAGGTATCTTTGTGGCTCACAAAGCATTTGGAAACCCTATGAAACCATCAAGCACATTTGAGTTGGTAGGGGAATTCCTTTCAAATTAGCATTTCTTTGAATGACCACTACATTTGGTGGTTTCCCTTGGTTCTCTTTGAAGGAAAAGCTCTCACTGGATCCCCTTAGTTTTCACCAAAGAAACTTTTTCAAAAGTGCATTATGCAAGCCAATGACCTTTTATGATGGCAATTCCCATCACTAGAAGACTCGAGCATCTCTAAATGTTGAATTTTGGCTCTTTATCACTTTAGATTGTTAGAGATTTCATTGCAAAAGGGTAATTTCTAAAAAAAGGTGTCCCAATGCATTAGCATGGTGGAAACATTGGAAGTGAAATCCCTTCATGGAGTATAAACCAACATAGGGTTATCAATGGCTCAATGCTAAGCCTAGGTTAGATGCCAAGATTAACAAGCTTTGGTGACTTCGCTCTAAACAATCTGCATGGCTCTTGCCACACTCAACAAGCTTTGGAGACTTCGCTCTAAGCAATCTACATGTCTCTTTCAACTTCAATCCATATGCAAATCTTTCATTGACCCTAAAAACATTGATTTTTTCCACTTTGACTCTAGACAACCTTCCTCTTTCCTGAAAACTAAAATATCTGAGATTTCCACAGCATAAGTGCCCCATTTGTTACAAACATGAGAATGTTAAAGCATCGTTTTTGGTAACTATACATTTTCTAATGCACTGTGGGAATCGATTGCAACCTTGTGTGATCAATACCTTACAAGCTCTGTTACTTAGAACATCATTATCATCATTATTCCTATGGGCGAATGAATGTATTTTTAAATACACATTTCATTCATTTCACCAACTATGATGAGATCTGATATGTTTAAATCTATGCTCACAAATCCAGGTCCATGCTAAGAAGGTGGAGGTGCCAATGGCACATCTATTGCAATGGATTTCTAGGGGAAGACCACATGCACTTATGAAACAAATCCCCTAGAAGTGCATTCTCTTGTTGACTCAACACATTCAGATAGGTCTAGTAGCTCAACCTAAGGACAAGGAAGGAAGGAAAAGCATATATCACATGTTTCAACAAGATCAATAAATAGTTTGCCATTAATCCACCCCACAATGAGTAAGAAAATAATTTAAAAGCATCCACAAACCTTAAAGGTAATACATATAACTGGTTCATGCGATGGACATGAAAAACCAATGGTATCTATCTAGGTAGAGCAAAATATTCCAAGGTATATCCTTGGCATACGGGAACCACAAAAATATTCCTATAAGGATTTCTTCAGCTTATGAGAAAGATGATGATCTAGTTGTTCTCATCAACGGTCATTTTTACAGTCTATTGGGTTCTCTAGGAGCTGGTGACCGGGTGCCACCTCATCTAATTGTTTTTCTTTTAAGTGGTGTGAAAGAGCTTTTTCTATTGGCATCTCGTGGATTTATAAATACACATAAATGGAGTGAAACAATTGGAGCTTTTATCAATGTGGAAGCATCTAGCACAGGAAGAGTTGATTTCGTTTGTCAATTTGGTCCTAGATCATGGACTTCTTTGGTCTAGACCAAGTCAACCATTTATCTTATGTCACACAGTGCAGCACAGGATATTTTTACACTGATTCTCCAAATATTTGCTTAGGACTATGGGGACACCCCAAGATTTGATATTATATAAATCATTGGAGGCTATTTCTATCGCACTGGATATGACAGGTTGGATAATACTCTGCTGGGAAGCATACAAGATTGAACGAGAGATCATGTCCATGTCAGTGCTCAGGAAACTAGAATAAAAGATATAAATATTCTATTAGAGTGCTTGTTATCTATGGAAGAAGAAATGGCATCCTTAAATGAACTCCTAAGAGGTTGTAGTTTCAGATCTAGAGGAGATAGGGTATGTACACCTCCGTGGACTTACAACTATAGAGGTGCACAAAGAGATATGGTGTCACTCAAGATGGAAATCATTTTTTAAAGTGCAAAGAGGAAAGGTTTGCACCAAGGAGGATTTGATCCATGTCCTTGGTAGATCCAGAGTTAAGATGGATTTATACTGATAATAAAAAATAAAATTAAAAACTAATTTCCTGCACATCAAGTAACTTGAAAGTAAATGTATAATAAAAAAACCAGAACTAATGTTGAGCATATTGCCTTCAGGCTCTATTTACTTGAATTTTTCTTTTATGGTATAGTGATAAAATAAATTGAGCAACCCATACAAAGGAAAACAGAAGTTCACACAATTAAAAGAAGCAAAACATGATCTAATATAATCAACTATGAATCGAGCAGATAAACTAGCTATCCAAATGACAACATCAAACATACTGAAATAGTTTCCAAATAACAGCCACAAGCATGGCTCATAAACTCAGCACAAGAAATGGGACTGCCCTTTGTGAATTCATAGACATGCTGCTCTGAAAGATCACAATAGCCTTCGTACATCTCCACTACAAAGGTGTTCAATGAATTGAGAAAGATGCCACGAACTGGGAAAAAATTAACAAGATGTATTTGAAAATTGTAGAGAATCAACTCCCACTTCTACACAAATTTTTATCCCGCACAAATGTGATCACGACATTTTTCACAATTATCTAACATTGATAATGCACTCCACTGGGATCCTGAATCCTTGCTTCCATTAATATCAATGGGAGTTACAATTTTCTTAAATTCTTAAATATGTTATCTATGGCACTTATTTGAGCTATCTAAATAATCACAGTTAAACAACTTTTGTCCATCAACCTGTAGTTAAAACTACGATTGCACAGCAATATGCATGATAAAGTGAACAAATAGATTGTATTTTGTCCAATTATTTTCAATTTTACAATGGTGATGGCCACTAACGTCACATACCTTCTGCCCCTTGTTTAATGCATAATAAAATAAGCATTATAATGAAATCAATGGTTTTAACCTTCCCTTGAAACATGTATTGCAAAAATAAATCAGATAATCAAAGCATCCTATCTTCCATTGAAAGGCATACCATCTATGTCCACTACACTAAACACTTATACACTACACTAAACACTCATATAAGTGGATAATGTCAGCAGGAGATTTTCAAGTAAAATTCAATGTAGCATCACGGAACAATCCTAGATGAACACAATATGAAAGAACAATTAGAGACCACAGAATTTATGTGGACATAAAGTAATGTATAGGATTGGACTAAGCCTCAAATAACAAGATATAGTTTTCAACAATAGTGCTAGGAATAAAGTTGAACCTCTATATGGGAATAAGAAAATTAACATCAATGAAAACTCACAAAAGGATCGGAAGGGTAGTAGTTCAAGTAACCCATTAAACAATACATTGAAGTAACGCATTAAACAATATATAATATCAAGCACTTTTGCATATATTTATGAAAACACTTTGAAAAGTCAAGTACAATGAGTCTCCAACTCTAAAGCATAAAATTACTAGAAGTACTATTCTCAAATTAGACAACATAAACAAACTCAACTACGATTAGTCTCCAAGAACTCAACATAAATGTATAAGTACTAGCTATCTTCAACTCGACAACATAAAGAACTACATCTTTTCCAAATAATTGAAAGGTCATTATATGAAACATTTCAATGTCTCTTTTAAATGTGGCATCCATATAGCTTATTTTCGTATGGAAGAAGAATGTTGTTCATGAATTTAAAAATATTAACATTAGCATCTTCAAGACTAAGCTTTACTTCATGGGCCATTAAAAGTGAATGAATATGTCCATGATTAGCAACTTCATTGTTGTATGGATAAAAAATTTAACTTTATCACCTTGATTGAATTGTCTTTTTGATAATGAGCATTGCGAAAAAAATCATATACAAAGATATTAGAAATAAGATACTGCAATTATAGTCTAAAAGTGCATATTTGCACCATTTGCTCTGGTACTTCAGTTGAGTTACTATGAATTTCATGAGGCCAAACAGTTTGATCCTTCTCCAATCTCTGGAAGGGAATATTTTGCCAATCCCTTTCATCAAATAGCCCATCCTATACCTTTTGCATTGAATATTCATCCTTCTCCTCTTTCATGCTCTATTTCTCTGGAACACTAATCTCTTTTCCTGGTAGATGACGAAAGTTATCATAGGTACATAGAATCCTAGAACTCTAGTGACATTGTCTCTTGATCAAATGACGAACTTAGGTTCTCAGAAATATAATATTGGTAATATGCACTCTATAGTTGAAGGATCCCTTTCACTTTGGAGTTATGCAGCTTAACTATCTTGTGGAAAGATTCTTATGATCCAACTTTGACTAATATTTAAATCTTACAGTTGTTAAAACACAAGGTGAAGGTTACAAATGTATCCTTGCATAGATTACTTTTTTATTTTTCCACAATCGAGAGAATGGTGGAATGACACACCATTTTCTCCAGCTCTTCAATTGAGTTAATATGAATGTCGGAAGGGAAGCTTTTTCCAATCACTTTCACCAAATAGCGCATCATGATCCAGCATTGAAGCTTCAACCTATTATCCTCTTTAATGCCCTGTTTCACTAGAACTCATATCTATTTTCCTTCTAGATGGCCAAATTTATCATAGTGTCTTCTCTAACAAATTTATACTAGTCTATAGTCTTCATCATAGCTTTCAGGATGGACTTCGAGTGGATCCGATCCATGTGGTCATGCATGGAAAGGAATCTACTACTCAGGATCTACTGCAAAAGAAATCAAAATTTCTTGGCTAGGATTGACAAGATGCTTGGGATTCCAACTATCAATCCTTTCTTCCTTGACGAATTCAGATCTAAGCAACTTCAATATTCAAATCCCCTTCCCCTTTCAACTTCCTCCCAACATCTCATACCTAAACCTTGCTGGCAATGTCCTCGGAGATGCACTACCTTACTCAATTTTAGGAATTACTTCATTCAATTATTTGGATCTTCCTTAAACAGTTTTGCACAAGATCTCCCTTCAAGTTTTAGCTCACTATCAAATCACTCTATCCTGCATGTGCAGAATATTCAGCTAACAAGGCCTATTGATGTACTTGGCAGCCTTCCTCTGATAGATCTCTATTTAAAATAATCATTGTATTGGATGGATTCCAAATGATTGATTTTTAGTCTATAGCACAGTCCTTTCTCCTCCATCCCCACATGTCCATCCACCTCCACCCTCTCACATCCCTATAAGTGGTCATAAAGTGAGTAGAAGGCCACTTCATAAATCCCCTGGTTCAAAGAGTTCATCTGCTCATCCTAAGCTCCAGAGCAATGATAAAGTTGGTCTTACTACCGAGGCATTAGCAGGAATGTGATTCCAGGCATCTTAGCATGGAGGTCTCCCAAAAAAAGGAATGATGAAGAGAGGTTTAATGGTGGTGTCTCTTCGAGCCCTCTCTCTATTTTCATGCTCCAAAGGAGAGCTCAAAGCAGAAATTAAAGGTATCGCCCCCTGAGATCATGCTTAAGCCTCCTTCAGAATGTCACAAAATCAATGGTGACAGGGTTTGAGAGGAAGTATACCAGCAACAGGGATAAAATCCCAATTACTACAATAGCATATTCTATTACATATTTACAGCTGGAAACAAATATCTTCAGTCAAGAAAATCTTATTGGTGAGAATGCTCTTGGACTTTTTTACAAAGTTGAGTTCTCTAATGGAAATATTTTGGCAGTGAAAAAATCGACAGCTTAACATTGTTTGTATAGACATATGAATACTTTCTTGATGTAGTTTCAAACATATCACGTCTACAACATGTGAATATCATTGAACTTATGGGCTACCGTGTAGAGCATGGGCAACACCTTCTTGTTTATGAATATTTTGGCAATGTAATTCTCCATGATATCTTACACTTTATTGATGACAGTTGAAAGAGATTGACAAGATGCTTGGGATTCCTTCTCTCCTTTTGGCATGGATTTATTTTAATGGTTGATTTTTCACTACTCTTTCTACATGAAAATTTCTACTAGAAAACCTTCTAACTTGAAAAACAATTGTGCTAATGTTCAATGAAGAGCTTATTTATGTACAAAATTTCTTACTATAATCAGTGAATGCAACCTGGTGATGTAAAATCAAATGTCCAATGGAACCAAGAAAGTAGTTGATTGAATGAATAAGCCTTATTCATGCATTTAGTAAACACGGAAACAACAATATGAATAATTGTGATCCAGATTTAAAATGCAACTCATGCTATAAGTTTTGGAACACTATTCCTACAAGGCTAAAACCACTTCACATCTGAACCAATATTGATTCCAACCAAGCTGCAATAGGATCATCACGAAGATGAGAAAAAGAATTTTGAAAGTCTAGTTTAGACAAAGCTTTTTCCCACTTTTCATGATAGTCTTTGTTCAAAACTCAAGACAAACTCAAAGGAATGTGCAAGAGTTTATCACAAATTCAAAATGATAATAAATATCTAAAACTAAATATCAATGCTCAATAACTCATGCAAGATCTACAATTAAAATAAGTAAACTGTACAACAATCTTCTTTTGATGATGAACATAAGAAAAAGGCTACAGAAATATACAGAGAGAAAGCAGCTATGGAAAAACTTAAGAAGATTCCAAAACAAAGAAGGACAAGTTATGCAAATAGAGTGATGAATCCTTCAAGTGGGCCTCATGGTATTCTGTAAACTAAATGGCCCCATAGAACTACAAGAATCTCTCAACCTTTTATTGCAAAAATTACCAACAACCTTGCCAATACCTCTCAATGTCCTTTTAATCCTCTCACATGACAAATCTCTCCATATTTTTGTGTCATTACTTTCTCAAATTAAAATAGAAAAAGAGAGTTTATTTCTATTTATTCTCCAACCATTCCAGCTATGGTAATAGTCTTCCAACTGCTACAGCTTTTGAAAAAATTGTGCAGAAAAATCTAGGGTACAAAAAGCTGAGCTTAATCATTTAAGGCAAAGTCTATTGACGTATAGCTAGTCATCATGACACTTGTGGTCAAGAGTCTTTTGAAATTGATTTCATGTATTTGTCTAGCTAAAGATAGTGAGTCAAGATCTCTAAAAGTTAATTGGAGGTTGAGATGGATAGTAAGCATCTATGAATTAGCCTCATGGAAACAAAGGACATTTCTGCTGCAGTTTATTTCCAGAATCATTGAAGCTCATACAATGTTATCCTACTGACTTGTCCCATGAACCTGTTTTTCATGAAGGTCATGGTAGATGTGAGAGCCTTTAAAAGGCATGACTATAAGGAACTCTTATTTCATAGAGTAAAGCCATTATGTAGCTGAGTTGAGTTCAAAGCCACTGTAAACTATTTGTAAACCCATCGTATTATGTGCATTTAGTTGATGGCGGTGTTGAAACAATAACATAGTTTGTGGTGTAACTATAGCGGATTTTAATGTGAGTCTGGCAAACTTTTACAATTTCATGGTGGGTCCTCCCCTTAGTGATAGACTATATCTGAAGACAAAAATCTTGGGTGAGAATGCTGCTATAATACATCAATGCAATATTCTATAATTCTATTAAAACCTCTATGAATGTGCTCAAACTCATTGACAGATGTGTTGTACAAAGGCACTCAAAACCTTGATTGAGGCACTTGTATTCCGGAAGCTTTTGATCTAATAGAGAATGATTTAATGGAGAAACCTGTTGCTAGTATTTATTTTGTGACTGGTTTTTCTTTCCCATCCAATTACCAGTCATTAGCAGTTGCTCCACATGCTATCATCAATGGTTAGTTCTAGCTATTGCAACTTATTATTCTTTCCCATAAGCTGAAAAAGTTGAGTATTTGAAAGATGCATGCAAGTTTCCCGTCAACGTAGAATTGAAGGGGTCTATATCTGAGGTCATGACAGCTAATAATCAAAGTAAAATGGAAATCAATAAATGATCTAGAAATTAATGATGGAAAAACTTAGTGTGGACTAATTGGAACTTCCTTACAGCATGATGTATGCAATTTTTCTCATCAAAAGAGTGAAAGCCAAGGGAAAAGAAAAAGGACATAATCTAAGAGAAGAAGCCAAGAAATTCTAGTTGTAGAAGCTATTTCAAGATGCTACAATATATGCCTATGTGACTGTTGTTTCTCAGACATAGACATACACATAATACGTCTCACAGAGAAGAAGGGGAAGGGGAAGGCTGAGTAAACAAGTATACTCGCCCACAACCAATCAGGCATTATGTTAAAAGATACATTGCCTTACTGCTTAAACAAGGGAATAGAAATGAAGGGACTGGAAAGAATAAGAGGATTTTTTACAATCCAGTGCTAGAAAAATCCAAGAAATATGCACTGACTTCAGTCCAACAAAGGCTCGGGACTCTATTCTCAAAAAAATATGGTGCTGTGAAACTATATACAATTCACAAGAGGAATGAATGAAAAGGAAGATCGTAGCAAGGTACCCTAGAAACTATATACACATTCACAAGAGGAATGAATGAAAATAATGCTTGTAACTAGGTACCCTATGACATGAAGACAAAAATTGACCAGGGAAATAATGTGTGGCCCTAACCAAAACAGAATACAATTCCACTGAAGAAAACAAAATAAACTGACAAAAATATCAGAGAACAGATTTAAAATTGTTCTACTGACCACATTTCAGAGGAAAAAAATTGTGCTCACAGAAATGTGTTCTAGCAACAAGTAGAGACCAATCAGGACCTCAAATTCAAAACTTCCCGAGTGGTGAGATGAGGTTAAGTGCAAGCCCTATATAACTTTCACAGCATCTCATAACGTGGCAGCTTAGCAAAATGGCTGCAGTAAGTTACCATAGGCAGCGTTTCCAAACAAATAAAAATTCCAACATCCCACAGCAGGTAAGGGCCTCGAGGTAAATTGGATTTTTGCATGTTCTAAATGGCCTCGAGATAAATTGGATTTCTGCATGTTCCGAAAAATCCTTTCTCAACCCTAGCACTCGATGGCAAGGGATGTCATGGAAAGAATAAAAAAGTGCAGTTCATGAAAAAGGCAATGTGATAAAATAATTATTTCAGCTCTACGTGTAAAAAGAAGCCAACAGAAAATGGTAATGACTATGTAGAATGTTTGGAAGGACCAATGCATTCAAACAAAAAACAATTGCTCTATTTCCATAACCATACTGCACAGTACGTTATATCAAAGGCACCAACAAAATTTGAGGAATGTACCCAACAAGCTTTCTCATGGTGGTGTGAAGACTTGTGTCTGGATTTGATTGCTAAACTGAACATTGCAAGAATGTGTAAATTTCATTTTCCTTCAACGACCACAACTTTGCCTTCGTTAAGATACATTGAAATAGCTTCAAGAAACATGGATATGGTGTAAATTTGGACAATCAACAATTTCAGGCATTGGATGGAAAGAAACACATGGAAATGTAAAACAAACTAAATCTTCTGAAAGTGCATTGGAATTGGAACTGGAACAGGAATATATACGCATCCCCATACACAGGGAGTGCAAAAAGAGTTAGCAGAGTAGAAGCCCACAAGTTTGACACTAACTACATCCATGTGATCTCTTTTGAACTGGGAAATATACATTCTAAAAAATGTGTTGTCAAGGGGGTTTGACAAACATATGATAAGAGACATGGGGATAGTTATGGCTAACTAGTAGTACCTAGTTCTCTCGGATTCAGACCTTGTTCTCACACAGTACTCTTATCATCATGAAACCATAATGTGGACAATCATCATGAAGTCATTACACCCTTGATTCGTGGACCTTGACAGGATCATACTCCCTGTGTTCCATGGAATAGGTGGGGATGATGCTGAGTAGCACTAGTTAATATGTGAGGCCATATGGATAGTGAACAAGGTGATAGACGATGCAGTGAAGATCATGCAACTGGAAACTGCCTTCAAGGATTGCACATTGCAATGGTATATGAAGTACACGGGGTCAATGTCCCTGTGGTTCAAGTGAGGACTTTGGATTATATTAGTAAATATTTTATTTAGGGAATTTAAAAATCCTAAATCAGAGTAGCAATGTGTGTTAGAGCTGAAGGAGATCAAGAAAAGGGTTGGATAAACTATTTGGGATTATGGCCATAGGTTCAAGGACTTGCTAGGCAATTTTACATTCAAACTTTCGAAGGTCTAGCATTGGGAATGAATACCACTAAGCTGTAACCAAGAAGACAAATCCAATTTCAAAAAGAGCAATCAGTTGGTTGAGCATTAAATCCTATGATAACCACAACAATCTACGAATATTAGCATAGATTTGTTGTGTATCTTGAACCCAGGGTTTACATTGATTCTTTCAAGGGTGTACATGATCAAATGCATTAATATTTTTTCTTGTAGGAGGTACAATAACAATATAATGAAATACTAGAAGAATAAGTTATACATAGTTGCAATATTACTTTTGGAGTTTATATGGTTCCAGCTACAAGATTTGCACCTAGAACCTCCAAAACCTGTAACTGACCTCCAAAAGATGGCTCAGGAACCTTTCAAAACTAGACACTGTCTCAAGATAGGGCATAAAAATATGAATGTGATGCTCCCAAGGTAAACATCCTCATCACTATGAACTTGTAGAAACTGAATGTTGCCACAGTTGAAGGCATGGAAAGATGTAGTGGAATCCAAAAGATGAAAGCTACTAGTAAAACACTCCAAATGAATTTCAACTAAGCTCAAACCTGGGAGATGAATGCTCGTTTATCTATTCATATGCTGGATAAAAATACATCAAAGATTGGCTATCCATGTTGCCACATCACAAGCATGGAAAAATTTATCTTGTGGAAAATCTAGCCAACAAGCAAACACAAGCAAAATCTTGTGGACAATTTAGCCAGCAAGCTTTCAAGGTTGAAGGTGAAATTCCTGAATTGCATTGAAATGTCAATTCTGGGAAGAATTTCAATAGATGTAGGATTTTTATCCCACTAGCTCCATAAGGGTTACAAAGGATTGCATCTTCTCACCACCTTTTTTTGAACCATAAGAGTTAACAGAGTTACCATCGAAAGAGTTAACAGGGAAAGCCAGCCAGGTTAAGGGAAGTCACGTACTATAAAGAAGTACCCTTCTTCTATGTGTCTTCTACCTACCGTTTTAGTGTATTTTATCACCATTTACATTACACCCTTGATTCGTGGACCTTGACAAGATCAGAATCCCTATGTTCCATGGAATAGGTGGGGATGATGTTGAGTAGCACTAGTTAATATGTGAGGCCATATGGATAGTGAACAAGGTGATAGACGATGCAATGAAGATAATGCAACTGGAAACTGCCTGCAAGGATTGCACATTGCAGTGGTATATGAAGTACAAGGGTCAATGTCCCTGTGGGCCAAGTGAGGACTTTGGATTATATTAGTAAATATTTTATTTATGAATTTAAAAATCCGAAATCAGAGTAATAGTGTGTGTTAGAGCTGAAGGAGATCAAGCAAAGGGTTGGATAAACTATTTGGGATTATGGCCATAGGTTCAAGGACTTCCTAGGCAATTTTACATTCAAACTTTCGGAGCTCTAGCACTGGGAATGAATACCACTAAGCTATAAACAAGAAGACAAATCCAATTTCAAAAAGAGAAATCAGTTGGCTGAGCATTAAATCCTACGATAGCCACAACAAACAGGTGCATTCAACGCAACCTTAAACAACTTTAGTAACCATCAAAAAAATGAAAACTATTATGGTGTTATACATCCCTCGCACTCTATTATATTACCTCACACTCTATTCGGGTGGCAGTAAAGATATAAAAAACAGGCAGTATGGCTCCTCGCTATTGAATATATGGCAAATCAAACCCAAACCTCTGCTCTAGAGGTCTCTGCCTACAGGGACGGGGATGAATGCTGGTTGTCTGGTGCTTTCAAACCAAAAACTATATCCGGAAGCACTACAATCCAAAAGCAAATTCTATTGATCATACATGCACTTTTGAGCATGGACGATGTACGTGACTGGACTTCTAAGTGTGGATGACAGACGTGATTGCAAGCCTGGACAACGGACTTGACTGCACTTCTGAGATTGGACGATGGACAGAGCCTCAGCTTGGAAACTCCTGAAATTTTGAATAAGCTCCAAAAAACCCTAGTGCCAAGAGCTTGCAACTCCCAAATAACCCAAATTAAAACACTCAATTGCCAAATTGAAACATTATTCACCTTTGAAATTAGATTTTGTCATTATATAGGACGAAATAGTTACCTTTCTAGCCCCATTTCCACGATTTATGGACGAATTTATCCAAATAAATTCTCCACAGGGAAAATCGAGGGGCGATAACAGTTGTATTTTGGATTTACTAGCAAAATCAAGATTCGAGCTCCCATTTCCACGATTTATGGACGAATTTCTCCAAATAAATTCTCCAAAAGGAAAATCAAGGGGCAATAAGAGTGGTATTTTGGATTTACCAGCAAAATCGAGGGCGAAATTGCAAGTATTAACTCCATGGCCAGAAATCTGGAGGCGAATGAGGTATTCATAACACAATTTACTGATTTCGATGGGCGAATGAAAGGAATTTACAGAATTTCTGGGGGGCGAAATCCGATTTCGGGGCCTCTCCTTCCATATATGAAGGGGCTATTTCCATATTAAACATTATTTTCTAAATAAATGATGGACGAATTAATTAAAATTTTGAAAATAAAAATCAATAAAAATTCGCCCACCAAATTTTCTAAGTCCTTCTAATTTCGCCAATTGGCTAAAATTCGCCCCTAAAATCATCCCTGCACAAAACATAGTCATAATAACATTTTCCATGATTCATATTTCATTGCAACTCAAAAATCTATGTTGCAGCATTAAGCATAAATGAGACTATAGGTCCTAGAGTAGGAACCTTCGCTTTGATACCATATGTAACATCCCAAAATCCTATACACTTTTAAGAGGAAATGGGGAGAGTTTTTTTTGTTTTTAAATCAACATACTATCAATACTCGTGTGATCATCAATTCACTTACCAAAGTGAATAACATTTATACAATCAGATACATAGCTTTACTGCAATATAGAAAAGTATTTCCGAGCATAAAGGCATGCAAACCAAGTTCCTCTTTATAACATTATAACGTAGATTCTAAGTAGAGAATCACTTGCAACTTCGTGTACAAACTTGGGTAAGAAATACCACACAATTTTTGAACTTGGTGCAACATAGAAGAACACTCCTTCTACACAATAAGTTAGCTTCATAACTCGATGTTATCTTTAACACAACACTCTTAACTAGAGTCATTTAACATTGGAAGCATGTCTATGTACCATAAGCCTCACATAGATAAAAACCAAGGTATACACCTATCCTTCCATATAATGACATGTAATACATTATATCAAATAACAAAGATATATCACGGTGCGAAATACTTGTAGAGTAATGAATCAATTCAACACTCAATCCCACTTGGTAATGCTATCATTGAATATCACGGTGCACGACATATATTCATGTGTTACATTCCATCTCATACAAAGATACTTAATCAAGAAGCTACATACTTAATCGACCTTTAGAAAGCTTGTCGACACATCATTAATGCATGAAGGAAACCTTTTCGAACACATAAATATACAAGCCAATTAATATTCAACATCATGGTGTCGTAGTTTCATTAACAAGATATTGAACTAACCATTGGATGTAATTGTGCTATAAATCGCATCATAAGTAAATGAAGTCAAATTCATACATCTATATAACCATATGAGAACATGTCAAGTTCTTCTCTTACACCCAAGGAATACTAAGTCGACCATAGACTATGTTGAAAGGTGTAATAATGACCTTAGGAAGGTCCGTCTAGGTTGTGTTGACAATTATCCTTTATAACATTCACAAGAAGCATACAAACATGTGCTTTTCACACATACCCTGACATAGATCATTATCAATGCAATCTGATCTAGGGTAAGGTCTCATTCATAGTCCACATAATATTTTATACATTTATTCCAATGCACAAGAAGCTCATTCATTCTTCTATGCATTCACACTCACATGCTTTCCCATTAAATATAACGTCTAATATATGTGCTCACATCAATGACATAAAATGGTAAAACTCTAAGCATGTGTATGACACTAAACTTCCCTAGGGTTAGCATCATATTGGCATCTCCTTTCAAACAAAGGTATCATCTTTCTTGTAGCCATCCAACAATCAAATTACATGAATACATGAATAAGTAAACATAATCTTTACTTACATTAATCGCATACAATCAGAGATGCGATTAGATGAGTTAATAGACATATATCAATGAGTATGATAAATTTACAAGCATAATCTTTCTTACCACCTCGGTAGAACTGAAGAAGGGTTATTTCTTTTGTCGTCTTATTCCTGTATTCATCATTCATACTTACAACATGCATTAGTACAATAGGATATAATCCAACAACTCTATATATCATTTCATAAATCAAGATACATCAATTTAAATTACAAAACATAATCATTTAATAAGGGGAAAATATTGGAGCAATCCAACGCTCAACCAACCATAGGCTCTTCGACGGCATATACTCAATCCGTTAGAAGGCCACCCCCAAATTGGGCATGGTGATCCACAAATAAGATAGAGAGTGTTAAAGTCTCTTCTCCCTAGAACCAATCACACATAGCTCTAGAGGTTAATGCAGTACTCCTGCAACTCAAAAGGTGGTACTCCTACTTAGACACTTCTCGTGTCCTAACCTCGTGCATATTTGTGGTGTTGTTCTCGGCAGGCCCAAGTATGTACTCCAGACTTGGCCCTCTATGCCTCATGGCATATGCATGTGGTGACTGACTTCAGTCCACAGCAGTAGTGCCATAAATCATAACTAACGATGCATGTGACAAGCCATAAAGAATTCTGACATGCCTTCAAGCATACAACATGTAACCAAAGATGTCACTCAACATAAATATGTGTAAGTAACATTTCCCATGCAATTGACATACCAACTATTCATTCGACATGCAACTGAAAGGACATATTATAGCAAAAATACCATGAACATGTGCATGTAACGTTTCTAAGTGCATTCAACCAGCCCCGAACGGTATCACACGATTCAAACATCGTAAATCATATACGTTCATTTTTGGTCGATGCATATAATGCATTCGACGTGTACCATAAGCATAAAGTAGTCATGAATATGTATAAAATCATCTCAATTTATGAATGCATACATATTCATCCAAAATGCACGAATGCATACATATTCATCCAAAATGCACGAATGCATACCCCATTCAAATCAACATTTCTTATGCATACCGCATTCAATTAGAATTATGAAAGCATGCGAGATTTAATTAAAATCACAAATGCATACCACATTCATTCCAAATTAGGAATGCATGCAACATATATGCAAACAATACACACACACACACAAATATATATATATATAAACGGTCCCCCATTTATAAACTAATGTATACAATATAATTATTGTATAAAACACATGTATATATGCAACCACTTTGTACAAGGTATACACAACATAACAATCTTTAATGCAATATATATGTAGCCTATCCATTTATACTACATATATAAAATTACCGATATATAAATGTCACCAGAGCATACAATAGAATTATGAGGCATACACTAAAATTCTGATGCCTACAATGTACTTCCGATGCATCCAAATGAAACCCCTTAGCAATTGACTGCTTCTAAGTAAGCCATGCATAAAATATATATTTCTGAAGCATACCATATATATATAGCCTCCAATGCTTGCATACCCCAGTGTAAACGAAGCACACACTATACATATATATAAATATAAGTAATACACAGTCATTTAACTATGTATGTGTAAATACAGGTCACATGTGGTCACACATTTATACCTGAATACACTCAAGATGTCCTTGGCGCTTATCTTTCCATAGTGGGTATATGCATAACTCAAAACGATGGCCTTCATAGGGACCATACCATATAGGTTGCTATCACCGAAAGAATGAAAGCGATCTCCAGCATAGATATCAACCCCAAGCACATGGACATACAACAAGAGAAGCCATTGGACGGAAAGGAGTGCCGAGCTTCCATGCCCTTCTCTAAAATGCGGCCTCAGCGTAACCTAGACACTGAGACAACCCCGAAAACAAACAAACTCTCAGCTAGGCGTATCTCTTACGCCATCCAGCATGGTGTGCAAAGTTTGGGTATGCTCGTACTGCTCTCAAAATCTCCCACATAGAGGTAGTCAACCCCATCCTCCACGCAGGCCACAAGGAAAAGAAGGAGGCAGCTCGTTTATGAGCTTGAAGGTTTTAAGTTCAGCAGCAGCACTTTGATACAAGCAAAAACCTGACCATAAATACACACATATATAAAAAACCAATGGAGACCCAACAAGGGTGCAGCTCAAGCCCAAACAACCCAGGAATAACAAAGAATACAGAGTACTGAAGCTCTCTTTCAAGAATCTGCGCAGTCAACGGAAATGACACACAGAAAAATTGATCCCATGAAGAGGACAAGAGCTAACCTCCAGTGCTCTCAACGTCACAGAGTGGCGTTTCCAGCATTCACGTGGGCAACAAGATCGAGCAAGAATAAACACTAACAGGGAGTATCCACGCAAAGTATAAACAAGCCAATGCTATCTGCGCAGAGTATACATGAGCGATTGGTATTCCACGTAGAGGACACATGGGCCATTGGTATCCACGCAGAGTAAAAACAAGCCATTGTTGGCCATCAATGTTACCATGGGAAATCGATCAAGCCATAAAGGAATCTTCTGCAAACAAGCTAAATAACGCATGAATACAAGGGATTCAAAAATGTTTGCCTCACACCCAAAGCAGAGAGACAAACCACGTTTTCAACCTTCAAAGAAAACATGCAGAGCATACCAATGTTACTGGAGTTGCCATTAAAAATAATGACAACATAAACGCAATGCACAGATTAACATAGAGTCTTTAAATCCTTCCAAGGTTATGCGCAGCCGCGATGCAAGAACACACTACCACAAAAATATTAACGCAGTCCCTCAGCCCTTCCAGGGTTCCTCGCGTTATCTAGGAGACAAGGGAAAGCCCCAAACATTCTGTAACAAAGAATGGGGAAGAGGTTGGGATTCGACTTCCGCGGCCTTCCCTTCCCAAGGCCCTATGCCCCCCAAAACTAAGAGACCAAAACCCCCAAAAAAACACTCCCTCTCATGCTATCTCTAGATCAAAACCCCCAAACAAAGTAACAATATTAACATATATTAATAATGTAAACCCAAATAAACTAGGTCAACAACTCATAGCCTAAAATATTATATATATGTATATTCATAAAATAAAAACTATAAACTACAATATATTAAATATATTTCATGTATTTTTATTTTTCTCATAAAATAAAAATTATAATTATAATTGCTCAAAAATTAAAACCTCGAGTTAAATGAGTAATGCTATACCCCTTCTTATAACATTATTCATCAATAGTAATGTAATTATTATATTACAACGTACTAACATCAAAATATTTCCCAATCTATTTATATATATATAAGATGTGTGTATAATATATTCAAAATATATATATTGGTCAACCTATATATATATATGAATAAGGTCTATGCATTTTTTTTTTTTTCCTTGGAAAAAGTCGTAATTTTATTTCAAATATTTTGAACAAAATTACATTCTGCACATGTATATGAATTCCAGGGATTCCAACATTTTCGCATATCATCAATTCCAGATTCTGGCTAATCTAATGTCTCTTACAAAATCAAACTGATTGCTGTCCATACAGCTCTCCTCCATTTACATAGATCAATAATTGATCCCTATGATATAACTCCTTGCAGATTTAACCAAACAGTGCACCAAACAGCAAATATGAAACAACAGGAGCCATGCTCCATTCCGATCCACCAAGGCCTCTATAACAGGCCAAAATTCTATCCATAATAGTCTTATGGAATCTGATCTGTCCGAAACCCAGTCTCAGATCCGTGTACATTTCTGTGAGATTACCAAAACATAAAACAAAAGTCCAAATCGAACAGTTATCACCATATCAGTCAGAAGCCGTGAGCTTCCTCCCTATCCTCCACCGCCTCGTTGAATGGTCTGTGGTAATAACTGTATGATCCAGCAGTAGAGAATGATGAGATCCTCCAGGTTCCGAAGTTCAGCCGTTGTTGTGATGCTTCTTTGGAAAGAAGGTCGGCCATGCCATTTCTCTCCCTGTATACATGTGTGAACGTGATAAAATTAAAATGCCTTTTTAACCGTAAAACATCTTCCAGTATAGGTGAGAGAACCATCATATTACATTGAGTTTTCTCATTGGCCCAATCAATTACAATCAGTGAGTCACCGAAAATCTGAAGTGAAATACATCTCTGTTCTATTGCAAATAACAGCAATAGTCTAAGTGATAGAATTTCAGCATAGTTGTTAGTACCACTGCCCAATCCAGCCGAGATGTGGAAATATTGAGAGTCAGAAGTGTGTAGAACGATCCCACCACCGCACACCGCTTGATGGTCAATTGAAGAACCATCGAAGAAAGCCCAAGGTATTGATTTATCAATGGTTTCAACTATCACAGGACGATTTCTAATCACTTTGGATGAAGGCTTGTAGTGTAATATGATAGCCACAGCATGTGCCACCACTTGCTCCATCGGCACTCTGCAGTCCTGAAAGATGGTCCTGTTACGAGTGATCCAAATTCCCCATGCAAAAATACATGGGGGCCGCACGAATGTCTGAATCCTGTTGATTATTCCACCAATCATGGAATGCGTCAAAAACACTCTCTCCCCACCATCGCGAATTAAGCTTCAAAGATATGCATAAATTAGACCAAACCGCCTGAGTGAACCGGCAGTGTACAAAAAGATGTGAGATAGTTTCTTCCGCCTCCCTACAGAGTGGACAGAAACCCGGGCCCTGTATAAATCGTCTCTTCAGTATGTCCCATGTGGGAACCTTCTGCTCCAAAATCGCCCAGAAAAGTATCTTTGCTTTACCCGGGCATTTCAACTTCCACAGTGATTTCCACCACCACACCAATGCCCTGTTATGCATCGCCACATTAAGCTGAATATATCCAAGTTTGGGCGTGTATTTCCCAGAGGGATGGTGATCCCAGATTAGTTCATCAGGCCTATCAATCAATCGTATATTAGTGTATCTTAATATTCGGATATAATCCTCCCAATCGCCGGTCAATTCCTCCGGTATCTCAAGACGTTGGGCAGAGAGCCATCCCTGGTGCCAGAGAGTGGATAAACCTGGTTGTGCAGTATCAGCCAGGAAAAGACACCGGCAGTGTATGTCCTCCTCTACTACCAACCCAGGGATCCAGGCCAATACGAAGTAAATGCCCATTTCCAATTCTCCAGACTAATCCAGATCCCACCAAATGAAAATGCTGGACCACCACTTTCCAAACCACAGAGCAGTTTGCTCTCGCCTTATTGCCCAGCCTAATCCAATCTAGTAGTGTTAAGGGAGCAATGTATTTGTGATAGACCACCCTGGTCCAGAGGCTCCGTGTATGTATAATACGCCATGCCACCTTTGCTCCCAAGGCTTTGGCAAAGAGAAATATGTTCTTTAATCCCCACCCTCCCATAGCCTTGGGGATTGCGATCAATTCCCATCTTACCCACACCAATGCACGGTTAACTCCCTTACCCTTCCAGAGGAAGGCAAAAACCAATCGACGAAGCTGCTCCAAGACTCCTTTGGGGATCCAGGCAAGTGACATCCAATAAACAGGTATTGCTTCCAATACTGATTTGACCAGCACAAGTCTCCCAGCCCGCGATAGCCATTTATGGCTCCAGCCATGTAGTCGTTGTTCCTATAAGGTCTATGCATTTATAAAAGCATAATATATATATAAATACACATGTAAATTCCGATGGATGCAATTTACAAAAGCCTAAGCATATAATATATATGCATTTCATTAATTTTACACAAGCATAAACATATGTGCATTCATATAAAAGTGTAATAATGTGAGAATCATATAATAAATAAATATATGCTATCAATATAATGCACTTTTTAATTAAAACCAAGCACACACATTACTATTGTTTGGCATTAGGCGTATGCTTACTTCTATGTAAACACATAAATAAATGTATGCTTCTCCCCTTAAATATATATGAGCATAAGCATACCAATAAAATATACCAACCATAAGTTAACTTAACTCTAAATCAAATGCTAAGCCAATCCAAAGACTACGATGACGCCTACGACTTTAAGACTCTCCCCCTTGTGGTTCACCATGCCCTTTTACACTCTAGGTTGCATTGCGGTGATTAGTTTAGGTTCTAAATAGTGTCGATATGCAAGATACACAAAACTGAGTGATAAAATCTTTTACCAGAGATGGAGACATGACAAAACTCTCCCTCTTTGAATAACACCGTCCTCGGTGTTGTGTCACTTTTCACACTATTTTACCTGTGCAACTTTCTTTCCCGAATTTCTACCTTATGCAACCACAATCTCTTTCCAATATATGTTAACGATACAACAATCGTATAACAATCATAAAGATATGGTTTTTATACCTGCAATGCTTATCTCCCGCATCGCTATGCTCCCTATCTTGGGAAATTTGCAATTACTTTGCAATGTTGGTACTAGTCCCACCTGGTTCACATGTTAGTCGCATAATATAAAACATAAAACTTTGGAGCCACATGCTCCCATGCATAATCATTTAATTTTTTACTGTGCATGTTTATTTAACTTGCACGGTCTTCTTGTCATGCTTGCATGTTAGTTTACAATATACACATATTAATTTTTGCAATGTGATATTAAATTTGTTCAACTTCGGCCTGAAACTGTAATCGCCACAATACAAGGATAACTAGCACCCCTAGGTGCTTTCATTTTATCATGCAACAACAACAACTGCCACACCAAGTGACCATATCACATCCAATGTGTAAGAAAACAATATACATGCATAATGCTATCAGTATATTGCGTACAATGTTAAACTAAAACATTACATGTACTTCAATCTTTTACATTTAACAGTAAAACTTTACTTGAGAAACCACTCTACGACACATTCAAGTATCTCAACAACACAAAATACATCACAGTATTTTCATTCCAACTTAGCTACTCATTAATTCACATACACATGAATTTAAATAAACATATTTTGCCGCAAAATTTCCATTTGCATACCTGTGGTATAATCATACCAATCATAGCATCGTTGAATGTATCAGCAGGGATCTCAAAATTTTCCATTCAATCCCTCTTGTTTGAATTTCAGAAAATTTCTCTTTCCCCTCAAGCCCTCTCGCTTGAGTCCATGACAACTCTATTTCCCCTCAAGTCTTCTCGCTTGAGTCTAGGAACTCTTTTTCCCCTCAAGCCTCCTCGCTTGAGTCCAAGAACTCTTTTTCCTCTCAAGCCTCCTTGCTTGCGTCCAAGAAAACATTTTTCCCCTCAAGCCTCCTTGCTTGAGTCCAGGAACTCTAATTCCCCTTAATCCTCCTCTCTTAAGTCCAGGAAAACCTTTTTTCCCCTCAAGCCTCCTCGCTTGAGTCCAGGAAAACCTTTTTCCCCTCAAGCCTCCTCGCTTGAGTCCAAGAAATATCTTTTTCCCCTCAAGCCTCCTTGCTTGAGTCTAGGAAATATCTTTTTCCCCTCAAGCATCCTCGCTTGAGTCCAAGAAAAAATATTTTTCCCCTCAAGCCTCCTCACTTGAGTCTAGGAAAAATCTCACGCCTTTTCGATGTGTACCAAGCACAAAATGGTACTCAACACCTCCTCGATGTCATGCCCCTCGGGGTGTGCATCCCGCACATGAGGATTCCCAACACTCACCCATTACTCCTGAGTTCCATAGTGCTCCAGGGACTTTGACAATGCCCAACACTCACCCATTACTCCTGAGTTCCATAGTGTTCCAGGGACTTTGACGATGCCCAACACTCACCCAGTGCTCCTGAGTTACAGATTGCTCTAGGAACTTGTGCGTCACAAAAATCATGGAACCACCTCTAACATCTATTTAGGGTAACGCAGTGCTCCTGCAAGCTTGGGGGAGTTCTCCTACCTACACACAATCAAGTTGCCAAGCCATACCCAACTATAGGTGTTCCTTGTTCTCCAAAGCCTACGCTCAACACAAAATAAAGTAGTCCATGTGCTCCAGAGCTCACGCTCAACACATGACCAAGAAATCCATGTGCTTCAGAGCTTATGCTCAACACATATATAAAGTAGTCCATGTGCTCCAGAGCTCATGCTCAACACATGACCAAGAAATCCATGTGCTCCAGAGCTTATGCTCAACACATATATAAAGTAGTCCATGTGCTCCCTAGCTCACGCTCAACACATGACCAAGAAATCCATGTGCTCCAGAGCTCACACTCAAAACATGACCAAGAAATACATGTGCTCCAAAGCTTATGCTCAACACATATATAAAATTAACATTGCACTCAACAATATCTCATAACATTGCATCAACGAACCCTTGGTTCTCATTGTGGCTCAAATGCCACTATCATGGCTAATAGGCTTGACATCACAAGCTGCAAATTAAGCCTACTGCACATAACCATATATGAAATGTAACAACCATATTGAGGCATTCACTTACAATGATTTTTGCGAAGCTATTTTGATCTAGCGATTCTCTCGCCATTGATCCGCTTTGGCTCTTAACTGCCAAGCCTTTGCCTCGTGCGATCAAGTCCTCGCACACAACAACCAATTATGCATATTAGTTTAAGCCTAATGGATGTTAATAGTCAATCACAAAACATAGTCATAATAACATTTTTCATGATTCATATTTCATTGCAACTCAAAAATCTATGTTGCAGCATTAAGCATAAATGAACCTATAGGTCCTAGAGTAGGAACCTTCGCTCTAATACCATATGTAACATCCCAAAATCCTATACACTTTTAAGAGGAAATGGGGATAATTTTTTTTGTTTTTAAATCAACATCCTATCAATACTCGTGCGATCATCAATTCACCTACCAAGGTGAATAACATTTAGACAATCAAATACATAACTTTACTGCAATATGGAAAAGTCTTTCCAAGCATAAAGGCATGCAAACCAAGTTCCTCTTTATAACATTATAACACAGATTCTAAGTAGAGAATCACTTGCAACTTCGTGTAACAACTTGGGTAAGAAATACCACACAATTTTTGAACTTGGTGCAACATAGAAGAACACTCCTTCTACACAATAAGTTAGCTTCATAACTCGATGTTATCTTTAACACAACACTCTTAACTAGAGTGATTTAACATCAGAAGCATGTCTATGTACCATAATTCTCACATAGATAAAAACCAAGGTATACACCTATCCTTCCATATAATGACATGCAATACATTATATCAAATAACAAATATATATCACGGTGTGAAATACTTGTAGAGTAATGAATCAATTCAACACGCAATCCCACTTGGTAATTCTATCATTGAATATCACAGTGCAAGACATATATTCGTGTGTTAGATTCCATCTCATACAAATATACTCAATCAAGAAGCTACATACTTAATCGACATATAGAAATCTTGTCGACACATCATTAATGCATGATGGAAACCTTTTCGAACACATAAATATACAAGCCAATTAATATTCAACATCATGGTGTCGTAGTTTCATTAACACAATATTCAACTAACCATTAGATGTAATTGTGCTATAAATCTCATCATAAGTAAATGAAATCAAAGTCATACATCTATATAACCATATGAGAACATGTCAAGTTCTTCTCTTACACCCAAGGAATACTAAGTCGACCATAGACTATGTCGAAAGGTGTAATAATGACCTTAGGACGGTCTGGCTAGGTTGTGTTGACAATTCTCATTTACAACATTCACAAGAAGCATGCAAACATGTGCTTTTCACACATACCCTGACATAGATCATTATCAATGCAATCTAATCTAGGGTAAGGTCTCATTCATAGTCCACATAATATTTTACACATTTATTCCAATGCACAAGAAGCTCATTCATTCTTCTATGCATTCACACTCACATGCTTGCCCATTAAATATAACGTCTAATATATGTTCTTACATCAATGACATAGAATGGTAAAAATCTAAGTATGTGTATGACACTAAACTTCCCTAGGGTTAGCATCATATTGACATCTCCTTTCAAACAAAGGTAGCATCTTTCTTGTGGCCATCCAACAATCAACTTTACATGAATACATGAATAAGTAAACATAATCTTTACTTACATTAATCACATACAATCAAATATACGATTAGATGAGTTAATAGACATATATCAATGAGTATGATAAGTTTACAAGCATAATCTTTCTTACCACCTCGGTAGAACTGAAGAAGGGTTATTTCTTCCATCGTCTTACTCCTGTATTCATCATTCATACTTACAACATGCATTAGTACAATAGGATATAATCCAACAACTCTAGATGTCATTTCATAAATCAAGATACATCAATTTAAATTACAAAACATAATCATTTAATAAGGGAAAAATATTGGGGCAATGCAACTCTCCACCCAACCATAGGATCTTCGACAACATATACTCAGTCCATCTAAAGGCCACCCCTGAGCTGGGCATGGTGATCCACAAATAAGATAGAGAGTCTAAAAGTCTCTTCGCCCTAGAACCAATCACACATTGCTCTAGAGGTTAATGCAGTACTCCTGCAACTGAAAAGGTAGTACTCCTACCTAGACACTTCTCGTGTCCTAACCTCGTGCATAGTTGTGGTGTTGTTCTCGGCGAGCCCAAGTCTATACTCCAGATTTGGTCGTCTATGCCTCATGGCATGCATGTGGTGACCGACTTCAATCCACGGCAGTAGTACCATAAATCATAATAAACGATGCATGCGACAAGCCATAAAGAATTCTGACATGCCTTCAAGCTTACAACATGTAACCAAATATATCACTCAACATAAATATGCGTAAGTAACATTTCTCATGCATTCGACATACCAGCTATTCATTCGACATGCAACCGAAAGGACATATTATAGCAAAAATACCATGAACATGTGCATGTAATGTTTCTAAGTGCATTCGACATGCAATCCGATGCATTCGACCATCCCCGAAGGGTATCACATGATTCAAACATCATTAATCATCACTAAATCATATACGTACATTTTTTGTCGATGCATATAATGCATTCGACGTGTACCATATGCATAAAGTAGTCATGAATATGTATAAAATCATCTCAATTTATGAATGCATACATATTCATCCAAAATGCACGAATGCATACCCCATTTAAATCAACATTTCGTAGGCATACCACATTCAATTAGAATTATGAAAGCATGCCACATTTAATTAAAATCACAAATGCATACCACATTCATTCCAAATTAGGAATGCATGCAACATATATGTAAACAATACACACACACACGTATATATATAAACGGTCCCCAATTTATAAAATATGTATACAATATAATTATTGTATAAAACACATGTATATATGCAACCACTTTGTACAAGGTATACACAACATAACAATCTTTAATGAAATATATATGTAGCCTATCCATTTATACTAAATATATAAAATGACCAATATAAAATGTAACCAGAGCATACAATAGAATTATGAGGCATACACTAAATTTTGATGCCTACAATGTACTTCCGATGCATCCAAATGAAACCCTTTAGGAATTAACTGCTTGTAAGTAAGCCATGCATAAAATATATATTTATGATGCATACAATATATATATAGCCTCCAATGCTTGCATACCCCAGTGTAAACGAAGGACCCACTATACATATATATAAATATAAGTAATACACAGTCATTTAACTATGTATGTGTAAATACAGGTCACATGTGGTCACACATTTATACCTGAATACACTCAAGATGTCCTTGGTGCTTATCTTTCCACAATGGGTATATGAATAACACAAAACGATGGCCTTTGTAGGGACCATACCATACAGGTTGTTATCACCGAAAGCATGAAAGCGATCTCCAGCATCGATATCAACCCCAAGCACATGGACATACAACAAGAGAATCCAATTGACCGAAAGGAGTGCCGAGCTTCCACGCCCTTCTCTAAAATGTTGCCTCGACATAACCTAGACACCGAGGTGACCCTGCAAAGAAACAGACTCTCAGCCAGGCATAGCTCTCACACCATCCAGCATGGTGTGCAAAGTTTGGGTACGCTTGTACTGCTCTCAAAATATCCCACGTAGAGGTAGTCAACCCCATCCTCCACGTAGGCCACAAGGAAAAGAAGGAGGTAGCTCATTTATGAGCATGAAGGTTTTAAGTTCAGTAGCAGCACTTTGATACAAGCAAAAACCTGACCATAAATACACACATATATAAAAAACCAACGGAGACCCAACAAGGGTGTGGATCCAGCCCAAACAACCCAGGCAAAACAAAGAATACCGAGTACCGAAGCTCTGTCTCAAGACTCCGCGCAGTCAACAAAAATGACACGCGGAAAACTTGAGCCCATGAAGAGGACAAGAGAGAACCTCCAGTGCTCTCAACGTCACGGAGTGGCGTTTCCAGCATTCACGTGGGCAACAAGATCGAGCAAGAATAAACACAAACAGGTCCACACAAATTATAAACAAGCCAATGCTATCTGCGCAGAGTATACATGAGCGATTGGTATTCCACGTAGAGGACACATGGGCCATTGGTATCCACGTAGAGTATAAACAAGCCATTGATGGCCATCAATGTTACAACAAGAAATCGATCAAGCCATAAAGGAATCTTCTGCAAACAAGCTAAATAACGCATGAATACAAGGGTTTCAAAAACGTTTGCCTCACACCCAAAGCAAAGAGACAAACCATGTTTTCAACCTTCAAAGAAAACATGCAAAGCATACCAATGTTACTGGAGTTGCCATTAAAAATGATGACGGCATAAACGCAACGCACAGATTAACATAGAGTCTTTAAGCCCTTACAGGGTTCTGCGCAGCCGCCATGCAAGAACACACTACCACAAAAAGATTAACGCAGTCCCTCAGCCCTTCCAGGGTTCCTCGCGTTATCTAGGAGACAAGGGAAAGCCCCAAATGTTCTGTAACAAAAAATGGGGAAGAGGTTGGGATCCGGCTTCTGCAACCTTCCCTTCCCAAGGCCCTGCGCCCCCCAAAACTAAGAGACCAAAACCCCCGAAAAAAAAAATCCCTCTCATGCCATCTCTAGGTCAAAACCCCCCAAAAAAGTAACAATATTAACATATATTAATAATGTAAACCCAAATAAACTAGGTCAACAACTCATAGCCCAAAATATTATATATATATATATATATTCATAAAATAAAAAACTATAAACTACAATATATTAAATATATTCCGTGTATTTTTATTTTTCTCATAAAATAAAAATTATAATTATAATTGCTCAAAAATTAAAACCTCCAATTAAATGAGTAATGCTATACCCCTTCTTATAGCATTATTCATCAATAGTAATGTAATTATTAAATTACAACATACTAACATCAAAATATTTCCCAATCTATATAGATATATAAGATGTGTAATATATATATATAATATATATATTAGTCAACATATATATATATATAGATATGAATAAGGTCTATGCATTTATAAAAGCATAATCAATATATAAATACACATGTAAATTACAATGGATGCAATTTACAAAAGCCTAAGCATATAATACATATGCAATTCATTAATTTTACACAAGCATAAACATATGTGCATTCATATAAAAGTGTAATAATGTGAGAAGCATGATTTTATATCATTGCATAAACATATAATAAATATATGCTATCAATATAATGCACTTTTTAATTAAAACCAAGTACACACATTACTATTGTTTGGCATGAGGACTATGCTTACTGTTATGTAAACACATAAATAAATATATGCTTCTCCCCTTAAATATATATGAGCATAAGCATACCAATAAAATATACCAACTATAAGTTAACTTAACTCAAAATCAAACGTTAAGCCAAGCCAAGCCAAAGACTACAACGACGCCTACGACTTTAAGACTCTCCCCCTTGTGGTTCACCATGCCCTTTTACACTCTAGGTTGCATTGCGAGAATTAGTTTAGGTTCTAAATAGTGTCGATATGCAAGATACACAAAACTGAGTGATAAAAGCTTTTACCGGAGATGGAGACATGACACTAAGACATTTGGTTCTGAACTTAAAATTTGCTTCATGTCCTATCACCAAATGCACAAGCTACAACAAGTTGACCATTAACTCAAGGTACATATCCTAAAATACCAACAAAGAACACCATTATGAATACAATTTATCCATGTTCCCATTCAAATGATAATCTTGACCTAGAACATTAAGCATAGAATTATACAATTACAAATCAAACCTATATTTAAGTAGGTTATCATTAAAATTAATTTCCGCACAGCATTTGTACTGGTACTTGGAAGCAGTGTCACAAATCCACCCTTCTTCTCGATTTTTTGTCATTCCATACTTGGATCATCAACAATCAATTGAATATCATTGCCACTTTGACATATAACAACCCTAGAATCCCATATATTTGCTACAAAGAGTTTGTTCCGTTCAACTAAAATAGCAGTAACTGTTGTGGAACCACCAGGCCCTAAATCAGTTACCTTAGACAAAATTTCTCCATAGTAACCATTGTTAAGTTTTTACTTTGTTTAGCACAATAAAATTAAACAATAGGATCACTGAACGAAATACAAGCACAACAACACAATAACACAAAATTTCTCTCGGGGAAACCACAACGGAGAAAACCCAGACAAAACTTCCTCAATATAGAATTCACCAAGACAATATAAAATCCCCAAGACAAAACAAATTCTCTCCTTCACCAACAAACTTATCTATCTCTCCTATGCGAGCTTGAGTGAGTGAATGAGTGGTACAAATGAGGAGGTCGAATTCCTCATTTATATTGATCAAATGACTTGACCTTTTCACTAATTAGGTCGGCTTGGCTCACCTAACTCGGCTGACCTGTACACTTTACAATAAAATATTCTTTTCTAGATCTTTTCAGGCCGACCTAATAGTCAGGGTTTACATTGGCTCTTTTAATGACTTTGACATGATCAATTACATCAATGACATCTCCAGAAGGAGGAATAACAATAATACAATAGACACGTACATTTAGAATATCTTCGGCAGTTACATTTCTTTAACAATTGCCTTAGCCAAAATTTCTCCATCGATCCAATTGTATGCATTCTTTATGGCACATGTTGGGTCTGTCTAGAACTTAGGCTGCATTATTATATGAGAGATACTTGTCAGCATTAAAATACTTAATCAGCGTTGTACACGATATAAACTTTGAAAATAGAAACAAAGTGACACCCAACACAACAACCATATAAACTTTGAAACTAGAAACAAAGTGACACCCAACATAACAAATGGTAGAATTAGTTGTAAAAACTTTTTCATGTATGTGCATCATAGTCACAAATCTCATCTTACATACAATTTTTTCTAAAGGGTCATTTGAGAACAATCATATTTAGTCACAAATTTAGTTCACTTTCTTACATAATATGTGGCCAAAAAAACCATATGTTACATCTATAATGCTGCCAATATCTCAAGGATGCAAGCCCACTTAAAGAGAAATAAGAACAACTAAGAAATTTTAAGGAGAGATGGGATAAGTGCCTTACAAAACTTTATAGTTTTTCAAATCTATTTTCAAGGAAGAAATCAAGGAAATGGAGGACCTCCATTCTGCATTATCATCATAGTGCAAACACATCAAGAATGGGGAGGATCTTGGAATTAAACATAAGAACTTAAGAACACAGATGCCAGTCATCTGAACTTAAGAAGAAACCAATGGCCAAACTATAGCTTCAACAAGCAAACTATTATAACATGGCCAAAACAATCCAAGATCATAAGCATACCATGTGGATGAAGCAGAAAGCTAAAGTTGCAAAATTAATCCAATAGTTCAAGAGAGCCAACTACTAGATATAGGTGTAGAAGCAATTTGAAAATGTTTCTTCACACAAAGTTGTCATTTCCAAAACCATACTAGAACAAGTTTGCCCTAAAATTACAAAAACGGACCAAAACCAATCAAAAAATGTTAGAAAAAACAACCCTATAGCAATGATTTCTGTCACGTCCCCATTTTGACCCCCTTTTTCATTAAATCGTAAATTATGTAAATATTGATATTTAATCATGGTGAGGAGCTCAAGGCCAAGGCCCCACCATTGATTTAGCGTTTTATGTATCGGCAATTAAAAATAGATGCCTATGGTTCTTGTGCTAGATAGGCACAATGTAAATTAAGACATCATGTAAATACGAATTTTAATGAGAAACCCACAACTAGCTATGCAATGAAACAAGGAGATGGGGGCATGATTCTACAAGGAAGAGGGAGGGAAATTATTCAAACCCTTGAGCCAATGGTGTTAATCCATGTGTCAATGAGAAAACCCATAAACCACCAACTACCCATTTTGGGTTATGGACCCAATCATTTAATTCTTCCAGAAATTGGTTGAGGCAGTTAATGCCTTGGGAATGAAGAGGTATGGAAGCCAATTTCGTGCATGGGCAAGCCATCAACCTGGGAATTCGTATTTTTGCTTCTTGGACAAGAAAACACCCACGAAATGGGGCCCAAAGCCATTCTGAACCCATAGTCTTTCCTCTCTCACGCAGTCTGAACTACTGGGTTTTTCCCCATCACGTTTTTCACCATTTTTCCTGCATTTTCCATGCCTGGGAGTCGTTTTTGCATTATACAGCAGCTGGGAGAGAAGGGCCACGATTTGGGAATGTGATGGAGGTCATTTTTGCCCCAAAATACCCATGGGAATTTTTCTGAAAACGATTTCTTCTCTCCAGGGTTGTTCCCCAATTGCCATTTCGTTTTTGGGATTTCCCACGATTTTCTGAATTGGTAGAAACCCCCTCTTTGGAAATCCCACTGAAGAAACATTTTTATCATGCCCAATAAGTGTGGTTCTGCTGTTATGTGCATCCCTGTTTTGATTTGAACCGGTGAGCAAGAAACTTGGAGTGGTAGTGGACAGAATTGGCTTGATAAACCTAGGGGAGGGAGTAACCTCTTAAGAAGATCAAGAGGGCTGGCTACTCTTCTATGCACACCTTAGACACTCTAGATTGGAAGGTATGTCCTGAGGGATTGTGCATTGGTGAAGGGAATACTTCCTTGAGTGGGGTGTGTAGGCATTGTGGGTGCCAAGCTAGATAGGTCTTGTAGAGGTATCCCTGGCTCTGTGCTTGAGCTCACTAGCTTAGCAATTCTTCCTTTCCATTTCCTAGCAGCCTGATAAACCCAATTGTAGATTGGCTTGGTTCATCTTGGTTTATGCTTGGCTATGTGTGAGTCTGTTGTTCCCTGATTTCCTTGTAGAGATCATGCCCAGCTCGGGGGTGGCCATGTGTTGAGATATTGATGATCACAACTGGCCTATGGTTGGGTGGAACGTTGTAGTTGCATAGCCAGTTGCTTGGGACTACTTTGTTATAAGATAAGTACTCTCTTGTGTTAACTTTGCATTTATTTATTTGATGAATATCTTGAATGTATGATGGATGTGTTACCGAAATTATTTCCGCTGTGTTTTTCTTATAATTATACATTTCATATGTTCTTTTATATTATGTGAATGATTATTTAAAAGCTCATGGGGCTAGATGCCCGGTTTTAGCATCACGATCCTCTCCATTACACTGGTATGATGGGAGGGGACGTGACAATTTCCCCTGGTTACCAATGAAACTTTGGCCTTTCCTAGAACACATGTCAATGCTCATTGGCATTATAACAAGCCATCACATTTTCTTAACCCTAGGTCCTAGAAAAGGGGTTGCGTGCATGTCAATCTATACAAGGATCCTAAGGAATATTTCCCCATCTAGGTAGGGGAGAAAATGATGAAGCAACTAGCTAGATACAACAATATATTGAACACATGTTCTCAATGCTAGAGTTTGAACCGAAGAATTCAATATTTTCCTATGGAAGTCTAGTCAAACCCCATGTCATTGTCACATAGGCCACTTAGGGCTAGGCCCAATTGAGTCCTCGATCTAATAACAACACTGAAGGTGGCTGGGTTCAAGTAGTTCAACTCTCTTCTTTAGGAATTATATTTCCTTTTGCAAGATATTCTAAATTTGAGAAAATTCGAAAATGTATTCCCTTCCTATTGTCCGTGGAAAACTTTCAATTGCCCTTGTTGTTTTCATTAGAATAGTACACTTCTCCACAACAATCCTGACAAATTTGAAACATTTGCAATCATTTGAGCTACATTTTACCAAAGGCTATGGCATTTGACTTGCCACAACAATATCATTGTTGGGTTGCTTCTACAGATTCTCAATGCACATCTCCAAGTTTGCCTCCCTACCAAGCCACCTCCATCTACATATCACTAACCACATATCTACATGGTGAACAACAAACTCCTTTTGTATAACTGCACATCATGATCATGGAGCTCAGAGGATTTTTTAAGTCTAATTTGAGGCTTCTTTAATGTAATACCACAGTGAACTTGAATTATTATGACAACCAAATGAATGATCACGATAACACTCATTTTAAGTTCTTTTAATGTTTAAAATTCAAGATTGGTATATCAAGCAAACTTGAGAGTGTCACTCTTGTAACCACAGAATGGAGAGGCCAAATCACTAACTTTGAGTAACCCTTAAAAATGAATACACCACGGTCTCTTTAATACTATGATCATGAGCTATAACAATGACAAACAGAATCGATATTGGGTTGAAATAATGCAATCCACCAGTGGATCGAATTGGTTTCAAATTAAGAACTATGATGTTGACCCAAAAGCATGCATTTTTCATGCCAAATAAATGGATCAACCCTTTGTTGGGTATGCATTATATTCTATGCATGAATACCTACCTTCTACCAGGGGTATAGGGGTGACCTACCCCCCTGGTTGGGGGGCATGGGGGGCAACGAACCCTTGAGGAAAAAAATTTGGATTGTTTTTCACTCTATTTTTTGGTTGTTTTTGGCCAATGGTTTTAAACCCATTGTAATCTAATTTTGGTTTGGGAATTAGGGTTTCACAAGTTGGTGAATTCCTATATATTGTATTATAAAGGGTTGAATTAATGCAATAAAAAAACAAAGGCAGTGGTGAAGTTGTAAGTTATTTGGTTTTTCCCTTCGTGGTTTTGAGGGTAAATTTTTGTGTATTTTGTGTGAATGTCATTGTTTACTTTTCGTGTTCCTTAAGAATTGTATACATTGTTACACTTAATCAAGTATAGAAGTTCCATTTGGTATCAAAACAACATTTGGCTTCAGGGGGATTTCTTTGTTACTAAGCTGGGTTTAGCCACAGGGGATTCACTAGAATGCAATATAATATCACGTTCATTCATATTGCGGTATTAAATATTCATGAAAACCTAAAAATTATATTGCTTATATATTAAGGGGGAAAGGGTTTTTTATTTATTTAATGTAACAATACAAAAATACTTTGGGGTCTTTTTTATATGGGCGACTGACAAATATGCGCCAAATGGAGATGGCAAGATCACAAATGGATGAGCAATCGGGTTGAGGCAAGGCTCGGGCTTACCAGTATGCAAAGAAATCACATCTTGAGGCATGCTTGAGGCCAGGGGTTTCATGGTGAAGTGGGTTTCTAGTCGAGAATAGTCGAGAGACAGTGGTCATTGACAACCAATTATTACCAATAGCACTCAGCTAGTTGTTACTAATAGCCTTGGGAGGCTCTAAGCCTCCAAGGCCTGTTATAGGCCCTCGATAGGCCTTGGGGGATTGAATACCCAACCACTCGTGCCTATTACAGGACTTGGGGGGTTTAGTCAGCCTCCTAGAGCTTGTTACAGGCCTGGGGGCTTGGATACCTAGCCCACAACAGGCTTAGTCAGCGATTGGGGAACTACAACATGAAATCTAAATGTTATACTATGTGCATTGGCTCTAGTGACATACAAGAAGTGATCTCCTATCTGTTCATTAGACCATTAGATGTTGCAAATCATAATGATATGTGGTTGAGTAATTGCATTATGGGTGAAGTAATGTGCATCCACAATATACATCGAAAGAAGCAAGGTGCATTGTAGAATGCATGTGGGGTCATAAGAGGGGTATCATATCAATATACTAGGAAGAAATATAAAAGGGTATAAAAAATGTTAATGAAAAAATTGATACATACAATATCTAGTTAAAATAGGGTTTTTTTTAAAATTGGGAAGGCATATTAAGAGGGGGTTAAAAAATGATTTTGGAAGGTATTTTCCAATATTTAGTGAAATTAGGGGTATTGTTTCATATGCCACGAACGAACGTGCTATGATAGCGGTTTATTGAGTGAAGCCCCCGTGGGTTTAGCTTAGTTCTTGGGTTTGTAATAAACCTAGTTTCAATGGGAGATCTACAAGGGAAATTCTTTTGCTAAAAGAATGGCAAGCAGTGCTAGAGTGGAAATCGAAAAATGCAATGGAAATTTTTTGAGTTGTGGAATCTCAAGATGGAGGATCTTCTAGTGGACAAGGAACAATGGGGGGGCATGATCCAGCTACAAAACCTATTGCTATGTCGAAAGCAGATTGGGATAAGTTGGATAGAAAGGCGAGGAGCATTATTTGTCTTTGTCTCTCAGATTCAGTACTATTGAATGTCTCCAGAGAAGTTGTGGGAAAAGTTAGGGAATATGTATCAGTCAAAGTCCCCGGTAAATAAATTGTTTCTATGAAAGAAGTTGTATCTTCTCAGGATGGAAGATGGTGTCTTCGTGACAGTGCATTCAATACTCTAGTAAGACAACTAACATTGGTTGATATTAAGATGGAGGAAGAAGAGAAGTGTATTACCTTGTTATGTTCTCTACGTGTTCTCTACCAAACTCTTGGGATAATCTAGTTGTATCAATAGGTAGTGCTACTTAGTCTACATCGAAGTTTGAGGATGTAGTTGCATCCTTGTTATCAGAGGAAATGAGGAGAAAAATCATGGAAAATCATAGCACTGATGCCTTATCGATGAGAGGTCCTACCAAAGACTGAAAATATATATATATATATATATAATAAAAAAAAATTAAAAAATAAAAATCTACAGGGGTGAATCTCTAGGAGAATCTTTGAAGAAATTATGTTGGAAACTTTGTAAGGCTAGGCATTATAAGAAGAACTGTAGATCAAAAAGCGTTGAAAGAGGTAAAGGGTCAGAGGATACTCTGTCCACAGAAGTCCTCGTCCTCATAATTACAAAGTCGGGAAGTGATGTTTGGTTAATTTACTCAAGTGCTTTCTTTCATATGACTCCTAATACGGAGTGTTTCTATGAGCATTAAAGGTATAATGGATGGGATGTCCTCCTAGGAAATGATTCGCTAACCAAAATCATAGGGAATGGAAAACTGAAGTTACTGCTGAAGGATGGAAGGATTAGAACCCTTCTTAGTGTTTTGCACATTCGAGATATGGCCAAAAACTTGATATTTGTTAGCACAATGAGCGATGCAGGCTTAAATATTGTATTCAAGAAAGACATATGTGAAATGGTTTGAGGAGCAATGGTTTTGATGAGGGGGGTTTGGTGTGGAACTCTGTACAAGCTATTGGGAAGCATCATCACTGATGAGTATAATAGCTCTATTGTTCCTGAGAGTAAAAGTGAAGAAAGTAAAGAACCTAATGTCTCTAGAGGAGATATCATGTTGTGGCATTGAAGGTTGGGACATATTGGAGAGAAGGGTCTTCAAGCATTACAAGGTAAATGTATGGTTGAAGGTATGTCTAATTGCAAACTAGACTTCGATTTCTCTGAGCATTGTTTATATGGGAAGCATAATTGAGTGAAATTCCATTCTGGTGCTACAAGGGCAAAGGAGATCCTAGAATTAATACACAGTGATGTGTTTGGTCCTGTACATGTTCCATCGCAAGGAGGATATCTATATTATGTGTCATTTATAAATTATTTCTCGAGGAATACGTGATTGTATTTCCTAAAAATAAAATATGAGGTTTTCAATAAATTCAAGGAGTTCAAGGCTCTTATGGAAAACCAAACAGGAAGAAAAATAAAAGTGCTAAGAATTGACAATGGAGATGAATTCTATGTTAAATAGTTCAACCAGTTCTGTTAGAAAAACTGGATCGCAGAGCAATAACAATAAACAGAAATGCAAATATAATCACACATACACATTACAAGAGAGACACAGATATATCGTGGTTCACCCAACTTGGGCTACGTCCACACTGAATTTTCCAGTCCTTATTATTATTACCGTCTAGCAAGGTGAAGGGATACAACCTGTAGCACAACCGTTGCACTTCCTCTTCTCTATTTCACAGTCTCTCTCCTGATCTCATAGATCTTTACAATGCATAAAACCTAATACATCATCATCCCTAGCCGTATTACAATGTCTTTATTTTATAAGGGAAATACAATGGAAAAATACCACGGGATACCCAAAACCATGGGCCTGCAAAACAACTGGCGAAAACAACCCCAAAAATTTTCTTCGGGGGCGCTGCCCCCGGACCCCCTGGAACCCCATGGGGGGGCGATGCCTCCCCGCTATGGTGACTATACAATCCACCTATATATCATATAAAATTGGGGTACAAACACGGCTGATACAATATCATCTATGAGACTAGAAGATCTGGCTCCACAACCAACAATCTCCCACTTGGAGACTGATCACAGCAACTCCACCGCTGCTGCACTTGCTGGACTTGGACTTGGCAAATTTCTCCTCTTCACCTTCATGCTAGAAGGCCAACTGAAACTGAGCATGAACTCAGTTTCTCTCTGGTCACTACCTCTGTGAACATGTCTGCAGGATTCTGGCTAGTATGTATCTTTTCCAGCTTCAACAGTTCATCTTCCAGCATAGAGCATATGAAATGGTACTTGAGCTGTATATGTTTAGTCCTGGAATGGAATGCTAAGTTCTTTGCAATATGAATGGCACTCTGGATGTCACTATACAATCTGTTATCCTTCTGCTTCTTACCCACTTCCTCCATAAACCTCTGCAACCAAATCATCTCTTTACTAGCCTCTGTAATGGCAACATACTCTGCTTCTGTTGTTGAAAGTGCAACAACCTTCTGTAGTTTCGAAATCCAGCTTACTGTTGTTCCACCTACAGTAAACACATACCCTGTGGTGCTCCTCCTGCTATCCTTGTCACCTGCCATATCTGCATCAACATATCCCTGTAGAACAGTGTCTGAACCTCCAAAACATAATGCCTCAGTGGTAGTACCTCTCAAATACCTGAGAATCCACTGTACTGCCTTCCAATGTTCTTTACCTGGATTGTTCATATATCTGTTCACAACTCCCACTGCATGTGCAATATCTGGTCTTGTGCACACCATGGCATACATCAAGCTGCCAACTGCTGATTGATAGGGAATCTTGGACATTTAATCTGTCTCTTCTTGTGTCTTGGGACACATTTCCTTACTTAGACTGAAATCGCTAGCCAAAGGTGTACTTACAAGTTTTGCATTCTGCATTCTGAACCTATCCAACACCTTTTGTATGTACTCACTTTGAGACAATGTCAATTTGTGATTTTTCCCGTCTCTCGTTATTTTCATACCAAGGATTTGCTTTGCAGCACCCAAATCCTTCATCGCAAATGAATTAGCTAGATTCCTTTTGAGTACATTTATATCCTGCATGTCAGACCCTGCAACAAGCATGTCATCCACATACAATAACAAGATAATATATCTTCCATTGTCTAGCTTCTTGAAATAAACACAGTGGTCAGAATGACATCTACTATAACCTTGTTCTATCATAAACCTGTCAAACTTTAGATACCACTGCCTTGGAGCTTGCTTCAAGCCATACAAGCTCTTTTTCAACCTGCATACCAGATCCTCCTTACCTTTGACCTCATACCCTTGTGGCTGCTGCATATATATTTCTTCCTCCAAATCCCCATGGAGGAAGGCTGTTTTTACATCTAACTGTTCAAGATGCAAATCTTCTACCGCCACTAGACTTAAGATAGTCCTAATTGAAGTCATCTTAACAACAGGAGAAAATATTTCATCAAAATCTATACCTTTGTGCAAACCCCTTTACAACAAGTCTGGCCTTGTACCGCTTCGTACCTCCTTCTTCTTCCTTCAACCTGTAAATCCATTTGTTTTGCAATGCTCTTTTACCAGCAGGCAACTGAACCAAATCCCAAGTCTAGTTTCCTACCAATGAGTCCATTTCCTCATTCATGCCTTGCTCCCACTTCTTTCTAGTTTCCACCTGCATTGCTTCTTCATAACATTCTGGTTCACCAGAATCAGTCATCAATAAATAATACATTGAAGGAGAGTATCGTTCAAGGAGTCTACTTAACCTGGTAGATCTTCTTACAGTTGCAGGAGTTTTAGGTACTTGCTGCTGCTCTTGATTTTCTGGCACCTTCGAAACTTCATTTTCTTTAATTTCATCAAGCACTATGTACTCTGTGTTTTCCTTTTCCTGTTTCTTTCCCTGCAACTGATCTTTATACATGACCTTTTCATTGAATATCACATCTCTACTCCTGATGATTTTGTTATTTTCATAATCCCATAAACGATAACCAAATTCATCAACCCCATATCCAATAAAGGTGCATTTCTTGGATTTAGCTTCAAGCTTTGTTCTATTTTCTTTATCAATATGGACAAATGCTTCACAACCAAACGTTCTCAGAAATGAGTAGTTTACCTTTTTATCCGTCCATGCTTCCTCTGGAATACCACCATCCAAAGCACTTGAAGGTCCTCTATTTATTAAATAAACAGCAGTATTTACAGCATCCGCCCAAAACTGCAAGGGCAACCCTGCATGCAATCTCATACACCTTGCACGCTCCATGATCGTTCTGTTCATCCTTTCTGACACACCATTTTCCTGTGGTGTTCCTGGGACTGTCTTCTCTCTATGAATCCCATGGTATGAACAGTAACTATCAAACTCCTTTCCGCAGTACTCACCTCCATTATCAGATCTGAGACACTTCAATCTTTTTCCTGTCTCATTCTCAACCAAAGCTTTCCACTTCTTAAAAGTAGCAAACACATCAGATTTCTGTCTAATGCAATAAACCCAAGTTTTTCTAGTTGCATCATCAATAAATGTAACATAATAATAAGAGCCACCAAGAGATTGTACCTAAGCCGGTCCCCATACATCTGTATGCACAAGCTCTAATTTTTCATTCTTCTTATGTTTCCCAACCCTGAGAAATCTGACTCTCTTTTGTTTTCCATAAACACAGTTTTCACAGAATTCCAAACTTACCTGCTTCAACTCCGGCAGCAACTTCCTTGAGTGGAGAATCTGCATCCCCTTCTCACTCATGTGGCCAAGCCTATGATGCCACAATGTTGTATATGTTCCTGTGGAAGCTAAAGAGATAGAATGGTCAGTATTATGAGGACATAAATACAACGTACCTACTCTGTCTCCTTTTGCTATCACCATTGATCCTTTAGTGATCTTCCACCACTTTTCTCCGAACGTAGATAGACAGCTGCCATCTCCCAACTGCCCTGTTGAGATCAGATTTCTTTTCATAGCAGGAATATGCCTAACTTCTTTCAACAACCAATCAGTTCCATTCTTAACTTTTATCCATACCTTACCCATTCCAACAATTTTACATGGCTCATCATCACCCAATAAAACATGTCCAAAGTCGCCAGGAACATACTCATGAAAGTATTTCCTATGGGGTGTAGCATGATATGAAGCTCTTGAATCTACTACCCAATAATCACTAGTATTATCTAATGCAAGAATCAAATCATCTTGTAACACATCACCTACTACATTTGCTTCCTGGGTAGTTTCCTTCTGTGCATCTCCTTTCTTCTTTAGAGATTTGCAGTCTTTCTTCAGATGTCCTTTCTTTCCACAGTTTTAGCACTCTATCTTTCCCAGTCTGGACTTGGATCTGCCCGTTTTAGACTTTCCACAATTACCTTGGCTCTTTCCTCTCTCCTTTTGTCTTCCCCTGCTCTCCATGGTCAACACATTACCTGATGTCTCACCTGTGCTTTTTCTTCGCATTTCCTCGCTAAGAATAACGCCAATAACATCATCAAATTTCAAGGTGTTTGAACCAGAGACAGAGTTACTTACAGCCATGACCAAGCTATTCCAGCTTTCTGGCAATGAACACAAGATTAAAAGAGCCCTAACCTCATCATCAAAGTTCACACTTACAGAACTTAGCTGATTTGTAACCGTATTAAACTCATTTAAATGATTAGTAACAGATCCACCTTCAAACATCTTCATATTAAATAAATGCTTCATTAGAAATACCTTGTTGGAGGCCGAGGGTTTTTCATACAGCTTACCCAATGCGCTCATCAAACCCTCTGTTGTCATTTCTTTTGAGATATTAAAAGCCACCGACGAAGCCAGGCTCAACCGTATTGTTCCTAGAGCCTTTCTGTCAAGAACCTCCCATTCTTCATCCTTCATAGTCATCGACTGCTTTGCTTTTCCTCCCAACGGTAGGAATAGATCCTTCTGGTACAGATAGTCCTCCATTTGCATCTTCCATAACCCGAAGTTTTGGCCGTTAAAATTCTCAACCTTAAACTTTCCTTCTTCTGCCATTGCTCCCTCTCAAACTAGAAACCCTAGCTTCCTGCGGGTTTAACTGCCAAATAGACCTTTGGCTCTGATACCAATTGTTAGAAAAACTGGATCGCAGAGCAATAAACATAAACAAAAATGCAAATATAATCACACATACACATTACAAGAGAGACACAAATATATCGTGGTTCACCCAACTTGGGCTACATCCACACTGAATTTGCCAGTCCTTATTATTATTACCATCTAGCAAGGTGAAGGGATACAACCTGCAGCACAACCGCTGCACTTCCTCTTCTCTATTTCACAGTCTCTCTCCTGATCTTAGAGATCTTTACAATGCATAAAACCTAATACATCATCATCCCTAGCCGTATTACAATGTCTTTATTTTATAAGGGAAATACAATGGGAAAATACCATGGGATACCCAAAACCATGGGCCCACAAAACAGCTGGCGAAAACAGCCCCAAAAATTTTCTTCGGGGGCGATGCCCCCCCGCTGGGGTGATTGTACAGTCCACCTATATATCATATAAAATTGGGGTACAAACACAGCTGATACATCATCTATGAGACTATAAGATCTGGCTCCACAACCAACAAGTTCTTCAAATAGTGTGGTATAGCACAAAAAATACAACTATGTATACAGCCTAATAGAATGGGTTTGTAGAAAGGATGAACAAGTTGTTGATGGAGAAGGTGAAGAGTATTCTCAATGGTGCAAGGCTAGCATAAGAATTCTCGGATGAATATGTCAACACTGCATGTTGTCTGAAGAATCAATTATCCACATTAGTGTTGTTCGATGAGACTCCTTATGAGGTATGGTCTAGTAAGAAGCCTTATGTTGAACATATCAGAGTTTTTGGGTGTAATTATTTCTTGCACGTTCCTAAGGAGAAAAAGAGAAAGCTGGATAATAAAGCAAAGACTGCATGTATCTTTATTGGATGCAAATATGGGATAAAAGGTTACAAATTATGGAATCCTATAGCAAGGAAAATAGTGTACAATTGAGATGTGGTCTTCAGAGAAGTTGAGAGCACTTCCAAGAATGAAGATCAATCAAAAGAAAAAGGACTAGAGAAAATGGAGTTTGAGATAAAGGATGAAGGATATGATTCAAATGAGGAGGAAGAGCCATCTGAATTAGATGATGAGGTGGAACCACAGACTCCAGTTTTGAGGAGGTATGGCCGTGTAAGGAGGCTAGCTGAAAGGCAAGGTCCACCTGATTTTCATTCTAGTTTTGTTCTATCTGCTATTAGTGATGAACCTAGATCTATTCAAGACGTAGTTAATTCTAAAGGGCGTAAACTTTGGAAGCGGACCATAGGAGAAGGAATGGAAACCTTGGAGAAAAATGAGGCCTGGGATTTGGTCAAATTTCCTGATGGAAAGAAACCTGTTGGTAGCAAATGGGTGTTCAAAAAGAAATTGAACGTAGTAGGAAAAGTCAAGAGGCTCGACTAGTAGAAAAACGTTATTCTCAACTAGAGGGAATTGAATTTGGCGAGATATTTTCCCATGTTGCAAAATTGACTTCCATTAGATAACTATTGTCTCTTTCTACAACATTTGATCTGGAGGTAGAACAATGGATGTAAAAACAATGTTCCTATGTGGAGACTTGGAAGAAGAAATCTACATGAAGCAACTTGAAGGATTTATAGTAAAGGGTAAGAAGGATTTGGTTTTCAAACTAAATAAGTCCCTTTATGGTCTAAAGTAGTCTCCAAGTATGTGGTACCAGAAGTTTGAAACATATATATTGGGATTGGGATTTGTGAGAAGCCAAGTTGGTCATTGTGTCTATTGCAAGCAAGTTGGAAAATATTTTGTTTATGTAGTGTTGTATGTCGATGACATGTTGTTGGTTGGAAACAACATGGATGTTATCAAGGAGTTGAAATCACAGCTATCCTCCAAGTTCAACATGAAGAATCTTCATGCTGCCAATTTCATCTCAGGGGTGGAGATAAAGAGAAATCATGCAAAAAGGAAACTTTGGTTGAACCACATAAAATATGTTGAGACAATATTACATAGGTTTAATATGCAAGAATGTAAAGCAGTAAAAATTCCTTATTCCTATAGGTGTAAGATTATCTACAAAACAATGTCCTAAGATTGAAGAAGAAGAAGAAGAAGATGTGTCTTGTGTTCCTTATGCTACTGCAGTTGGAAGTTTGATATATGCCATGGTATGCACTAGACTAGACATTACCCATACAGTGGGAGCTTTGAGGAGGTATATTTCAAAATCGGGTAAGGAGCATTGGACAGTTGTAAAGAGGGTGTTCAGGTATTTGCGTGGAACTATAGACAATGCAATTTGTTATCAAGGAAGAGTTGGATATGATAGAGTGTTGAATGCACATGGATTTGTTGATGTTGATTGGGCTAGAGATTTGGATCATAGAATATCTACAAGTGGGTATGTGTTTAACCAGTTTGGAGGTGCTATTAGTTGGGTGAGTAAGAAACGGGATGTATTGGCACTATCAACTATAGAAGTTGAATACATGGCATCCACTCATGCAAGTAAAGAGGTTGTATGGTTGCAGAAATTGTGTTCAGACATTGGGTTTGGACGTTAAGCTGTGAGGTTAGATTGTGACAGTTAGAGTGCAATATTCATGGACAAGGACCCTGCTATCACTCAAAAATGAAGCATAATGATGTGCAGTATCACTTTGTAAGAGACATGGATGAAAGCAAGAAGGTGTTGTCGAAGAAAAATGACACTTTAGATAATGTTGCAAATTCATTAACAAAATCTATGAGAATTTTTCTTGGTGTAGAGAAGCAATGGAAATTTGTGCCCTGAATGTTTGCTATATGTTATATTATTTGCATTGATACCCACTTTCTACTATGGGTTCAGGGGTGGATCCCCTAAGGAAAAAAATTTAGGTTTTTTTTGCTTTGTGTTTTGGTTGTTTTCGGCCAATGGTTTTTGTCCCATTGTAATCTAATTTTGGTATGGGAATTAGGGTTTCGGAGGTGGTGAGTGCCTATATATTGTATTGTAAATGGTTGAATTAATACAATTAAAGAGAGAGAGAGAGAGAGAGAGAGAGAGAGAGAGAGAGAGAGAGAGAGAGAGAGCGGTGAAGCTTTAATTTAAGTTGGCTTTTCCCTTCGGGGTTTCTAGGGTAAATTTATTTGTATTGTGTGTGAATGCCATTGTTTACTTTCTATGTTGCTTAAGAATTGTATGCCATTCAATTTGATGGACCCTCCAAACAAAAAGAAGCACACACATAATGAAGGCCAAAATAGACATAAAGAATAGTCTTTCAACAATATAAACCCTTCTCACACAAATGGGACATGTTGATTAAAATCTTGTCCAAGTTTCATCGTAAGACTTGAAGAAAAGTAAGATAATGGTCTGTATGGAAGTAGAAAAGAATGCAAATACCCTTGGAGTTCATGATACCATAAAATGAGACATAAATGGATTGTATCCTACCCAGATAAAAGAGTCAAATAGGTTTTACTTGCAACGATTTCCTGAGTATATAATTTTTAGAATGCCAAATCTTAGTGTAGCATAACTTTGTTTGTAAGGAAAAGATTATTATATCTCCCACGCTAAGTCAAAAAACCTATATAAAAGGAGGGTTGAATAGGGTCTTTGTCAAGTCCTTTAGACATTAAAAATCTCTTGTATTTGTGGTTACAAATTTAGGAAAATTTTCAAGGTTGTTTAGGGATCCATTTTGCATGGTAGAGTTCTATTAATCATGTTGAATGGATGAATTCATATTCAAGCAGTGAGCTTAATGAATGCGAACAATGATTTGCGGATCTTCAAATCAATCAAAAAATGCCACAGAAAGCCAAGCAATAAGATGAATCCATAAATTTCATTATCCAAAATTACTTGTACATACATACTCAAACAAATTCAAATTTGAATCCTCTACAAATACAAGGGGCTATAAGGGATTAACAGTCACAGTTGCTGAGGAATTAGAAATAGGTTGGTCTAACTTCACTTCTCACCACATTGATTCCTTAATATGTACCTCTATTTTAATGATTTTTAGACAGTCTCACATGTCCATTGCTTTTTTCCCATCTAATCAACCACTTTGTTGGTTGTTATTATGCTGTGCTTGAAGGAGGTTCATGCTTGGTGAGGCCTTTTTAACCCAAAACGTGTTCTCTTCAATAAACCAATCATTACTTATTTCTTTACCAGTAAATACATCAATAAAATATTTTGATCCATTCCTCCCTGCTAGTGGCATCTCCTACTCGACTTCTTTTGATGTACAAGTAATGTTTTTCCTCCTTGGGCATCCCATTAATCTACATAATGCAATACATGGATCCTCAAAAGAGAGATCGAGCGACCATATTTCTATTTGACATTAAAATCATAAAATTCCAAAACCAATTTCACAATGAAGAGAAATTAAGGATATTGATTAAACTTACTCATTCACTATCTGCTCAAAATTCCCGTTAGTAAAAAACCTAAATTTAAACAACGTCTCCAAATATGACTATGGACATCAAATAATACCTAAAATGTTGCATATTTAACCTAATCATTCATCATAAAAATTAAAATTAATGCTTCCAAATTAATACATTTGTTAGCCTTAGAAGTAAACATTTCTAAAAGCTTTAAAATGTTCATTTTCAAAACAAAATTTTGCGAAATTGAATTTATATGAAGATTGATATTTGATAATCATACCTGTGGAAGCAAGTTAAGTTGTTACCTTGGAATATTTGGATTTAATCAAATGCCCTCACAAGAAAACACTTGGCATTGGAATCCCCTTCTCCACCCTCATTGGTTCGAAAACCCCAAATCGTTGTAGTCCCTATTGTGTGGTGTAGTTTGGTAAAATGAGATTTTTTTTTGTTTTTTATATTGTTTATATGTGTGTGTGTGTGTGTATGATTCACAAAAGAGAGCTCGAGTGACCACATTTTTATTTGACACTAAAATCATAAAATTCCAAAACCACTTTCACAATGAAGAGAAATTAAGGAGATTGATTAAACTTGCTCATTCACTATCTGCTCAAAATTCTCCTTCAGTAAAAAACCTAAATTTAAACAATGTCTCTAAATTTGATTGGGGACATTAAATAATACCTAAAATGTTGCATATTTAACCGAATCATTCAACGGAAAAAATAAAACTAATGCTTCCAAATGAGTACATTTGTTAGCCTTAGAAGTAAACATTTATAAAAGCTTCAAAATGTTAATTTTTGAAACAAAATTTTGCAAAATTGCATTTATATGAAGATTCATATTCAATAATCATACCTTGGAAGCAGGATAAGTTGTTTCCTTGGAATATTTGGAGTTAATCAAATGCCCTCACAAGAAAACACTATAGCTAGTCTAGCATTAGCACTAGAATCCCCTTCTCCACCCTCAGTGGTGCAAAAACCCCAAATCGTTGTAGTCCCTATCGTGTGGTGTAGTTTGGTAAAATGAGATTTTATATATATATATCTTCCGTATGGAAAATATCTATCACTCTAAATAAAGACTGATCATAAGTTTCCCATGAAGGACTACATATCAAATACTGAAGTACAAAAGTGATGGTTCAAAATTTCAGTCCCATACCATCTCGGTATTTTAGCATTATCTCCAAAATTTGAAACAAAGTCATTAAACTGTTATGGCTCGTCACCATGTTCTATACAGTTTTCCATTCATCATTATTTACATGAAGGCAAAAAAAGGGAAGAGAAATTGTTATTTTACTCCCAGCCATCCTAAAACAGAGTCTCCAAAAGCCCTAAAAAACGATCACTTCAGTGGCGTTCATTCATGCTTCTAATTTCCCATGAGTGCTGGTTGAAAGTGAGGCTGAAACTCCACTCTTATTTCTCCTGGTGGGATCAACAGCGCATTCTTTGAAAGCAAGTCAGCTTATGAGTTTAGTTCCTTGTAGACATGACTGAATGAGATCGTGCTAAAAAAGAAATCAGATTCTGAATTTGGGACAACAAGGATTGAAGGTGCGGAGCTCTAATCTGTAGCCTTTGATTTGCCCAATCAATTACCATTCTTGAATCTCCAAATACTTGAAGATTAGTTATGTGATGACTAAGAGTAGTGTGGAGAACTGTCCAAAGCGTTGTCAATTCCACCTTGTTGTTAGTGCCATGCCCAATTCCATAGAGGATGATAATTTTAGCATGATCATTCAAATATATGACTCCTCCTGAGCCTCCTAATTGAGGGTGGCCTTGGCTTGCACCATCAAAATAAGCCCATGGAACACTTTTGTCAATGTTAGGATGAATAAGAATTCTTTGTTTTTTCTGTTTCTCCTCAAGTTTGTGTTCCTTTGTCCCCTACACAATAAGGGCCGAAGTAACCTCGGTAGGGACGAAATTTTCAAGAAAAATGACAGAATTGCTTGCCCACCACAAGCCATAAGTGAAAAGGGAGGGGAAGGCATCAAAACTGCATACCAGTGGGTTCTTCCACCACTTTTGACACCAGCTCTCCCAAACTGCTTCTACATAAATACAAGAGGAGAATAAGTGAGCAAAAGTTTCAATAGAATCTAGGCACAATATATATATATATATATATATATATATATATATATATTAGCCCGGTGGGCTAGCTCAAGTGGTTGAGTGTTATGTAATGCAAGTAGAAGATCTCAAGGTCAAATCCTCGCGTGGCTATGCAAGGGCCTCACTTGATGTCCCCACCGGTTTAGGCTCTGTAATCAGAGTCGACGGTTTACCCCATCTACCATCCATAAAATATGGGGAAGTATTCATTGGAATATATATATGGCTCTATAATATATATAACTAGTATATAACAATTACAAAAACATCCCAAGGGAAAGAAAATAGATAGAATGTAATTAATATTTGAGAAACATTCTAATTCAACATGAAAAATCTTAATAACATGAAAAAGCATTGTAAAATGATTACATTTCTAAAACTCAATTACATACAAGTAAGAAATACTATTCATTTATATTCACAGAATCATTATAGAGTAGTATATGTTTATCCCTAATTATCTTAGTAGTTTATCTTTGTGTTGAATATTTTGGAGTTTCAATGTGTAGATGTTTAGAACTGATTGACCCATATTTCTAGTGAATGTTCCACCCATCTTCGGGATCATAATGAAGCATTTGAGAATAGAAAAGCAATGGCAAATTAAATAGAGTGAAGAGAGTTATATGTTAGGGTAATGAGGAGAAAAAAAAAAAATTTACTGTTAAGTTTCTATGGAAGAGAATTTTTTTAAAGGGGAGAAAGAAATATAAAGATTATATAATTATTAATTTAATACAGTATTTTCTAAAAACATTATCTCACACAACAAAAAATTTAAAATTTAAAGAATAATGCAAAGTCAAAGAACTTTGACTTGTTAACGGAAAGTATAACCCTGCCTTGGCAGGGATTAATAATGATAAAAAGGGGATAAAATATTACAATAAAAAAGGTTATAAGATTTTAATTTATATATTTAAATAATAATAGGGATAAATATTAGTATGTTATTGTAAAGAAAAGAGGAGTGAAAGGAGGATTAAGAATCATAAATATTAATTTAGAATATTAAACTAGATACAAATATTAAGAGGAAAGGGAAAATCAACGAATTTTGGGAAATTAAATTTTTTTGGAAAGAGAGTTAGAAATAGATTATAATTAATAGAAAATGGGGTTTAAATCAAAGTTAAAATTTATGAGCCAGAAAAGTAAAGGTTAAATAATTAATTAATAATAAAAGATAGAAGAAATGAAATAATTTTTTTAGATAATTTAAAAGGTATAAAATTGTTAAATAATAAAATAATGAAAAATTAGTTTATTAGTTATTAATTATTAGAAATGTTATAATATAGTAAAGTAATGAGGAGGGAAAGGAGGAGGTGAAAATTAAAGATAAAAAAGTATTAATAAAGAGAGAACATGAAGGAACAACCAGAGAACAAGGATGACAGAATTAATGAATAAGATGATGGATTAAGGATTTCCGAGAATGGATAAGTTGATAACCATCTTCACGGTTAAATTTATTAGGAAATTTTTTATTTCAAGAGCTTCCATGATCAACCGAGAGGAGTAAAGGGTGTCGGAGGCCATGGTTTGATCAAAGCAAATTTGGTGTTTGGTGTGGACGGAATGATCGCTTATAGCATTTTTTGAGATGATTGTGATTAGTATCGGTGATATGCTATTTGAGACGAGTGTGGTTGGATCTACCAATTTGTCCAACATAGGTTTTTCCACAGGAACATGAAATTTTGTAGACTCCCTGGGATAGAAGTGGATTGGATTTGTCTTTAATGCTTCTAATAATTGCTTCAATGTGTTAAGGGGTTTGAAGATGGTTTTTATGTTCCTTTTAATTGACAACTTTGAGATGAGATTAGTGATACCATGGATGTAGGGGAGAGAGATGAAAGATTGGGTTAGGGGAGAGGGATTGGAGTGTTTAGGATTTGGGTGAAGGACTTGATGAAAAGTTTTGTTGATGATTTTTCAAGCATAGCCATTGGCCATGAGGGCTTTGGTAAGCTGGAATCTTTCACGAATAAGATGATGGGAGGATGAGATGTTAACAACTCTAATGATAATATTTTTGAGGATGACATATTTTTGGGAGGGTTGGTGGTGGGATTGGGAATGAAGGTATATATTGGTGTGGATCTCTTATCGGTATACCTGATGAGATAAGGAACCGTCCTGCTGTCAAACAATAAGGACATATAGAAACGGAAGAGAATCATTTTGTTGGATTTCCATAGTGAATTGAATGCAAGGGAAAATACTATTGAGGTGTTTGTGGAAGTTATCAAGGGAGACATGAACTTGCAACCAAATGACAAAGGTATCACCAATGAATCGAAACTAACATTTAGGTTTTAAAGGAAAACTATTAAGGGCTAGGGTTTCAAAATGTTCCATGAAAATGTTGGAGAAGAGGGGGGAATGGGAATGATACCATGGTAGTGACTTTAGTTTGCTCATAGAACTTGCCTTTAAAACAGAAAAAATTCAAAGAGAGGAAAATCCTAATAAGATTTAGGGTTTCATCATATACCAATTTGCATATAATGTTGATGGATTCAGGACAAGGATCTTAGTACGGAGGGAAACAACGTCAAACCTAACCATCAGATTTGAATCATTAAGGTGGAAATTCTTAATTTTAATAATAAAATAAAAAGATTATTTGATGAAAGAGAGAGATTGACCAGTAAAGGGATGGAATTTATTAGTAAGAAATCGAGATAATGCATGGGTGGGTGATCCAATGGTGCTCATAATGGGTCTCAAAGGGATGTCCTTTTTATGGATTTTAGCTAGCCATAAATTTTCGGGAGTTGGGGATTGTGAGGAAGAATTCATTTCTTAATTGAGGGGTCTAAAGATGAGGCTTTAAGGCTTTGGAAACCATATTGGTGATTTTGATGATGGGATTGTTAGGGAGGGGTTTATAACAAGATGAAGATAAAAATCTCGATGGGTTAGCTCAATGGTTGGGAGCTGTGAGTTGTAAGCAAAAGATCTCGGGGTCAAATCCTCAGGCGGCTATGCATAGATATATAGGGGCCTCATTTGATGTCCCCACCAGGTTAGTCTTCATAATCAGAGACGGTGGGATGAGGACCCTTCGGGTGGGCCTGTTGATGTATATGTAACTTCGGAATGTATTTCATGTATGTATTTCATATATATTTATTGTACCCTTATTAGAGATGTGTTATTCCTCTATAAGGAAGTGTCTTCATGTGGATTGACAAGTGTCGCAAGTGTGTGTACTTTCCGATGGGTTATTAGACCACCATGTGTGGGGTCGGCCCTGAAATATATATATTATAATGTGGATGTACCTAGCTAGACAAGTCGGCCCCATAAAGTCACTGGGAAAACAGGTTAGTATAAATAGAGATCAAGTGATCTTTATTTAGATCATTCAGAAAAGTACATCTCTCTCACTCAGAAAGTGGCACACTAGTGAGGAGGAGGATCATCTGCTACTAGGAGACTATCTCAGTGTATTTTGGTTGTACTTTGGTTGAGCCATTGCTCTCTCTATCTCTGAGGAAGTTGTGGGGTTTTTCACCTTAGGGTTTTCCCCACGGAAACTCTGTGTCTCTTGTCTCTCATGCTTTTGATTCTTGTGATGCTTGTCATGCTTATTGTGATTGTCATGCATTGATATATTGTATATGTTATTCTCTCAGTGAAGATCTTAGAGTATTGTGAATTAATGCTCAAAATTTAACATGGTATCAGAGCTAACCTGAGAAGAAGACATTTTGCAGTGACGAAAACTTGAGTTTCTTGTTTATTGGGTTTCTCTCCATAGATTTTGGAAAAGCAGTATAGTATATTGACTCTACTCATCAAGGCGCATCTATCTGTCCAATCATAATTCAATTCCGAGCATTTTCAGATTTGGCCCTAAAAATTAGGGTTTCCACAAAAATAGGAATTTCTGAAATCTGAAGACATAGCTGGAAGCTCCTTGCAAAAATCAAAGTTTAGAGCTTTGGATCGAGATTTTTGGCTGGGTAGATCTCCGAGAAACTCAAACCCTAATTCAGGGCTCTCCCTAGTGAACCCGGGAGGACAAAAAGGCAAATCTGAAGGGTAAAACTTTGTTGATCTCAAATTCTGAATGCACCAGGCTGATCAACTCATCAAAGCGCATCTTTTTATCCTTTCAGAAAATTGAAATTCACATTTTGAATTTTTAGGGTTTTTCTGACAAACCCTAATCTGAGACCAGATCCATTTTTCAGCATTTCAAGTGGTAAGACCTAAATCTTTTCTATTTCCATTTGAAGTACTCTTTAATATGTCTCACCACACCAAGCTTGAGGATAAGCTTGAAGGGGATGATAACTTCCGAGCTTGGAAGTATAGGATTGGGTTAATCCTGGAAGAGAATGAGTTGGACTCATATATAAAAGAAGACATCCCTATCCTAGAGGATGAAGAGGCCAAGGTATTGCATAAGAAGAACTTGGTCAAGGCAAAGATAATCATTGTTGATTCTATCAAAGACCATCTCATGCCCCATGTGTCTTCTCTAAAGACACCCAAGGAGATGTTTGACTCTTTGACCAAGCTATTTGAAGGGAAGAACATAAATCGGAAGATGACTCTGCGGAATCAATTGAAAGGGGTCAAGATGTTGAATGGAGAAACCATCCAATCTTACTTCTCCAAGGTCTCTCAGATCAAGGAGCAACTTGAAGCTGTGGATGAAGTAGTGGACAATGGTGAAGTTGTTATGACCACTCTGAATGGCCTACCTAGGTCATGGGACTCCTTTATTCAAGGAATATGTGCAAGAAAGAAATTGATCTCTTTCAGTAAACTATGGGAGGAATGATCTCAAGAAGAAGCTAGACTTGTATCTCGTGAGGAAAAGATGGGAGGTGAAGATCAAGCTCTCGCAACTCACACCAAAAGAAGCAAGCCCAAGAAGGAGCACTCTCTCTACAAAAGATCCTATCAAAAGAATAAGAAGGATCTAAGATGCTTCACATGCAATGAGAAGGGTCACTTTGCTTCAGATTGTCCCAAGAACAAAAGGGATAATAACAACAACTTCAGCAAGAAGAAGAAGGACAGCAAAAGAAAGTTCCATGCTCATGCTGCCGAAGATGATGAACCTCCAAAGAAGAAGGCTGGGGCAGAAAGTGATGATGACTCATCAAGTGAAGAGAGTATGTTCTAACTCTGCTCTCATAGGTACTATCTCCCATGGTTGTAATGATTGGTTGATTGATAGTGGGGCTTCCAAACACATGACTGGGTTTAAGGAATCTTTTGTGAATCTATCTAAACATGAATCACCCCATAAGGTGAAACTTGGGGATGATTATCAATACCCAATCAAAGGAAGTGGTGAAGCCTCCTACAACCTAGATTCTGGAAAATCTTTGAAGATGAAAGAAATCCTTTATGTACCTGGGCTCAAGAAGAACTTACTCTCCATCTCTGCATTAGATGCAAAAGGTATGAGGGTTGCATTTGTGGATGGCCAAGTCCTAATGTGGCCAAAGTAAAAGACCATAGATGATGCAGTAGTGATTGGAGAGCAAGAGGGAGGTTTGTATAAATTGAAGGGTCAACCTCAACATGCCATGATACATGAATCCATGGAGCCAAGTGAACTTTGGCATAGAAGACTTGCTCATATGCACTATAGGGCACTTCCAATTGCAAGCAAGGTTGTAGAGGGTCTTCCTGAAATCAAGACCAAACATGAAGGTGTTTGCAAAGGATGTGCAAAAGGTAAGAACATTAAGAAGGCTTTCCCAAGCAGTGAAAGCAAGGCAAAAGATATCCTGGAAATCATCCACTCAGATGTATGTGGTCCTATGTCATCCAGTTCTCTGAGTGGGTATGTTTATTATGTCTCATTTATTGATGACTTCTCTAGGAAGACTTGGGTATACTTCTTGAAGAACAAAGATGAGGTGTTTGATAAATTCAAGGAATTCAAAACCTTGATGGAGAATCAAGCTGACAGGAAGATCAAAACACTCAGATCCAACAATGGTGGAGAATTCACCTCAGGTGACTTCAAGAAGCTTTGTAGTGATTCAGGGATTAAGAGGGAGTTGACTGCTCCTTATAATCCTCAACAAAATGGAGTTGCAGAAAGGAAGAACAGAACTATCATGGAAGCAGCAAGGGCAATGCTGCATGACCAGGATCTACCTATCAATCTATGGGCAGAAGCAGCTAGAATAGTTATATATGTGCAGAACAGAACACCCCACAAGATATTGGACAACAAGGCACCAGAAGAGGTCTTTTCTGGTAAGAAACCTGAAGTCAACCATCTCAGAATATTTGGTTGTCCAGTATACACTCATGTCCCAAAGGAAAAGAGGACTAAACTAGATCCTTCAGGAAAGAAGGGTATCTTTGTGGGTTACAGTGAAAGCTCGAAGGCTTACAAAATATACTTTCCAGGGTTGAAGAAGTTTGATGTCAGCAAGGATGAATATAAGTTCAAGGACAGGTAATCCAGGATGCAAAGATCAAGAGGGAGCACACTCCAGCAGCTCCTGCAAGGATGCAGTTTTTCAGAGGGAGTTGACCATCTTCCTACATTCCACAACAGAAAGGTGTAGAAGAAGTTACTTCAGCAGCTCCTGCCAGGAAGCAAAGACTCAGAGGGAGTCCACCCAACAAACAAACAAAGATAAGTATTTCAATTATCATTTCTTGCCTATTTTTGTTTAAATAATTTTATGCTTAGGAGATGTATTGTGCATATTAGAATGATTGCATTAATGAACAGTATACTACTAATATGCATGTGATGGGTAAGTGGCCTATGGCACTGTACAACATTCCAGTGCTACTTATCTAGAATGAAACCTCTTTGCTGACATGTTGGGAGTAGTGCAAACTCTTAACAATGTTCTGGTAGAGACTGGAAGGCATCTAGAAAGTTGTGGAACATGGATAAATGTTGTATTGAAGCATTAGCTAATATAACTGCATGACTGCATGATATATTTCTTTATGTGTAAAGAATTTGTTCTGGAAATTATGAGATGTTTCTAATCATGCAATTTAACTTGTTTTGTAGGAAAGACCGTATATCTTCACCTACAAAAGGACTACAACATTTGTTCCAGCAACAAAGATATCTATTGAAGATATTGAAGTTACCAGGATATGGGATGAAGAAATGGAATGCCATGATCCATCGATCATGAAGAAGATGTTTGGTATGTAGTCCCAAGACCTGAAGGGAAGTTTGTTATGAACTCCATATGGATCTATCAAGATCAAGCATGCTACAGATGGCAGCATAGAGAAATATAAAAGTGATGAAATAGAAGAAACACCAGATGGATTTCAAGACAGCTTTCTTGAATGGTGTAGTTGAAGAAGAGTGTATGTGGAGCAGCCACTTGGTTCTGAGACACATGACAGGGAGTCATATATGTGCAGAACTTGGGAATGATGCATTATTTCCTAGGTATGGAGGTGTGGCAGAGTGCAGGTGGGATCTTCCTTGGTCAAGGGAAGTACACAGTAGACATCCTGAAGAGATTAAGGATGATGGATTGCAAGGCCATGGCCACACCTATGGCAGCGAATATGAAGCTTCTATGTGATGCTTCATCTGAGCCAGTTGATGTCGTTATGTATCGTTAGATGATTGGGTCCTTGATGTACCTGACGAACACGAGACTGGATATTTGCTTTGCTGTGAACACATTGAGCCAGTTCCTGATGGATCTGAGGAGTGTTCACCTGGTTGCAGTAAAGCATGTTCTGAGGTACCTGAAGGGTACAGTGGATTATGGGCTCAAGTATGAAGTGAATCAAAAGTTTAATCTACAGGGTTATGTTGATTCAGATTGGGCTGGCAGTGCTGCAGATAGGAAGAACACATCTGGGTGCTACTTCAGTATGGGATCAAGTGTGATCTCTTGGTTTAGCAGGAAGCAATCTTGTGTAGCACTGAGTACAGCTGAGGCAGAGTATGTTGCAACCTGTTCAGCTAGTTGTGAGGCAGTATGGATAAGGAAGCTACTGTCTGAATTATTTGATCTCCCGTTGGATGCTACTAGTATCTTTTGTGATAACCAGAGTTGTGTGAAGCTGTCTGAGAACCCAGTGTTTCATGACAGGTCGAAACACATAGAGATCAAATATCACTATATCAGGGATATGGTGCAGAGAGGAGCTATGAAGCTCCTGTATGTTGTGACGAAAAAGCAGATTGCAGATGTGCTGACGAAGCCACTAGCCAGGGTGAAGTTTGAGTACTTCAGAGAGAGGCTTGGTGTTCTTCAGATTGATGACACTTCGAGGAAGAAGTGATGGACACATTTGTTGAAGCCATTACAAGCATGTTGGAAGGAGGATCCTTCACATGGCTATGGATGTAAGCACTGGATGATGAGCATCAGGATGATGTTCTTGTTTATGCTTTGTATGATCAGTTGGATCATTTTTATGTATGTATGTATGCATCATGTTGGATGCTGGATATGATCAGTTGGATCATTTATATATGTATGTACGCATCATGTTGGATACTGGATATGATCAGTTGGATCATTTATATGTATGTACGCATCATGTTGGATGCTGGATATGATCAGTTGGATCATTTATATGTATGTACGCATCATGTTGGATGTTAGATATGATCGGTTGGATCATGTGTATGTATTTTTGTATATGCATCATGTTGGATGCTTGGACCATGTATCTGTATATGTATCATGTGGATACATTGTATGATTAGGTGGATCATGTATGGTGATATGTATCATGTATTTGTATTTGTATCAGGTGGATAAATTGTATGATCAGGTGGATCATGTATGATGATATGTATCAGGTAGATACTTGATATGCATCAGGTAGATGCATTGTATGATCGGGATGATCATGGATGACGAGCTTCAGGATGTTGCTCCAGATGACATGCAGCAGGATGTTGCAGTGATGATGATCAGGATGATGTATGGTGAGTATCAGGTTGATACTCTATGGCCGTGGATCAGGTTGTGCAGATGAGCATATAATTTGGCCTTGGGAGATTTGCAGATAGTCTTTCGAGGTTTTGCCTATGGCATATAATTTGGCCCTGGGATATCTGGCAAATGCTCTTTCGAGGTTTTGCTCTGGGAGGACATATAATTTGTCCCTGGGAGATCTACAGATAGTCTTTCGAGGTTTTTCCTATGGCATATAATCTGGCCTTGGGATATCTGGCAGATGCTCTTTCCAGGTTTTGTCCTATGGCATATAATATGTCCCTGGGAGATCCGATAGGTTGGGCTGTGTGCCTGTAATAAGTCTTGGGATGCTCTTGCGAGGTTTTTCCATGACCACATATAATCTGTCCCTGGGAGATCCTATAGGTAGAGCTGTGTGCTTGTAACAGCCTGGGATGCTCTTGCGAGGTTTTGTGGTGACCACATATAATCTATCCCTGGGAGATCCTATAGGTAGAGTTGTGTGCTCGTAACAACTTGGGATGCTCTTGCGAGATTTTGTGGTGAGGTCGCATATAATATGGCCCTGGGAGATCCTATAGGTAGAGCCGTGTGCTCGTAACAGCCTGGGATGCTCTTTCGAGGTTTTGTGACGCACGTAATAAGTCCTGAGGATTCCATAGTATGGCCAGTGATGACGAAGACCTACAGGTGGTGGGCCTACATCCAGTATGAAAAAGGACTGGCTCTGTAGAACTTCCTATGACGAGTAGAGTCAGAGATTGGTTGAGATAGCAGCAGCAGTGACGATGACGATGATGATGATCCCGAGAAGAAGACTTGTCTAGCAGATCTGTGTTGAGAAATACCTTCCTATTTAAGAGGGAGTGTTGATGTATATGTAACTTCGGAATGTATTTCATCTATGTATTTCATATATATTTATTGTACCCTTATTAGAGATGTGTTATTCCTCTATAAGGAAGTGTCGTCATGTGGATTGACAAGTGTCGCAAGTGTGTGTACTTGTCAATGGGTTATTAGACCACCATGTGTGGGGTTGGCCCTGAAATATATATATTATAATGTGGATGTACCTAGCTAGACAAGTCGGCCCCATAAGGTCACTGGGCAAACAGGTTAGTATAAATAGAGATCGGGTGATCTCTATTTAGATCATTCGGAAAAGCACATCTCTCTCACTCAGAAAGTGGCGCACTAGTGAGGAGGAGGATCATCTGCTACTAGGAGACTATCTCAGTGTATTTTGGTTGTACTTTGGTTGAGCCATTGTTCTCTCTATCTCTGAGGAAGTTGTGGGGTTTTTCACCTTAGGGTTTTCCCCACATAAACTTTGTGTCTCTTGTCTCTCATGCTTTTGATTCTTGTGATGCTTGTCATGCTTATTGTGATTGTCATGCATTGATATACTGTATGTGTTATTCTCTCAATGGAGATACTAGAGTATTGTGAATTAATGCTCAAAATTTAACAGGGCCCCTTGTGAATTCTTCCCGTGGACATAGCAACAAGATAAAGACAAAATTTCAAGAACATTGGATTCATAATCAAAAGTGTTCATGATTATAGTGGTGTTACCTAAATCTACCTTTAGGATGACAATATCCTTCTTAGAATTGAGTCTCTTTAACGCTACAAATTTATCTTTGGGGAGGCTGGGTTTGGGGACGTTGGCATATTTTAGAATCCTAGAACAATCTTGTCTAATTTCTTTGACTTCGTGTTGAGGAAGGTGGAGGGTGATAGATTCAATAGAATAGAGAATGTCTTCAATGGGGAGGTGATGAGGAGCAATATCAAAATTGAAGTCTTTCTAAAGTAAGGATAAGGAATAAGAATCAAGACGATAAGATGAGAGGTTTATTACAGTGGAGGAAAATGAGGATCGAGTTGGTGAAGAGAGATCATTGGAAAGTGAGATAGGATTTATTAAGTTGCAACTAGAATTGGATAAGGGTGTTATAACAAAGTATTCCTTCCATACCAAACACCAAATTTGCTTTGATCAAACCAAAGATTTGGTCTCCACTACCCATTACTCCTCTCAATTGATAAGGGTACCCTTTGGTCTCCACTACCCACTAACTGTGAAGATGGTTATCAACTTAGCCATTCTTGGAAACCCTTAATCCATCTTCTTATTCACTAATTATGGCATCCTTGTTCTCTGGTTGTTTCTTCATGTTTTCTCCTTATTAATACTTTTTTATCTTTAATTCTCACCTCCTCCTTTCAATCATTACTTTACTATATTATAACATTTCTAATAATTAATACTCAATAAACTAATCTTTCATCCTTTTATTAATTAACAATTTTATACCGCTTTAAATTATCTAAAAAAATTATTTCATTTCTTCTATCTTTTACAATTAATTAATTATTTAACATTTACTTTTATGGCTCATAAAGTTTAATTTTTATTTAGATCTCCCTTTCTATTCATTATCTTCTCCAATATATTGAAAGAATCCTTTACTAATCAATTATAATCTATTTCTAACTCTCTTTCTTCAAAAGTCATTTAATCTCCCAAAATTTGTTTATTTTCCCGTCCCTCTTAATACTATATATATTTTAATATTCTAAATTAGTATTTCTAATTCTTTTTTAGTAAGATTTGAAACTTTCTATTAAAATTCAGAAGAAAAAAAACTGTACATATTGATATAAAAACTGGTCTTTGAAGACCTCTTGCAGACTTGCTCTTCCACTTTCCCAAGATGTCTACTTTCTTAACATCATAAGGTCAAATATTACAACCTCCATTGCCCCTAATTCTCATCACAATTATAGAGGATTTCGACATTAGTTTCCCCGAGGATACCCACAAGCTTGGTTCTTGAGCATGCCCACAAAACAAGACCCATGCTTGGCCCACAACTATTACAAAAGTGCCCCAAACTTAGCCCTCGGCCAGAACAAAAATTCCCTAGACATGGCCTACACCTTCACAAAACATTTTCCAGACTTGGCCTATGGCCATCGCAAGACAGACTACACCCCCGACACCCAGTTAATACACTATCCAACCAAAACTAGACCATACAACAAAAGACTTATCGTTCTCCCACCGCAGTCGATGTCTCTTCCTCTGGAGGGTTCTTTGCTCGTATCGGCGGTTCCTACACTGGGGCAGCAAGAGGAGAATCAACATTCACCTTGCCACCGTCGAAGGGTGTTTTTTGCAGGTTCAATACTCCCCCCAAGTCCACGAGTCCTCTAATATTGTCCTTGCTAATATTTTCCTTAAGACCCAGTACGGACTCAATCTAGATTCCATACCACGTTCTTCCATTTTTCTGCATCTCTTCCTCTTCCACTATCGAGATTATCTCATCAATGATTGGAGGAACCCCCTCCATGAATTCCTCCCCCAGTTCCACCTCTTCCATCTTCTCCTCACTACGTTTGCTTCCCCCCGACGACTATGCATGAGTTGGCGAGGGGCCATTCTCAATTTGCAGAGCATCAAGTTGTCTAATTTCCTCCCAACCCACAGAGACTCACTTGGTTCACAACTTCTCTCCGCATTGCCTATTCCATTATATACATACCGGGCAGCTTCATGGCATTGAAATCGTTTGATGCCATCATTATTATTTTTTATCTCAATCAAACCAAATTTAATGTCACCTTGCTCCACTCGGCTCGTCATCCTCATCTCCCTGCTAGCTTCCAATCTTTCCCTATACCTTTCCTCCATCACCATGGCTACCCACGGCAGCCAAGCATTCATTTCGAGGCTTTTAGTCTCCTCTTCGTCACCTCTAATCAATACTCATTGTCCTCTACCACCTTTCACCTTAATACACCACCTTCCTTGCATGCTTGAGACTTTAAACACCCCTCCTCACGTGAGCTGCTAACCCTACTCTTATAACCACCATGTTTTCTTCTCTCGCCACGTCACCTCCCCCTGTGGCCTCGTGTCCTCATTTACACCCGCATCCGGGATAATATTTATAATTCTTAATCCTCCTTTCATTCCTCTTTTCTTTATAATATTATAATATACTAATATTTATTTCTTTTATTATTTAAATATATAAATTAAAATCTTATAACCCTTTTTATTATAATAAATTTCCCCCTTTTCTATCATTAATCAATTATTAATTATATAACCTTTATATTCCTTTCACCCTAACATTTTTATTTTAATTAAATTTATTTAATCCTTTTTAATCTCACTCCCTTAAGACCCTAACTGTAAAAATTTGATTTTTCTCCTCATTACCCTAATGGATAACTCTCTTCACTTTATTTAATTTGCCATTTCCTTTCTATTCTCAAATGCTTCATTATGATCTAAAGATGGGTGGAGCATCCACTCGAAACCTACATTGACACGTTCTAAACGTATTTATAGTGAAACTCCATAATATTTAATACAATGATTCAACATTGTGAAAACATCCATGCTTAGTTTGTGTTTGTCGTTTAGATCTACACCACTTAAAATTGCTCAAATTTGGTAGTATTTAACTTATAAGAAATGTCATGACTAAGTCACAAATTTGTCATTTTGTACTAATGTAAAAAATGGACACGCGGTAGGTTGTACAATTGCACTCTCCTGAAAGGGAAAAAAACAGTAAGCTATGGGAAAGACACAATAAATTTCTCTTGGCACTGCAGAATTTGGTCAAACTATGGCATTGTGGAAAAGACACATCAAACTACTATAGGAAGAAATTTTAGACTAGAAGTGGAAATTTTTTTGAGTTTTGTTAGGTGCAAAGTTAGCCAATGGGACAATCTCCAAAACATTTTTTTAAAGGTATGCTCACTTGAAATTTGCATAATTTCGGGTTGGAAGATTTGTTTATGGTGATTCAAAAGATGTCATAGATAATAATAAAAATTAGAGGAAAAATTTAATAAATATTAGTGATCACATGGTAAGAGGTGATGGAAAAAAATTCTACACCCGTTAAGCCTCCTGAAGGTTCATCCATGACACAAGAAGAGCATGAACATGTGGAATTTGGGATGTCAAAGTCTAGAGATAGAGTATATAACCTTGAATCTATATTGCTAAGAAAGGTGGACATCTTAAATGTGGTAACTAAGGAAAAATTCCAAACTTTAAAAGGGGATATAAAATATTATCTCAAAAAGAACCTTGAAAATATGAGGGATGCAATTTTCAAGGACATAAGCAACCTACTTATCCAAAAGTCGACTCCTTAAGAAGGGGATAATGAGAACAAGATGGTGGAGTCCCAATCACCTTGTGAGAAAATTATATCACTTAGAGAATAAGAGCCTTAAGTCCCATACATTTGATTATTCATTACTCCAAGATCCACATAATCATGGGTTCTGTTATCTCTCCAAGAGTCTTTCCCTAACTGTGAAGGGAATGAGCTAGGTAACTTAAATAGATCAATAATGTATGGGAAATAGGATCAAGTTAGATGAATTAATCAAACCTCACTCGCTCAAAACATGCATTAACACACTCAGATGGACAAGGCTTTCAACCACTTCTGTTCAGAGAGTTTATCAAAATTGAATGTATGGAGAAAACCTACTATATCAGCAGAAACATACACACAAAGCATATATGAATGGCCAATTACAATAGGTAAGGAATACTTGCAATTCTAACTTATCAATACAGTGATAAGATGACAATTATCAGGCATAAGACAAGCATGAACAACATGAACATAATATTCAAGTGCAAGTACAGAAAAATAAAAGGAGAAAGTCTGAACATCAATGGCAAAATAAGCTTATAATACTGATATGTAATGAGAAGTCTGAGATTATAGGAATGAGAAGTCTCCAAAGTCAAACCTTTACTTGCTCTCAAGTTCTAGGCTTTATAGCCTTTACAACAACTTTCCAAATCCTAAGAAGCTGGATCGAATTTACTAAAGATAGAAGATCGAAACCGTTTTCAATAAACTAGGAAAAGATCCTTTTTAATTTGGCCAAACTGCTGAAAAATGGGGCTTAGAGATGGGTTCGGTTCTCCAAATCTGTGATACCTATATATAAACTGAAAGATTTTATTGTATATTGGTTTGTTGTGAGCAAAAACCTCTCTCAGATCATCGAAATTCATTTTCATTTTCCCGAGATCTGCATTTCAAAAACATGTGTCAAACAAGAAAATTCTGAGATCTGAAAATTAGGGCTCAGAGATGGATTTGATTCTCCCAATATGTGACACCTGTAGGAAAACTAAGAGAGGTTATTGTTCTCTAACGTGTTAGGAACAAAAACCTCTCCCCGTTTCGCAAAATGATTCTCCAGTCGCTCAGAATCATCATTTTAAAATGATGACTCTGAACAGTAAAAAATGCCATTTTTGCTGAAAACGCAGCCTCATCTTGCGGGGGATTTGTTACTGCCTTCCCAAGCTCCAAATGCAGATCTGAAAGTACCATTGGAAATCTTAGGATGTCTAGTTGTCAATCGATTATTTGTGCATGTAAAATGGCCTTTCCACGGCTGAGAAATTGATTTTTCCCAAGACATGTTGACTGTCTCCAATTTCCTGCGCTTTTGGTGGCTAAAATAACCCCAAATTTCGCGTTTTAGCTACCGAAAGCTACCAAAAGCTCTGCTTTCGGTGGCTAATGAATGGTAGGGATGTCCGCCTAAGCCACTGAAAACTGATTTTTGACCCTTTTGAAGTAAAAACTCAATTTTGAAATCGCCTCTCCTTTCGGTAGCTGGGATAATACTGCCTTTAAGCATGTGAGATACCGAAATGTGTGAAACCGCCACTCTTTCGACAGCTTTGGATGATACTGCTTTTATGCTTGTGGGCTACCAAAATGTTTAAAAACCGCTTCTCCTTTCTGTATCTTGAAGGATCTTGTCTTCATGCTATAAGCAGCCGAAAGCTAGGTTTTCGGTAGTTAATGAACAATTGCAATGTCCGCCTAAGCCACCGAAACCTAAGTTTTTCTTTTTGAAGGAAAAGTAAGATCCAAAGTTGTTTTGAACTTTATTACCCACTTGAAATTCTCAAAAATGAGCCAAAATAAATATAAAAATGTATTTTTTGAATGACTTCCTATCTCCAAGAAAACAACTTGACTATGTTTTTTTTTAGGAGATAACAGATTCAACTTGGGACTTAGGAACTACTTCATTTTCAAGATTTATATGAAGAAGTTTGATGGTAATGATCCCATACAATGGATATTCCAGATGGAGCAATTATTATTTTTTTAACTGAAACGGGTAGAAATTTTTATTAATAAAAAGGAGGGGAAATCCTCAACATTCATAGATACATAACATAATAATAAGGCATCTTTCCTGAAAGTCCAAAAAGATCCATATGTAGCTATGCCAAGGTTCAAGCTTCCTGGTATGAAATCTAGCCTCTAAAACTATAGTCCACATATTATATTGCCTTACAAATTGTTCTAACAAAATTACAAAAAATCATTTCATTATGCCAAACTAAAATAGAAACCATGGAACCTAGTCCTCTTGCTTGATCTGTGGAGGAGCAGCTGATGAAGCTTCAGCCTCCTCCTTCTCCTTTAACTTCTTCTTGAGCTTTGCAACTTCTTCGTCAAGGGTTACCACTTTGGCCTTCAAATCCTCAACTTTGTCCTACTGTTGTTCCATTATGTCTGCAAGCAGGTCCAATTACAACTGGATATTCCTTTTCTCCTCCATTCTCTGTCGATCTTCCTCCTCTTGCCACTCCTCCCATCATCGTTCTCTGTTGCTCCCATCTCACTCCACCCAATCCACCCATTGGCTCAGTCTACGCATGCTCCAATTCAGCTTACAAACCCCACATTTCGCGTGCATTTCACGCAGCAAAAGGACTCTCATTCCTCCTCTTCCCTATTCATTATCTCCTCTTAGCATCCTTCACTCCTAATTTTCCCCTAACAAAGCGTAATCCAAACCGTTGACTGAAGGCATTCGAAACTGAATGAGGTCATTCCCAATTTCCCCGCATTATAATCTAGATCATGATCACTGCCTACACTATAATTACCATTTATGGTCATCCTTTCCATTGATTTTCCAGCAGACGATATCCCGTACTTGGAAACAATTCCCCAGGATCAGTGACGATGTCAATGAACTGAACACTCGTGGGATCAGATGAAGGATTTATTGAAAGATCGCCAATCGAAATTCCCAATAACCAAAATCATTGTCCCATACCAGGGCAAGGGAAACTTTCATATGCAGTTAATGGATCATGGTAGGAATGAAACAATGCAGGAGGAGGCCACCACCCCAACATTGGAAGCGTACATGAACCCCACATGTCTTAGCCTTAGCTTCATGATGTCGGCAGGTGAGATGGGATGAACTAAGACATTGTTCCAATGTTTAGAAAGTTTAAAAGGTTAATATCTCCCCGACACTCCCTAGGAATATTAAACTTAGGGAATTTTCACATATTGTATCTCTCCACCTTGAGGTTGAAAGCTACCTTCGGTTTGGGTTATTGCTTGGTTAGCCAATGAATCGGCTTGGGAATTCTGACTGTGAAGGATATGGAATCATTCCACTAAGTGGATAGACTCCAGATGCCCCCAAATTCTCAATTGAATTCTTTCTAGAGAAGTGTTATGAAGAGGAGTGCGATATTTGGCAGCGTGAATAACAGTACGAGAGTCACCAACTATTACCGCCTCTGAGATCCTCTTCTCCAAAATCACCTTGGTTCCCATCCATATAGATAACATCTCCGCTTGATTATTTGATTCCATGCTAAGACTCCAAGAGAATGCTTCAACAATGCTCCCTCTAGGGTCAAAAATCACCCCACCCACACCTGTTGCCCCCAGATGGAGCAATTCTTTGATCTACACCAAGTTTTGAATTTACGAAAGGTAACTATTTTATCCTTGTATTTAGAACCTTATCAATTTTGTGTGGTACCAATATATTTGTGATTGTAAAAGGACTCTATTGTCTCTTCATCGGTGAATTGATAGCACATTATGGGGATACTAGGAGAAACGCCCTCTTTAGCCAATTGATAATATCAAGCAAAGAGGTCCAGTTACAAATTAGCACATTAAGCACTTTCAAAAGTCAACTATTAAATTAAAGAACATTATGGAGGATAATTTGTTGAACCTCTTTAGGGGAACTTTAAAGGAGAGCATTCAACATGAGGTACATTTCTCTGAACCTAATTCATTGGAGAATGTTTTTGGTTTTTGTAATAAAAGTTGGAAGAAAAAATAGGGCTACTAGCAGCGTCATCACTAACACATATAGAGAAGGAAATGTTCCCACTCCTAACCTCAAAAAGCAAGGAAATTGAACTCATGTATCCAAGGGAAACATTATAAAGTAAAATCTCTAACAACATGAAAAAATGCTAAAAAGGGGAAACCATGGTGTAATTGCACAATTGTGATCACTATATGCTCAAACATTTACATGCTCTATTCATGTTGATCTCCAAAGAGTTATTAACAATCATTCCAAGGTATTTTCAAATATGCGTAAAGGCATTCCACCTACTCAAGGTCATGACCATGCTAGTCTTTTGCAACTGAAAAGCGTAACACCTAACATTAGACCTTACAGGTTCCCATATGCACAAAAGAGTGAGATTGAGCATATGGTTTAAGAAATGTTACAAGATGACATCATTCAACCTAGCCAAAGTTATTTCTCTTTACCAGTGGTGATGTTTTACAAAAGGAAGATTCATGGTATATATGTCTAGATTTTGGAGAGCTCAACAATATGAACTTCAAATATAAGTTTCATATTCTTGTCATTGATGAAGTATTGGATGAATTACAGGGAGTAATTTTGTTTACCAAGTTGGATCTCCATTCTAGATATCATCAAATTAAAATAAGGCAAGAAAACATCCCAAAAACAACCTTTAGAACACATGAAGTTCATTATGAATTTTCGGTGATGCCATTTGGCCTTGTATTGCACTTTCCACATTTCAAATATTGATGAATTATATTTTTAAACCCTTCCTCAAAAAATTTATGTTAGCATTTTTGTGTAATATACTTATCTATAACAAAGCTTGAGAAGAGCATGTACAACACGTTGGCATGTTCTTAAAAGTATTGGAGGAGCAAAAACTATATGCAAATCCTTCCAAGTGTGCCTTTAGGGTTCAAGAAGTGGAATATTTGGGTCATATTGTATCTCGTGAAGGTGTCAAAGTGGACCCTAACAAAATTAAACCTATGGCATAATGGCCAATTCCCAAAACATGGAAGAATCTTAGAGGATTCTTAGGATTGATAGGTTATTACTGTAAGTTTGTCAAGAATTATCGTCAAATAACAACACCTTTAAAAATATTATTAAAAAAGGATGCATTTTCTTAGACTTAAGAAGTAACCAAAGATTTTGAAAAACTTAAGGAGCCTATGTGTACAACTCATATCCTAGCCTCGCATGACTTCACAAAAGCATTTATCATGGGGTGTGATGCCTTAGGGAATGGCACTAGTACAATTTTAATGCAAGAAGGAAGGCTTGTTTCCTTTGAAATCCACCAACTTAGAGGAAAAAAACTTACTAAAACCAATTTATGAAAAGGAAATTTTGGCCATACTACCTATAGTTAAGAATGGTGCCCTTATCTAATAGGAATACACTTCAAGGTCAAAATAGATCATGATAGTTTTAATTACTTCTTGGAACAAGTATTATATTCATAAGAGCAACAAAAATGGGTTACAAAGGTGTTAGGTTATGACTTTGAAATTATCTAAAAAAATGAAAGCAAATTGTGGTCGCAGATGCACTTTCAAGGAAAAAACAAGACACTAAGGGTTTAATTTGTGTTATTTCCATTTTGCAATCTAATTGGGTGGAAGAAGCAAGGATATAATGGAAGTAAGACCATAAGTCATGCAATATCATTCAAAAACTACAAGAATACCCCGGTGCATTAAATAAATTTGCATGGAAGAATGATTCATTATGTTATCAAGATCACCTATATTTATGTAAGAATCACCAACCCAAATAGAAGGTCCTTTTGCAATTGCACACTTCTCCTATAGGAAGACATTCATGGTTCTTAAGAACTTACCACGGGATCAAGAAGGATTTTTTCTTAGAAGGTCTTAAAATTGATGTTCATAATTTTGTGATAGAATTTTTGGTTTACCAATAGAACAAGGGAGAAACAATCAAGATGTTAGTTGAAGGAAATAATTCCATCAAGGTAGTGGTGGATTGACTCACAAAGTATGCCCATTTCTTATCTCTTTCTCGTCCTTTTAAAGCAAGAACAATAGCTATAACATTTGTGGAAACAACTCAAAAGCTACATGGAATCCCCAAGATTATTGTAAGTGATACATATTTAATTTTCACTTCTAATTTTTGGATTGAATTATTTTCTTGTTTGGGTACTCAATTTGCTCATATATCCTCTTACCATATTCAATCCAATGGGAAAATTAAGATTGTGAATAAATGTCTAGAAGGGTATCTTCTTTACTTTGCATCTGATAAACAAACACAATGGCTCACGTGGTTTTCCTTAGCTTAAAGGTGGTATAATACGTCCTTCCATACTTCATAAAAAATGTCCCCTTTTATGGCACTTTATGGCTATCCTCAATCCATCACTTCACCCTTGAGAGGGAAAGATAAGGTTCAATAAGTGGAGGATCAAATAGAGCACCAACAAGAGGTTCTTCTACTATTAAAAGACAACTTGGCTATATCATAAAATAGGATGAAACAACAAGAAAATCAACATCACAGTGAAGGAAATATGAAGTGGGGGATTGGATATTTATAAGGTTACAACCATACAAATATAAGCTCATCAAGAAATAAAAGAAGGATAATAAATTAGCACCCAAGTACTATGGTCCATACAAGACCTTGCAAAGGATTGGAAGTATGGCTTACAAATTGGAGTTTGTTCCATATTCACCTATACATCCAGTCTTCCCCATTTCCTACTTAAAAAATGTAATCGGAAACAAGATCCTAGTTTAGACTATTTTACCAGTAATTGATGAAGGTCAAATCATACTAGAACCTGAAACAATATTTGAAACACGAATCGAGCAACTATGCATCTAAGCAATTACTAAGTACTTCATTAAGTGGAGGAACCTACCAATAGAAGAGGTGACATGAGAAGATGATTTATTCATTCAAAAACATCCATAATTAATCAAATGTTGAGGGAAACACTTGCTTAAAGGGAACGGTCACGTTAAGCCTTAGATATTGATTTATTACATTTCTATTTGTATATTAGTGTTGTCCTTTTTTATGGAACAAGTACCTCTCAATAGATACAAAAAGATCTCATAAATTAGTGGTCAAATCTAAATCTATGATAGGCATCTTAATGAATTCCATCATAGGCAAGGGTTGGCAGGTGCGGGGGGAGTAATTTTTTACTCCAATGGGAACAAGCAGAGAGAATATGCTCGGGGTATTGGAAGAAATACCAACAATGGAGCGGAATGGCTCGGTCTCATCAAAGGTCTGGAGATCGCTATAAACCTAGGAATTGAGAACTTGACGGTTATTGGTGAATCACTAATCATCATTAGAGAATCCAGAAATATCGTCACCAAAAGGAAGAACCCCTCCACTAAGATGCATCATCTCTTGATTAGCATAAGCAAGGAATTCAAAGAAGTAACCTATCTTCATACTCTAAGAGGTCTAAACGGGAAAGCTAATGGCATGGCCAACAAAGGAGTTGGGCTCTCCTATGGCTCCCTGGATTGTGACAATGTTATTTATGAAAACATATGGATCCCGTATCATATGGTTCCTCCACGGAACTTGGGCCCTTCACTACCCAATTAGGGGACTCCACAATTTTTTGGTCTCATACCATAGAGATCACAAATTTTCATTTTTTGGTAATCCAACCAAGCCTTATGATGAACACCCTGATCTACAAGGGATCCCCATTCAAATCTGCATTTATGTTAGCCAGCTAGATCGACAGTTAGCCGGCTAGATCTACAGTTGGCTGGCATGCGAAGCTTTGGAATTTGTTTAAGACGGGATGGGAAGCATCTCCCTGCATTCATCCCTGCGCTCGTTCTAGCTATCTGAATTCATTCTCTGTTTGGAGTGGAGGTCACTGTGTTGGCGGTCATAATGTGAGCATGGAGCACCACATTGCTGGGCATTTGCAGGAGGGGACAGACGTTTTCTTGAAATGTATGAGATGTAGCAAACCTATCAGGAGTTCTCATGGCGCTTGCAGTTGGGCTATCCTGATGGTGGACGAAACTAGGGGTGAACCGATGGATAAAGATCGAAGTAGCATCCCTGGGCTTGGCCCCTGTCATAGGAAAGCCGGTTATGGAAGAATTCAGGGGCAAGATGTGAGGCATGGTATTTCAAAGCATGATGGGGAAATGTTGAAACGAATGCAGGATCTGGAGACTCGGGTTCGCCTGGTTCGTAATGAGAATTTGGAATTCAAACGGATTTTGACTCATCTCTACTCTATGGCGCAAGCAACACATTCCGAGGTCAAGTTTCAGAACAACAAGGTGGCAGAGAAGGTGGAACATCTGGAAGAAACTCTGGGTCTCTGTTACCCCCACAAATCTCGAAAATATGATGCTACGAGCAGCGAAATGGCGGACCTTGGCAGGAAGATGGACAAGCTGAAACAGTTCATGGTTCATGCTAGAAATTTCATTGACCTCAGCTCTGAAAAGAATGGGGCGGCTGAATCTGAAGGTGCAGTCATGGACACCGGACTCCATTAGCAGCTTGATGGTTTGCCTCTCTTTTTTGGTTTTGATATGCTTCTCCTACTGTTTTTATGTTTTTTACACAGTTCTTCTGAAATTCACAGGATGGGAGCACTCCGTAGGCTTGGAAAATCTTTAGCAAGCTCCATTCTTCAGTTTTTTTGTATAAGGCAGTACTGTAGCTATGTTTCATTTATGTATTTTCCTTCTTGGACAATTTGTAAGGTGTTATAGTTTTCATAGAACAGGAAGATATCATGTCAGCTATAAGCTTGAAGAAGACGAACTTGCAGTGATAGATGCCACCCTGTTATGGGAGCAATTTGTCCTCTTTGCTATGTAATTTCCATTTTTTATATATAATCAAAGCTACTCAACCGTTTCTGTAAAAAAAATAAAAATTCCATCATAGGCACAATAATCCAATGGTAGTTAGCTTGGATAATCACAATTCTTGATACAATAGTACTTCACTTGGCTTATTATTTTCGATACAATAATTATTAATGTCGAATGAATTCCCACATAGGGATATGCCACTATAATAAGTGTGTAATAACTCACATGGGTAAAAACACTATTGCATGTAAAACTCCCAAGTTTGTCATTAATATTCCCTAAGGATTCCCTTCAAAAATGGGAAAATTAATTTTTTTTTGTAATGAGTTGTTTTAAAACAACTTTTTTTCCAAATTAAACATATTTTTAACATTTTTGTAAACTAGGGGTGGCATGAGCGACAAGGGTTCTCATTATCCTTGAAGGAAATACAAAAGTAATTTTTTCATGGAGCATAGGAATAACCTCAAATAACTAAACATAAATTTATGAATTATACATAGGAACTATGTTTTTTGTAGGTCTATCAAGTCAAGAAGGCTATAATTCTAGGGGATTCCCTCTTCATCATTCAACAAATGAAAAAGAGGGTGCTTAGGGAGGAGACTTTGTCTCATGGAACTTTTCAAAGGATCCTCAAGAACTTGGAAGGGATAAATAATGTGAATTTCTTCCATGTTCAACAAGAAAATAATCAAAATGTTGATCTTACGGAAAATGAGGTGGTGTACTTGGATAAGCGGTCCTGATTAAAATTTGGGACCCCCCTTGAAAATCTCTAGATCCCTTAGATTAGTAATGAAGCACAACCTTAAGTTTTTAAACGAAATCAATTGTAAATTTGTATTAAGTCATAGATATAAAATCCACTTGGCATTATCATATTGTAAAGATGCACATGAGTCTCTTCACCATTAAAGGCTCATGTTGTTCGACTGCACATGATAATTCCAAAAGACCGAACACTTAGAGCAACCGCTCACACAAACAGATCACAGATCAACACACCGATGTTTTCACGTGGTTTAAACCCTCGAAAGGGAAACACTCCATGGCCCCAGCCAAATAGCTACTTGAGGCAGTTTATTATACAAAAGAAAGAAAGTTACAAATGAGCTTCTCATAATCGATCAACTAGCAAGTGACCCTCCATGCTCTTTAAATAGATATCATGGACCAATCGGGTGTTAAGCCACGGATCAAAGGTAGTTATGATCTAAGAGAAGTTGAATCGTCGGATCACTCTATGTCTAGAACATATCGTGACCATCGGATTAGATATTTACAAATGCATACTAAAGAAACACACTTTCCCTTACGGATATATTATAACAAGTTGATCTTAACTAACTCCTAAGTGTCTAAATATCCTAACACATGTGAGGGATAAACTATTGTCCCTTGTGACTTGTGTTCCTTTATCCCTAGTCAATTTATCCACAAGACGGATTTTTTAAAAACATATGCACATCATCTCTATTATAAAGGTGGGATATTACAATTACTATTCATGGTGGAAACTTGAGGCAAAGGTCAAATTTAGCTTTTTCTAGCCACCTAGTTGCGTAGCAAACCACTGTGCAATGAATGAAGCTCTAGGTGCGAAATCCAATCTTCCTTATCTCAAATTCTTCCATTGGGGCAGTTTCACAACTACAGGCTTGGTAGAGGTATGCTAAACCTTCTTTCCAAGGAGGCATTTATTTTGGTTTGGAGGATTGTTAGTAGTTTGAATTTGGGTTTCCAAAAATTTGTGGGAAATTCTAGAGGATCAGGGTTTCCAACAGTGGGGGGCGTTCTATAGAAGATTTAGTTGAATTCTAGAAAAAAAATTGATTCAAGTGTGAATGCGAGATTGGGCATTTCTACTTTAAGTTGTATTATGGCCCATCCTTCCAATTATGGGCATAGTGGGAGAGATGGAAACACTGAGGTAAAGAGGAATTTTAGGAGAATGTATATCCAATTAGAGGGGATAAGGAAATTGATTGAATACTTAAGTATACATATGGAGAAGCAAGAAAACAAGTAAGAAGATATGGAAGCATCTCTTAAGGAACATGCCATGAAATCTAATAAACATGCTCAGGACTCAGAGATGCACTACAATATCATCTTGGATTTTTTCAAAGGATCACACTCCATTGAAAGTCACCCATTTTTATCCAATGGCTTTGTGAAAGAGACAGTTGGAAAAGAAGAGATTGTGCATTGGAAAAACAACCAAAATTACAAGAGGGATATGGTATGGAGCATGAGGACATGTTTGTGGAAGACATCCATTTTGGGCACAAATTTGATCTATATGATCTCTCAATTTTTTCTCATATTTATGGTTATTTGGAAAATTTATTGGGTCTCATGTTTTACATATAATGAGAAGTCCCTGGCTGTAGAATATTGTTATCTTATTTGTTGTTTTGCATGTGTTTTTTTTTGTAAGTTAGATTAGGTTCTTATATTACTTCCAGAAAGATATACAAAGTGTAGCCAGGCCCTCCCAAAACCGGGAAAACAGACCTGGAGTAAAAAATAATAATAAGTCATCCTCGAAAGTAAGTAGTATGATGCCACAAGGTCTGAGAATTTATGTCTTTCTACACAGTAGGGTTGCCAAAAAAACAAAAAACTGCAGTAGAAACTAAACTGAAAAGTCTAAACCTAAAAAAAAATTAAGCTGACTAATCCTTCAAACCGGTGGTCGATTCCTGAGCCTCAGGTTCTTTGACAAGCTCAATGTCGAGCCTAAGAGCAATCTGGTTCTGGTTGTGAAGGATTTGCTTTAGGTATCCCACCATTTCGTCCTGCTGGAGTAGAATTTCGGCATGTGCTTCACCGTGCTCGGCGAGGGTCTTTCCAAGGATTTTTTTTGCAGCCAGTGAATGTCCAGAGTCCACTGGTAGAGTGTTGTGCACCCTCTGGTGCTTCCCGGGTTTGGAACCAGTGCCTCAAACTCATGATGAATTTCTGAGTCTGAGAGGCATCCTCGCGTCACCTGGGCATCTTCTTCTGCATCCTTAATTTCCGCTTGGGCAGACGACAAGATCTCCTCCTTAAATCTGTGGGCCTTTCCCACTAGACTGCGCATAAAATGAACCAGTGGGCCTGGAGAGGGGTCGGTTGACTTTGTCTTTCTCTTAATGCAACCTCTCATGGATGGCATTGCAGCTACTACTGCCAACGAACCAGGAGCCGAATGACGAACACAAACAGTGCAACTGAGGGAGAATCTCAGCATCGTGAACCTGGCAGCTTTCACATTTCTCCGTCGTCTAACCATACGCAGGGATTTACGGTGGCTCTTTCCCCTACTGTCACCTATAACCATTATTGCAGGAGTACCTCCCCACATGGAGCTCATTGTGGGAATGAATGTGAACTTACAGAGTTGGACTAGGACAAGACTTAGCGCACGCCGTAGAGCTGGAGCGATCGGACGGGGTCCAAAATATTATGGCAGCTGGAACGCGTGGACGGTCGGGGCTGGCATGTGCCCTGCCTTATGGTTGGTACAGGTGGGCATGTGTATGGCCCATTGATTTTCAGGCCCCCTGGGTGCCACCGCCTTAGCACCCGCCGTGGGGGTTGTTTTGCATATGTTACTTTAGCTTGAAAAAGCTGATTTTGGACAATTTTTTATACTTGTTATGTAAGTTTAGGTTTCCTCACAACCATTTTATAATATAAATCATATCCCTCCATATCTATCTATCTATTCTTGTAAACAATTCTTTTAATAATTGAATTATTGTATTTTTAAATTTGTAATCTTTTATTTTTTAAATATTCCAAAAAAAAATTATATAAATAATTTAGTAAATTTTCTATAAGTAGATTTTTCCCTATGTTATATACTTTTAATTTTTGGCATGTTTTTCTAAAAAACCAATTTTGCCATATTTTATATACTTTTAGTTTTGGTATATTTTTAGTTTTTTTTGCATATCTTTTTAGGATGAATATAAATAAATTGTAAATTGATGTTTTTTAATAATGTTCAATCCAATCAATATATCATACAAAATATACTTCATTTCAATTAAATAAATTGCATTTGATCCTAAAGTTAAACGCCAATTAAAATTACATTAGTTTTTTTCTTTTCTTATTTTCTAAAAATGCCATTTATAAAACTCCAAACCTCTCATATGAAATGTTATAAAACCTAACAAATCAAAAGAAAGCGAAGCTACTAATTTTCAAGTAAAAAAGATAAAATATAGTAATAAGTTATATTCATTACTCATCAACACTATCAATCCTCCCTTATACATAAGTTTCACTAATTACTTTTATCTAAATTTTATTATGTCTTCGACATATACTTTTCATCGGGGACATTAGTTCATAAGTGATTGTTAATTTTTCCAAGTAGGGTATATTTTGAATTTAGGGATTGCATTTTTTATTTAGGACAAAAATATTAAAATAGTAATTATTTGCATCTGATTAGTTGTTTAAGGCTGATGTCTACATCGTTATGTGTTTCCCACCACGCGGCGACAGGCAGACGCCAACCTGTTTAAATGCTTTGGTGTAGATAACCAAAATAAAATTAAAAGGCTTTCAGGAATGGTATAAGTTCGAGGCAGACGTGGTGGTATTTCGAGGTTTTGTTCTACGAGGTCAAGGTATGTGGCGGGTGCAAGGAATGTGTGTAGGGTGGTCGGATTTTTTCAGCGTTTGATTGTAATTTCTTTGTAGATTCCTCAATGCGCTAAGGTTTCAGTTGGAAGTTGAAACACATCGACATTCAATGATGTTGTACAATTAATTCTCGTTTAACTTATATTTCAATAGATTTCAGATTGCATATGGTGTCCTTTTACCTGAACAATCTCCAAATTCTTATGTATTAGCATGTTGATAGAGGAAAGAAAGCCCAACAAGTATTACAGACAAACATATTTACGAGTGACAAGTGTGGTTGTAGTAGCTTTGGGTCCACCGTGGGAACCAAGGTGAGCAAAATGGTGTCGTTTGAGTCGGTATGCTTGTGTTCCAAGTTCACTCCCACTGATTCTGCTTGCTATATTATTCCACGCTATATTCTTCTCGTTTTTTTCCTTGGCTTGAAAAAGGTTTCATTATCTCATATATTTCCTTCTTCCCTGGATTCTTACTACATTCCTTATTGTGATATTGCGATTTGCAGGGTTTTTGAGGTGCGGCTCTTTGAAGCAAGGTCATTCCGAAGAATGAGAGGGCGTTACAAAGCTGCTAGGTATGGAAACATTGGTATATTTGGGAGTGTTTTGGCAAGGGAGGTGGGGAGAAAAAACCTAGCATCCCTTTCTAAGCATCCAAGAAGGGCTGGCGTTTCTACCCTCCTCATTTGGGCGCAACTGGCAGAAGAGTTTCCAGGCATAGATGCAAATAGTATAATACTTCTAAACTTTTTTTTACCGGTTTCTCACGGCTAATTGATGATAATTCAGTGCATAATGAGTAGTGCGTTGGTATTATCATGTTTCTCTTGAGTGAGCATGCATTGCATATTGCATTTGTATTGTCAACCTCTGAAAAAGTAGAGCATATGGAACTTGGAAATCAAAGTTTGGTAACTTTTCACAAATTTATGCAGAGGTGAGGTGAGATTTTAGCTCGTCCAATATCATTCCACACACTAATGTTTGTTGATATATTTAAATTATGAGCAATGAAAGATACAAGAGCATGGTGCATCGTGTAATACCCCTAGTTTTGTTTTGGAATGTATTTAAGCAAAACTATTTAAATGATGTAAATATGCTAGTATGGATTCCTAGTGCGGAGCTCAAGGCCAAGGCCCGACTAGTGAATGGCTAGGCATGTATGCTGTGAATATTGTTATTTGGACTATATGGTTGGTTTGTCATGCTAACTCGAAATATATATGTAAATATTATGTGCATAAATAAAATGGCCCAAGATGGTTTTGTAAAGAGAATTAGAGGGGATATGATTCCACCAGACAAGAAGAGGAAAGGGGGCCTAAGGGGGACTAAATCCTTTGCTTCCAAGTGTCAACCTTAAAACTCATCCAAATTATGTCATGTGATGTGAATAAACCAATTATCTCCTTTTTTTACTATTTTCCAATTATTGAATGCATGTGTGCGGTTGGTGGGAAAAGTCACCTCATGTAGTTATTGAAACATGGGACTAAATGCACTTTTGTCATTAAAGAATTCAGTCTGCAGCTGCCTGGAGTCCTTTCTTCTATAGTTAGAAGTTATGTCAATTGTATTTTCACCATTTTCTCATATCCCTTGGATTCAACCCTCATTCTCTCATTCTTGCATGCAGATTTAGACCATGTAGAGCTCTCCATTGTTGTCCAAGACCTTACCAAACTGTGTTTAACCCATATAATCAAATTTGGTGACATAACTGCAAATTTGGAAGGGAAAATAGATGGTTGTAGGTGAGCAGAGAGGTTGGACAAGCTAGGAAGCCTTACCCGTTGATTTTTTCTACTCATAGATGATGGAGACGCCATGGATTAAGGATACAGGTGGTTCTCCAACAACATATAGCAGGTTGGTCTCCTTCTATGCACACATTGGAAGAACCCAACAAGATGGATCGCCCAAGAGAACCGTGGATCAGTGAAGGGGATGCTTGAGCATGGAAGGGTGTTGTGTGGGGCAGGTATTGTTGGAACCAAGGATGTGAGAGTTGAGTGAGACCCTTGTAGAGATCTGTATGAGCATTTGGCTAAGCATAGAGAGCATAATGGGTTGTGGGTTGAGAGATAGAAGCATGTACGTGTTTCCTTTTTCCCTGGTGGCCTCATAGCCCAACTTGGGAGTGGCCTCTCAGCAGAAAGATTATATGCTGAAGAGAGTGCCTACAGTTGGGTGGAAAATCGCTCTTACACAACAATTGCTTGGATCTGCATTGGATAAAGATAAGCATTCACATGCATTTGAATATGAAATGGTTTTATTTAATGCCTATTATGATTATGTTGATAAATGCATGCTAAATGTGTGTGGATAATGTTTAATTCTGCTGTGTATGTTTATTATGTTTATGCACACATATTTTATATGTTATGAAATTCATATTATGGCTATGGGGCAAAATTTTGAAGCCCAAAATCAGTTAATGTCCCCTCTCGATGGTCAGATTGGGTGAAGGGGACGTTACACATCGAGTAGTGGTGAACCCAAAAAAATCTCGTATTTCGGTGGTGTCTTTGATGAGCATGCCTTTCGAAGCAAAAATGGGTCCTACACTCGAGTTGATTGATGAACACCACCCGACAATGTATCGAGAGACAAACTTCGTCGAGTTTATGCATCTTCTGACTTTCAAGAAGTACAAAGAAAGGGCATTCCTGGATTCCATTACACTCCATGGCCATGACACACCGAATTAGCTCATTTAGGAAGGAATTATTATCACTAAAGAATTATGGCATTATCTTATGAGTACTAGTACATACCCGATATAGCTATAAACGACTTGATTGCATAATCTACTATTTTTTGCATACTACCTATCGTCTTTCTGTAAATATATAATTTCTCAATGATTGTGCGAAAGGTAGGATTATAAAGCTCCAACTTAAGGTTGAGCACATTTTTGAGGTAGGAGACTTGGTTTTTCTGAGATCGTATCCATACAGACATTCCTCAATGAATAAAAGTGATTTAGAGAAGTTGAAACCATGCTTTTATGGTTAGTGTATGGTGATTCAGAGAGTTGGGGAAGTAGCTTATGAGCTTGATCTGCCAAAGGAGAACAAGATTCACAATGTTTTCCATGTGTCGTGCCTCAAGAAGGTAGTTGGACAACATGTCACTACTTTAGTAGAGTTACCCTCAGTAGATGAGGAAGGCTAGTTGGTACTAACCCCTGAGGATATTCTGGAGGTCAAGGAGAGGAGATTGAGAAGCAAAGTGATCAGAGAGTATCTTGTCAGATGGAATGACTTGCCACTAGAGGATGCCACTTGGGAGGGAGATTAGATCTTGTAGCATCCCAGTTTGTAGTTGCTTGAGAACAAGCAATATTGGGAAGGGAGGATTGTAATGTACCTTTCTGAATGATCACTCCAGGTGAACAACTTATTAGCCTATTTAATTCATGTAGGATATATTCAATGAAAAAGGGAATTTAATTATTTATTTAATGTCATTTGGGTAAAAAACAACATTAAAAGTGATATTGAGTAATTAATTGAAAATGAGACTTTATAAAAGTCACTATATTAATTAAAGGCGGAAAATGGTAAAAATGTCAGAAAAAAAGGTGAAAGTGGAAATAAAATGGCAAATTGATGTATTCTATCATTCATTCATGTCTTTTTTTAAAAAGAGAATTTGAGAGCTCTTGTGGATTTTGGCTCTTGGGATGGAAACCTTAAGAGAAAATTAGTTTTTGTGGTGAAACTATCCACTCTAACTGATTGTGAGAGGAGATATCACTTAGATCTTTTCATTGTTTGTAATGTACCAACTAGGATTAGTGATACAAAAACTTACTTCTTCAGATAATCAATCAAAACAATGTTTTAGAGAGCTAGTTTGACTTCAGGTGGACAAGATCAAAGGCTCTGGATGGAAGGAAGGCTCTGATATAAATTGATACCTCTGCACAAAGTACTAAAACCATTGATGTTTCAAAATCAACAAAGCTGAATTCTACTCCAACACTTCCAGGCTCGTCAACATATGCAGACTAGTCTGGATTAAAACTGGGTTGGAAGCTATGGATGGGTGTTTCTGGATCAAAGAGGATAAATAACATTAAATATCAGTAAAAAAAAATTCATAGGTCGCTCCAGCAAGTTTGAATAAGTTTTGAGAAAAAATGACAAAGATATAGGCAAAATTGGAATTCAGGATTGCACAACTAGTAAAATTCAGGAGCTCCCAAATAGGTAGAGAAGGCTCACGAATTCTTAAATAAGACATGGATGGTGTCATATAACATGTTAATTAACTCCAGGAATAGAAAGAAACTCATTTGGACCTCTACTCATTCATTTATTCAACATAGTCTGAAAACTAGTCAATTTCCATGCAAATCTAGAGAGGGTGGAGAAATATGAGAATAATTCAGACTTCTATAATTTTAATTGACATGAATGATTTCATAGGTTTACATGCACTACCATTACATCAGAATCTAGAGAGGGTGGAGAAATATGAGAATAATTCAGACTTCTATAATTTTAATTGACATGAATGATTTCATAGGTTTACATGCACTACCATTACATCAGATATGGGCCAATAGGCCTCTCAAAACATTATATAAATAACTCTCTTCTTCTATACAAGCATCTAGCTCTAGAAATCCATAGGAAGCTCGGAGATTTGAACCATGAATTGAATGATGCTTCTTATGAACTTCAAATTCGACTTGATCATCTACAAGACCCGCAAATAAAATCAGTGATAATGTCTAAATACCATCATCCTCTAATGATTGAATTACATCATCCTCTCACAAGAAGCAGGGCACGTTCTTCATAGCTCGAACCCCCGGATCTAGTAAAATGGCCATAACTTGCTCATCCGAACACCTTTTTTTATGACACAAAAAGTGTTTCCTACTAGAAATGATGCTACGGATGCAATGGAATACGTCTCAATGTCCATAAATTCTCATAAAGGTCGAAACCAGAACCTCCATTTCAGCCCTCCAACACTGTTCCTACTGAATGAAGGAATTGAACCACACAATGAGAACACCAAACAATGGATCAGGCTTCAGGACCTGCAATAGAATCAGTGATGAAGACTAGATGTCATCATCCTTTCAGTAGAAGCATGTGGCGCATCTCCCAGCTAGGACTAGGGGCACATCTTCAAAGTCAATGATGCAAAATTGGACTCAATTCAAATCATTAATGATCAAAAGATGTGAAGTGGAGTTGAAATCATTATTTTATAGATTGAGGTGACTTGTTGAGCAAGTAATATAGGCTAAGGTTCCCTCATGGAGTGGATAAGGTTGCTTTGCTTTATGCTTTAGCTTTTGCCTTGCTTTCCGCTTTAGCTTTTGCCTTGATTTATGCTTTGCTTTGCTTTCTATTTTTTCTTTTGCTTTTGATTTTGCTTTATCCTGCTTTTGCTTTTCTATCTTGCTTTTCTATCTTGCTTTTTCCTGATTTTCTACCTTACCCTGCTTTTCTGCTTTGTCCTTCTTTTCCCTGTTTTTTTGCCTTGCCCTGCTTTTCTGCTTTGTCCTGCTTTTTCCCTACTTTTTTGCCTTACCCTGCTTTTCTACTTTGTCCTACTTTTTCTTGCTTTTCTACTTTTTCCTGTCTTTTTCCTTTGTCCTGCTTTTTTGCTTTTGTCATGCTTTTTTGCTCTGTCCTGCTTTTGTGCTTTTGTCCTGCTTTTCTGCTTTTCTTGAGCTTTGCTACTTTATTCTACTTTCTTCTCCTTTTCATACTTTCCTTGCTTTGACTACTTTATCTTTTCTTGTCTTGCAAGTTACCTCTTATTCAACCTTATCCTCTAAGGCACACTTGTGGAGCATTATCCATTTTATTCCAAAATAAAAATATCTAATTAATAAAAATTACTTCTACCAAGTGCATTTCAAACTTAGGATAAACATAAAATTAAACTTCCTAACTAATTAATGTCTTAACTTCATAATTAACCCCCAAGTGCATGAAATCTTCTACTCAACCCAAAGGATTGGTTAGGCTAGGAACTCCTTCCACTAATCATCAATGAGGGGACATGACAGTCCTCCCCTCCCAAGATTGCTTGTCCTCAAGCAATAATCAAATCCAACCCAACTAAACACCATGAGCCATCATGCTTTTGCTGCACCACTCTGATTATAAACTACTCATGAACTCTCCCAACAGATTGTTCCATCACCATCCAACCATGCACTTAGTATGGAGACTAATCAAAATTGATACCAGGATCCCAAGTGATCCTCAAGAATACAAGGTGCAATATATATTCTCCTATGCAATGCATAAGAATCACATGGAAGTTATCATAACACCCTGCAAGAAAAACATAAGTCCATCCAAAAATATGTTTCCCATGTAGGAAACCATCACCACCTACTGCAAAGATGAACCCATGGGGAAGAGAAGAGGCTTGCTTGCTCAATCCAACCAACCAAAATGTGCTCTCAATGAGCTGCCAATGATCAACAATGCCTGGGTCCCACTACTTGCGCACCCTCCTAGTGCAAAATATCATCAAGAACCAATCTAGCAAGTATGGGATGCCAGGGTCCCAACACTTGCGCATTCCAACAATACATAGTGTGAACACATATAAATCAGAATGTGGGATGCCCATGTCCCAATGCTTGTGCATTTCTATCATGCACAACGTCTTCCAAAACAATACCTCAAAGTAGGAGGTGTACGATAAATATGCTCCAAATGATTTCAACTAAGTGTGGAATGCCAGGATCCCACTCTCTAATGAGAATCCTCCCAAACATCATAAGTACAAAATATAGATCATCAAAATACATATGAACATCATACAAATGTATATCAAGAAGGTGCCTTACCAAAGGACCATGAAAGTGCGTGTCCATCCAAGCAAGTAGACCACAATTTACCAAGTGCACACAAGCATCAAGTGACCAATCAAATTTGATCCAATGACATAGGTGGGGATCCCATGTCCTATAATGCTACTTCAAAAGAATGTAAGAATCTTCAAAATAATCAACCATGTGTTCTTTCATCCAAGAAGTGAATGAAGAACCCCCACCAAAATTTGAACCAAGTAAGGACCAAAGAAAGCAAGGAGACTTCAAGTAGCTCAAAGAAGTCTCATCAATACCTCCATGAATGTGAGAGTTGTCAAATGAGAGCAATGGATGCTACCCCAAGGAGGTGTGGAAGGTGTCAAGTAATTCTACCATGTGTCCTTTCATCCAAACAATGGATGAAGGAACTCTCCCATTAAGTAAGGAACAAAGGGAACAATGAGCCTTCAAGGGACTCAAGGGAGTACCATATGTGTATCCATGAAGATGTGGATCATCATAAGGTAACAAAGGTTGTTGCTGCAAATGTAAACAAGAAAGTGCTCTAGTTATGTCATCATAAAAAGGAGGGATAGGAGTTTCATACTCTTGGTGTGGCACCATCAAAAAGAAACCTTTCACCCATACTTCATTAGGATGAATGCTGCAAAATGTGGAAGTGTAGGGTGTAGGAGAATGAACCAACTCACCCATATGATCAGAAAGTGTGAAAACTTCATCATGTGAAGGCTCCATAAGGGTAGGATCATGCACCGCCCCCAAAAGTGCTAGACTGTCCTCATAGGTTGGTTCCAAAGTAGTGGAATCATGCACTTCTTCAAAAAGTGTGTAACCACCATCAAGAGGCAACCCAAGTTCCTCTTCCACCATAACAAGTGCTTAGCTCATCAAGCTCATCTTCAAACACATCAAGCACATACAAATTGTCATGTTTCTCATGATCCATTATGTCATGAAAATTCTCCAAGTACTCTACCATATGACAATATGAAACATAGGAGGAAGAACAAGTCTTTTGCAACCTCTCAAGAAGTTGCTCATTTTGAATTTTGAGCTTATGAATATCTTCATTAGTCTTCAAGTATGCTTCATGTAACCAATCATTAAGCTCAACCAAATTGTTTCTATCAAAAAGCAAAGACTTGAAATTACCTTCGATGTTGCACATTTCTCTTTGAATCTTCTCCATGTCTTCAAGGAAGGATGACTCTTCCAATGAAGAAACTCTCCAACAAGAATTTGATACCAATGCTCGAGTGCCATGGAGTATGCTAAGGGCTTCATAAATCTTCCTTTCACTCATCTTCAAAGACCCTTCAATGAAGGATGGTTCATGACAGCGAACATCCTCTTCTTCTTTTTTCTTGGGATCAAATTCACATGGAAACTCAAGTGGTGACTGGGAAGATGATCTTGGTTCATATTTTTCTGCTACAAGGTCTTCTTCTTCATGCTCCATGGAGTTAGGACTTGCAGAAACCTCATCAAGGGTGATCTCTATGTCACTAATATAGAGATGAGAGCATCCCTCAGTAGATGTCTCCTCAAAACTTAGGCACCCATCAGGAGGTACCTTTCATAACATCTATTAATAGATGATTCTTCAGAACCTGAACAATCAATAGTAGATGCCTCTTCTTGGCACCATTCAACAATGACTTTCTGATTAGGAACTAGATGATCGTTAGTAGAATCAGTGGTGGCTTCTTCATGCTTACAACCCTCCTCAGTAAGGATTGTATCTTCATCTTCTTCAGATGGCTGATTTGTACTTTGTTCTTGCTCCTTCAAGTGAGTTGATGTATCTTGCTCTTTAGTTTCCCTAGGATCAAGATCTTTCTAGACTATTTTTGAAGTAGATCCAAAAATTCTCGTCAAGTATGAAGCACATGCATCCAATGAAGCTTCAGATATTTTTCTGCTCTTTTCACAAGTAGGTTGATCTTTGACTATGGAACATGCAACTTTTTCATACATATGGCTATGAGAATAACCATAATTTATCCTTCCAAGTATGATATGATGGGAGATACTTGTATAAGGTACCTCTTGGACATTTTCCTCCTCATACTGTCTGCAATACTCTTCATAATGCTCATCATAGTCATCATCATATTGCTCATAAAAATCATCATCAGAGTAATAGTCTTCTTCACTGAACATGGACATGGCTGCAAATTCATCGAATTGAGAGTCTTCTTTCCACAGGAGTAGAGGAAAGAGCTATGATACCACTGTAATGTACCAACTAGGATTAGTGATACAAAAACTTACTTCTTCAGAGAATCAATCAAAACAATGTTTCAGAGAGCTAGTTTGACTTCAGGTGGACAAGATCAAAGGCTCTGGATGGAAGGAAGGCTCTGATATAAGTTGATACCTCTGCAAAAATTATTGCTACCATTTATTTTTCAAAATCAGCAAATTTGAAGTCTACCCCAACGCTCATGGGCTCCTCAACATATGCAGATTAGTATGGGTCAAAACTGGACTGGAAGCTATGGATGGGTGTTTCTAGATCAAAGAGGATAAATAAAATGAAATATCAGTTAAAAAACAGTCACAGGTCGCTCCAGCAATTTGGAAGAAGTTCTAAGAAAGAATGACAAAGATATAGGCAAAATTGGAATTCAGGATTGCACAACTAGTAAAATTCAGGAGCTCCCAAACATGTAGAGAAGGCTCATGAATTCTTAAACTAAGACATGCATGGTGTCATATAACATGTTAATTAACTCCAAGAATAGAAATAAACTCATTTGGACCTCTACTTATTCATTTATTTAACATAGTCTGAAAACTAGTCAATTTTTATGCTAATCTAGAGAGGGTGGAGAAATATGAGAATAATTCAGACTTCTGTAATTTTAATTGGCATGAATGATATCATAGGCTTAAATTCACTGTCATTACATTATATATGGGCCAATAGGCCTCTCAAAACATTATAGAAGTATCTCTCTTCTTCTATGCAAGAATCTAGCTCTAGAAATCCATGAGAAGCTTGGAGATTCGAACCATGAACTAAATGATGCTTCTTCTGAACTTCAAATTCGACTTGATAATATACATGACCTGCAAATAAAATCAGTGATAATGGTTGAATACCATCATCCTCTAATGACCGAATTCCATCATCCTCTCACAAGAAGCAGGGCATGTTCTTCATAGCTCGGACCCCCGGATCTAGTAAAATGGCCATAACATGCTCATCCGAACACCTTTTTTGATGAGAAAAAAATTGTTTCCTACTAGAAACGATGCTACGGACGTAATGGAACAAGTCTCAATGTCCAAAAATTCTCAAAAAGGTCGAAAACAAAACCTCCATTTCGTCCCTCCAACATTGTTCCTACTGAATGAAGGAATTGAACCACACAATAAGAACACCAAACAATGGATCAGGATTCAGGACCTGCAATAGAATCAGTGATGAAGACTAGGTTTCATCATCCTTTCAATAGAAGCATGGGGCACATCTCCCAGCTAGGACTAGGGGCGCATCTCCCAGGTCAATGAGGCAAAATTGCACTCAATTCAAATCATTAATGATCAAAAGATGTGAAATGGAGTTGCAATCATTATTTTATAGATTGAGGTGACTTGTTGAGCAAGTAAGATAGGCTAAGACGCCCTCCTGGAGTGGATGAGGTTGATTTGCTTTCTTCTTTAGATTTTGCCTTGCTTTCTGCTTTAGCTTTTGCCTTGCTTCTGCTTTAGCTTTTGCCTTACTTTCTGCTTTGCTTTGCTTTCTGCTTTTGCTTTTGCTTTTGATTTTGCTTTTGCTTTTGCTTTTGCTTTATCCTGCTTTTGCTTTTCTATCTTGTTTTTCCTGATTTTCTACCTTACCCTGCTTTTCTGCTTTATCCTGCTTTCGCTTTTCTATCTTGTTTTTTCCTGATTTTCTACCTTACCCTGCTTTTCTGCTTTGTCCTGCTTTTTCCCTGCTTTATGCTTTTTTATGCTTTTTCTTGTTTTTTCTACTTTTTCCTGCTTTTATGCCTTTGTCTTGCTTTTTTGCTTTTGTCTTGCTTTTTTGCTTTGTCCTGCTTTTGTGCTTTTGTCCTGCTTTTCTACTTTTCCTGAGCTTTGCTACTTTATTTTGCTTTCTTCTCATTTTCCTACTTTCCTTGCTTTGTCTGCTTTATCTTTTCTTGTCTTGCAAGTTACCTCTTAGTCAACCTTATCCTCTAAGGCACACTTGTGGAGCATTATCCACTTTATTCCAAAATAAAAACATCTAATTAATAAAAATTACTTCTACCAAATGCATTTCAAACTCAGGATAAAAATAAAATTAAACTTCCTAACTAATTAATGCCTTAACTTCATAATTACCCCCCAAGTGCATGAAATCTTCTACTCAACCCAAAGGATTGGTTGGGCTAGGAACTCCTTCCACTAATCATCAATGAGGGGACATGACATTGTTGTGGATGGGAAACACATATACTGTTAGATCTGTGAATATTTGTTTCAGCTAACTATGGAGAGCACACTTGTCTAGGAAGGGTGCTTACCATGTATTCATCATTGTCTATTGCAGCCACTATTATAGATTGTAGGAAGGGGGCAATTCCAAACATTCCAACCAGATCTGAATGACTAGAGGAAAGACACAACACTTGGGGTTTGCGGTGCGATTTGAGGAAAGGTTGCTCTTGGGGGGTGAGTTCACTGTGGGCGAGTCCAAGAAGATTTCTTAGCGTTGTTAACTAAGTTTAATGGCCATTTCAAGGAGGTTGAGACCGATTTTTAACTGTTGGGTGCTTCTTGAAGTTGACCTATTTATTGTGGTCATTCTCAACATTTCCAGGCACCCAAAAGAGGGTCACTACAACCATACAAGATTTGTAAACTACTGTTGTCACCTACGGGTCAGAAATATCATTGTAATCAATTTTGTTTGTTGATGTAATGTTGTTGTTACAGCCTTAGTATGATCACTGTTGTTTTTATATATTATGGACTACTTTTTTGGCATTAAATGCAAGTAAATTCAATTATGGGTGTGCATATTTTATGGCATGTGTTATGATTAATGAGATCTAAAACATAATCCACAAACCATTACAAAACCAACTACATAGTCAATCAAATCAGTTTCAAGATATTTCAATGGAATCATAGCTCTGTTGCCAAACTGTTTGACGAAAGTTACGAACTAAAACACAAGAGCAGACCATAAAAAAACATATCAACAGTTGAGGGGATCTTACAGTGGTCTGTGTAACTATTTGACATAAGTCTTGAACCAAATTAAACACCAAACACATCAACAAATCAAAGAGGGGACCTTACAGTGGATGTATTCATTTAAGGCATGTGGTGGAAAATATATGAGTCATAAGGCTAACACTTGAAAATTAAGGATTAACTTTCCCATAGACCCCCTTTCCCTTTCCTCTTTAATGGAATAATAGCCATTCTCGTGCTCTTTGCGGCCATCTTGCCCCATTATATATTATATTCCTACATTAATAACTACATAGCTTGAGTTCACTGCGACAAGCCTACCACATGATCATAGAAGTATATTTACATCATACATGCCTAGCCATTCACAAGTCAAGCCTTGGCCTTGAAATCTACACTAGGGATCCATACTAAAATACTTACATCGATTAGAAGTCGAATCATTTATTTAAACTCACATGGCTTGACTCCCATCATTATAAACTTGCATTTACTATCTATACATAATCTAATCCAATACATTTCAAGGTCAAAATTGGGGTATTCGAAAGGGGAGGTATGCCTCCCCACCCATCCATCATATTGTGAAGCATTCATAGGCTAATTGCTCTCACTAGGTGGTTTATTAGGCATTGCCCACACTTAAAGCTTTGCCAATATAAAATTTAGCTTGGGGTGCAAGTCCCCAGGTTGATGTGATAACATACTCCCATTATATATTATATTCCTACATTAATAACTACATAGCTTGAGTTCACTGCGACAAGCCTACCACATGATCATAGAAGTATATTTACATCATACATGCCTAGCCATTCACAAGTCAAGCCTTGGCCTTGAAATCTACACTAGGGATCCATACTAAAATACTTACATCGATTAGAAGTCGAATCATTTATTTAAACTCACATGGCTTGACTCCCATCATTATAAACTTGCATTTACTATCTATACATAATCTAATCCAATACTTTTCAAGGTCAAAATTGGGGTATTCGAAAGGGGAGGTATGCCTCCCCACCCATCCATCATATTGTGAAGCATTCATAGGCTAATTGCTCTCACTACGTGGTTTATTAGGCATTGCCCACACTTAAAGCTTTGCCAATATAAAATTTAGCTTGGGGTGCAAGTCCCCAGGTTGATGTGATAACATACTCCCTTAGTTTGGTTCTAACATTGCTCACAATATTGATGTCATGCCTCATGAGCCCTTTCTAGCTTGTGGTTGTTAGCCTTCATGAGAACATGAGGATGGGCTTGAGTTTGTAATACATGCAAGAAAATAATGATCATCTAGTGCCATAAGTTAAACCCCTACCTTTGAGTTTCTCACACTATCAAAATAACTCATGAAATAAAACATGGTCAAGAAATAAGTGATGTCCATACAATTTGAACCTTGACCCAAAATGTGAAACTCCTCCCTCCTTATCACCAAGTATTATAAACTATTACAATAAGAACATATCCCTTTTGTGGGATTTTAAATCAAAACTTGGTTGAAATGAAGTACCCAATTCATGAAAAGAATACCTTTGAAAACCTCATTGAAACACCATGCCATAGTCAACAAGCAAGCAAACATTGTAAAACGTGGAACATACAATTCACTTTCAAAGGGTTTTACTATGTCTCATTCTAACACCCTCAATGCCCTCATGACAAACATGGAAGTCTTTGCGACAATGTATATTAACATCATATTCATCTTTTTTTTCTTCTTCTTTTGTAAATCCATGTTATTATGATTATTAAACATCGATAGGAATACAATAATATTGAATATCATCTTTTAGGTTATTATAAGATTTCAAGATATGAGAAATGGATTGCTTTGGTCTCATAATGCTCTCGGAGGGGTTTACACACCAAAATTAGGGTATAAGGCTTTGTGTTGAAGGTGCATTTGTGGAAGAGTCAGTTTGGTGGTGGAAGGAAGTATGGAAGTATACATGTCCCTTAAAAGTGAGAATTTTAATGTGGTTGGCCCTCAACAATAAGGTACTTACATGGAATGATCTACATAAAAGAAATATGCATGGGTGTGGTTGTTGCTATTTGTACAAGAATGACAAAGAAACAATATTTCGTCTATGTATTTCTTGTTCCTATGCTAAACAAGTTTGACAAGAAGTTGAGAAGGATATTGGTTTGAAACTCACTTGAAGCATGTTTAGCGAGTTGGCATATAAATGCAACTATAAAGAACTATAGAGCTCTTTCCATTATCATTGCATGGGGAATATGGTTGGCAACAAATTCATAGATGTTTGAAGATAAGTCTATTCCTCATTTATAGAGTGTTGTTTAGAGCTCAAATGTTCTTAAATTTTTTAAGCAAATGTGCAAAAAACTGTCAAGGCAAATAATTGAGGAGTGCATTGATAAAGTTGAAACCGTGGGTATTCTTTAATGGAGCAACCGAGGAGACCCTCAAATATGTGGTGTAGGGGGGCTAGTGCATATTTCAAAAGGTCGCTTTATTAAATTGAACACTAGATTGGGTAGGGGTACATATAACTTTGTCAAGATTATGACATTGAAGCTTACATTACGCTTGGCCACCAACAAAGAAGATCATAAGATTCAAGTATATGGAGATTCACTAGTTGTAACTAAATGGATGACTGATGAGTCTGATTATGGGAATATTATTGTTCAAACTATTCTTGTTAAGCTACAATATTTAAAATCCTCCTTCCAAAGATTTATTTTCATCTGGTCTTTAGAGAAAGGAATACATAGAGGATAATAAGCTTTCTAGAGAAGGTCTTCAAATGGAGCATAAAAGGTGACATATTTTGTGAAGTTTGGAAAGGGTAGATTACTCAATATTTCCATGCATCTTTTTATTACATGATATAATGGGTTTTTTTTTCTCCATGTCAATGATGTATGTTACAAGGATTTATTTATAATTTTGAATCTAGGGATATGGGGTATATAACTTGGAATTTCAAGGTTAGTATAAGATAACCTATATATGTGTAGGGTTTTTTAGTTTGATTTTGTTGAAAAGCCTCTTTCATAAGAGGATGAATGTTATATATATATATATATATATATATATATATATCATGAAAACTCAGTAATCTTTTAAGAGTATATGTAACAATTCACAAGTTATATATATCAATAATGCATACATCATCCTAAGCCGAGACTTCATATCAAGGGGATACCTACCCTTTTATCTTATATATATGTCTATGTGCATGATATAACCCTATACAAATTAAGGTGGCTAATTCCGCTATGTGGATATGGTCTTATTGAGCAACACTACTAAAAAGGTTTTGGAAAATGTTGTGAGAGATCTACAAAATGTAATTTCCTGTTTATTAATAAAATTAAAAGTTATTTATTTTTTAAATTATGTGTGAAATAAAAAATTTAAGCTAATTCAATAATTTTAAATTATTTTTTTAAACAAATTTATTAACTAGCACAACCACTTAACGTGTGGCCGGTGAACATCGATAGGCCACAAGTTAAGTGCCACAAATAAGTTATTTGTTACTTGTTCTCCATGCATAGTTAAACGAGTTGTTTGCCACAAACTGCCCACTATCCATGCATCAACTACATGTTATTTTTTATATTCTTTTTTTTTTTGTTATTTCGAATTTGAAATGACTGCCATAAAATCAATCTAGAAAATACACTTGTCTCATCCTCGTATAATCTAGAAAAATCATAGGTGCTATTCCACCCCAAATTCTAAGATACTAGCATAACCACATAACTTGTGGCTAGTGAACATCGATAGGCCACAAATTAAGTGCAACAAATAAGTTATGCGTTACATGCTCTTCGCATAAGCTAAGAGTTATCCATGCAACAACTACTAGTTATACATGCATAAGCTACGAGTTATTTTTTATATTATTTTTTCTTTTATAATTGTTTATTTTGAATTTTGAATGACTGCCATAAAAGGAATATGGACAATACACTTGTCTCATCCCCGTGCAATCTAGGAAAAGCATAGGTGCTAGTCCACCCCAAATTCTAAGATCTATCGATGTTTATATTTACACCGGAGGTGTTTATATCTTATAATTATTTACACTGATATGTGTTTATATCTTAGAATTTGGGGTGAACTAGCACCTATGCTTTTCCTAGATTGCACGAGGATGAGAGAGGTGTTTATATCTTAGAATTTGGGGTTTACTAGTGCCTGTGTTTTTCCTAGATTGCACGGGGATGAGACAAGTGTACTGTCCAGATTGATTTTACACCGATAGGTGTTTTTACACTGATATGTGTTTATATCTTAGAATTTGGGGTGGACTAGCATCTATGTTTTTTCTAGATTGTACAAGGATGAGACAAGTGCATTGTCCAGATTGATTTAATGCCAATCGTTCCAAATTCCAAATAAATAATGATGGAAAAAAGACTATAAACTATAACTAGTAGCTAATGCATGGATAACTTACAGTTTGTGATAGATACACATGGAGAACAAGTAACATATAACTTATTTGTGACACTTAACTTGTGGCCTATCGGTGTTCACCGACCACAAGTTAAATGGCTGTGCTAGTAGAATTTGGGGTGGACTAGCGCGTATGCTTTTCCTAAATTGCACGAGGATGAGGCAAGTCGTTCCAAATTTGAAATTAACAATTAAAAAAAAAGAATATAAAAAATAACTAGTAGATATACATAGATAAATGGTAGCTAGTAGCTGATGCATGACAATTATAAAAAAAGAATATAAAAAATAACTAGTAGCTATACATAGATAAGTAGCTGATGCATGAATAACACGCACTTGTGCAACTCCCATGAAGAACAAATAACTTGTTTGTAACACTTAACTTATAACCTATTGGTGTTCACTAACCACAAGTTAGGTGGCTTTGTTAGTATATTAAATTTCATTTTTAAATTGGGTTAAAAAACCTCAAAACATTAAATATATTAAATATATATATATGAGGTGTTGTGGTAAAACCCTTTGATGTAACCAGTCTAGAAGCACCTCAAGATATGACCGTGATCCTAATGTTAGGGTTTTAGAGTAGGAATACAATAAGGGTTTCAATTGACGCTCGGACAAAACCCTAACCTTTCTTCGACTTATTTCCTTCAGCGGTCGCTGGCTTCGTGTTAGGAGTTTGCAGGTTCGAGCCATGGCGACGGCGTGTACAGTCAAAGACGTCTCGCCCCACGAGTTCGTGACAGCTTATGCTGCACATCTCAAACGATCCGGCAAGGTATCTAATGTTTTTTCATGGTTTTCTCCCAGTTTTACTTTGAGCCACAGAGGATTTTTGCTATGGGCTTAAAAATCTGCTAAATTAATACTGCTTATTGCCTGAAACGCCAGGTTGAGCTTCCACATTGGACCGACCTTGTGAAGACCGCCACGTTCAAGGAACTCGCTCCATATGATCCTGACTGGTACTTTGTTAGAGCAGGTAAGCTGCTATTATACTTGTAATGCATCTTTAAGCTGCGATATTTTTTCCAAATTTCAATCGATTGCTGGAAATGCATTTATTGTTCCATTCAGTTCACAAATAATTGTTTTTAAAACTTTTGGAATATATATATCAACTTCCATGGCTGGCCGTAAGACTTTAATTTTAAATTAGTAAACTCAATTTGCTGCATTTTTTCTCAAATTCGTTTTAATCAAATTATAGATATTTAGGGTTATAGTCGTATGAATTTTGAAGTTCAATTTTTTTTGGTTTTCAAACTTCTGCGATACTCGTTAGAATATGCGATGAAACTTTTTTTAACAACCATTTGAAATTAATGAATGGAATCCTAGGTAATAAGAATTTATTGTTGAAAATTCTCCTCCTTAGTTTGGTAGATCGTGCCAACTTATAGTAGTTTTGGGCAATAATTTTACCATACTGAAAATGTGCGAAGGCCCAACTTGATCCAATAATCTAAAGCATTTGTTAACAGGGTCTTGGTTCAATGGTAAAGTGGCATAGTTTCCACCAATGCTCAAATCCCCGAGAGAATCCTCCGTAGGCTGTCTCCCATGTGCAATTAGGCTGCTTCATGTGGTTGAGGCCAGGTCCAAGTCCTTACTGGTTTTGGCCTCCCGCAGCATCTCAGCGGAAGGGATTCTTTCGAGTGTTGTATACTGGCTAAACTTCATTGTAGTATCTCAGAATGGAGAAGAGTACACTTGCCGCAGTGATAATTATAGTGGCTTGTCAAAAGTATCCCATTTAAGTTCCAACTTTGTATTGTACAAAACAACTATAGAGTTATTGGGGTTGGCCTCGTTGTCATCTAGCTGCAAGATGGCTTGCTTGCCATGACGATTGCCCATATTCACAACCTGGAAAGCACGCTCTTGTTAAAGCAGGGTGGGGAAACTGTTTATAGTGAGTACCCCAAGCTATTTCCGCTTTTGCATATGAGGCCAGGTACAATTCCTGGAAATAGTTGCCATACGGGAATTTGGAATTGGATTTATTGCAATTCATCAAAAAATCGTAAGGAAAAATTCCAATTTGAAAAAAATGCAGCAGTACATCTCTCTAAAGTGAGCCTAGAACGTGCATTTTCTGTTTATTTATTCTAACTGGAAATAGTTTCCATACGGGAATTTGGACTTGGAATTGGATTTAATGCAATTCACCAAAAAAGCGTAAGGAAAATTTCCAATTTGAAAACAATGCAGCAGTACATCTCTCTAAAGTGAGCGTAGAACGTGTATTTTCTGTTTATTTATTCTAACTTGTAATTGAACTGAATAAGAATACACACTACACATCACTATTATTTTTTCCTTGGAAAAGTCCAATCCTTGTATTGAAAATAGGTGTACATTCTGCAGATGCTGTAAACAGCATTCATGAAAATATGAAAGCACCGAAGTGCACACAGTAAAATGACCCAGGAATAAGTCTTAACACAATGTACCAAGAATATGGTCCAAGGACACAGCAATCTCATACAGGAGAGAAAATCCACATAGAAGAAAAACAATGGGTCAAAACCATCAAGCCTCCCTTGAGAAAAAGGTCTCAAAACTATGCATCACTACCCATGCAGGGGTGAGATACACGGCTACCACAGAGCACCTATACGCATCAGAAGAAAACACGTGCTGCCATATTAACGACCTATGTGACCAGGGTAGAGTGCCTCGATTCTATCCTTTGCCAAGATACGACATAGAAAACAGAAACCATGGCCCTCGAATTGGCCCTGAGAGTAGGGTCGCAGAGGAAGTTCCAAAGCCCTGGGAGGCCCTGCATACTACTGGGGTTTAAAGCGGTGTACCATGGAGGTTGATCCCACAACTGCCATCCGTCCAGTTGGCACCACCCGTCAGAGTCACCGCCAAGCAAGTCAGAAAGACCTAGTTAATGCCACCATGATGAGCAGAATCCTCGAGTCTATAGTTAAGCTTGATGCTCAGACTGCTGAGCAGACCACATTCCTCTTGATGCCGCTGAATGGGAAACAAGGAGGCTGAACTTTTGTGTTGCCTTTACAGTAACCCCCATCGGAATAGAAATTCGAACCACAGACCTTAAATCTGAAGAGAAAAACTGATGGGGAAGGTTGATCTCTATAATATACTATACTTGTACAATCGTAGATATATATATGGGAATATTCAATAAAAAATATAAAATATACCATTAAAAATTGTAATTTTTTTGGATGAATTTTAGCAAAATTATGTAAAAATAGTTAATTTTTTAAAGTTAATTCGCGATTATATATATATTTTTATAAATGACCAAAAATAGCCAATTGGTGAAAATTTTCCCTTAAAAAATACCATGGTTGATAAGCAGTAAAAGTGATTGTTAGGATGATAGCACAGAGAGTAGTGAGGTGCTCTACAGCCCAGTATGGGGGAGATGTTGTAATGTAACGCAATGTGACCAAAACTAAAATATAAAAAAAATTCATTTTGGTAGCTAAAATAAAAAAATAAAAACCAGCATAGATCCATCTAAAACTTGGATCTATCAAGCACTGAGGGGGATCGATTTTTTTGAGGTGTAATTTTTTTCCTTGAGATGTTAAAAAATTTAACATAAACAAATTTACATCTCAAGAAATTGGATCCTTCTCAGTGCTTGATAAATCCAGGTTTAAGATGGTTCTATGCTGGTTATAGTCAGCTGCTGGGAGTTTCTATTTGCAATTTTGGCCGTGTTAATGTTCTCCATGGTAGTGTGATCTTTGCAGATGAAGCCAGGTGCAAGTTTTGATGACTTAGATTCATGGAATAGATGCCCTTCAGTTGAGGCTTTGAAGTCAAAAATCTAATTGTTAAACTGCTAGCACAAATTGTTCCCTATCTTCTCCGGTCAAAAGGGATTAACCCAACTAAAAGGAAACTATAATTTCTTTGATACTGTGTCTTGGATGCTATACTTGTACACAAGCCCTCTCTTTGGCAGATTTTGCAAAAGGGCTTATCAGGATTATGCTAGTCAAGTAGTGGAAATTTATCTTTACAACATTGCAAAACTGAAGAGAATCTTAAGGCTTTGATGAAATATGTGAATATATTTCTTTAATTCTTATAGAAAAATATTTAATGTGACAGATTTTGTCTGGAGTAATTAAAGTGTATAGACATATTTCAGGGATAGTGTATAAGAAATAGTTCTTCAAGGATTTTGATAGTGTATAAGAAATTATGATAGTGTATAAGAAATAGTTCTTCAAAGATTTTGTCAGACAGAATCTGTGATAGCAGATGGTGCAATTTATAGTCTGACTTAGATTGCAAATTAGCTCAAAAGGCAATGAAACCCGGAAAACATGCAACGGAGCTGTGAATTTTTTTGTTTATTCTAAGTTATTGTTGATTTACATAAATTTCATTTTTGTTTAATTTTTATTTTTTCACATTTTTGGGACACCTATCCCCTTTTTCAAAAATTGCTGCACCCATACCGGTGATGTCTTTGTCTCTCACTAGCAAACCAAAGGATATCGAGGGCTTCCAAATGTCTAAATATGGCATTCGATTCACCATGAAAACTGAAATTCAAGATATATGCATTAAGTAACCTTAGACATTAATAAATGATTAGTGCGATCCACTGATCTACCTGTGTGGTTCATCAACCTGTTTAAGTCCTTTGCTGCTATGTTTACTCATAAGATGAATAAACCAATTCAGAAAACTAGTGGGGACGAAATTTACATATTTTATTTAACAGTAGAGACTTCTTTTATTCCAACAAATATACATCCTAGGGAAAACCTACCAGGCACTCTCTCTCATTCTGAGTATAGTGCTTAATATTCCTTGTGAAATGAAGGGAAAAACAAATATACATCCTAGGGAAAACCTACCAGGCACTCTCTCTCATTCTGAGTATAGTGCTTAATATTCCTTGTGAAATGAAGGGAAAATGGATACCATGAACCGCTATAATCTGTCAGTGCCTCTCTCTTTACAAAGGTATCAATATGTGGTGTAATGTCAAGGGAGGTGACATAGATTTGTGGGGCTGAGATACTCTTTTCGGTTTCTGCATTTTGTGGCTATAGTTTATATTTTGAATCTTTGAGTATCAAATAACCCAGGGTTTTAAGTTTTTGAATATTCAAGTATCAAATAACCCAGGGTTTTAAGTTGGACCACTTGAATGTATTGAAATAATCCTATCTTTCCAATTTTGTTCAAGATATACAAATCAGGGCACCTAACTTCTAATGTGTTTTTATGTGTGACAAGCACTTGATCTGGTGTGTACTTGCATGGTAAATTTTTTTATCTCGTCCTTGAATGCTTTAAACAACTTTGTCTCTTTTGATAAATACAGCGTCAATGGCAAGGAAAATCTATTTGAGAAAGGGAATTGGAGTTGGAGCTTTTTGTAAAATTTATGGTGGTCGTCAAAGGAATGGTGCACGCCCCCCTCATTTCTGTAAAAGCAGTGGATCTGTTGCTAGACATATACTACAGCAATTAGAGAAGATGAATATTGTTGAGATGGATCCCAATGGGTGAGTACTTTTGACTGCATTCTTTCTGTGCTTAGGATTTTTGGGTATTGTATTTTTATTTTATTTTTTTACTTCAAAGTTTATGCACTGACATGTTTTATTGTGTTTCAGTGGACGGCGTATCACATCTAGTGGCCAGAGAGATCTTGATCAGGTTGCTGGCCGTATTGCAGTTGCTGCACCTTGAGCAATAGGGAAATGGATTTGTAGTTTTGTGGCAGGAAACTAGTTTGAATGTCACCTCCACAATAGTCTTGCTAATTAGACTTTTAGTAAATGTTAGAATTATTTTTAGTGTTCTTTCCAATGTCACGAGTTCATTGCTTCAAGCCTTTAAAGTATAAATTTGGTCTTTGAGAATAACGGATTGTAAGAATTTTGTTGGTTGACATTTGATATATTATTCGTGGTTTGAAAATGTTTTGGAGGGTGATTATTGCAATTGTTCTTTCCATGCTGGTTCAATGGTTTTTCTTTTAATGATCTTACTACCAAACTTTTGGTGGAGGAGTTCTGACATTATAAAACTAATTAGCAATATTGGTTAATTCATTCAAATTATCAGTTTTTTAGGCACATGTATCATCACCGCGGAGGAGACAGATATTTGGTGCAATTTTCTTCCAATTGGGTTCATAAATACTTTAATGGGATATGGGTTTATATAGAGAATGGGGGTGGCTTATGATTTTCACACGAATACAGGTATCGCCGGTGCGAACAAGATATAATTTAGTTAATGTTTTATTTCTCTTCAGGAGACGTTTTTAATTAAGAATGTTCTTTGTTGTGTCTTGAATGTTTATGGAGGGTTTATAAATATAGTTAAAACTTATTCCAGATTTTTTTTATATTATAGAAAATTGCATTAATGATTATAGTGGGGGTATTTAATGATTTTTCACCTGAATATAGGTGTTACTGATGCATACAAAATATAATTTAGTTAATGCCATATTGCTCTCAAGGGGACATTTAAGATTAAATGTTAATGTAATTTGGAAGGGTCTTGTGTCTTGAAAAAGGAACTAGAGAGAATAAAGGGAAAGCGAAATGTTATTGATATGTAATGAATTTAAATAATTTTTGGGTTAAATATTTTAGTATTCACTCATTTGAATTGTGGTAATTGAGAGAAAAAGCGAAATGTTATTGATATGTACTGAATTCAAATAATTCGTGGGTTAAATATTTTAGTATTCACTCATTTGAATTGTGGTATTTGAGAGAAAAAGCGAAATGTTATTGATATGTACTGAATTCATATAATTCGTGGGTTAAATATTTTAGTATTCACTAATTTGAATTGTGGGATTTTAGAAATTATATTGTGAAGTGTGACAATCTTTTAGAAATTAAAAGGTAACATGCCTTAATTTACATCATAGAAATTGTTGAAAGGAGATCTAGAATGTATATCATGAATGTCCTGAACATGTTGGCAGTGAGCTCAAGATATTTCTTAATCAAGTTTTGTCGTGTTATTTGGTTAGGGAAAACTACAATAAGGATTTGTAAAAAATATGACGAATATGATCTAGAATGTAAATCATGAATGTCCTTGTAAAAAATATGACGAATATGATCTAGAATGTAAATCATGAATGTCCTGAACATGTTCGCAGTGAGCTCAAGATTTTTCTTGATCAAGTTTTGTCATGTCATTTGGTTAGGGAAACTACAATAAGGACTTGTACAAATATAACGAATATTTGCAACCATGTAATGTAATAGACTTATGGGTAGTGTTTGAAATGGTAAGGATCTTGATACATGTTATAAACTATTTTTTTTTTTTAAGTTAATGGTATATTTGCTATTGTTTGGTGTACAATTTTTTTCTTTCTTAGTGTTATAAACTATTTTTTTTAAGTTAATGGTATATTTGCTATTGTTTGGTGTACAATTTTTTTCTTTCTTAGTGTTAGTTGAAACAATAATTAATGATAATAAATGATGGATGAGCTAAATGTCATGAGACAATCGAAGTGTCAATTTCCATGTTTTGTTACCATCTCATCGAAGTGTCTATTGTTGCCAATGCTCTATCGGTTCTCATCAACTGAGCCTTTGGTTCACATCAATTGAGCCTCGCGCTCATAGTGTGATGAGCCTGGAGGAGCCTTTGGTTCACATCAATTGAGCCTCGCGCTCATAGTGCGATGAGCCTGGAGCTGGAGCTCATAGTGTGATGCTCATTGCTGGTTCTTCTGGACTTTTTTATTACATCTTCTTCACCTCTAAATGGGCTTTCAATTTGACATAGGCTAATGGACATGGTTTTCCCTGTTACTTTTCTAACATACCAAAACCCCCAGTGAGGAACAAACTTAATTTTGCAAGGATTAGGGTAGACAAACTACTCCGCTATGCAAAAATTTTATTGACGACCAGCCTTTTTATTGTAATGCAAGATCTTGGAGCCAGACTGAAACAGTTTAGCTTTGTACAAAGGAATTTTGTTTAGTGTTTCCATCGTTGCAATGCACAAACAAAGAGTGGAAGGGTGGTAAATTGCCATTTAAAATTTGTTGCCACCCTTTGGAATGACAATTCTCCAGTGTCCACCTTTGCAAATTTGTATAATAATTCAAATATTTTAATGCTGAAGGCATGGGGGGCAATAAATTGTGTCATGTAAATATCTTGTGATCCTTTGGAATGAAACAATTTAGCTTTGCACAAAGGAATTTTGTTTAGTGTTTTCAACATTGCAATGCACAAACAAGCATGGTGTTCTCTCCAAGAGTCTTTCCTTGACTGTGAAGGGAATGAGCCTGGTAATTTAAATAGATCAATAATGTATGGGAAATATGATCAAGTTAGATGACTTAATCAAACCTCACTCGCTCAAAACATGCATTAACACACTCAGATGGACAAGACTTTCAACCACTGTTGTTCAAAGAGTTTATCAAAATTGAATGTATGGAGAAAACCTATTATATCAACGGAAACAGACACACAAAGCATATATGAATGGCCAATTACAATAGGTAAGGAATACTGGGAATTCTAAGTTATCAATACAGTGATAAGATGACAGTTATCAGGCATAAGATAAGCATGAACAACATGAACATAATATTCAAGTGCAAGTATAGAAAAATAGAAGGAGAAAGTCTGAACATCAATGGCAAAAGAAGCTTATAATACTGATATGTAATGAGAAGTCTGAGATTACAGGAATGAGAAGTCTCCAAAGTCCAACCCTTACTTGCTCTCAAGTTCTAAGCTTTATAGCCTTTACAACATCTTTCCAGATCCTAAGAAGCTGGATCGAATTTACTAAAGCTGGAAGATCGAAACAGTTTTCAATAAACTAGGAAAAGATCCTTTTTAATTTGGCCAAACTGCTGAAAATGGGGCTCAGAGATGGGTTCGATTCTCCAAATATGTGACACCTGTGTATAAACCGAAAGAGGTTATTGTATATTGATTTGTTGTGAGCAAAAACCTCTCTTAGATCATCGAAATTCGTTTTCATTTGCCCGAGATCTGCATTTCAAAAACATGTGTCAAACAGGAAAATTCTGAGATCCGAAAATTAGGGCTCAGAGATGGATTCGATTCTCCCAATCTGTGACACATGTAGGAAAACTGAGAGAGGTTATTGTTCTCTGATGTGTTAGGCACAAAAACCTCCGCCCGTTTCGCAAAATGATTCTTCAGTCGCTCAGAATCATCATTTTAAAATGGTGACTCTGCACAGTAAAAAACGTCATTTTTGATGAAAACGCAGCCTCATCTTGCGAGGGATTTTTGATTGCCTTCTCGAGCTCCAAATGCAGATCTGAAAGTACCATTGGAAAGCTTATGATGTCTAGTTGTCAATCGATTATTTGTGAGTGTAAAACAACCTTTCCACGGCTGAAAATTTGATTTTTCCCAAGACATGCTGACTACTTCGAATTTCCTGCGCTTTCGGTGGCTAAAATAACCCCAAATTTCGCGTTTTAGCTATCGAAAGCTCTGCTTTCAGTGGCTAATGAACGGTAGGGATGTCCGCCTAAGCCACCGAAAATTGATTTTTGACCCTTTTGAAGTAAAAACTCAGGTTTGAAATCGCCTCTCCTTTCGGTAGCTGGGATAATATTGCCTTTAAGCATGTGAGCTACCGAAAGGTGTGAAACCGCCACTCTTTCGACAACTTTGGATGATACTGCTTTTATGCTTGTGGGCTGCTGAAATGTTTAAAAACCGCTTCTCCTTTCTGTAGCTTGAAGGATCTTGTTTTCATGTTGTAAGCTACCGAAGGCTGGGTTTTCGGTAGCTAATGAACAATTGCAATGTTTGCCTAAGCCACCAAAACCTGGGTTTTTCTTTTTGAAGGAAAAGTAAGATCCAAAGTTGTTTTGAACTTTATTACCCACTTGAAATTCTAAAAAATGAGCCAAAATAAATATAAAAATGTATTTTTTGAATGACTTCCTATCTCCAAGAAAACAACTTGACTATGTTTTTTTGAGGAGATAACATCTGGCTTCTACTCGGGGATGAAAACCTCCCTGTGAGGTTTCAAGAACCACAGATTTGATGCCTTTCCTGGACAAACAAAAAAAACAGAACCTAGTCTAGTGTTCCATTAGGCATGGAGTCATTTGTCATGTGCAACCGATCTTTGAAAATTTTTCAAGAGCAGTCTTTATTGACAAAAACTGACTGCTATTTCTGCAAACTAAAGAAAGAAATGCTCGGGCAGTGAGCTTATTTCCTACCCTATACTACTCTAACCAACTCTGCAATTTGGTTAAGTAAATGCCGACTTCCATAACAACCATCCAAGTAACTTCAAAACCAAAGAAACCTTGTCTCTGTCACTGCTCAACAACTGATGTTTGAAATGTAACAGTAGTGAATAAAACTCATTCAGGAAACTATACTCAGCTGGAAACATGGGAGAGCTGAAGAAATATGAAATTTTCAAGTTCCCTGAAATGTATGATTCCATGAATGCTGCCACCGGATCCTTAAAAGGAAGATCAGAAACATACTGGCCTTCGGGAAACAACTGCACATCTGTGGCAGCCTCTTGCTCAGCCATGGCTGTTCCTCTGCTAGAAGATTGACCACCTTCTTGTTCCCTTAAGCTCAGATCTTGATCATCAATCATCACAACTTTCTCTTCGGAAAAGTGCTCAGAAAATGATGATAAAATAGTATTAAAATCATATGAATAGGGATCAGTTAAAAACATATAATTGCCTATGCAATCTTTAGTTATCATAGGCTCATCCTGGTTAGCAAACTGATCATAACATTTTGACTCATACCTATTTCTAGAGCATTTGGCAAATATTGAAGAATCCTGACCTGAAATGAGCTCATATGCTTGCTGCTGTTCCAAATTTTCTTCAGACTTGTTACTTTGTTGTTCAAAATCTAAACCATACTCACAGTTCATTTGTTCATGTGCTTGCAGATTTTCAGAGTCAACCTGCATTTGAATCCACCTGGATGCACGAATATTTTCCTCAACCTCTTGAACATCTTCAAACAACTGGGTTAAGGATGAAGACTTCCTTTCTAGCAAAAGAAAAACGAGTTCTGAATGAAGACCCATAACATAATATATCATGGAAGCTGTCTCTGTAGGCCGGACCTCCAAAGGCATGTCATGGTAGATGCCGTAAAATTTTTGATTGAAGATGGAAAAATCTTCACCCTGCTCTCTCTTCAGAGCATAAAAATCAGCAAGATATGAATCTAGTGATTTGTACTCACCCCAATACTTCATGAAAGCATTAGAGAACTCGATCCAATAGCCAATAGAATCAACTCTCAGACCCTTAAACCATGTAGCAACATCTCTAATCAAAGACTTGGAGAAAAATCTCATGATCACATCTTCATGACCAATTTGGAATCGCTCAACAAAATCCTCAAAGGATTCCAGGTGCCTTTCAGCTGAAACTTGATTCTCTCCAGAAAACCAGGGAAGATATTCATAGCAGTCGAGAGGATAAGGATGAAGGAGATAGGGCAACCTCAAAGGTTTGAACATCTTCATCATGATCTTAATTTGAAAGGCAGTGGGCTGATTATGAGATCTAGCATGTTGATGACAAGGTTCAATAGTAATGCCAAAAGGTCCTGAGCTTTGGACAGGTTTTGAACCAATTTCGATCTCCACAAAGTCAGAAGGATGATCATCTTCAAAAAGAATTGGGATGCAGAACTCATCTTTAGGAACAGACTGTGACGAGGCTATTGAATCAACATCTACAATATAGGGCTGCAGGATTTCCTCTTCTTCTAAAGATGGATAAATAAAAGAAAAGGATGATAATTTTTTGAATATACAAAACAAAAAATGATCCTCTTAACATGCAAAGGGAAAAGCGTGAAAGAGTTGATAAAGAAATATAACAGTTCATGAAGTAGACTAATGAACTAATACCTGGACTTGAAATTTAGCCTCTTCATCTTCTGTCAACCGGATCCTCCCCAGTGGAGTCTTTAATGTGGAGTCGCCAGGCAAATGATTACAGTTGAAATTTATGTCTATCTCTTGTTTGCCATCAAAAAACAAATCTATGTCATTCTCCCAGGGAAACTCTGCTTTCACTTTCGTCCCCGGCAACGGCGCCAATATGTTATCTCTCCAGGAGTCTTTCCCTGATTGTGAAGGGAATGAGCCAGGTAACTTAAATAGATCAATAATGTATGGGAATAGGATCAAGTTAGATGACTTAATCAAACCTCACTCGCTCAAAACATGCATTAACACACTCAGATGGACAAGGCTTTCAACCACTGCTGTTCAGAGAGTTTATCAAAATTGAATGTATGGAGAAAACCTATTATATCAGCAGAAACATACACACAAAGCATATATGAATGGCCAATTACAATAGGTAAGGAATACTTGAAATTCTAACTTATCAATACAGTGATAAGATGACAGTTATCACGCATAGGACAAGCATGAACAACATGAACATAATATTCAAGTGCAAGTATAGAAAAATAGAAGGAGAAAGTCTGAACATCAATGGCAAAAGAAGCATATAATACTGATATGTAATGAGAAGTCTGAGATTACAGCAATGAGAAGTATCCAAAGTCCAACCCTTACTTCCTCTCAAGTTCTAGGCTTTATAGCCTTTACAACATCTTTCTAGATCCTAAGAAGCTGGATCGAATTTACTAAAGATAGAAGATCGAAACCGTTTTCAATAAACTAGGAAAATATCCTTTTTAATTTGGCCAAACTGCTGAAACATGGGGCTCAGAGATGGGTTCGGTTCTCCAAATCTGTGACACCTGTGTATAAACCGAAAGAGTTTATTGTATATTGATTTGTTGTGAGCAAAAATCTCTCTCAGATCATCGAAATTCGTTTTCATTTTCCCGAGATCTGCATTTCAAAAACATGTGTCAAACAAGAAAATTCTGAGATCCGAAAATTAGGGCTCAGAGATAAATTCGATTCTCCCAATCTGTGACACCTGTAGAAAAAATGAGAGAGGTTATTGTTCTTTGACGTTATAGGCACAAAAATCTCCTCCCGTTTTGCAAAATGATTCTCCAGTTGCTCAGAATCATCATTTTAAAATCATGACTTTGCATAAAAAACACCATTTTTGCTGAAAACACAGCCTCATCTTGCGGGGGGGTTTTTGACTGCCTTCCCGATCTCCAAATGCATATCTAAAAGTACCATTGGAAATCTTAGTATGTCTAGCTGTCAATCAATTATTTGTGCATGTAAAACGACCTTTCCACGGCTGAGAAATTGATTTTTCCCAAGACATGCTGACTGTCTCCAATTTCCTACGCTTTCGGTGGCTAATGAACGGTAGGGATGTCCGCCTCAGCCACTGAAAACTGATTTTTGACCCTTTTGAAGTAAAAAATCAGGTTTGAAACCGCCTCTCCTTTCGGTAGCTGGGATAATACTGCCTTTAAGCATGTAAGCTACCGAAATGTGTGAAACCGCCACTCTTTTGACAACTTTGGATGATACTGCTTTTATGCTTGTGGGCTGCCAAAATGTTTAAAAACCGCTTTTCCTTTCTGTAGCTTGAAGGATCTTGTCTTCATGCTGTAAGCTGCTGAAAGTTGGGTTTTCGGTAGCTAATGAACAATTGCAATGTCCGCCCAAGCCACCGAAACCTGAGTTTTTCTTTTTGAAGGAAAAGTAAGATCCAAAGTTGTTTCGAACTTTATTACCCACTTGAAATTCTAAAAAATGAGCCAAAATAAATATAAAAATGTATTTTTTGAATGACTTCCTATCTCCAAGAAAACAACTTGACTATGTTTTCTTGAGGAGATAACACATGGAAGGTCGACAAATTGCCTTGTAAAATTTGTTGACACCCTTTGGAATGACAATTCTCCACTTTTGCAAGTTTCTATAATAATTCAAATATTTTAGTGCTTAAGGCATGGAAATGGAATAAATTGTCATGTAAATATCTTGTGATCCTTTGGAATGATAGCTCTTTGCCTTTGCCCTCGTAAAGACACTCTTACTCTCTAGCCATTTTAAAAATGTCAATGATGTGATATTTACAACTTCAAATAAATGTGAACAAGAAGTCTTGAAGGGTCTATCCTCATAATCTCCGCTCCATGAGAAACATTTAGTAGTGTTATGATCTCAATTTGTCTTTCCCCTTCCTTGTTATCTTCCTTGGGGAATCTATGAACATGTCTTACATATATTCTGTCCTAATTGGCTTTTGGATCTTTGCCAAAATTTACCCTAGTCCAACTTTGTTATAATTGACACAATTGTTCCTGGGGATTATGCCTTGCCTAAGCTTTGAGGAAATTTAGTTCTAGCTTCATTATGATACAAATTAATACCAATATGTAATTTTTCTAACATAAAATATTCCTATTAGAACAAGTTAACTTCATCTAATGATTTGACAATCACCACACGTAGGGGAATCTTTGTGCATATCTAGAGATAGTGTTATTGTTTTGATGGTGCTCAATGTTTTGATCCCTACTATGGCATCATCTTCAAGAGACTTACAAGCCTGAAATATCTCAAGTACGAGAGGGAGAGAGAGTACAATAGAAGATCCGCGAGAGAGGAAGATTGGTGCCCTCCTCTTGATCACATCTCTAACACAAGTGTGATAAGAATGATGATCACCTCCAATGTCTAGCTTATAAGAACAATCCAAACATCTCACAAGAGGCAAGCTCTAACAAAGAGATTCTCCTTTCTTTTCCTAGGGTTTTCTCATGAACCCCAACAAATCACTCCAAGAAGACATTTCCAAAAAGAAGAGTATGATGATGACAATGAAAGAATTCTCCATCTCTATAAAATATATAAGAGGTAAGATAGGCCAACAATATATATGTGGGATAATGCCCTTACTAGTAACCTACAATAACGTGTGGAGCGCTACACTCTAAGAGTGCACATGTCGAGCTCCAAGGTTATGCCATCCATAAGTAGGGCTCCAAATGCAAGGGCACTCCAGGACGTGTGTCCAACTCAGTGTTATGAGAATCGGATCGGAACTGGTAAAATTGATCGGTTCGATCGATTTTAGCCCTTGATCGGTCCAAATCAACCATCCAACCCAAAAATGACTAGTTCTGTATGGAATCGATCGGTTTCGAGTAGGAATCGACTAGTTTTGTACAAAACCAACCTTGCTCAAAACCGATTGGTTACGTATGAAACCGATCGATTTTGTATGGAACCGACCGGTTTTGTACGATCCATTTAGGGATGCATTTTTTTCTTAAAGAAAACCCAATTTTTTAATATTACCATTAACGGTTTCAGGATGTTTGAGAGTGGCTCCAACTTCATCGGACTTAAAATGCAAAAAGTAAATTTTTTTATCCCATTCAGAATTCAACAGGATTAACGATTTTTAGGATTTCAGGATTGCAATGTTTCCAACTTTCCTCTAGATTCTATCGTGTATTAGGGTATCGGATTGACATTTAATCAAGCACATCAACCCCTCTATGTACCTTGATGTTGGTGGTGTTGATTGTTTAGATTGATGTCGGTGGCCTCAAAACTAGTTTTTGAAGAATCCCTAGTTTATAGCTTATTTATTGATGTACTTTGCTCTAGATATGGATTGCACTCAATGATATTTTGGTTGTATGCACCCTTACTTGCTATACACGTGAGAAACTTTGAAGATTTGTGTATAATGGTCTGAATTTTGATGGATGCACATGAATATATATATTTTTTCAAACTTTGAATGTTTTATATATAATTTGGTCGACTGGTTTGCATTTTTTTTTTCATTTGGTTTCGGTTCTTGGAATCGACCAGTTCGATGACTGGTTAGGTTCCGGTAACTATGCTCTAACATTCCTCCTACAAGCCTCCAAAGCCTCCATCAATTCTCCTAAGCCATGTAGTCATTAGTTCACTCCCCTTGTATGAACACTATCACAACCCAAGCATCTATGAGACAACTTCAATACTCCATATAGGCATCCAAGCTACCCTATGTTGTGTAGGGCTCAATGCCCTCTTCTTGGATGCAAAACTTCCCCCCTAAGTAGAAGGTTCTCCAACACACAACCATATCCATGTTGCCATCATGTAGAGTGTGACCCAAGTTGTCAAGAGATCTCCAATGCCTGTGGGAAGAATACCAAACAAGCAAGCAACCACTAAGTCATCTCCATTGTGGAAATCCATCATGGACCATCTAGGGGCTAAAGCATATGTCATGTGCACTAAATCTCTTGAAACACCCCAAAACAGGTAAACACTTTTAGAGTAACCCTAAAAGCTAACCTTAAACATCTTTCAAAACCTTCTTATCTTGTTATTTCTACTATAATACATGAATCTAAGAGTTCTTCTCCTCAAAGGATTTTTTCAACAAAACAATAACACCATTTTTTTAACACTTTCTAATTAGAAGAAATTTGAGGCTAAATTAGGCAAAATAAGAAATACCGTGCTTGTTGAGTTCGAAAATTCAATAAGCAATATAATTTCAAAGAAATGAATAAAAAATAATTGTTGAGGTAGACATATAAAGTCGAAGATGATAATGTGTCTTGTTTTTAGGTGACAATATTTAACCAGATATACACCTCACCTTCGTTGGGTTCTTGGTGAAATGGTACCAATACCATAACTTTGAAATACTAAATATGACATGCTTTATATTTAGTGTGCACAAAAATATGAACTTATTATTATTATCTTCAACTCACTTCATAATTCTAGGTTAACCCAACTTACATGACAATATGATGTGGCATACACAACCTTTTAACTTGTGCTAGTAACTCAAATAACGATGCTTGTTGGCTCACCTATTTCTCAATTCCCATTGTTCAACTTAGGAAATGTGTTGTGGACTCGACCTACTTTCTCTACTCATCATACAATGATATTCCTATAAATAATAATTTATTTTACACAATGTCTACATTTCCAGACTCCCTATGTACTTTTAAATACTCAAGATTAGCCCTCAACCTAGAATCTCTATGTTGGGCGTGGCCCAAGTGGACCACTTTTTGGAAAGACAGTTTTTGTGGAGCAAGGCTCCAGCGCAACGGTTATTTTCGGCAGCGAAGTACAAGCGAAGCGAGGTCCAGCAACAACTTATTTTGGGTAAGCCACTCCGTAGAATCCAGAGAGCAGGGTGAGGAGCAGCGCATAATTGGAGGAAAGCGACTTGTTGCCTTAGTACAAACAAAGTACTAAGACAACAAGAGCGGCGGAAATCGTTAGAAGTTAAGTGACGGACTAACAACGACAGATGAAGCAGAACGACGGAAAGGGATGCGCCAATACAAGGTCAAAGCCGTGCAGTCAGAACACTGACTGTTAGAAGAGGCGTCCGAGCCAGAAGCGGCGCATAAAGGTGGACGAAGACAAGTGAAGTAGCTGTCGACTATGACAGGCCAGGTTAGCGAGGTAACCGCGCCATTTTTGGGGGATTTTTGGTACTATAGGGTTTTTGGCCCACAATCATTGTAAAGACGTGACCTTCGGGCACGATCTATAAAAGGGGCAATTTTGTATGGGAAGGGTTGGTCTTCATTGGTCATTTTTGGTCTCAGTTTTGTATTGTAAGAACAAGAAGAGAGAAAGAGGCTCTGCAGCTGAGTGCGCAGAGACCCATTGTAGAGAGAAGAGTCTGCAACTGAGCGCACAGATTGGAACTATTGACCCTTCCCATTAATATAAAAAATAGTTCCCGTGGACGTAGCTCCCATCCTGGGGGTGAACCACGTAAATACTTGTGTTGTGTGATTGAATCTGTGCAATTGCTTATGTTTATGTTCATGTTTTTGTATGTTCGTTCTTTTATATGTATTTTCACATGTATGGATGATGAGAATAATATGTTAAGTATTGAACATGTATAACTGAATGTACAAGTAATTCCGAACACATTGAATGTATCAGTTGTATGGGTAAACACTAAGTCAATGAAGTTTGTAATATGTGTGATTCCTTAGAAGTGCAGTCTTGGAGTTGCAGTGTTGTATTGTATTGTATTGTATGAAGTTGAAAAGTGCGCAGTCCCGTATGTGCACAATAACTGCAAAGTCTATGTGAAGTCGAGAGAACTTCGCTTGCGCCAGTTTCATAACTGCGCATCATCTGATTACAGAAACCTGCTTATGTAATCTCCCATAACTTCGCCTCGGGTGAGACCTCAACCTGTTCGCAGGATGTTGCCGAAAGGGCCGATGGATAACTGGCATTGTTGGCCCCATCACTGTGCAGAACCTGGGTTAGTACAAGAAAGTTAAAGAATGAAGTAGTAAGCCAACAAATGGTTCCGTTTCCGTACTTGAACTGGTGATGTGCTCTGATAACTGGAATCCCAAGTAGACAGAGATACAAAACTGGGTAACTAAGATAGAGGAGGAGTTCGCGAAGAAAGAAAATAGGCATCCGTGCTTGTCTACGGTAGAGTGGTTACAGAAATATCTTTTCTCTGTATACATGAAATTTTCTTCGCATCCTTCATCAACGAGCTACACGAGTGGATATCAGAGACTTAAAGCAGTCGATAGCCCAATCTCAAGAGCAGTAGACTTAAATCTACAGTGTTGACTCCATAACTGATTCAGAGACTTAAAGCAGTCGATAGCCCAATCTCAAGAGCAGTAGACTTCTGGCTAGACATTTTACTAGAAGGCTATGTTACAGAATTTGCTGTGGACACTCTGAAGTCTTACAGCACAGCAGAGGCATATTTCTTCAAAGGATTCAAAGGTAAGTACCTGAAAAATCTTAGTCTATACATTAAAATGCTATTAGCAGAGCAAGGTGTCTTACGAATGTAATACGATTCCTAGAGATTTGAATCTGTAATGTTCAGTAATATAGACAGTGATACTGAGGAAAATATTTATACATTACGAAGTGGTAAAAGATACAAGTATAGTACCGGGAAGAGGTCTAATGAACATGAAACTCGCACCTCTCTAGAAACTGAGTTAGGGAGTAATAGGGACTCATATCAGGTTGAGACTGATAGTGAAGCAGAGCCTAGAGTAACTACTTATCAACCTATTACTCCATAGAAACCTCCAGCTGATGACATAAATACTACTAACCCACAGAAAAACAGTAGTAGTAACACCGCAGGAGCAAGCACTCATAATGTTCCAAGTAGTAGTATACATAAGACATCACATAACACTACGCCTCCTAGAAGAAGAATGACATACGACATTAAGCTGCCAATATTCAAAGGAACTGGTCTTGAAGACCCAGAGCAACATTGGTTTCTTTGTGAAGCCGTATGGAACGTTAAACAAGTACACGATGATGCTATTAGACAAGAAAAACTAGTTACAACATTCAGGGACAGAGCCCTAACATGGTTTATGAAGTACTCTATTGTATAGAATAAGACACTAGCGGATATCAGACTTGCGCTCATCAGAGAGTTTAAAAAACCTAAGTCGGAGTCACAGTGTATCACAGAGCTGAAAGAAATCAAGCAAAAACTGAGTGAGATAGTATGAGAATTTGATCAAAAGTTCAAAGTGAGTTTTGACATAGCACCACAACAACACAAGGAATGGTTCATATCCGCGTTGTTGCCACATATCAGGTTACCATTGATGCAACAAAAAGTTACTTTGCAGACATAGGCCCTAGAAATTGCGATGAAACTAGAGGCTTCGCCTATAGGAGAGACTAGCACAAGAATGGTTCAGATATAGAGTCGGCTAGAAAATTTGACACTACAATTGCAAGATATGAAGAAAGGAAAAGAAACCAGAGAAGAGGTTTGGTGTACAAAGTGTAAAGGAGAAGGACACCCTAAAGAACATTGTCCGGTAGTTAGAGATTACATCGCTAGTGGAGCACTGGAAACATTAAATCAACAACAAGGACCATGGTGTGAGATTTTCTGATGTAGAGGACATCGTCCAGAAGACTGTTACCTAATTCAGAAGTATGTGCAAACACCAAATAACCTATACTGCACATTCTGTAAGTCAGTTGGCCACGATGATAACAACTGTAGAGCATATGACCTCATGATGGAAATAAAACACGATGTCTATAGAGTTCAAGGGGAAATGCAAAACAATAATGAAAATGCGCAGTATGACCAAGGCACATACAAAGGACGTGGTGGATTCAGAGGAAGATGACGAAACACTGGGCAAGGACGAGGAAGAGGTCAGAATGTGTGTTATAACTGCGCTCAACCAGGACATCTAGCTAGAGACTGCACAAACCCTTGCACTACTTGTAAATACTGAAAATCATTTGAGCATGTCATTGACATATGCCCTATTTTGCAAGCAAAAATGCAAGAAAGAAGACCAGAAGCACATTATTGGAACATACAGATGATCGCAGCTGAAAAATGGAATACAGATTGCAACATTAATGCTGTGACGCGAAGTGGAGCCACCACAGGTGGAGATCAAAGAACCGAAGCTTCGACTTCTGAAGATCACCAAGCTAGACAAAATCCTACTGAAGGGGCTTGGATAAGAAAAGCAACTGGGAAAATGCCTAATTTCAATCTGAATAAATAAAAATAAGTCTTCATGGAAGTAAGAGAAACCTTCAAAGAACTAGAACTGTTAACTCCAAGAATCAAGTTGCGAAGTGAGACTATGCCTGTGAAGGATATGCCAGCTTCGTATGATCGATCGCGTACTGCAATAGACCCGATGAATCCTGTTGCGCAGCTTTTACAGAGCTGTATGAAGTTGTTAAAACATGAAAATGCCTTAGCAGAACTACAAATCCTGCAGAGTCATGATGAGCATCGTAATGTGGTGAATGAAGCACATAGAGTGGTTCATCATAATAATAATTATAGAAGAACTGGAAGAGAAATGAGACTAACTGTGCAGATCGGGGAATTTGAAATGGACGAGATTATCCCTGACTTAGGCTCAGAAGTAAATGTCTTGAAAAAGAAGACATGGGAACAAATGGGGAAGCCAAAGTTATCATGGTTACCCATACAGTTGAGGCTAGCCAATCAGTAAAAGTTTCTACCCTTTGGGATATTATCAAATGTCCTCGTCGACATCGATGGAGTGTGAAGTCAAGCAAACTTCAAGGTTATTGAGATTATAGACGATAGCAATCCATATCCTGCACTATTGGGGATAGATTGGGAAATCGATAACCTCGCAATTATGAACTTGAAAAAGAAGCAGATGATATTAGAAGGAACATACATCAGGGTCATCGCACCTTTATACCCCTCACAAGGACCTAGATACACTGAACCAATAAGAGAAGAATGCAGAGCTCAAGATCTGGATCATATTTACAAAATGACAGTGAATTAGGAATATTACGTCAACCCAACTGATGATGGAACATTGAGTTGGCGATGTGACAGTTCTTGCATATCAGAATCAGATCAGGACTGGAGAACTAGCAGAGCAGAATGCACAAAGTGTCTGCAAGGAGATGTGCGCAACTCACTAGATCACTGCACTGGATTGGAACAGAGGTAAGTCCAATCCCTACTTATGATGGTTTGAGTGATATTCATGCATCTTTTCAAGAATATCTTATATCAGTTTCAGATGAACATAAGTTAACAACATTGGATACAACACCACGCACTACACCAGTTAGATGGTGGGCTGCGCATAAGCAAAATCTGACCACATGGGAAGAATGTAAGCACATGATGAAGATCCGATTTCTAGAAGAAACTGAACTTGTACAAGTGAAATACAATGGAAAAACTGATCCTAGAGATCACATAGACCGTTGCACAAAAGCGTGGACACACGTACCACAAGCAGAATGGGTCCATCGATTTGTGCACACATTGGAGCAAATTCTGAAGAACTGGTACACATAAACATAACTTCGCAGAGGAACGGTAGAATGGTCTGTCATGACTAAGAACTTCAATGCAGCTTTCAGTTTTGAGGATGTCTGTCCAAGTATAAATGAGGCATTACAGATCATCAAAAAGAAGGTATTCAATGAAACACCAAAACCTGTGTATCAACAACCAGAATGGGAAAGACAGCTAGAACATGCCCTGGAATGTTATAATTTCACATTAGGCACTGATGAAAAGGAAAGCGAAGATGGGGACCTACGCAATATTAACATACCTGAGTCGGAAGGAAAGCGTGAAGTAGAAGTACCTCCATTAGAAATTCTGGACCTAAGTAATCCTGTGAAGACTCGAAAAGTGAACATTGGAACTACTGAAGAACAAAAGTTTTCTTCTATAGGTGATTACTGGGGTGAGGAGATGGTTGCGCAGATAGCAGATTTACTCCACGAATATGAAGACTTATTTCCTACAAAGTTTTCCAAAATGAAAGGCATTTTGGGCGACTTGGGAGTCATGAAAATACCTCTCAAGACAGATGCGAAGCCCATTAAGTAGAGACCTTATTGACTTAGTCCAAGATACAAAGAAAGGGTAAAAGCAGAGCTCGATAAGATGCTCGACGCAGGAATCATTAAACCTGAAGAAGAGTCAGAATGGAGAAGTCCCATGGTTATCCAAGAAAAGAAAACTAAAGGCGAAATTAGGATCTGCGTAGATCTGCAGAAGCTGAACGACGCATTGTTGCATGACTCATTTCCTACTCCATTCACAAATGAAGTGTTAGACAATGTTGGAGGGAATGAGACATACTCTTTCACTGACGTATTTTCTGGATATCATCAGATCAGAATTGATATAGCAGACAGGCACAAGACCACATTTGCGACTGAATGGGGCTCATTTCAGTACACAGTTATGCCCTTTGGTCTGAAGAATGCACTTTCTATTTTTTCAAGAGTATTTGTTGCTACATTCAAGGATTTTATCCATAAATTTTTAGAAGTATATTTTGATGATTGGATAGTATTTGGGTTATTGAAGAACCATTATGCCAACTTAAGACTGATGTTAGCGAAGTGTAGACAACATCAGATCTTCCTGAACTTGAAGAAAAGCATCTTCTGTGTTCCCTATGGAATTCTACTGGGACACATTGTTTGTAAATAAGCACTGACGGTTGATCCAGCTAAAATCACAGTTATTGTGAATTTTCCAGCACCTAATTCAGTAAAGCAACTACGCACTACATTGGGAGACACAGGCTACTATAGGAAGTTCATCAAAGGATATGCGTAGATCACTGCGATGATGGAAAAATTATTGAAGAAAGAAGCGAAGTTCATTTGGACTGAGGACTGTCAGAAAGGATTGGACACATTGAAAGAGAGCATGGTAACTGTGCCTATCTTACTTTTTCCAGATTGGAGTAAACCATTCCACGTGCATGTCAATGCTTCATCCATCGCACTTGGCATTGTGGTAGCTCAGCCAGGTGAGGGAGGCATTGAGCATCCTATTGCATTCTCAAGCAAGAAGCTGTCCTCAGCAGAAAAGAATTATACCACAACAGAAAGAGAAGGTTTAGCTATGGTGTACGCACTGTAGAAGTTCAAACACTATTTGTTGGGTGCGCACTCCCGTATGTTTACTGACCATTCAGCTTTGAAATATCTGGTCAATAAACCAGTGTTGGGGGGAAAGAATCTGTAGATGGTTGTTACTCTTCCAAGAGTATGATTTTGAAATCGATGTTAAGCCAAGAAGGCTGAACTCAGGACCTGACCACCTTTCCAGAATTGAGTCAGCGAAGAACTTTCCAACCTGGAAGATAATCTACCAGATGCACAACTGTTTTCTATTCAGATAGCAGATGACTATTATAAGGATATTGTAGAATTCCTGACCACAGGGTTGGCACCTACAAAGTTTACTATGCAGCAGAAGAAACAACTGGTGGTTAAAGCAACAGACTTCACCATAATTGCAAGACAATTATACAAACTAGGATCGGATGAAGTACTGTGAAGATGTGTGCTAGAACATGAGAAACCATTGATACTTTCTAAATCACATTCAGGGGTGTCTGGAGGTCACTATGCAGGAAGAGACACTGCGCCGAAAATTTTAAGAGCGGGACTATGGTGGCCTACACTCCACAAGGATTCAAAGGAGCATTGCCGTAGTTGCGATGTTTTCCAAAGAACATGGAAGCCATCTCGCAAAGATGAGATGCCATTGAGGCCACAACTGAATTTGCAAGCATTTGATAAGTGGGCTATTGATTTTGTGGGACCTATAAACCCACCAGGAAAGCGAACTAGTTCGAGATACATTATTATAGCTACAGACTATCTAACCAGATGGGCAGAGGCAAAACCAGTAAAGGACTGTAGCACAGTTCATTTTTGAAAACATCCTCACGAGGTTTGGATGTCCAAAGATCCTAATGAGCGATCAGGGAACCCACTTCTTGAATAGAACTATTGAAGCCCCAACTGAGGAATTTCAGATTTACCATCAGAAGAGCACACCATATCATCCACAGGCCAATGGCACTGTTGAAGCTTTTAACAAAGTGTTGGAAAATGCGCTGACTAAGGTATGTAATACAAACAGGGATGATTGGCATCTATGAATACCAGCTGTCTTATGGGCATATATGACAACTTGCAAGAAGTTGATAGGCCATACACCTTTCAGGTTAGCATATGGACAGGAAGTTGTGATGCCAATGGAATACATAGTACCAAGTTTGAGAATTGAAACATTTACAGGAATGGAAGATGATGAGACAATGGAAGAAAGTCTACTACACTTAGTTGGGTTAGAAGAAGATCGCTTCATTGCAAGATTTCATCAACAAGTGCAGAAAGACAAAGAAAAAGCATGGCATGATCACCACATCAAGTATAAATTATTTCAGGTAGGAGATCTTGTTCTCCTCTACGACAATAAATTCATGAAGTTTCCTGGAAAATTTAAGATGCATTGGCTAGGGCCATATCTTGTCAATCATGTTACTAATGGTGGCGTAGTTCAACTAGCCACATTAGCGGGAGAAAACCTACCAGGTCTTATTAATGGAAGTAGACTAAAACCCTATAGGGATAGTCCGACTTCGCCAGACCCTCATTGATCAGAAGCGAAGAAAATTCTAAGTGTCAAGTGTAGTTGAAATTGGAAACCAAGAATGCAAGAACAAGAGTCTACACGCAATTTTGGTAAAATGCGAAGTGTTTACAGAAATGGAAGTTGTGCTGCGAAGCATGCAAAGGAAGCTGAGTTGCGAAGTCAGAAGAGGTTCAAGATGCGAAGCTAACACCAAGAAAAGGGAAATGCACAGTAAACCTCACAACTCACATAAGAGAAGGCTTGCATTGCGAAGTTAGAAGCCCGCAATAAGAAATGCGCAGTGAACCTCGGAGTTGCATGGTCACTTGCGACGATAAGGGAAAGATAACTGTTACAATTGTCGGTTGGAAAGATAACCGTTACAATTGTCAATGGGAAAGATAATCATTAGAATTGCTGGTTGTAAATATAGCCGTTATACAGTGTTTTGCCGACGTCCGCAGGTGCATTTAACAAAAATCTAATTGTTTCCGATGCATTCAATGAAGGAAAGGACCGAGATCCTTGGGAGATTTCGTTAACAGTTATGACATTTAATGTCTAAACTAGCTGTTATGGTCACACTGTCGGGGTTAAAAGGCCTATAAATGGTAAATATTATTTACTTACGGGTTTTACCATGAATTTTGAATTTTTACCGACTATAAAATCCTAAGTTTTTACCAGCTAAAAGCAATAGTGCTCGCTCGTATATGTATGAAGAGCCGACATTAGAAGAAATTTTGGGCACTTTCAAACAGTTTGGTTTGGGAGGAGTGATGAAGTCACAAGTTAAGCAAGCCGCTCCAGACCGGGGTGGCTCGTCCAGGAATTCACCATGGAATCAACCGCAATAGCAGAAGAAGGACAAGCAGCCGACCGCTGACCAAGGAAAGCCGAAGGCCGCAAGAACCAAGAAGCCATATGCACGACAAGGAAAAACGCCGCCACCAATATGGTTGGTTCCAGAGTATGTCATCCCAAGAAAAACCAATGCACCAGATGTATTGCTTATAAAGAATGCCTAGTATAATATTCCCCTACCGCCGATGTCAAGCCATGTGCAGACGAAGGAAAATTTGCTCAGTAAGATCCCCGAATGCAAGTTTACAGACCATGATTTGCTGAATGAAGACAAGTTTCTGCAATTCTAGTCGGACAAATACATGTACAGGAAATACGATGAGGTTACTAAGCAAACGAATGTTGTCTCGATGGAATGGGACGAACCGTTATCCGGAGCTGGATTGCTCAATTTGCTGCAAATTCCACAATCTGACCGGAGCAATGAGCTCAATGCTGTGGTGCGCACTCTGTTATCATGCACGCACCAGGGGTACATATGTTTGGACCGCAAGGTAAAAATTACTGTTGACCTTATCAGTAGGATTACGGACCTAAGCAAAAGAGGCGTCGATCCTTCAATTGAGTTTTTTGGAAAGAAAGAAGACAAAGAGTTGGCCGCAAGAATAAAGGATAAATACAGATTAACCAAAGGGAACCGCGGCTATGTAACATCAGGGATTGGAAAAATGCCCCTGCGCTTCGCGGTTCAGCTTATTGCGGGAAGGCTTATAAGGAAGTCCATACCGACTGAAATTTATGCTGGCGTAGTATCCTTAGCTGCGAAGGCTAAGGATGGTTTTCAATACAATTGGGAAAAATATATGTTAAATGAGTTTTTAGAAGATGTACGAGACACCCAGGACAATGGATTTGCATTCCATTTGAGCTGGATGCTGGTGCTTGTTGCCTTTGTGGGGTAGAAGGAAACCCTCTATCAGAATGGTTTTCCCGTAGCCCCTAGTGAATGTCGTGGGGTGAGATACACAAACATGTGGGCGACAACGAACCCAAAAAAACAGAGGTGGAGCAACCTGCAATTGCTCACCTACCATGAGCAATTATGCGAAGTCGTTCAAAAGACTCCGCGCATCACTAAGGAAGTGACAACTCGGTATATTTCAAAGATGATATTCAAGGCCATACTGCATTATATATATATACAACTAGGAATCCTAATCACACCTCCTACATGGTATGAAGGACTGTATCAACTCGAGGTGCAGAGAATTGATATGATCATAGAAGACTGTCCTACAAAGTGGAATATTGATGCGTCGTCCACACTCATCACTTCATCTGAGGAGAGCGAAGAGGACGACCAAGAAAACAAAGGTACTGAGGTCACAAGTACCCAGAATCCGAAGCTTGACCAAGGAGAAGGTGAGAAAAGGAAAGAACCTGACACCGAAGTGTCAGAAAAGCCACAGAAAAAGAAGACAAAAGCTACTTGACGACCGCTGGATGCGCAGTTGCACGACGATGATTATGAGTGCATCACAACAAGGGTATCGACATATATTGAAGATGTAATGGGGCTGAAAAACACCAAGGAAGAGACAACACAAACTGATGTAATGGAAAACGTCGCCGAGCTGAAAAGTCTGGTTACGAGAATTGAACAAGTCCAACAAGAATTGGTAAAAGAACTAGACCACGACGACCGCTTAGGTGAGTCCACCTAGTAGAGGAGAAATCCTCCTGCCTATACCTTGAGGACCCAGATAGTCAAAATTGAGCCAATGTCTGTCATATACCCAACATATGAGATTGCTAAAAGTGCGCGATGACTCGAGCATTTGGAAATCAATGTGGGGTTGTTACCCATAAGGGGACTGCACAACCTGCACACGCAGATTGCAAAATAAATCCATGATAGAGACTTATTCTCTAATAACCAGTACCTAAGGATGGAAGAAAACTACAAACAGTTATAAGAGAAATGTGCGTTGAAGACAAGGGAGCTTGACTATGCACAGGAAAAACAACGCAAGATAAGAGAAGCAGTTTCAGCAGTTTGCTTGAAGCTGCCCGAAGGTGATGAAGAACCAGAAATAGAGACAACCATACTAAATATTTGCACTGCTCTCGATAGTCTGAAGGAAGAAATGATAGAGATGGAAGTTGCTCATAAGGATAAAATTGTTGAGATGGAAGTTTCCCATCAAGAAAAAATTACTGAGCTAGCATCCCAACAACAAGATGGAACATCGCAGTGGGAATAAGAAGCACGAGCAAAGGCATTGAATGACTCCACAGAAGGCATCTACGCAGAAGTGTCGAGATGCCAAATCCCGCTGGATGAAGTTTCTAAAGTCTGGGCTATGTTACAAGAAGAACCAAAGTTACAAAAAATCCAGGATGAAGTTCAGTGAAAGCAACAGGATCTTGATTCAATGAATACTGCTATGAAGGACTTGCCACCAAGGCAAAAGATGCAGAAGTTGGCAGAGAGAAGGGAACTTCAGAGAGAGTTAGAAGCATTGAGAGCAAAGGAAGCTGAAGCTTCCTCAAGATTGCAGCTGCTGCAGGAAGAAGCGCTAATAATGACAGAAGAAATTGAGCTGAAGCTGCAAGATCCGCGAACGAAAAAGGATACTGTCAAAGAGCAACTTCTGGAGCCTATCTCAGGAGAAGTGCTCGACACAATCAAGCAATGCGAGCAAGAGACCTGGGAAACAATTGCGAAGCTCAGCACAACTGTTCAAGAGTTCACAACACGATCAAGCACTTCAGTAGATGGAACAACCCAGTCAGAGTAGCTCGGGGACAAGCCACATGTGAGTGTTAGGGGCCTGTTGGACGTGGCCCAAGTGGACCACTTTTTGGAAAGACAGTTTTCGTGGAGCAAGGCTCCAGCGCAACGGTTATTTTCAACAATGAAGTACAAGCGAAGCGAGGTCCAACAACAACCTATTTTGGGTAAGCCACTCCGCAGAATCCCGGGAGCAGGGTGAGGAGCAACGCGGAATTGGAGGAAAGCGACCTGTCGCCCTAGTACAAACAAAGTACTAAGACAACAAGAGCGGCGGAAACTGTTAGAAGTTAAGCGACGGACTAACATCAACAGATGAAGTAGAATGACAGAAAGGGACACTCCAATACGAGGTCAAAGCCGCATAGTCAGAACTGCGGTTGTCAGAAGAGGCGTCAGATCCAGAAGCGGCGCAGAAAGGCGACCGAAGACAAGTGAAGTAGCTGTCGACTACGACAGGCCAGGTTAGCGGGGTAACCACGCCATTTTTGGTACTATAGGTTTTTTGGCCCACAACCATTATAAAGACGTGACCTTCGAGCACGATCTATAAAAGGGGCAATTTTGTAAGGGAAGGGTTGGTCTTCATTGGTCATTTTTTGTCTCAGTTTTGTATTGTAAGAGCAAGACGAGAGAAAGAGGATCTGCAGCTGAGTGTGCAGAGACCCATTGTAGAGAGAAGAGTCTGCAGCTGATTGCACAAACTGGAACTGTTGACCCTTCCCATTAATATAAACAACAGTTCTCGTGGACATAACTCCCATCCTGGGGGTGAACCACATAAATACTTGTGTTGTGTGATTGAATCTGTGCAATTGCTTATGTTTATGTTCTTGTTTATGTATGTTCGTTCTTTTATATGTATTTTCACACTTTATGGATGATGAGAATAATATGTTAAGTATTGAACATGTATAACTGAATGTACAAGTAATTCCGAACACATTGAATGTATTAGTTGTATGGGTAAACACTAAGTCAGCGAAGTCTATAATATGTGCGATTCCTTAGAAGCATTGTCCTGGAGTTGCAGTGTTGTATTGTATTGTATTGTATGAAGTTGCAAAGTGTGCAGTACCGTATGTGCGCAGTAACCACAAAGTCCATGCGAAGTCGGGAGAACTTCGCTTGCGCCAGTTTCATAACCGCGCATCACCTGATTACATAAACCTGCTTTTGTTATCTCCCATAACTTGGCCTTGGGTGAGACCTCAGCCTATTTGCAGGTTGTTGCCGAAAGGGCTGGTGGAGAAGTGGCATTGTTGGCCTCGTCACTGCGCAGAACCTGGGTCGGTACGAGAAAGTTAAAGAACTGAGTAGTAAGCCAGCACTCTAGGTATTTCTTTCATGTTTCAATTTAGCTTTTTCATACTCCTTATAATACCACGTAGCTTGAGAGTTGGATTTCCTCAATTCCTTTCTTATTTATTTATATTCTACAAGAAAAACATCTTCATCTTCATAGGCAATTACTAACTCTGCAATTTGCACAAGTTCAGTGTATGGAATTCCCATTTTAACTTCTTAACCCCTTTATTTCAACATCCCCGACTTTAAGTACTGTTGCTACATGTTTAACCTTTTTAGGATTAGTAGCTAGGAATATGATATTTTCTATCCCCGAATCCTACAAGTCTTAGCTTAGTTCACTGTGTTTTCATATTTCAAAGCTTTTGATATTTGCTTAATAACCAACCTGTGAAGCTTTTTAACATCTATAGTTGCTTGAATGTCTATAAACTATATCACTAGTCTACCTAAGCAAAATAAACCATATCCAAAGAATGAACCTATCTCAACTCAACACTAGATATGTGACAGATTGTATATCTTTTTCATCCTTGCATGACATGGGATGCAAGTGATCAATTTAAAATGCTTCTATTAATGATCCAAAAACGTTAAAAATTTAGGAACTAGTACTCTAGGAAATCCAATTGATCAGTCTACTATTCAAATTGATTTTACCTCTTCCTAATTTAAAAGGTCTTATAAAACATCAACGGATTGTACAGGATTGTACTGGTTGTATAACATCGGACAATATAGTTATTTGGTGAGTCCAAAAAAATGGGCAATGATTGTCACTGGCCTCTACTTCTAGATTATCACAAATAACAAGAGGAATAAAATCACTACATTTTGAAGGAACTTTGATCATATCTTCAACCTCGGATGGATTGAAAGATATAGATATACCTTAAACTTGTCACTTTGAATTTCTAAATTCTTCAAGGCATGCTAACAATTATCTTCACTCATTTTGGTATTCTTAGACTTAGGGCATCTTCAATTTTCTAAGTTTGTTTTACTTTGTTTATCTTCTTTTTCATCTTGGGGTCTCTCAACTTGTTTTTTGTTGTTGTTGTGAGGTAGTATTTCTTTATATCCACTAGTTGGGCATGCATTATGAGGAATGCTTTCCTTTTCAAGTTCACTCGAAGCCTTCTGATTTGGAATTACTTATTGTTGAATATATTCACTAAGTGGTACATATTTTTTCATTAATATTTTTAGTCGCAACAAAAGCCAAATCAAATATCGATGACAATCTCCTCTTCTTCTAATGTGACAATTTCCAATTTAGAAAGAAAAGGCTAAAACCATGACAAAGTTATGCCTTTCATTGTGAGAGAGATTTTAGAGAAACCCCTGCAATCTATTCCTTTATTCCTTTATCTGTCCTTCAATTCCAACCTACTACATTGTTCCCTCACATATCTATTGCATTTCTCATTGGTGCTCTCAATTTGCCAACCATTACATGCCTGCGTTAGGATGATGCATGTAAGGATGATAAGGAAAGTCTCTTATTTGAAATAACATGATATGGATCATGATAAAAAATATTAACTTTAAAAGGCACAAGACTTCAAGATTTCTTGAAATCTAGTCAAGGCCTTGTTATTATGGTAGCATATGAAGCAATCCAAACAAATAAAAGTAAGCTTTTTGTGTTCAAGAGACAGTGTGATATGAACAAGTGAATTGTTGTGAGAGTCAATACCTCTACAAATGTAATTCAATGGTTAATGAAGGATAGATAAGATATAAAAGACAATAAAATGTAAAGTTGAATGAGATAAAGGAGAGAAACAATAATGAATTATATAAAATAAAAAAATAGGAGAGAGTGGAATGGAAATTGAAAGGTCAATCTCTTGGCCTTCCTATTATCCCGATTCTCCTATATTTCGCTGTAATTTGAGTCTCAAAGAGCCATTTGGACAAAGAGGATAGGACAACTTCATAAAGCCATTGATGTGCATTATAGCCGGAGATTGCCCAAATGAAAGACTAAGCAATCATTGAATGTTGGTTTTCCCATTTGAGTTTTTAACTTAAATAATGTCTCCATATGTAATGAATTTTGGATGTTTAATTTTGATGTTGGATGTTGTCTAATTTTGATGGGAGTTTGCAATTATGATTTATAGAAGCTTCTTTATGTGTTTAATGGCTACAAATTATTATTATCAATGATGTTTTTGGTGAAGATTGTAGTTTCACTCCATCATTTGAATAAACATTTCTAACAACTCTTTCATCTCCTCTGTATATCTTAGCCAAGAGATCAAAGTTGCCATGATAGAGCAGTTTCATTTCTGTAGGGCGTAAGCTAGATGCATCATTGAGAAATTAAAGAGTTAGTAATATCACTGAGGTTGCATAGAGATGGGCATAACACTAAGGCCACACGTTGCCTTGAAAGTGTTTGAATCTCATACAACCATACACTGGTCCACTAGGAGTGCATCTTCTCTATCCTAGTCCGTAGGTTGTTCATTGGGTGTATATTTCCTTTGGCTAGTGCATTCATGTAGGTGGACTGCACGATCATTGGTTGGGTAGTGATTTCCAGAGCTGGGAGTACGTGGGAGTATTGAAATTAGAGCTAATGACATTTTGTTATCGATGTGAAGCCTCTTGATTAACAGAAGTTTATCTATGTATCTTCAATTTTGTTGTTGAAATTTAGTCTTTACATATATATATATTTTCGTTGAAATTTAGTTTTTACATATCACTCTATTCCACAACCACTTGTGCTAGATTTAATTAACTTTTTGCTACTTATCCCGCATTATTATGCATTGATGTTAAATATAATATTGTTACAAAATGTACAAAGTATTATACAAATATATGTGATTGTCATAGTTTACTATGACTCTTTTTGTGTTCAAAGTTATGATGAACATTGAATTTTTTTTTTCCTTTATTCTTTTCCCTTGATTATGTTTATAAACGACAACAATGAAATCTTTTTTCTCTAAAACTTGTTCCTTTTCTCCTTTTCCTTTATTCTTTTCCCTTGATTATGTTTATAAACGACAACAATGAAATCTTTTTTCTCTAAGACTTGTTCCTTTTCTATTGAAGGAAACCAAGAGGTGGAAATAGATGAAGCTACGATTTAGCAAAATATAAGAATAATAATGTTGGAAATAAGTGAAGCTACAATTTAACTAAATGTATGAATAGTTATGTTTTTTTAAGAAAGAAAAAAGAAACTAAATTACTTATGCTTTCATAACTTGATGAATTTCCCATACAGTTTTTAGATTGAAACCACGTTAGCATTTTTTATTAACATACATATATCCATCATTAAGGAATGGAAGCAAGAGGATGATGGGTGCATGTTATACCAAGAAAAATTGGATGAAAAATGATAACAAAATTGTGATATAAAAGTATTTTGGATAAGAAAAAGAAATGCAATTAATACTTTTTAAAACATGAAAACATATAAATGAATTTGAGGTTATTGATACTTTGTTTTTTTATTATATTTTTTTTATTTTTAAATTTTTTTGTTTTATATAATATCAAAATTGCATTACTTGTTATGTTATAAACATCCTTGTGCTTGTTAAGAGCTATTTCATTGTTGTCATTGATACAAACTTATACTATTTGTAAATAGATTGTACTTTTTTCTATATTACTTGATTTGTGAATGATTAATATACAATCACACTGACTATGATTTTATATATTACTTGATTTATGGAGGACTAATATACAATCACACTAGTCATGATTGTAATTAGTTATAGGTGCAATTTTGAAATTGTTAATAGTAACAACTTCAACTTAAACAAGTTTTGAGTTGATGATATGTGATAAGATTATTTGACATGTTTACCAACACAATGATTTTTCCTTTTCATCAATTAATTCAGTGTGTTGTGTGATTTGGCAATGATGGTTATGTATATATAATAATGTTTTCATGAAATACTTTTCCAATTTTGAAACTCTTTAAATGTTGAATCATTATTGAATTGCATTTTGCTTGTTTATGCTCATACATCAATACTAATTATGTCTTAAGTTCATGAAAATCTTGAAAATTATGTCTTAAGTTCATACTAGTTAATATTTACCTTTGGTATCTATATGGATGCTTCTTCTCCTTTCATCTTACTCATTTTCTTCTTCTCCTTATTCATCTTATTCATTTTCAATAGGGTTTTTTGGAAAAGGAAGTACGGTGTAAGCACATAAAAATTTAATAAAATAATATATAAAAATGGAAGTGTATTGGTAGTTATATGCAGGTTTGTTTTCTCCTTATTCATCTTACTCATTTTTAATAGGATTTTTTGGAAAAGGAAGTACGGTGTAAGCACATAAAAATTCAATAAAATAATATATAAAAATGGAAGTGAATTGGTAGTCTATGTAGGTTTTTTTCTTTCTCCCAAATAAGAAGTAATAAATGGATTTGGATTTGTTAAAGATATTATCTATATAGTTATAGTTATTTGGAACTTCAACATTGTTGAAGATGTAAATTTGTTCAAATATGATTAATTATAGTCTTTCTTTATGGACACAAATGATTTGTTATCTCGTGTATTTTTTCTAATTACATGTAGTTTGTTAAGTTTTTTTTTATTATCTCAAGAATGCCAATATTGATATCATCAATGATTGCATAAATGCATTTGCTATGTATTGATTGTGTTTTTCTTGTTTTAAATTAGTACGGATAATGATGCAAGATATATAGTCATTATGCACATTGATTATCGTGCATAGGCGAACACTATCCACCCTGCAATAGAGCATTCAATGTTGCATGAGGTGGTGTGTAAGCCACGGATCCAAAGAAATTCAGATCAAATGAGGTATACACCACCCAAGCATCATTCAATGTTGCACTACCGAGTGGATAGTATTTGCCTACATCGTACTTAGATGCCACATAAGATTCGTTCAATTTTATCATTGCAAAAGTTTTCTTTACCTCAGTGAGTATAGGTTTTTTTTAATACTTGGACATCGTGAATAAATGTGTTATACTAAAGTTGAATTTGGTGAATCGATTGGTTTTTGGTGGAAAGCTTACATGAGTTCTCTTCTAACATAACATATTATTCAAAGTGTTCATCTTGTACATTGTCATAAACCATAGATCCATGAGCAAACTAAAGAATTAATTTTGATCTCTTGTTTGGTAGAATGAATACACTATCTGGTCATATCATAAAATCAAACTATGATGTTACAAAAGTAACACCATGCACCAACAAATGTATTTGACCTAATGGCTAATTGAATTCCATTACCAAAAATAATAAATATCTAGTAAAAAACAATTCTTAAGAGCAAATGTTAGTATTACCATGACACTACATGGGTTAACGACAAATAAAGCTCAAAATAAAGTATGTACCAAAATGTGTTGACATGGCTTCAATAGTCTTACTTACAGTGGTGATGTTCTAAATGGAGACACACTTGTTTCACAATGCTAAAGTTAGAAACCAATAACTTGACTCCCCCAAGAAAGCCCAAAAGATCACAATTTATACATGCCGAATAATCCTTATTTATTTTTATCTCCATGCCTCACTTCATGAATAATACCTTACCATGTAACTACACAACATAAATGCTCACCCACTTTTTAAAACATAACTTCTAACAAACATTATACATCAAGATTTAATGCATTTACTACAACTTGGGGCAATATATACATCATAATTACATTGAATGCTCTACAACATGGTGCTAATTGATCACCATAATTTATGCATATGGAGCATGTCCAAAATACAATAACAATATAATAATTCAACTACAAAACTAATCTAGACAAGGAAGAGTCTCACTTATGAATTGTCAAACAACAATTAATTCAACACAATAATTAATGTTGGATTTTTCTATTAGATACAGACTCCTAAATTTGATAAAAAACATAATACATAATAATCAGAACCTATTTAGCAACAAGATATTCACTTCATGCCTACACTTTGTGATGTTCATGCTCATTTTCTTTGCACCACTATCTATCCTTTTCTTTAATCATTATAGCTTATAATATCATAATGCAATGCCACACGGTGGGCTAGCTTGAGTGATTGAGTGTTGGGAATTGCAAGTAGAATGTCATGGGATCAAGTCCATGGGTTGGTTGCCTCTATGAATATTGCAGGCCTCACTCGATATCCCCACCCCAAGCACCATCCTTGACATGAGGGGAAGTGCAAATTTTAAAAAGGAATGAGTTGATAAGTAGACAAGCTCAATTTTTTAGGTGAGGTAGTGCTTCATTTTTATTTTTTAATTCTAGTTATCTAAGTCATCTTAAAATGGCCCAAAACTCTTAGGATAAAGTCAAAATTTAACCAATAAATAAGAAAAATGACTTCCAACGAAATTACTATTTAATTTGGAAAAAAATATATATCCAAAAACAAAATATGAGTTTATTTTGTATTTCCTTACTCTATTTCTAAAAAAGGATACGAGTTTATCTTCTTATCCGACTCCATTTCTAAAGAGCGGGACATGCTCATTGAATTCAAACTATCATTTAATAATGCTTGATCTATTATATAGGAATCTAGCTTTATACACTCATTGATGAGCATTTTCAATTTGACTTGTCATGTGATAACCCGAAAACAAAAATTAGAAACTATACATTTTTATAATAGTTGATATATAAAATGTAATATATACCCCATCATTAGAAAAATGCATGATAAATAGTTTTAACCAATAATATACTATGATCGATTCTTAAATTATGTAACTATTGAACTTTAATATGTTAACATTTTTGTTGTACTTGTAATTATAATTTAGCCTCACAATACTACCACCATGATTAGAGAGAGCTTATGGATCAAGGTTTGCATTGAATGAACGAGTCATCTATTTTTAAAGATATTTATCTCGCTCCATAATGGATTTGTGTCTTGTTAAGACTGACTTTTCATCGAATTAGACTTTGCTCTCTCTAAAATAAAAAATCATTGAGACCATCACAATTGGATTTGATGGATGGGCATCTGGTTTGTGAATATTCATATACATGTTTAAGGAGAATGTATTGTTTTGCTATGTAAATGATCTATGTTGCAGTGATCTTATTTTTGACATTTTTGAAAATTAAAGAATAATTTTTTATGTTTATAATATAAACTCATTATAATTTATTTAGATTATGTGTAATAATGAAAAATAAAAGAATATGAAATGGTCATAGTTTAATGTATTACTAGTTAATTTTTTCTTGGCCACTCAAAATAATGGGAAGGCAATTGACATGTATGATATAAATCCAACAATAAACGTTTTTGGACTAATGGAATAGAAGAGATGTCAAAAATTAACATTGCACAATCTAATTGCAATATGGTTATTTGAGGGCGCTAAGTCTTTTTTTCATTAAAAACAACAATTTCGCTAATCCAAAATTACAAATTTGACAAAAATTGTCTAGTTGAATTTCACGGATAACAAATCGTGAAAAACAAAAAAACAAAAAATATTTAGCCCACTTCATATGCAATGTCAAGAGCAGATAGCTAGCTTGATATTTTTTTCAATTGTTGCATTGTTGAAGTGAGTATCAAGGGTTTATTAATTTTTAAATGCTTAAAGGTAGCATGCCACGAGTACCCAAGCCATGTCAACTTGAGCTCATACCCGTGAGTTGCGTTCATAAGTTGGATCTCATTGCCACCTTCACTAACATTCCTCACGAGATTCGAAGATACCAGCATACCATAACCTATTCACTATATGGGAAAAAATTGAGGTTTAGATTTCATTCTATGAAGGAGAAACTCATTACTTTCACCAACGAATTTTTTTTTACAACAACTTCTCCAAGCATGCAATTGCAATCACAAAGGCACACTTGAATAGTTGTGAACCTTGACATCAAATCATGGAGTGTTTGAAGAGCCTTGGTTTTCCTCATAGGTTATTTTTGTTTTTTTTATACAAATACTTGCTCTTTTGTTTAAATTATTTGTTCTATTTACTAACAAGGAAGTAGAAAAAATGTTCAAGTAAACTTTGCAAGGAAACACAAGTGATGCTTTCCCATATTTGTGGATGGTGTTACCTCCCCAACTTGCACCTCAAGTGGAAAATCCTCGAAACACAAGTGCAACCCGGAGGGAACTTAGATTGGCTACCCATTGTCACCTTAGTAATTCCCTCTCTTGCTTTAGGTTGGATCCTCCAATGCAAGGGGGGTATCACTATATAAGAATGCTAATACTATGATGACGAGGGTCAAGGTGAGGTGAAGAGATAACTTAGAAAAACGTTGTTTTTTTTCTTGTGGTATAGAAAATGGGGTGATAGAAGATGAGGAACAAGTGCTTATCCAATATAGGGAAAATGGAGTAAAAAATCAACAATCCAAGAGAGCTATTGATAAATAGTTAAGGTAAATAAAGCTGGTATACACACCACAACTCACCTTAACTTATTGCTAAATAAATGTGTGCCAAGTTAGAGAGGATGCCAATAATCGTCTTCCACATGCTAAAACCCTCAAATAAACTAGGGTGTTCCAATAAAAGGCCTCCATGTGGTCAAACCCAAGGTCAAATAACCTCGAATAATATCCACTATGCACGAATAATGTTAGTGCTCCATCAAAGGGTGTCCAATGTATTATGAGAGGGTGGCACACATGTGGATCACTTCTATTTCTCCTTGGGTGTTCTATCTAAGAAGCTTCAAACCCCAACATACACATCAATTATCCACTTTGAACCATACAAAAGGAATCAACAAGCAAGGAGATCTTTAAGTGAGTAATATAGTGACACCAAGCACTAGTTTGATCTACCTCCATGAAGATCAACATATCATTATCATAATTGAACCATAGAAAACCATGGAAAATATTCTTTCATCTTTGAAACACTTCAAAATTAGGGAGACCCTAAGTCGATGGGTTCCCACTCCATGAAATGCATTAAGTGTTAATTGATGAGGCAACATACTCCAAAAATGCCAAAAATATCAAGAAGAGGAGAGCACCACAACTTCAAGATATCACTTGCTAGCAATATGCTATCTCATCCATCAAAATACCATGAAGGGACCTCATCCAACAAGTACTAGTGGCGACACATAATTAGATCATTCAAAAGAAAGAAACATCTCTAGGCCAAAGCTCACATATACCCTAGTGCATCAAATGGATCAACCACAAACTTGATCGTTGTGATCAAAATCAAAAGTGTAACCCTCATAAAATGCAAGGAGTTACAACTTACTCCAACTTGGGGATGTATTCTTTGAAGAAGAGTGCATGAGAACTTCAGAATCCCCAGTTGTACTTATGAAGAAGACATCAAGAAAGCAAGAAAACCATGTGGTGAGATGAATACATATCCACATCCCTAAACACCACATACAATATCCATATAGTCAATTACATAAAAATAGCTCAAAATCGGCTTTACAAGACAAGGCATAAGCCAACAATGCCAAAGAGAACGTGGAATGAAATATAATGCTCATGATGTTCAACTTATTCTTCCTAGTCTAATGCTCTCAAGAGCTTATTCATCCTACCCTACTCTAACATAGGAAGAAAAATGATCTACCATAGCAGTCACTTGACGATATAATCACAAACCATGAAACTTTTCCTTGTGCTTGGTCACAAGCCAAAAAAATGACATATACATCATCAAGACAACATAGGTTGGGATCTCCATCACTCCTTGGCCAAGATCTAAAGTAGGATCATGCATATGAAAGATAAGAACAAAATCATGCCAAGGTTGGCATGTAGTGTTGTAAGTTTCATCTATCCAACAATGGATGGGGCTAGTGTAAATATCATCATAGCCAAAAACATCATAAGTAAATCCCTCATCAACCCCTACAGCCTCATCATGGCTCCCCTCAATAAACAAGGGCATAGGGGGCTCCACAAAGCTATTCAAAACATCGTGGCTATCCTCCAAATGAGATATACATGAGGTATGAAATAACAATTCTACCCAAGATCTAGGGCTTGATTTTGTTAGCTAGAAATTCTTGCAATATAAATCAAAATTAAATGTTTGCTGCTCTATATAATTTCCAATATTAAAATATGATTTCTCACTAAAAGTACATGCAAAATATGAGAAACAATTGAAGAAATATGACTCATTACGGTAACATTCGGTGGTGCACTCCTCTTGGAGGTCCATTTGCATATTTGAATGAGTCTTGTTCACACCTTGCACGTTAATTGAAGTAGTTGAAAGTTGTTTAGATCTTGCTCTTCTTGGAAGGTGCACATGTGGAGGTTATAACCGCCTTGATATTTTATTATTGGTTGACTTAGCACATGGAGGTGGTTACTTCAAAAAAAAAAAAAAATTATTTATACAATTTCAAAGCATCTTGGAGGGATTACAAGGAGGACATATTTTGTTGTTTCTCGAAGCTTTAACTTGGTAAAAAGAGCCTATTTTACTAGTGCACCCTCTCTCTTGGAGATTCCCTTGTAATATTATATTAATTCTTCTAGTGGAGCAAATTCTCCTCGAGGAAATGAATACCTTTGACTTGGAAAAGGCCTAACTAATTATTTTTTTTATAATTGTTGGACTTGTTAAGGATTTGGTTAGAAAAAAATTATATTTTATTTTAAGAGAGATCTAACTCCTCCTATGTAAAGGAGTTTTATCTCCATTCTTTGCATGGTGGTTGAGGAGTTGAGAATTAGGACTTAGAGAAATAATAAATCATTGGAGTTTAATAGCTGAAATTTGATGGAGCTCCGTTATACTATGATGATTGGTGATTAATGAAAACATGAGATATAGATTTACATATTGATTGTAAGGTTTATTGCGTTATTTATTGTAAAATTACATATGAAAATTTCTTGTTTCAATGTACTATAAAGGTCTAAATATTTTAATTAGGAGTAAATCAATTTGGGGATGTTTATCCCTATTGATTTACTTGTCATTTGTTTATGCTTTATTGCCTTTCTTCTAGTAAACCAATTACATATTTGGATTAATAACTTAGAAATATTTTAGCACCTTCATGTTTTATTGATGAGCGATACCTTTAAGGTCCTGTTATCATATACATAGTAGCTGGGCTACCATATTAGCAGAGCAGATATCTGCACTTTTCCGAGCTTTTCCTTTGCACATTTTCAGTGAGATCAGCTATGATGAGCAGCATTATTTATGATCACTCACACAACAGAGCATCTTTATATCAGACATTTAGTAGACCTTATGCCAAGGCTGAGCCTTGAGACCTCAGATTTGATGACCGATATGACCTTTTATTCCATACAAATACAGGGCAATGTTCAGTAATTCAGATGCAGTGTTCTCAGTGGTTATAGTTGGCCCAGATTAAAGATATTGATATATGACCTAGTATATATATGGTGTGCATTGATGTTATTACCTTGCTGTTTAGGTCGTTTTGATAGCATTGAATTGGTATATAGTAATTATGATCTGGAAGTATATTAATGTTAAAATGAAATTGGTTGTTATGGATTATATGCATGATTATATTACTGACATTTGGAAACTCTTGTTTTATACTCGTTGGTCTTTACCTTCCTAGGAATGTATACATTATCACTTACTGTCTTTTTGACTTGCTAGCCTAGGCACCATTTTCATTTGTCTCTATCCATCCATTTATCCTTCCTCATTTGATGATCTTCACCCTGACTTACACCTTGACTTGTGATATGGAGGACCTCCCCACTTTTGCCTATGTGTTGGACATGCATCCATGTTTATTTTGTGTCTCGGCTCCGAGTTGGCAACAAAACTTGCTTTTGGTAAGTTGGATTTTATGCCTTTATCACTCTAGTTAGTTGCCTCGATACGTGGTTTTGATTGCGGAAGTCCCCCTAGTTGTTTGAGTTGTGTTGACTAAAACCTGACGCAAATTGTACTACATGTGGAAATTATTGTTATATCTTGTAAATCCCAATGAAAAGGGCTCTGAATGGAAATGAAATTCAAATGCTATGAAATGTAAATGCACCTCGGATGAAAGTTGTAATTAGTTGTGCTTGTAAGCACATGCAAAATCCTAGAGGGGTCATATTAGGCCTAAAACGCAATGGATAAATATATGCTAAATCTAAATATTGCTGGCCATGAAATTTTGTGAAATGAAAGGTCCTAAAAAGTAGTGGTTAAATGTATGCCAAATCTAAAGACTGCTGACCTTATGTGAAACTTTCCTCATTGATCCTGCGGGTTATGATATGAGATGGAGCAAGGGACAACTAATTCTAAGTGTTCCCTGGAACCTCAAGTTACGGTTAGCCTGACACCTAGTTCATGGCGGTTTTAGCAGTAGACATTTTTGCCAAGGTTGAATAAGAACTTCTCTGAACAACTTATCCATTTGTGAGACATTGCCATTCCTTGTGTACTCCTTGTCCAACACATGCTTAAGTGTGTAACGCCATGTCCCTCATCCAAATTATCAGAGTGTCAAGTCAGTCAAGTCATCCCTATTCAGCCTAGCCTTGCATCTTTAGCCTTCACCCTTTGCTAGAAATTTGATCATGTTTACAAACGAGTATATTCTTGAGATTCTTCTTGAAAGTAAGTTATTTAACTAACCTATTATTATTTATTAACTGTTAGTGAAATGATGCTCAATACGTTAGAGTCTCTCTATGAAAATGATTTAGAGAGAATGTCTTAACTATTTGCACTTGTAGTAGCATGGCTTCTTTAGCCAGGGTCGTATTTTGATCAGTTTGACCGATCAAACTTAGTTTGACCAAGGTCAACCTTGGGATCCGTGATGAGATGGATCAGTTTTATTATGTGATGTTGATCTATGGTCTCTTGTATACCTCTTGATGATTCCATATGATGGGCACAGATTTTAGATGATGATTGATGTAGTTTTCCATGATTATTATTATTTCCAAATCATCATATTTTTACTTGTCTTGGTGTGGTGGACCCTACAGATGATCTTACAGGTTTCCATGAGGTGTATGAATACTCATCTCTAGTGGATTTGAGTCTTCTGGATCCATTGAGATACTTATTTTTTAGTTTCAGGCACTCCCGGGCATGATTTGAGCAGTTGTTCACCTGCTGACCAGTTTGCCCATGCTGATGTGGTCTATCTAGCTAGAGCATTGGAGTCTAGTCATTTCCTATGGAGATATAGAGGAAGGGGGTGGTACAACCACTTGTTTTTACCATATTACCCCCCCTTCTGGACATGATGGTATAGTCAGTTTCCCAGCGCAGGCACCAAACAGTCAATTATGGGCAGTTTCATGGTTTTTCACAAGGATAAAAAATGGAATAAAAAGGTCAAAAGGAATTCGATTTGGGAAATTGAGGCAAGTTTTTTGCATGAGGTCTGCTCTGAGGTCATCTATTGTGTATCCCACTCCTTCCAGATCAGTTTGCAGCAGTCAGTGGGGTCCACACAGTCATCATGATGTCATTTGATGTATTATTCTCTCAACTAGGGGGACAGGATTTGATCATTTGTGTACTTGGACATGTCATTGAGTCTCATGTTATATTATTGTGCCATGGGGTGATTCTAGTGAAGGGGAATAATACCTCCTAGCCCCACCATGTGCTCCTAGTCACTTGTCCTAGTCACCTTATGTGGCACACTTATATTTTAGTCACCCTCATGTTGTGCGCCATCCCCCTAGGGCATCTTAGTCATGTACGTCTTCCCTTTAATGAGTGATCCATGTCATATTATGTACCGAGTCATCTTAGCCGTTGATTATATTGTTGTATCTTTTGATCTCAACCACTAGTTTTCAAAAGTGGTTTAGGGTTTTGGTCTCCCTCATTTTATTTAAGGAAGAGACCCCCCTATTGTAAAGGCACCTTTGGATCTCTTCAAACTTGGAATGAAAATACTATTTTGTAGATCTTCTTCTCTTGTCTTGATGGATTCTTTTGCACGTTGACTATACAATATTTTCTATGTGTATCATTTGTGGATCTTGGGGCTTCAATCGTTTTCTTATAGGGAGGCCGAATTGGTCAAGAGGAGGACGATTTTGAGGGAGACTATTGTGGGGAAACCCCATATCTTTCCTTGGATTGGCCTTTTGTCTAAGGGAGTATCATTATTGTATCTTGGTGACATAGTTGATGCTTTCTCTTTCATTTTTTCATCATTGTTTCCATTCTTTTACTAGATTGATTCTCATCTAGATCTTTTCTTGCAGGAGGAGGGCGAATTGGTCAACTTGGAGGAAGTGCGATTTCACTTAGAGCTTTGGATCTCACTCTTGAATATACACCGAGGGGGAAAATGATCAATATCAATTTCACTTATCCCACATTGTTATGCATTGATGTTAAATATAATCTTGTTACAAAATGTGCAAATTATTATACAAATATATGTAGTTGTCATAGTTTACTATGACTCTTTTTGTGTTCAAAGTTATGATGAACATTGAATCTTTGTTTTTTTCTCTTGATTATGTTTATGAATGACGATAATGAAATCTTTTTTTCTCTCAAACTTGTTCCTTTTCTCCTTAATTGAAGCAAACCAAGAGGTAGAAATAGATGAAGCTACAATTTAGCAAAATATAAAAATAGATGAAGCTACAATTTAGCAAAATATAAGAATAGATGAAACTACAATTTAGCAAAATATAAGAATAGCAATGTTGGAAATAAGTAAAAGTTACAATTTAACAATTCAACTAAATGTATGAATAGTTATGTTTTTTTAAGAAAGAAAAAAGAAACTAAATTACTTATGCTTTCCTAACTTGATGAATTGCCCCTACAGTGTTTAAATTAAAACCACGTTAGCATTTTTTATTACAATACATATATCCATCATCATTAGGGAATGGAAGCAAGTGGATGATGGGTACATGTTATAGCAAAAAAAGTTAGATGAAAAATGATAACAAAAATTTAGATACAAATGAATTTTGGATAAGAAAAAGAAATGTAATTAATATTTTTTTAAACATGAAAACATATAAATGAATTTGAGGTTATTGCACTACTTGTTATGTTATAAATATCCTTGGGCTGGTTAAGAGCTATTTCAGTGTTGTCATTGATACAAACTTGTACTATTTGTAAATAGATTGTACTTTTTTTCTATATTGCTTGATTTGTGAATGATTAATATATAATCACACTAATCATGATTTTCTATATTACTTGATTTATGGAAGACTAATATACAATCACATTAGCCATGATTGTAATTAATTGTAGGTGCAATTTTGAAATTTTTAATAGTAACACCTTCAACTTAAACAAGTTTTGAGTTGATGATATGTGATAAGATTATTTGACATGTTTACCAACACAATGATTTGTTCTTTTCATCAATTAATTTAGTATGTTGTGTGATTTGGCGATGATTGTTATATATATATAATAATAATGTTTTTATGAAATACTTTTCCAATTTTGAAATTCTTTAAACGTTGAATTATTATTGAATTTCATTTTGCTTGTTTATGCTAATACATCAATACTAATTATATATGAAATTTTGAAAATTATGTCTAAGTTTATATTAACTAGTATTTACCTTTGGTATTTATATGGATGCTTCTTCTTCTTACTCATCTTACTCATTTTCAATAGGATTTTTTGAAAAAGGAAGTACGGTGTAAGCACATAAAAATTTAATAAAATAATATATAAAAATGGGAGTGTATTGGTAGTTATATGTAGGTTTTCGTCTTTCTTCCAAATAAAAAGTAATACATGGATTTTGACTTGTTAAAGATATTATCTATATAATTATAGTTATTTGGAACTTCAACATTGTTGAAGATGTAAATTTGTTCAAATATGATTAATTATAGTCTTTCTTTATGGACACAAATGATTTGTTATCTTGTGTATTTTTTCTAATTACATGTAGTTTGTTAAGTTTTTTTTATTATCTCAAGAATGTCAATATCGATATCATCAATGATTGCATAAATGAAATTGCTATGTATTGATTGTGTTTTTCTTGTTTTAAATTAGTACGGATAATGATGCAAATGATGCAAGATATATATTCATTACGCAGATTGACTATCGTGCATAGGCGAACACTATCCATCCTGCAATAGAGCATTCAATGTTGCATGAGGTGGTGTGTAAGCCATGGATCTAAAGAAATTCATATCAAATGAGGTATAAACCACCCAAGCATCATTCAATGTTGCACTACCGAGTGGATAGTATTTGCCTACATCGTACTTATATGCCACATAAGATTCGTTCAATTTTATCGTTGCAAAAGTTTTCTTTACCTCGGTGGGTATAGGTTTTTTTTATACTTGGACATCATGAATAAATGTGTTATACTAAAGTTGAATTTGGTGAATCGATTGGTTTTTGGTGGAAAGATTACATGAGTTTTCTTCTAACATAACATATTATTCAAAGTGTTCATCTTGTACATTGTCATAAACCATAGATCCATGAACAAACTAAAGAATTAATTTTGATCTCTTATTTGGTAGAATGAATACACTATCTGGTCATATCATAAAATCAAACTATGATGTTACAAAAGTAACACCATGCACCAACAAATGTATTTGACCTAATGGCTAAATGAATGCCATTACCAAAAATAATAAATAGTCCATCAAAAAAAATTCTTAAGAGCAAATGTTAGCATTACCATGACACTACATGGGTTAACGACAAATAAAGCTCAAAATAAAGTATGTACCGGAATGTGTTGACATGGCTTCAATAGTCTTACTTACAATGGCGATGTTCTAAATGGAGACCCACTTGTTTCACAATGCTAAAGTTAGAAACCAATAACTTGACTCTCCCAAGAAAACCCAAAATATCACAATTTATACAGGCCGAATAATCCTTATTTATTTTTATCTCCATGCCTCACTTCATGAATAATACCTTACCATGCAACTACACAACATAAATGCTCACCCACTTTTTAAAACATAACTTCTAACAAACATTATACATCAAGATTTAATGCATTTACTAGAACTTGGGGTAATATATGCATCATAGTTACATTGAATGCTCTACAACATGGTGCTAATTGATCACCATAATTTATGCATATGGAACATGTCCAAAATACAATAACAATATAATAATTCAACTACAAAACTAATCTATACAAGGAAGAGTCTCACCTATGAATTGTCAAAGAACAATTAATTCAACACAATAATTGATGTTGGATTTTTCTATTAGATATGGACTCCTAAATTTGATAAAAAACATAATACATAATAATCAAAACCTATCTAGCAACAATATATTCACTTCATGCCTACACTTTGTGATGTTCATGCTCATTTTCTTTGCACCACTATCTATCCTTTTCTTTAATCATTATAGCTTATAATATCATAATGCAATGCCACACGATGGGCTAGCTTGTGATTGAGTGTTGGGAATTGCAAGTAGAATGTCATGAGGTCAAGTCCATGGGTCGGTTGCCTCTATGAATATTGCGGACCTCACTCGATATCCCCACCCCGAACACCATCCTTGAAATAAGGGGAAGTGCAAATTTTAAAAAGGAATGAGTTGATAAGTAGACAAGCTCAATTTTTTCCGTGAGGTAATGTTTCATTTTTATTTTTATTTTTTTTTAATTCTAGTTATCTAGATCATCTTAAAATGACCCAAAACTCTTACAATAAATTCAAAGTTTAACCAATAAAACTATGACTTCCAACAAAATTACTATTTAATTTAGAAAAAAATATATATCCAAAAAAAATGAGTTTATTTTTTTATTTTCTTACTCTATTTCTAAAAAAGGATACGAGTTTATCTTCTTTTCCGAGAGCAGGACATGCTCATTGAATTCAAACTATCACTTAATAATGCTTGATCTATTATATAGGAATCTAGCTTTATACACTCATAGATGAGCATTTTCAATTTGACTTGTCATGTGATAACCCGAAAACAAAAATTAAAAACTATACATTTTTATAATAGTTGATATATAAAATGCAATATATACCAATCATTAGAAAAATGCATAATAAATAGCTTTAACCAATAGTATATTATGATCGATTTTTAAGTTATGTAATAACTATTGAACTTTGATATGTTAATATTTTTGTTGTACTTGTAATTATAATTTAGCCTCATAATACTACGACCATGATTAGAGAGAGCTTATGGATCAAGGTTTGCATTGAATGAATGAGTTATCTATTTTTTTTAGATATTTATCTCGCTCCATAATGGATTTGTGTATGGTTAGCAATGACTTTTTTCATCAAATTAGACTTTGTTCTCTCTAAAATAACAAATCACTACGACCATCTGATGGATGGGCATGTGATTTGTGAAGATTCATATACATGTTTAAGGATAATGTATTGTTTTACTATGTAAATGATCTATGCTGCAATGATCTTATTTTCAACATCCTTGAAAATTAAAGAATAATTTTTTTTTTTTTTATGTTTATAACACAAACTTATTACAATTTATTTAGATTATGTGTGATAATGAAAAACAAAAGAATATGCAATGGTCATAGTTTAATGCATTACTAGTCAAATTTTTTCCTGGCCAATCAAAATAATGGAAAAGCAAATTGACATGTATGATATAAATCCGACAATAAACTTTTTTGGACTGATGGAATAGAAGAGATGTCAAAAATTAACATTGTACAATCTAGTTGCAATATGGTTATTTGAGGGTGCTAAGTCTTTTTTTGCATTAAAAACAACAATTTCGCTAATCCAAAATTACAATTTTGACAAAAATTATCTAGCTGAATTTCAATGATAACAAATCGGGAAAAACAAAAAACAAAAAATATTTAGCCCACTTCATATGCAATGTCAAGAGAAGATAGATAACTTAATATTTTTTACAATTGTTTCATTGTTTTTTTTTTACAGAAATGGTTTAGGAGCTTTTGATTATAAAAAGAGGCAAAATTACATAGATATGGGGAAGGACTATTCCCAAAGAAGGATAGCATCCATGACTCCTTATTCGTCCTTTAGATCACCCTGATGAAGAGAAAAATTTCAGAGTGGAAACCATGAAAAAGGAAATGTGTATGCAAACTCCAATGTGCAAGAGGCCATCCTCATTGAGCCTAGGAGTTCGAGAACCATCAAGACTTTCATTTAGGGATTCTGATTTAGGGTATCCAACTTCTTTCATACACATTTTGCTCATTAACTAAGACCCCACAATTTAATCCAGCTCCTTTATTTGCCATAATATCCGCCTGCTGATTGTTTACTCTCAGCACATGCAAGAAATTGATTGCTTTGAATTAATTAATGATGCACTTGAGAAGGTAATGCGTTTTAGAGGTCGGGTTCTTGCGACTCTTCGTCAAGTTCCTCGCTTCTCTTGTGACCAATAGCGAATCACCAAAGACAACTAGTTCCTCAATACCAATATTTTGTTGCTAATTCCAGTCCTTTGATTAAGGCTAGCCATTCCGCCGCATTATTAGTCTTTCTGCGTATTCCCTAGGCATACTCCTTCTGCTTATTCCCCTTAGAGTCGAAGATAAGTCTACCTGCTCTTGCCAACCCATACAATTGTTGCATTGTTGAAGTGAGTATCAAGGGTTTATTTTTAAATGCTTAAAGGCAACATGCCACGAGTACCCAAGCCATGACAACTTGAGCTCATAACCGTGAGTTGCATTCATAAGTTGGATCTCATTGCCACCTTCGCTAACATTCCCCACGAGATTCGAAGATACTAGCATGCCATAGCCTATTTACTATTTGGAAAAAAATTAATGAGGTTTAGATTTCATTCTATGAAGGAGAAACTCATTACTTTCACGAACGAAATATTTTTTACAACAACTTGTCCAAGCATGCAATTGCAATCACAAAGGCACATTTGAATAGTTGTGAACCTTGAAATCAAATCATGGAGTGTTTGAAGAGCCTTGGTTTTCCTCATAGGTTATTTTTGTTTGTTTTTATACAAATACTTGTACTTTTGTTTAAATTATTTGTTCTATTTACTAACAAGAAAGTAGAACAAATGTTCAAGTAAACTTTGCAAGGAAACACAAGTGGTGCTTTCCCATATTTGTGGATAGTGTTACCTCCCCAACTTGCACTTCAAGTGGAAAATCCCTGAAACAAAAGTGCAACCCAGAGGAAACTTAGATTGGCTATCCATTGTCACCCTAGTAATTCCCTATCTTGCTTTAGGTTGGATCCTCCAAGGAAAGGGGGGTATCACTATATAAGAATGCTAATTCTATGATAACGAGGGTCAAGGTGAGGTGAAGAGATAGCTTAGAAAAACATTGTTTTTTTTCTTGTGGTATAGAAAATGGGGTTATAGAAGATAAGGAACAAGTGCTTATCCAATATAGGGCAAATGGAGTAAAAAATCAACAATCCAAGAGAGCTATTGATAAATAGTTAAGGTAAATAAAGCTGGTATACACGCCACAAGTCACCTTAACTTATTGCTAAATAAATGTGTGCCAAGAGAGAGGATGATCCAAGGAAAACTATGATTTATCTCGCAATAATCGCCGTCCACATGCTAAAACCCTCAAATAAACTAGGGTGTTCCACTAGAAGGCCTCCATGTGGTCAAACCCAAGGTCAAATAACCCCAAATAATCTCCACCATGCATGAATAATGTTAGCGCTCCATCAAAGGGTGTCCAATGTATTATGAGAGGGTGGCACACATGTGGATCAATTCTATTTCTCCTTGGGTGTTCTATCTAAGAAGCTTCGAACCCCAACATACACATCAATTATCCACTTCGAACCATACAAAAGGAATCAACAAGTAAGGATATCTTTAAGTGAGTAATATAGTGACACCAAGCACTAGCTTTCTCTACCTCCATGAATATCAACATATCATAATCATAATTGAACCATAGAAAACCATGGAAAATATTCTTTAATCTTTGAAACACTTCAAACTTAGGGAGACCCTAAGTCGATGGGTTCCCACTCCATGAAATGCATTAAGTGTTAATTAATGAGCCAGCGTACTCCAAAAATGCCAAAAATATCAAGAAGAGGAGAGCACCACATCATCAAGATATCACTTTCTAGGAATATGCTATCTCATCCATAAAAATACCATGAAGGGACCTCATCCAACAACTACTAGTGGCAACGTAGCATTAGATTATTCAAAAGAAAGAAACATCTCTAGGCCAAAGCTCACATATACCCTAGTGCATCAAATGAATCAACCAAAAACTTGATCTTTGTGATCAAAATCACAAGTGTAACCCTCATAAAATGTGAGGAGTTACAACTTACTCCAACTTGGGGATGTATTCTTTGAAGAAGAGTGCATGAGAACTGCAGAATCCTCAGTTGTACTTATGAAGAAGACATCAAGAAAGCAAGAAAACCATGTGGTGAGATGAATACATATCCACATCCCTAAACACCACATACAATATCCACATAGTCAATTGCATAAAAATAGCTCGAAATCGGCTTTACAAGACAAGGCATAAGCCAACAATGCCAAACAGAACATGGAATGAAATATAATGCTCATGATGTTCAACTTATTCTTCCTAGTCTAATGCTCTCAAGATCTTATTCATCCTACCCTACTCTAACATAGGAAGAAAAATGATCTACCATAGCAATCATTTGATGATATCATCACAAACCATGAAAATTTTCCTTGTGCTTGGTCACAAACCAAAAAAATGACATATACATCATCAAAACAACATAGGTTGGGATCTCCATCACTCCTTGGCCAAGATCTAAAGTAGGATCATGCATATGAAAGATAAGAACAAAATCATTCCAAGGTTGGAATGCAGTGTTGTAAGTTTCATCTATCCAACAATGGATGGGGCTAGTGTAAACATCATCATAGCCAAAAACATCATAAGTAAATCCCTCATCAACCCCTACAAGCTCATCATGGCTCCCCTCAATAAACAAGGGCTTAGGGGGCTCCACAAAGCTATTCAAAACATCGTGGCTGTCCTCCAAATAAGATATACATGAGGTATGAAATAAAAATTCTACCCAAGATCTAGGGCTTGATTTTGTTAGCTAGAAATTCTTGCAATATAAATCAAAATTAAATGTTTTCTGCCCCATATAATTTCCAATATTAAAATATGATTTCTCACTAAAAGTACATGCAAAATATGAGAAAAAATTGAATAAATATGACTCATTACAATAACATGATGATTACGGTAACATTAGGTGGTGCACTCCTCTTGGAGGTCCACTTGCATCTTTGAATGAGTCTTGTTCACACCTTGCATGTTAAGTGAAGTAGTTGAAATTTGTTTAGATCTTGCTCTTCTTGGAAGTTGCACATGTGGAGGTTATAACTGCCTTGATATTTTATTATTGGTTGACTTAGCACATGGAGGTGGTTACTTCGAAAAAAAACATCATTTTATTTATACAATTTCAAAGCATCCTGGAGGGAATACAAGGAGGACATATTTTACTGTTTCTTGAATCTTTGACTTGGTAAAAAGAGCCTATTTTACTAGTGCACCCTCTCTCTTGGAGATTCCCTTGTAATATTATATTAATTCTTCTAGTGGAGCAAATTCTCCTCGAGGAAATGAATACCTTTGACTTGGAAAAGGCCTAACTAACTATTTTTTTTATAATTGTTGGACTTGTTAAGGATTTGGTTAGAAAAAACTTATATTTTATTTTAAGAGAGATCTAACTCCTCCTATGTAAAGGATTTTTATCTCCATTCTTTGCATGGTGGTTGAGGAGTTGAGAATTAGGACTTAGAGAAGTAATACATCATTGGATTTTAATAGCTGAAATTTGATGGAGCTCCGTTGTACTATGATGATTGGTGATTAATGAAAACATGAGATATAGCTTCACATATTGATTGTAAGGTTTATTGAGTTATTTATTGTAAAATTACATATGAAAATTTCTTGTTTCAATGGACTATAAAGGTCTAAATATTTTAATTAGGAGCAAATCAATTTTAGGATGTTTATCCCTATTGATTTACTTGTCATTTGTTTATGCTCTATTGCCTTTCTTCTAGTAAACCAATTGCATATTTGGATTAATAACTCGGAAATATTTTAGCACCTTCGTGTTTTATTGATGAGCGGTACCTTTAAGGTCCCTCCAAAATTAATTTATATGTTAATTTCTAGCAAGCACTTAAGATCAAATGTGAATAACTAATACATTTTTTCCTTGCATACACATGAATAGAATGGATAATGTAGCAAGCAAGCTTTTGTCCATTATTGGTTGGAGGTGAAAATCAACCCTTCCATCCACATCACCAAGTTATTGAAGTAGTGGTGACACGAAAAACTTAGTCCCTCCCTTTAGGAACATCTTATGACTCCATTAGCCCATGATCGATAAGCCTTGGTTTTCTCCATCTCTTCTCTCCTAGTTGTAGTATTTCCCCTTTGTTATCATTTTTTTCCATTTCCCATTTCCATCTTTTAATATACTACAACCGCATTTATTTTGTTAAGGCCCTACTCCCCTTGTATAACCTTGAACTTTAATGCCTTGGCATTAGCAATCTTATGTAGGGATACCCCCCTTGAGTTGGAGCAAAGCCAACCCAAAATTGGAGAGGGTGTTACTGAGGTGATAATGGGTAGCCCCTCTTAATTCTCCTCGAGTTAGCATTGTTCTTTTGGGATTTAACTTCATGTTTTAATTCGGTAGGTAACACATCCCATGGCTGTCCCATACAATTTGCAACATTATAAACAAAAAATTTAGCTAAAAATTCCCACGAAAATGCACTAGAACTAAAGAATATTATTGGTTCAAAAATATCAATAGAAATATAGTCGTCAATCTAAAAAAATATGTTTTTTTATAGAGAACATGCTGGAAATTAGGTTATGAATTTCTTAACATGATCTTATTAAACATGGACGTCCCATGTATTTTCCAATAGTTTTTTCACAAATAAATTCACCAAAAAATTGACGAGTTTATGGATGGAGGTTTTCTAAGTTCTTATCAACACAAATTTGCTCCACATGCTAAGAAACATTTGCACCATACAAGGTAGAATATGGTTATAAATTGCCATGAGAACTCTGCAACAAATCTGTCCTAGAACTGAGAGCAAATGGCTGAAACAATTCTGCATAAATATCTTCACCAAACAGCCCAAAATTTGCATCATAAAAAAAACATGTCATTGGAAAGATATCACAAAAAATTTCTAAACTTACCTCTTCTATATTAGGCTATCCAAGGACCTCATAATTTTCATTATCCTACTCAGAAAAATCACTACAAGTATCATAAATAGGGTTTCCACAATTTTTCCAACAATATATGTCCCTACCATGATCAAAATGTCCATAACTTCGTATTCTTGGCTACCCTTATCTTCACTAAATGGAGAGGCAAATAGATTTATAAAATGCCTCACTGGACATTTTTTTCTTTTAGATCTCACTGGACATGTTTTTCGTCTAGATCCCTTCTCAAATTATTTTTTTAAAGAAAAATATAAGGATTACCAAATCTTTGTCTTTATGGGAGGGTAACATGGGTGCTTGAATGCTCTCACCCATGTATTTTTTACAAGGAGTCGGAATACAATTTTCAATAACCTCCTCCTTTAAATATGAACTGTCATCTTCATGGGGGCTGAAACATCACCTTCAATAATCTTATCTCCCTTATTCTCTTCATGATCAAACTAAAGTGGAGCATGAAATGAGAAAAAATAAACAAACACATGCACATCTTAGCATTCTTTGATTTACTTTGGTGATGACCACATTCCCTTATCTTTATCAAGAGGAACTTGAAAGGTCACATATCTATGCAAGCCTCACAGCATTACATTGATTTTTCATTATACTATGAATATCAACCAAGACATGTGCATTATATACATAGTAAGTCTCACCATCACACCAATCTTCATGAAAAATATTGTCAAAATGTGGAAAATAAAGTATTCCTTTTGGTATGAAATCACAATACCATTCCCATGCATTTTCTCCTTTGAATGAAAATGCAAACATTTTCATCTTGACATCTTCAAGTACTATATCGAAATCTACAAGAAACTCAATGAAGAACGCCAAGATTTTGAAGCCTCAATAGAGTTTCCAAGTAACTTTGGAGCACACTACCTCCATATTTGAAAATGGAAATCATATGGATAACCTTGAATATATAAAAAATCTATTTGAGAAAATGGATTCAATGCCATACTTGAAACTCTTCCAAAATCTTAAAATGTGCAACCATCATACGTCATACTAAACCAAAGATATGGAGTTTCCAAGGTGAACCTTCAAGTTCCTTTTTGATAAATTTTCCAGAGGTCACTACTCGCTTTGGAAAACACAATCCCAACTCTGCCTCAGTTCACTGCAAGCCTCATGCAAATAAACCTCACTTCTCAAAGCCAGAGACGTGTTAATGAAAAACAATAAACTTAAAGAAAAAGGCACATGGAATATACTTATCTATAACAATTGAAGCAATCACATAAGAACACCAATATATATCATAAACCCTAATGGGGAAAACCAGCTGCTGAGGTATTTCTTCAATCTCGAACTAGAGCATATAATAAGAGATGCACAATTAGAAATATAAGGTAAAGAAAGTTGAGGGGTCAAAACCCTAGATCTGCATGCAACTGCAACTGTTGCTCTGGGGATCTGGACCAACTGCTCTGTACTAACTGATTTTTGATCTCGGCTTCAACCAATATCCGGAAGAATATCTCTAGTTGTCTTTGCTCCAATCTTCTCTATCAAAAAGAAACATTGCAATCTATCGGTGTGAAGTGCACCCCTCTGCATGGGAAATGAGCCCCTCCTCCATTGCTCTGAATTATCCCCTCTCTGAATGATCAAGTCTCTAATCCATCGGCTCTGGAATCCTGTCAAATACTAAAGTAGTTTTAGCCTCCCTGACTCTCTCACATTGGGTGATGTATCCTCTCTCGTCACTGTAGAAACCCTGCACCCTCACTCTCTCAAGAAGATGCCCTCAATCTAGCTTAGATAAGTGAGGCCCCCCTTTGTATGTAGAGAATGCGCCCTCCTCTCTCTCTCTCATATATCTCTAATAAAAATTATGATTAACCTCATTCAGGTGACCCTTTGCCTCCTTATATCTATTCACCGACTGATTAGGGTTTTTGAAACCCTAAAATGAGTGCATGCCAAAATCTCTCTTTTGCATGCTTTTTAATTAAAAATATTGCATGCGTAAGGCAAATCAACCTGAAAGGTATGCATGCATCCACCATTGGATTCATGACACATGGTAGAGTACATCTCACCCTCTACCCCATCCTGATGCCTATACAAAAAATACACCTCCATGCTAGGCATTTGAACATGAAGGACAACTTTCCTAGTTAACTTTTCAATGCTCCCTCTTAACAAGGAAAGTGTTTTGAACCACTCCCATGTTTTCCCTGAAGTAAAAAAACTTACTCTTCATCAAAGACTTCGTCAAAATGTCTGCTACATTCTGAACATGATATCAAATGAAGTGATATCTGATCTCTATATGTTTGGACCTGTCATTAAAAATTGGATTCTCTGTGAGTTTTATGCAGCTCCGATTATCACAGTGGATCACATTTGGCTCCAACTGCCGATCAAATAAACTCACTGGCATATTCCGAAGCCAAATAACCTCGCAACTAGCTAGATTAGCTGCCATATACTCTGCCTCTACTAAACTCAGTGCTACTAGCTTCTGTTTCCTGCTAAACCACGACACAATAGAAGAACCCAAGTTGAAACAACACCCATAGGTTATTTTCCTATCTACTACAGTACCTACCTAGTCATAATATGAAAATACAACTAACTGCACTCCACCCTTCCTCTCATTGTTCAGACCATATTATGTTGTACCTATAATATACCTAAGCACATGCTTCGCTGCCACCTAGTGCACATCCTTGGGCTCCACAATATATTGACGGAATGTATTGACAACAAAAGATCTGTCCTAGTGTTGACCAGATACATTAAGGATCCAATAAGCTGACGATACCTAGTGGGATCAACCAACTCACCCTCAGAAGCTACCAACTTCTTCCAGTTGGTTGTCATAGGTGTGGCCATAGGCCTAAAGTTCTGCATCTAAAATCTCTTCAGAATGTCAACTACATATTTTCCCTGTCCCAGAAAGATATGCCCATCCTCCTGCCAAACCTCCATACCCAAGAAGTAATGCATCATACCTATGTCTTTCATCTCGAACTCTGAAGCAAGATCTTTCTTGCAACCACGTATGAGTTTCTCTACTCATGTGATACACAAATCATCCACATACAGTACTAGTTTGAGTGGATCATCGTCCACCACAATGAAGTAGAGGTTGGTATCAACCTCTCTCTTATGGAAACCCAACTGTTGCAAGTAAGTATCTATCCTTGAATACCAAGCTCTTTGAGCTTGCTTCAGACCGTACAATGCTTTCTTCATCCCACACACACGAGACTCTTTCCCATGTACCTCAAAACCCTATGGTTGCTCAATGTACACCTGCTACTCTATGATCCCATTGAGAAATGTTGTCTTTACATCCATCTGGTGAATATTCCAACCCATCTCTACTACAATGGAGATCATTGTTCTGATCAAAGTATATTTGGCGCCCACTGGAGCGAAGGTCTCATCGTAGTAAACTCCCTCTACCTATGAGAAACCCCTTGCCACATACCTAGATTTGTACTTCTCAATGCTGCCATCTACAACATACTTAATCTTGTACAGCCACTTGGAAGTCACTACTTACTTTCCCTCTACTCTCGATATAGATTCCCAAACATCATTATTCATGATGGAAGCATACTCTTCCAACGTGGCATCTCTCCAGGCCTGGTCACCTGCTTCCTGCTCATAAGAAGATGGCTCAAACTAACTGATACTGCTCACCATAGCCAAATAGATACAAAACCTCTCAAGCACTTTTCTCTCTCTCACAGTATTCTTAGGAGTCCCTATTGTTTGAGCTTCCTTCAAGTTATCTTGAAGCTGCTTGCCTCTTCCCCGAGCTAACCTCCTATGAAAAGAAATTCTCATCCTCATCCCAATCAACTGCATGAGACCGATACCTGAATTCATGGCCCCAGTGGTCGAAGACCTTGTAGCTTGAGAACCTGTAACCTGTGAACCTGAACCTAGTTGACCACCACCCTGTGATCCTACACCTATGCTCGTATATGTACCTGGGGAACCTAGCACCTGAGAACCTGTCACCCCTGATACCTGAGATCCTGATCTTTGAGAAGTTGTACTCTGAACTGTACCATCCTGAGGTGTGGGAACCTGTTGCTTCCCCTTCTCTAACTCACATGAATTCCTGAAGGCTCGTTCCTCTTCAAATTTCACATCCTGCCTTACAACTATTTTTTTCAGTGCGAGAATGTATATGCAGTAGGCCTTCGAAGTCTCATCATACATGTTGGAATATATTAATTATATTTCTTGGAAGGTAATAATGTCTTTGTATTATGTCGGAAGTTATCCACAATCTTATGTAAAAGAGTAATACATTTATCCCATATACATTATGGTAAAGTATACTCTTGATATCCATCATTATATAAAGAGATGTTATTATGGAGAATTATATTATCCCACATGCAATATGTGAGAGTAATTCCTCCACATCTCTTGGTATATAATAGGGTCAAGGGAGTCACATCACAAGTACTAAGATACAACAAGTGATAAAGTGGTATATGCTCATAGATAGTATTGACACATGGTTTTGTGATCTCAAGCTATGCTATATTGTATTGGGGTTATTTATAGTTGCTCTCTTGTAAGATTCAAAGAGATTTATGGAGATAATAGAAGACAACCTTCTCGTGGACGTAGCCCAATTGGGTGAACCACCTATATCTGGTGTACTATTTTCCTTGTTCTCTTTCTGTTCTTATTTATTGTGATATGTTATTGATTGCTAAGATAGGTAAGCTAGTTTAGCTAGATCTTAAGTTCTGACATGGTATCAGAGTTGGTTCCTATGATATAGCACCTTCTATAACTTTCAATCAATAACTAGTATCATTTGGACATTGTTTATTTTGTAGGTTTTCTTTCTATATGGTAGACATTAGGCTTCTCTTCATATCTAGGCACATTTCTGTAGTTTTTTTTTCTAACCCTAACCTTGCTGGGTAGATTTTTGCAAAAACAATTCAAGGGTTTCTTGAATTTTTTTTGTAGATCTATATGATTTTTGGCTTCTCCTCAAGGAGATCTATCTTCCGGTTGACAGATCGATAGTTTTTCATCCAATTTTGGTAGACTTTGTGCAAGTTTCCGTGTTCGGCTTATTCAGCACTAATTTCAGCCTCAAACTTGACGTTTGTGACTTTTTCTTCACAGAACTCGTGGTTAACCACGACTTGCCCTACTGCGAACCCACAAGTATATTGCAAACCCACGACTTCCAGTGAGCAGACCCGCGTATGCTATGACATACTCGCCACTGTTCTCACTACTAACTCGTGTTTACTTCAGTCTATTCGCAACACTCCCATGCAGCGACTCGCGAGTGCTTCGGCATAGCCGCGACTTTACTACACAAACACCTGTGAACACCCAATCAGAACCGCGACATTCGCCTTTACAGACCCACGAACCCGCGGCTAACACTACTGTAAACCCACGAGTAACCGCAAGCTTTTCCGTGCAACACCCGCAAGTATCGTTTCTTATTCGCTAGTTTCCTGTTGGAAGACCCACGAGTGACGTTTCTTAGCACTTTTCAAAAGGGATGTAAGTAAAAGTTTCTTTCCTTTACTATTTTCTACTATCTTTCTGCAGTTCAGTATGGTAAAGTATTTCATTTTTCTATTATTCACTTTTTTTCTCTTGTCATTTCTAGCATTTGGGTTTCTTGTCAATATTTCTATCATTATGACTTTAGAAGTAGCTTCTATTCCTGAAATTGTTGTTCCTAACTATCTTGCATGGAAGAGAACAATGATTGATGTTCTTAGGAGTAAGCATCTATGGAGGATTGTTAATGGTGAAAACCAAAAACCTGTTGATGCTCAAGCTTTGTCTATATGGGAAGATAAATGTGATCAAGCAAGAGGGCTCATTGGTCAAACGGTTGCAGATAGTTTTCAGGTAAGTATTGAGGCAGAAGACAACCCAGTTGAGGTATGGAAAATTCTTGCTTCTTTATTTGATAAATCTGACGATGTTTCTTCTTATTACCTTGAAAAGAAGATTTATGAGCTAGATCCTACTAACTTTGAAAGAGTAGAATTATATCTTGTTGAACTGAAAACTTTAAATGAAAAATTAAATAATTGTGGTAAAGATTACAAGAAAACAAACACTGCTCTTATAATTCTTGTAGAACTAAATTTTCCATCTTGTTTTGATATGTTCATCCAAACTAGGAATAGGGCTCTTGAATTGTCTTCAAATACCATGAAACCTACGTTTGATGATTTTTGTAAAGGATTGATAAATGAGCAAGAAAGGTTAATTGTTTGAGAACAACTCTCACCTAATAAGGCTCTTGTGGCACATAATAGGAATCCTAAGAAAAGTTTTAATAATGTTAAAAGTTCTAATTCACAAACTTCAAATCCTACAAATAACTCTGGAAATGCTTCCATTGCACATCATGAAAATAGTAAGAAGAAGAAAGTGTATCCGCCTTGTAAACATTGTAGTAAAAGTAACCATCCTGAAAAGAATTGCTTTAAAGTAAAACGTTTAAAGGCTAAGACTAAAAAGAATGGTTCTGATGAATCACAAGTAGCTTTGCGTGCTTCTGTTGTTTCGTCTAGTAGTTCTTCTTCTAATGTGGAATGGATAATGGATTCTAGTGCTTCTAAACATATGACTAGTAATGCTTCTTTATTTACATCTTATGACCATAATAAAAACACATCTCAGAAAGTATCTATAGGTGATGCTAAACAACTTTCTGTAATTGGTTCTGGTACTATTAATGTTGTTAATGGTCAATTGGAAGATGTTTTTAATGTTGAACAAATGCCCATCAACTTACTTTCTATTTATCATGCATGTCAAAAATGATATAAATTTGAAGCTTGGCCTGATAAATATGTTGGTTTATATAAATTTATTGGTTTTAATTCAACTAAAAGACAACCTTTTTATTCATATGTTGCTCATGCTGATGAACTGAGTAAATTATGGCATGAAATATTAGGTCATTTGAATTGTGATAAATGCAAATGTGAACTAAAATGGTACTTGGCTTGCCTAATATTTCATCTACTAATGGTGTTTGTGAAGGTTGTGTTCTTGGTAAACATCATAGAGAAATGTATTATAAAAGTAAAGCTTGGCGTGCTAAATAATCTTTGCAATTAATTCATAGTGACATTTGTGGTCCTCTTGAAGTTCCTTCTATCTCTAATGCAATTTATTTTCTTACTTTTATTGATGAATTTAGTAGAAATCATAGGTTTATCTTTTGAAAAATAAAAGTGACACTTTTCTAAATTTCAAGTATTTAAATCCTTGGTTGAAAATGAATATGGTAAATGAATTAAGACTTCAAGAACTGATGATGGGGGGGATTTGTTAAGAAATAATTTGAAGTATTTTCATCTAACCATGGAATTCAACATCAAAAGATTGTTCCTTACACACCTCAACAAAATGGTGTTGCTGAAAGGAAAAACAGAACTTTAATTGAAATGGCTAGATGTATGCTTTATTCTAAAGGCTTACAGAGGAAATTTTGGGCCGAAGCCATAAGTTGTGCTAACTTTATTTTAAATAGAGTTCCTACAAAAGTTGTTAAGCATGTTGTCCCCGAGGAAAAATGGAATGGTAGAAAACCAGATATTAGTAACTTTAAGGTGTTTGGTTGTGAATATTGGGCTCATATTCCTCATGAAAAACGGAAAAAAGTTAGAACCCAAGTCTCACAAGTGTATATTGATTGGTTATGCTGAGGATTCCAAGGCTTACAGGTTGTTTGATCCTTCTAATCAAAGTGTCATAATCCGAAGAGATGTTCAGTTTTGTGAAGTCTCTCCTTCACCTGAGTCTGTAGAACCTCATGTTACCCTGAATATTCCATTGTCTCCTGTTACTCCTATATATGTTACTCCTTCCAGTATTGTGCCTGTTGTTGATCTTAGTTCATCCACTTCTTCAAGTATTCCACCTGAAAGTCTCGAAGCCCCTGAAGTGACTTTTGTTCCTTCTACCCTTCATGTTTGGGCCCGGAAAACACTTGAATCTGCAGGTAGTGAGGTCGGTAACCCTTCCGATACTCGTAGAACCATATCTAACTTTGCTCTTATGACCAAAGTTTTGGCCACAGATTATCCTACTTCTTATGCTCAAGCTAAGGGTAAGCCTCATTGGGAACAAGCTATGTCTGCTAAGTATGCTTCTCTTATGAAGAACAAGACTTGGTCTCTTGTTCCTCTTCCTTCGAGAAAGAATTTAGTTGGTTGTAAATGGATTTATAAAACTAAGTTTGTTGTAGAAGGACAGATTGAAAAATATAAAGCTAGACTAGTTGCAAAAGGTTTTAATCAACTTGAAGGTATTGATTATAATGAAACTTTTGCATTTGTTGCTAAAATGAATACAATAAGAACCATCTTATCTCTTGCTTCATCTTATAAATAAGAAATACACCAAATGGATGTTAAAAGTGCTTTTTTAAATGGTAATCTTAATGAAGAAATTTATATGCAACAACCTCCTGGTTTTATTAATGCTGAATCATCAAGTTTGGTATGCAAATTACACAAGTCTTTATATGGTCTTGTTGGGCCTAGCCCAAGTGGTCAATTTTGAGCAAGAAGGATCTTTGGAACTGCGGAGCTGAGCGCAGTTCAGTCGGAATATTTTTGGTATAAGTTTTTGGGATGCTGCGAAGTTGCGCGCAGCGCAGCGTCGGAAGAGCTGTGAAGATCAGTGCTGCGAGGAGACAGCACTGCGATGTGTCCAGTCTACATGGATCTGGAAAAGCAGAGTGTTGGACAGAAGATGGCATAGGTTCCGTTTAGACCGTCGGCGGTCTATTTTTGGTAAATATGCTCCGGGAGTACCAAGCGGTGGGTAAGAGCAAAGCAAAAAGAAAGCGACTGGCCGCACATGCGTAAGAACCATTACCTGAACCAGTCGCACGAGACCATTAGAGGAAGAATGGATCGGTGAACGCGACTTGTTGGCATGCATGCGATAGGAAGGCCGATAGCGACGTGAAGCACACACTGAAGGTGGCCACGATGGAATATTCGCTACTAGAAGCCAGCAGTCCGGTTAAGGGAAAACCGTAACTGTTTTGTAAACCTAAGGGTTTTTGCCTTCGAATTATAAAGACACGACCTACGGGCATGATATATAAATAAGGCATATTTTGTATGGGAATGGGTTAGACTCTTCATTTTGTAAGTCTTGAATATTGCTGAATCTAAAGCTTAGAAGCTATTGTAAAGGCTCTGCAGGTGAGTGCGTAGTGACCTATTTTGAGAGAGAAGGGAGTCTGCAGCTGAGTGCGCAGACAAAGAACTGTTGTACCCTTCCCAAAGACTAATACAACAACAGTTCTTGTGGACGTAGCCTCCATCCGGGGGGTGAACTACGTTAAATCCCGTGTAGTGTGATTGTTTGTGTTTTTGCATTTGCTTATTTGCTTACATTGGATGCTTGGATTCTCATTTTTATCATTTGCTATGTTAATGATTTTATATGTATTCGCCATAGGAGAAAGAAGAGAATAATATGTTAAGTATTGCGGGAGTGAATGAATGTTGAATGCTTAGTAATCCAAGTTTGTGAACGTATCAGTGTATGGAAAAATCACATGTGTATGTAGAGTTCGAATTGTATAACTCTTCAACGCACAACATCGGGTGTACGCAACATTGTATGTTTCATCTGCTTGCAATTGTTATAAAGCTAAATAATCTAAGGCAGTAGATGAATGATTGAGTGTTAAAGTAAAGTCTTCATAGTGGTTAAGTGTGGAAGAGGAAGCGTATAAGTCAGTTGCGCTGTCCTATTATTTGCATTCCGTCCGAACCGTGCAATCCGTAGATGCGCAGGTTACACAGGCAACTTCACTTGCGGAAGTAGGGACCGCAACATGGTCGATCGTCGCACATTCCTTAGCTCGCAGCGCAAGGCTAATAGTGCGATGCGCAGTAGTCCTGTTTGAAACAACTCATTACACTGTTGTGGAAACTTGATTCTGCAGCACCCCCATAGCTTCGCCTCAGGTGAAACCTCATCCTGTTCGCAGGTTGTTGCCGAAAGGGCCGGTGAAAAGGGGTTTTGTTGGTTAAGTTAAACCGCGAAGAACCTAGGTCTATATTGGAAAACCTCTAGATCAGTTTGTAAGTCAACAGGTCTCAAACAAACACCTAGGGCTTGGTATGAAAAAATTGATACTTATTTCTTGAATAATGATTTTAAGCGTTGTATATCTGATCCTAATATGTATGTTAAGAACTTTGGTGATCATATCCTCATTATTGTGTTATATGTGGATGATCTTATTATAACTGGTAGCCAACTTGTTTTAATTCAAAATATAAAATGTGATCTTCAAAAGCATTTTTAAATGACTGATCTCGGTATATTGCACTATTTCTTGGGTCTTCAAATTTGGTATATGGCAGATGGTATTATTCTCTCTCAGCCAAAGTATGCTACAAATTTATTGGCTCGTTTCCATATGAGTGATTGTAAACCTGCTCCTACGCCGTTTCAGTCCGGTGTAAAGTTAACCGTTGAGTGTACTACTCCTCTTGTTGAAGCTACTCTTTATATAACTCACAGCAAACCAGATCTCTTTTTTTTTCCGTCAGTATGGTTTCACGGTTCATGCAGGAACCTCATGAAAGTCATTGGCAAGCAGCAAAGATAATTCTGAGATATTTACAAGGGACATTGTACTATGGTGTTTTTTATTCGAGCGGTGCTACAATTTCACTTTCTGCATATACAGATTCCCACTGGGCAGGTGATAGTTCTGATCGACGATCAACTGCAGGTTATATATTTCAATTTGCTTCAGGTCCGATTTCTTGGTCCAACAAGAAGGTGAAGACTCTTTCTTTATCATCATGTGAAGCATAGTATAGAGCAACCAAAGAAGCAACTAAAGAAGTAGTTTGGTTACGACATGTTCTCACTGAGCTTGGTCTAGTTCCGAAATCGTCCACTATGTTGAAATGTGATAATCAAGGTGCAATACAGCTTACTATAATCCGGTATATCACTCCAATACAAAGCATCTCGACCTTGATGCTCATTACATTCGAGGTCTCGTCGCAGATGGTATTCTTTCTCTTGAGTATTGTCCTACCGAGAAGCAGGCAACCGATATCTTCACCAAATCCTTAACAACAACGAAGTATGTGCATCTTCGTTCTTTACTAGGGATGAGGGAAGTTGTCATCAAGGGGGACCAGTAATGACTCCTTCCTTCCTTAGTGTTAGTGTGGGATTTTCTCCCAGCCATTATTAAAGGGGAGTGTTGGAATATATTAATTATATTCCTTGGAAGGTAATAATGTCTTTGTATTATGTCGGAAGTTATCAACAATCTTATGTAAAAGAGTAATACATTTATCCCATATATATTATGGTAAAGTATACTCTTGATATCCATCATTATATAAAGAGATGTTATTATGGAGAATTATATTATTCCACATGCAATATGTGAGAGTAATTCCTCCACATGTCTTGGTATATAATAGAGTCAAGGGAATCACATCACAAGTACTGAGATACAACAAGTGATAAAGTGGTATATGCTCATAGATAGTATTGACACATGGTTTTGTGATCTCAAGCTCTGCTATATTGTATTGGGGTTATTTATAGTTGCTCTCTTGTAAGATTGAAAGAGATTTATGGAGATAATAGAAGACAACCTTCCCGTGGACGTAGCCCAATTGGGTGAACCACGTATATTTGGTGTACTCTTTTCCTTGTTCTCTTTATGTTCGTATTTACTGTGATATGTTATTGATTGCTAAGATAGGTAAGCTAGTTTAGCTATATCTTAAGTTCTGACAATACCCAACAAGGATTCCCCTCTCTGTTTTGGTCTCCAACTTTGTCCTCTTCTCTAAAGGGACATGTGAGTATGTAAGGCATCCAAAAATCCTGAAATGCCAAACCTCAGGTTTATTTCCTATGAAAGCTTCTTTTGGAGTTTTTCTCCCCAAAAATTTTTCAGGACTCATGTTCTAAATGTACACTGCTGTGTTACAAGCCTCTGCCCAAAAAAAGCATGGCAGACCCTGATCATGCAACATAGATCTCATTGCACCAATAGTTGCCCCATTCTTCCTCTCTGCTACCCCATTCTGCTAAGGTGTATAAGTTATTGTCAACTGTCTCTTAATGCCCTCCTATATATAAAACTCATTGAACTCCTTGGAGGTATGCTCTCCTCCATTTTCTGATAGCAAATTTTTTATCCTCCTTCCTGTCTAGTTCAAAACAAGAGATTTGAACTCTTGGAACTTTTGCATGACTTATTTTGATTCCTTGCTTTTTAAGAAATAAATCCAGGTATTCCTGGAGAAGTCATCAATGAAGGGTACATAGTACTCGTAACCCTTCAATGATGTAGTGGACATCGGAACACAAAGATCCAAATGTACCGAATCAAGCGCCCCTGCAGATCTGTTGTCATTGCTAGGGAAAACAATCTTGACATACTTTCCAAGAGCATATGCTTTGCACACGTCACTGTGCTCTATGCCAAATTTGGGACACCTGTCACAATCTCCCTCAAAATATTCAAATCTAGATGATGTAGGTGGGCCATACTCCTGTTCCATAGCTCACATAAGTCACAACCATCACTATTGCTGCTATGAGCTAATGCATGATGAAGCTTAAAGTTGAGCTTGTATAGTTTCCCACTGCGAACTCCAATCCTCACTGCTGAAGTGTCTCCGGATCCCTTGGGATGAACGAGAAAATTTCCATCTATGAACATTAACCACTATCCTCGATCCTCTATAGTGGAAATTCTTATCAAGTTATTCTTCAACTACCGAACATACAAGACATACCGTACTTTCATGGACTCTCCAGGCCCCATCTGAAAGGAGATTGTCCCTTGTCCAACTGCCTTGACTGAAATGTGATGCCGAGTGGGTACTCTTTGGATGCAAAATTGAATTCACCATCCAACGACTGCTCCTAATCGAAATTTGAGTGAATATACAAGGATATAAGTTGAAAATACGAGTTGCAGAAGTAGTTTTTTCACTTTGATCTTTTTACCTTTTTACCTTTTTAGCCAAAAATGGTGATTCATCCCCCATGGTTGACATCATCACTTTGAATCGTATTGGTTGATTTTTATAGTACATTTCTTTTGTTTTGAGGCCCATTTTTTACCTCAAAATTTCTCTAATGAACTGATGGATAGATAAAGGTGCTCAAGAGGATGATTGCATATATTGAGAATGTACAACTCCAAACATACATGCACTTGGGATGAGAGCTTTCCTTATGTTCAACATAACTACAACACTGCCCTTCATGGCTATATTGGCCAAAACACCTTTTAGGTGTGTTTGGTGTTCTAGCCATTAGCCCCAATCGATGTAGCGCGCTTCCCATTGATTCTACACAAGATGAATCCTCCCATGCTCAAATTGAGACTAATCAAGCAACCAAATTTGTTGAACGGATCCATCAGATCCATCAATAAGAATCATAACATTTTGTAGAAAGTCAACGATAAGTGTTAGAGCTAGAAGATGTCTTATAACTACAAATAATACATGCCTAGCACATCTTAAGTTTGGGATAGCTTTGTGTAATGAGTGATGAGATTTATGAAGGTAGGCCAAAGGAGAATGTCACAAGGATGAAAAGTTATGAGATTTAAAATAAAATGATATCTCACACGGAGTGGCCTTTCATAAATCATTGGCATACAACTCAAATGATCAAACACATATGGACAAAAGAAGGAGAAGAAAAGACAGAAAATGCATAGGATGGTAACTCTGCATTTACTGAAAGATATCCTAAGTTAAAACACTGTTGAAAAGCTGGATCATGTATATGAAGGCAGCTTTCAAGTCATATGCAATAAACAGAAAACCATGAATTCCATTAGATCTGGAACGTAAAAGGTGATGATCCCTGAGTATGAAAATGCCACTGTTATATTTGAGGTTGGAGAAAATATACACAGAAAAAACTTGCTCCCTATGACCCCCTGGCTCCTTCCGAGAGGAAGAGCTTGAACCCCAGTTACATTACCAATGAAAAGATTTATAGAAAGTACAAGAGATGAGCCATTACCGGCTTTTTTTGGAAACAAACCTATTATTAATCTAAAAATACAAGGCAGTCTCTAACCTGTCACAGGAAAAGTGCAACTACTAAAGTCAAAATATTTCAAGTGTCATTCAATTTGGATATGATCCAGCTTCTAATTGCCACCTATATCCTTGAAAGCCAGAATACTACCTAAAGATGCTCATTGAATCACTGGAAATCTAGGATTTATGTGGATAAGACAACTGATCTTGATGCTAATCCCCTACCTCTCGATGAAGTCTTGAATCTGCTCGCCACTATGGTTTTTCACTTATTGATGAACACCCTTTTTCTGTTAGTCTACAGTGATTGTACAACCCAAGCTGTATTTTCAAGTAATTAAGCTAGCAAACAATGTAACAAAGAGAGGAAAATTTTGTAGCCTCAGCCCATTCCCAATATCAAGTCGTGGCAATATCTTATTCAGGTATTTTGGAGACAAATAATCTGTTAAAGAGAAGAAACAATGGGACATCTAAATCACTGCACAAAGTTCCCAATTTACTCCCTTCAACTTCAGTAACACGGTAATCCATTCCATTTCTCATTATCTGGGATTGAAGACCAAGTCGATGAGACCACTAATTTAAAGAGCACCGAATCAACACCTCAGGTTTACAATTCAAAACTATATCCATAGTCCATCAATCACCATTTTGGTGCTATATCCGTGTCCGGATATACTCAATGATTATTCAAGCGAATAATCTTCCAATGGAAAATAACTCCATTTGATAAAATAATAATATATAATTGATAATGGATAAAGATTACAAAGGATATGGTTGCCTTAAATATGGCTTGGCCATCACATATTGAAGAGACACTTCTCTTCATAAACTATATTTTAATATTATTAACTACTATTAGGAATAGTTACCTATTTATTACTTTTTATTGTTGTAGCATTGCCACTCTCTTAGAGAGGCTTTGTTCTGAAAGCCTTATAATTTTGTCGCACTGTTCTTTGCAATGTCGTGGCCGCCGAAACATGTCGGTATGAACTGCTAAGTGTAGAGCATAACTTCCGATACGTCGACGGATGAATCCATCCCAAATTGATTTGTTGTGGACTGATGGGATTCCCTACTGATGTGTCGTCAGGAAATTTGATCACATTAGTACCATTATCTTTCGACATTTCCCACTTTTTCAAATATCGATTTTTATGGTTGGGGTGTCGATAAGGAACTTTCACGATGTCATTTTTGTTTTCGGATGTCGCTTTTAGAGCATTGATCTGAATTGGAAGTTGTATTTTCGTCTCCTGAGGATTTAAGTTTTTGTTATGTATTTTTTCCAACTTGTTTTCTAACTGCCTATTATCATTTTGAAACTTCATAATCAATTTGACTTGCGATTTTCTGTCAGCTTCATATGTCTTAAGTTGTTCCTTAAGATCTTCATTATGACTTCTGATACAACTATTTTCTTCCTGTTTGTCTAGAAGTTTCCCTTCAATGTCATCCAAAGATTGTTCTATCTTCCGACTATTTTTCAACTTCTTAATTTTTGTGACTAGTATCTTGTTATGATTTCTTAGTCTAAAAATTTCTTCAGCATTGTTAGATAATGCTTTATTACTCTTCGCGATCTTTGACTTATGTGTCTTTTTAGAGTCGTCATTTTGTTGTTGAAGAACTTTTATCTGTTGTTGACACTGGCCGACCTCTGATTCTTGACTTTCTAATTTATGTCGTAACTGCATTAGTTCTTCATCTTTGTCGCTAACGATTTTGTTCAAGCGTATTATTTCTGCTTTGTAATTATTTATTTCCTCCTTTATATCTTGATTTTTGGCAAGTGCTTCCTGTGTGAAAATATGAGATGAGGCATCTAGCACATTTGGACTACCGACTTGGTCCTTTTTTTGCATTAGTCTTTGTAACACCTCCATTAATGTATTATGGTTCTGCGTCATTTTTTGGTTTAACATTTTTTGTTCCTTGCTCACAATGTCGAACTTGGTCATCCTTAACGTGTCTCGACTTCTTGATGAGCCTTCCTTTACTTTGACTTGATTTCTTCGATGATAAGTGTTCTTCGACTTCTTTGATGATAAGGAGTCTTGCTTGGACTTTGTCTTTAATTTCTTCTTTGACTTGGTCTTCTTTGTCTTAAATTTGCTTTGTTTCTTCAAACAATTCTTATTTCAAAAGAATTGATTTTTTTTGTTTCTTTGATAATAATAATATTATTATTAATATTTTTTTGATAATAAATATTATTAAAAATTAATAATATTATTATGCAGATTTCCAATATTTTTATTTTTTTATAAAACAATAGTTATATTATATTTTTTTCCACAAAAGTACCGCCTTTTTTTTTATAATAATATGACTTAATATATTATAAATAACAATAATTGGTACGTGGAGAATTAGGGCAAACGTGGAGAGGAGGAGGCGGTAGTAGGTATCGAGAAGGTGGGCGGAGCTCGTGGTGGGGATGCTGGAAGTAAGTGGCGTGGGCGGCAAGTGCGCAGAGAGAGGTGGGGCTGGGCGTGGAGATGGTGGGAGGGCGCATGAGTCGTAGCAGGGGAGCGAGGCGGGAGCGATAGTGGAGAACGAGGGAGGTAGGAGGAACAGGAGTATGGAGGGAAGAGGGACGAGGGAGCAGCACGAGTGGAGGTGGCGAAAGATGGAGTGAGGGAAAAATGGGGGCGAGAGGAGGTGGAGAACGCAGTTAAGAGGCGGCGTGAGGAATATGAGGGTGAAGGAGAGGGACGCGGGAAGAAAGGGACGAGCTGAGGGGTGGCTGCGTAGAGATGAAGAGAGGAGGGTGTGAGTGGAAATGTGGTAGGAGCAGAGAAAGTGGGGTGGCGTGAGTGGAATAGGGAAGGTTTAGAGTGGTGGAGAGTGAGACTCGAGGAGAGTCGAGCGATGGAGAGGGTGGATGTGGAGAGCAGCAGAAGACTGGAGCACGTGGAGGGGAGAGTTGTCAAGGTGGGGGGTGTTGACGGGAGCAGTGAGAGTAGGCGGAAGAGAATGTGGCGGAGAGGAGAGATGTAGCGAAAAGGAGAGAGATGTGAGGGAGAGTTCAGAAAATCTGGTTTTGGCCAAAGGCCACTTTATGGTCAAAGACCAAAATTCAGGGAAACCCTGGTTAATGGCTAAAAGCCCAAAGACAGCCCAAGGCCGGAATCTAGCACGAAGCTCTGATACCAATGCTATATCCGTGTCCGGATATACTCAATGATTATTCAAGCGAATAATCTTCCAATGGAAAATAACTCCATTTGATAAAATAATAATATATAATTGATAATGGATAAAGATTACAAAGGATATGGTTGCCTTAAATATGGCTTGGCCATCACATATTGAAGAGACACTTCTCTTCATAAACTATATTTTAATATTATTAACTACTATTAGAAATAGTTACCTATTTATTACTTTTTATTGTTGTAGCATTTGGGCACTATCATAAGACATCGTTTGAATGATTTCCAATGCATCTATCCAATTGTTATAGCCTCTGCGAATCCAAACTTTTGAAGAATATAAAGCAGATTGAATGAATGATTGTAATAGAGTTTTCACCCTATCTCCTCCTTTAAATTCAAAAGGTTCGATTCACCATAAACTATCAACAGATTTTACTGCTATTTGTAAGACTTGGCGTGTTTATTCTCAAATTCTTATGGATGCTTCAAAAATGTGTTCACCAATTATTATGGTCTGAATACGCCATCTGTTTTGAGCTTATAAAAATCAATCGATCCTATGCAAAATCTAATTGATTCTCTTTGGCTCAACATTCAAAACCATTAAAAAAAAAATGCTGCAACAACTATTGTGTTATGTAAAGACCGATTGGAAGGAGAGATAAGTGCCTTTATGGCTCTAGAATACAACACATAGTGTTTTCTTACTGCGGATATTGACTAAGAGTCACTGCATTCATTTACCCTGAATCATTTGCTTCAAAAACCACTCCAGCAGTACCACAATGACCATTGCATTGACTAACTCGGCGAGCATATAACTCTCCTCTGTTGCTCCCAGCATATAAGTGACACAGCATATAAGTGACACATATGTCACATGCAATTTTTTTCGAGGAAAAAAACATATTTTTTATATTCATTAGAATAAAAAAGTATTACACTTGACCAATATCAGTATCAGTATGATAATATATGATATTTCGAAATAAAAAAACTAGACAAAAGTCCAGAAAAGAGTGCCAACGAAAAAACTAAAGGCAATCAGAGTCTAAAACTAGATATTACAATATAAAACAAAATAAAAAATCTAATCATCAAAGAATAGATAGCTCATCCCAAAATCATATCTGATAGTTTGTCCTCCCAAAATTATGCCCAGAATAGTGTCCCTTTGGTGCCACATGCATTATACAAATGAATTTAAAGGTTTTTATATGCCGCAATATTTTATTTACCATTTGACACGTAGTGCACATCTGTTTCCCCCATAGGCTCTTATGGGTGCTTGATACTCTTGGAGCTTACTTGATGGCGCACACAATAATAGTTGGTGTTTGCCTTGAAATGTAAGGCTTTAAAGCTTTGGCCTAGGAGATTCGAGGATGGATTCGAAACACAAAACCCTTTTTTTTGTTTTTCATATTAACCAAGCTTTTGACAAAACAAATTTTAAAATTATTATTTTAAAATAAAATCACTGTAAAATGACTTTAAGATAATAATTTTTATTTTGCTTCGAATAAGCAAAGGTGAGTTGGGTAAAAGCAATTTTAAGATTTCTTCACATGAAGACAATTGGATGGCATGCTAGTCTTTGACTTGATTAAATTTTGAAATGAGGAATATAAGAACATATCATGAGAATTCTCCATGTTGAAGGTTGACTAAGTTGATATAAGGATTTAAGGTTTGGCACAATTGACCCAAAATCAACAGAATTTACGAGAAAAATGATGAGAGGCAAGAAGTTAGAAAAAAACTGGGCTGGAAAAGAAGACTTCTTGAAACGAGCTTATTGTTGTAAAGCCATTAGATTTGTAAATTGACATGAACAAAGGAACTTAGGATTGACTTGATTTGGATGCCATCAGAACCCATTCCATGAATTATGTAGTGCATCTTGGACAAATATGATCAATTTCACTGTGAAACTTGAAACCAAGGGCAATTTACACTCAATAGGAGTAAATTTTTTGAAGAGGTAGATCTAGTGCTAACAATAAGTATAAGGTGTGCCATGATCGACATCAACTTCCACACAAGTTCCAAGTGGGAGATAAGGTATGGTTGTATTTATAGAAAGAGCACCTCACAGGACCCCATCAAAAACTATGACCAGTCCAATATGGGCCTTACACCATCACCAAGTTTGTGGGTGAGAATGCTTTTGAGTTAAGTATTCCCCGTTTCCTCTGCTTGCACCCTGTATTTCATGTGGAGCCGCTTCAACCATATTTTCCACTTCTCTTGAACACCTCAGAAGTAGCTGAGCACTTGGCCCCTACAAATCTCAATTCCGATTGCATTGAGCAAGCGATAATCAACTGAATCATGGCCATTGAGATGAAGAGAAATCGCCAACTGAACATGCAACTGTATCGAGTCGTCAAAGCACGATAGCTTCTTAACCATGGAAAGTGGCTCACCAGGTGTCAAAATCAGCAGAAGCTTCCCCATTTGACGAAGATCAAAACTAACACAATGGAGACCATTGCTCCCTAAGGGGGGAGGACTAATCTAGGTGGATATTGGTGGCCACCCAACTATTCCACTAAGTTACAATGGCTCTCCATCTTCTTGGAAATTTTGTATGGTTTTTTGAGTCGCAAAATTTTGGGTCATTTTGAGGCCCTAAACAGTGTTTTTTGGTCATTCGATGGTGCAGGCCCTTTTCATGCCATGACACAAACCTAGCCAAAAGTTTTGTTTCTTAGTTAATTCTTTCCAATGACCCATCGTGCACCATAAACGGTAATCGATATAAAAGTTATTTCCCCGAGAAGTTAGTTAGACACCTCAAGCCCCACAAATCCTTTTGTCGTTTCAACTCCTATGGTTATGTTTTTGGATGTTTATGGTTTTTTCCTCTATGCTTATAATAAAATGTCCTTTTTGGTCTCTTTTTAATGATCTCTTCTGAATGAGCATAGCCAACACATCTCTCTTCAAAGACAAGCTACCATAATTCGAGCTAAATCCGAGCTAGTTTGTATTACTTGCAATTTACAATGTTTTTCCATCCATTCATTAATAGAATTTGAGTTTTACTGTATTATTGTGCGCTCTACAAAATATTTGTGTGTGTGTTTCCATTTTTCTATGACTTCCTTCATTTCATTCTCTAAATAATCCAGATCAATAACAGATTAAAAAAGTATAGAAGTGTAGTTTGAGATGCGAGGGAATTTTTCATTGCCTTGTCTTTAAAAGAAGTTACATGAGAAAATAATGGTCAAACATGTGTTTTAGTTGTGTCAACTGCAACTTTTCAACCATGTAATGAGTTAATGAAAGGAGAAGGTAAATTGCAAACAATATTTAGACCTTTCATCTTGGATAATTTTGAGCATTTGCAAGTTTTAAGTGGATGGACAAATTATATGATTTATTAACAACTTACAAGAATTTGTTTTTTTTGAGTTGGACTAGCAAGGTGAGGCAGATGAATATTGTAAGGGTTCATACCCAAAATAAAATACCCTCCCTAAAGGACGGATTCCCTTAGAAAATATTTTTAACAAACATTACATGTATAAGCAAAAAAAGGAGGTCATCAAGCCTAGGGATTATATTAAGATAAATATTGGTTCTACATAAAACCCTAGGATGAATATTAAGATTTGCAAGGTTTAATATCTAAAGGAAAGGAAAGACATGGAATATTTGGAAAGAGAATATAGAGATGCGCTTTCTTTTACATATGATGAACTTAAAGCTTATGAAGAATATATCATTCAAACACACCATTCCTTTGAAGAAATATGTGAAGTTGTTCAAGTATAAATTAAGGAAAACCAATCTTAAGTTAGCCCCTTTCATTCAAAAGAAGCTTTATAAAATGTTAGCGGTAGCAATCATTGCTCCAACAAGGCATTCATCTTGGTTATCTAACTTGGTGGTGTTTAGAAAGAAAAAAAGGCGAAATCAAAATTTATGTCAACATCATACATTTGACTATAGTATCTAAGAATGATAACTATCCTTTCCCTAACAAATATCATTTACTACAAAGGATTAAAAGACCAGGAATAATGTCCATGCTAGATGGATTTTCATCTTATAATTGACAAGTGTTAGTGAAAAAAGATGATCAACACAAGACAACTTCCATGACACCTTGGGGAACCTTTGAATACTGGAGGATGCCCTTTGGCCTTCTTAATGTAAGAGCAACCTTTCAGAGAGCCCTGGATTTTGCATTTAAGGATATAATGGGAAAAATCATAGAGATTTATCACGGTGACTTAACGATGTTTTCAGAAGATCGAAGTAGTCACATAAGTCATCTGAGACAAGTATTCAATAAATGTCGAAAATATGGAATTGCATTGAACCCAGAGAAGTCAGTTTTGGGGGTTAATGAAGGTAAGCTACTTGGATTCATAATATCAAAAGATGGAGTAAAGGAAGATCTAGCAATAACTAAGGAAATTAAACAAATTCCTCTACCCACTAATAAGAAAGTGTTGCAATCATTTCTCGAAAAGATAAAATTCATTAAAAGATTCATTCCCAACTTTGCCAAGATAACCAAGCTATTTTAAATATTTGAAAAAAGATGTTCAATTCAAGTGGTGCGATGAAGGAAACAAGACATTTAGAATTATTAAGAAAGTTATTGGAAGATATTCAATATTGGTTAGTCCATATTACTCTTAAGTATTTTCAAATCTTCTCGTTTTCTTCCAAGGACACAATCATAAGTGTATTAATATAAACTAAATGATTAAGGACACGAACAACCTATAGCCTTCATGAGTAAAGCATTGCACAATTTTGAATTGAGTTATGCAGCCATGGAAAAATGGGCTTATGTATAATTAAGTCTTTAAAGCAGTTTTTTAGCATATGTGGGGAAATTCTAAGATAGTGACTTATGTTCCTCACACAACAGTTAAAGATATATTGCCTCAACGGGATTGCTTGGGAGTTAGAGTAAAATGGGTTTCAAAGATAGAAGAATATGACATAGAAATTAAACCCACTAAGTTGATAAAGGGTCAAGGTTTAGCATAGATGTTGATAGAAGGTAATGAGAAGTCACTTGGTATTAATGAGAAGGCACTTGGTATCAACTATTAGAGTAACTAAAAAATGGTCTCCACAGTAATTACAAAGCTAGAACAACATGAATGGTTGGTGGATAAAATTTATTATCTCAAGAAACTTACATGTTCGGATCACCTAATTGATCATTAGAGAAGAACTTTTAGGTTAAAAGCATCTACGTATTGCTTGATTCAAGATGGACTATGATAAAGAAACCTTGAAGGATTGGTGCTTAGATGTGTAGATGAGCAAGATTCCAGAAAACTCATGTGAAATTTACATACAGGATTATGTAAGGAGCATTATGCAACAAAGGCTATAGGTCACAAGATTCTACAACTAGGTTATGATTGGCCTTCAATAGTTGTAGATGTCCACAAGTTTGTAATATTTTGTGAGCCTTGTCATCTTTTCACAAGGAAGCATAAGTTAGCAGCTTTTCCTTTGCAACCAACTTTAGTTGAAGCACCTTTCAACAATGGGGCCTTGACTATATCATTAAATTGGACGAAACTTCAAGCAATGATAATACACGGATCCTTACTACTATTGACTGTTTCACGAAGTGGGTAGAATTTATTCCCACTGAGAAGGAAACCAATAAAGTAGTCATGGATTCCTAGAAGACATGATTATCACAATATTAAGTGTCCTAATGAAGATTGCCACAAACAATTCCATGGATTTCAATTCAATAGAATTATCCACATTATGTTCCAATTATGGCATTGTTATATCCCATTTCTCCAACTACTACCCTCAAGAAAATGGTCTAGTGGAATCAAGTAACAAGAATTTAATAACCATCATTGAAACGTTTGTGGGAGTGTTGTTGCTACAACCTAATCCCCAAATTTAAAAAAAATCATGGTGCCCCTCCTTTTCTCTTAAGAGAGCTGTTAGAGTTTAAGTCTACCTAGAAATCCCTACCTTCAAACTTAGTTTTTCCAAAGGATCGAGCAAAGAAGGTTTCTTCTCACCAAGTAAAACTCAGCTTTTGGCGCCGAAATGGTCAGCAAAACTCATCCAGTTGATCCGAAACGGTCGGAGTTGTTTTTTAAGTTTTGAACGCCTTTCTGTTTCGGCGAGACTCGACGAGTCGAACCAAAACGGTCGACGGAACTCGGTTATCGCCGCCGAAACAGTCACGTCTCTTGGCTTAGATTTTCAAGGTTTTTTATTTTGGCATACAAGGTCCTTTCGGCGAAGAAATTTGTTAGCCGCGATACGTTTCGGCAAAACTAGTCCATCGCCGACGAAGCATGAGTTGATCCTCTAAAGCCGTCGCTACGCATCTCGGCGAAACTACATTTCTTGTGCCGAAACCCATTGGCAAAAGGTTTTTTAACGCCATGATACCTTTCAGTGTAACTCGTCCATTGTCGCCGAAATGATCGCTGATGATCCATAAGGTGAGCCGATAAGTCCAAGGCCAAAGGAATCTCCAGACGAGTTTCAGTTCTTTGCGTTTCGGCTGAACTCGTTTAATGCCACCAAAACAATCGCAAGAGAGAAAACAAAACTCCCAGCAAGGCGCCGATCGAACCTCGTTGAAACCATCGCCAACACACTTGAAGATTCTTCGCTGACGCGTTTCATGGGAGTTGTGTGAGTTACTCTGATATAGTCGGCGGCGTTCTTTTAGCAGCAGTGGAGCGAAATACTAAACTCGCTGAAACGGGGTTGGCCATAAGTGACCCCACCATACCCCATTAATTTCGCATGTAAGCACCACCAACCGCACCCACTTCGCCTTTAATGCTCGTTTGCAAAATTTATTTATAGGGCTTGGAGTCATTTTTGTTTTGTTTTGACTTTACGAAAACACCTTTTCGAGTCTGTTGCTCGTCTGTTGCTGCCTCCGCCACTCACCGAGCACCGAGCATCCCAACGCCGTCGAGCTCTGCATCTAGTCAATGATTGACAGGTAGGCCATCTCGTGTTGTTTTAAGTTACTCTCGTTTTCTGTTTGGTAGTTAGGAGAGAGGCTTATATGCCGTTGACCCTTTCTCACCGCCAGTCTGTCCACGTCGTCCTGACCTGCAAAGGGGTAAACTAGCTTTGGGGTTTTAGAGTCATTGTAAGTAGAGGGGGTTTTGAACTTTACCCACTCGTGGTTTTCTCACCTCATCGGTCACCCTACACTTTCGAACAACCAGATGGCTTTCCGTTGGTCCTCGTTCCTTTTAGTTGACAGAACTGCAGTCTGGTGTGATGTTGGCCATAGTTGGAAGTTTGTTTTAAACGCTACTAGCTAAACAAAGTAGGTTGTTTGCTGCCATAAATCCAACCTAAATCTGTGGTAGCTGTACTATAGATGACGAGTGCGCAAACGCAAACCATGTTGTCTGCTACCACCGAACTTCAACTGGCTCACATTTTTTAAAACTCGCACTTCTCTCTTGTTTTACCAACTGAACCTATTTTTTTTACTTTTTGCACAATAGCTTAAGATGAAACTTTCGATTACTGGTTTAACCATCATCCCAAGTTGCATTCAAAATCTGCATTTAGCAGCTAGTTGTGTTTATTGTTAAAATAGTTGACAGGGTTATTTAGAGTTATTTTACATATGTTCTATTTTCCCACCTGCACATTGATAAACAAAGCACAAAACTTGACAGCATGATAATGGTGTTTTTCTCAACTCTACCTATCATCAATAATATGAAAGAAAATGCTTGATCAATTTTTGTTAGAATTTTGCTTACACATGGCTTTCTTTTTATGAGAATTTGAAAAATGACTAAGAAAGGAGCCAAGAGGAAATCTAAGGTAGTTGAGTCAGGATCATATGTCGAGATTATATTGGAAACCAAGGTAGAGACCGTATTCGAGGAAATTAAAGCAGTAACGGGAATTCTCCCTGAATTCAAATGGGGGGAAATTATATCAGATGATCCGGGACCAGGATATCCCTGGGGTAGTTCTTGAAGAAATGGATTTGTACCAAAATATCAAGAAATATGGCATCACAAAAGCAGCTACACACCTAGATATTTTTCCTTGCTCAGAGGTCATTGGGTGGATTCTGTCGCAAGTTGATTCCACATCAAGGATCATGTCTGACAGAAAAGGAGAATCCTTTGCCTCATTCCATCCATCTCACATATCAACATCATACAAGTTACCGCATGCTCAAGTCCTGCTGACTGAAGATTGGCTTAAAAGTATCAACATGAATACTCTCGAGTATGCCAAGAAAATATTGATACCAGGGAAGCGGCTGAGGTAGAGAGCAAGTAGAGAATATGAGTGACAAATCCTGAGGAAACCTTTTAGGATCATAGCCCTGATGTTAAGTAGGATTTTCGGTAAGGCTGACGGGACCATATACAAATTAAATTGGATACCTCTGATCCACCACGTAGACTTCAATGGCACAGTCTTTAACTGGGAAGACATCATCTCAGACAGTCTGTCATCAACGATAGCGGCTGCAAAAGGAGGTCTGACCTAGAAGAAGGCAAAATTTCACATGTCTTCATATCTCATAGATTGTATTTTATCAAGGCACCCATTCCCCAAATTGGGTTGCATCTGGATCAAAGCTGAATCCCCAATCTATGTTGCTTACAATATCTTGTGGGCCCATAAATACAAAGTTTATCATAAGCTCATATGTGAAGAATTTATTATGCCTCTCTACGAGTTGATTTTCAACAAAGAACCAAATTGTTTATCTGAAAATGCCATGGCAGTCATAGAAGAGTATGGGGATTACTATTTTTCACGGGAGGGCACGTATCTCAGGATGTATGGAGGTTCCCGACCTCCATCTCTTTTGCCCAAATATGTGACTAACTATGTAGTTCACAAAAAAATAGTAAGGCAAGTCTTCATAGATGGGATTGGTGGTTTCTTGCATGATGTAAAAAGGATTCATTACCACCGTTACCTTTCTGTATTAGGGCATACAAATTCTCCAAAATTAAAACTGTTGAAGCTTTTGTTCAAGAATTGGAAGATTTCCATTTTGGCGAGAAATGAGAAATGACAATGTCAACAAAGTTGCCGAGCATTGTGGAGAAATCAAAATACATTTTGACTATGCAAATTATTTTGACAAAGATGAAGAGATATTCAGGAGAGCCAGTAACATTACTGAGCTCAATAAGCGTTTTCGTCCCAAAAGTGGAGCCAGTTCCAGCACTGCTGCCAAAGCTGCTAAGAAGGCAGAATTACAAAGGAAAAGAGACGAAGCGGTAGCCCTACAATTAGCAAAGGCAAAACATAGGCTAAAAGAGGAGACTGGAAAGATTCAGAAAGAAGAGGCTGAAAGAAAGAAGAAAGAAGAAATTGAAAGAGTTCGAAAAGAAGAGGCTGAAAGAGTTCAGAAAGAAGAAGCCGAGAAGTTGCAAGGAATGAGAGAAAGAGAAGAAAAGGAAGCGGCTGAGAAGATAAAGCAGAAGGAAGAAGAAGAAAGGTCCAAGAAAGCTGTGGAACATAGAATTCCAAATATGCAAGATATGGACACAGACCCGCCCGAAGTATCCAATGAAATACTCACAGGGGGCCACCTCCCGTTGGCTGATCTTGGACTCACACCATTTACCCCGGCAAAGGAGCACATTGTGGCCCAATTTGACAAGTAATGATTAAAATATCGGACCAACTGTACAATTAATGATATTGGAAGGTGAGAAGAATGATCTTGAAGCTCGGACCACTTAGCTAGAATCAAGCGAGTCAGCTGTCAACCAACAGGTTGAAGGATTAAAAGCTGAAGTAGAGGAGTTGGAAAAGGAGAAAGTATCTTTAACAGAACAACTAGAGTCCGCAGACAAAAGAAATCTAGATATATCTCCATTCCGTGATCAAGCCTGTAAAATCCAAGAACAAATATATCATTCTCAGGTGGTTCTCACATAAAAGATATATAATATGAAGCTAATGATGGTGAGAATGGACGAGATATCCGTGTAGTCACAGGCATTCATGCAAAAGTTGTTTAATATTGCAAAAAAGATCAAAAGCCAAATGGTTTGGAGAGAGACCAACTCTGAATACCCTGACAACTTTCCTCCTAAGACAACAACAAATTTGAAGTCAGAGATGAAACTATTAGAATTTTGCATGAAGGCTTCCAAAAAAATGAATAATGACATTCTAAGAACTATTCAAAAGTGTCAGGAATTTTATGATAAAATCCAACAAGTTCATGAAAAATGTCATCTCTCTCTGCTCTCGCCAATGAAAAAAATTCCTGCAGGAGATCTACGCATGACAGAGCTGCATAATGGATTGCAAGGGGAGTTAGAATACATCAGAAAGTTGGATGCTCTCACTGAGGAAGACATTCACCATTTTGTAGGGCAAGCATCTATACATCTGTATTTCTTGGAAGACAGTTGCACATCAACAGAAGCAGGGATGGCGCACGTTGAGACTCAGTTGTCATATCATGAAGTCTCTTTACAAGTATTGGATCTCAACAGGCTTAATGTTAGTACTGAAGAAGCTAATGCATGGGGGGAATATTCTTCTAGTTTAGCTGGGTCTACATAAATTTGAATTTGTGAATATCTTTTGTATTTTCTGACGTAAGCACTAGAAGACAAAATTTTGGAAATCTTAGGGTTAGGGTACATGAAGAGGCACTAGAAGACAAAAAATTGTAAAGATAAATAGGGAAAGAGAATAGAGAAAGAGGACTTTTGGTAGGTACAATAGAGCTGGACTATTTTTGTATGAGAATTATTTTCCTGCTTAATAAAGAAGGATCTGTTGCCTCGAAAAATATGCACAGATATTTTGCCTGAAATGTGTGGAATGTCATGTGGGGCTACTTCTTCTTACATTCAAATGCATACTGTGAGATCGTTCTAACTATCTTGAATTACTTCATGGTGATGGATGATTTTATTTCTGTGCAAATGTTTATGTGCTAAATGAGTAATAATGTGCTTCATCATATCAGAGCTATCTTTGATATTCTTTCTGCTGTAAATGTGATTATTATGTTGAAACAACTGTCTGTGAGACTTTCATGAACATTTCCAGTTTATTACTCTTAATTCAATCTTGCTCCCTACAGGGATAGGATAGTTAGATTAGATTAATTTAGAATAGGAATAAATAGGTAATTGATAAGGCAGGAGCGGTAAGACGAGAGGTAAGAACCTACGCATCGCTAGTGTGGTTTCTACCTGTCAATTATATGCATTTAATTAGGGCGCCTGCATATCATAATAAAAATAAAATACCTAAATGGTGAATCGTGCCGTAACCGGTAAAAATTTTAAACAACCACACGCGCACGGTAGCCGGACCGTTAACCGGACGGATTCCCCCAAATCACACGATGAGCGATCTAATTGGGCTTGCTTACTGGGGAGAATCCCCAGCTGTCGGTGCTGCGATTTCAGGGGCATCGACAGTTTTTTGGCGCTAGAAAGAGGGTTGCCAGTGCATGGCTGGTAGAGGAGACCAATTTGTACGGAAGGATTCCTCTCAAGACCCACGTGAAACAGCTTGTCTATGCCTCGAATATTGCAGAATCAATCAGCAAGGGATTCTCCCCAGTAAGTGATCCCAATTAGATCACCCACCATTTGGTGTGGGGAATCCATCTGGTTAACAGTTCCGGCTACCGTGTGAGGTTTAAAGATTTGTTTATTTTGCACCGGTTGCAGCCCGATCTACCGTTTATATTTTTATGTTTAAGATGATATGCATGTGCCCTAAATTAAATGCATGCATTAAACAAATCTATTCTAAGCTAATTAAATCTAAATTAACCTATCCTTATAAGGAGCAAATTTAAAGAATGAGTAATAAACTGGAAATGCACCAAAGAATTTCACAGATAGCTGTTAAATTGGAAAGAAGCATTTACAGCAGAAATAAAGATTATCCAAGATAGCTTCGATAAAGATAAACATTCTATTACCCATTTAACACAGAAATTTTGCAAAGGAAATGAAACCATTCATAGCAGAGAATTAATTCACAGTATCCAGGAAAGATCTCACAGGAAATGTATGAAAGATGCATAAATAGTTCAGCAATTATCCAACACAATCCCAAGCAAAGTGCTGTGCAGGCTTCCACAGGCCAAAACGATTTTCTTATTCATGTAGCAGAAATAGTTCACATGCAAGACAGAAATGTCCTTTCACCTGCCAAAAGTCCTTCTATTCTCTTCTATTCAGCTATATATAGCTTTACAAAATGCTCCAAGAGCTGCCACCTAAACCCTAACTGTTTATATTCCTCTAATTTTTCTTGTAGTGCCCATGTCACAAAAAAGAGAATAAAACCCAAAATATTACAAAAATGGATGTTATTGAGGGACCAATGTCATTTAATCATTAATACATAGGAAGACTGAAAGAATAGATGCTGGTCGCAGACCCACAGAGTAAGGCAGAAGATAGACTATTCACGAGTTAATGCCTTTTGCTGACTTGGGCGCTTCTGCTGAGGTTGAGACTCCTGTTGGGGATTGAACTACTGGTGCTGCTGTTGAAGTTGATGTTTCTGCTTCTCCTGTTGTAACTTGTTGTGTTCCAGCTGTTAGCATACTGTCTATCTCTGCTATATGCTTCACCCAGACACCGGTTTCTTTTATGATATTGTTTGCATCCAGGGGAAGCATGGTTTTCAGTGAAACCTCATGCTTGGCCAGTTCTTCTTCAAGATTAGTGACTTCCTTCATTGTAGCTTGGAGACTTTCACTTAGGAGATGTGTGCGAATCGCAGCCTGGCCAATCCAATCATGGAGATCCTCAGCGGTTAGAACATCTATCTTCTTTACATAATCTATTTCAGCATTCAACCCATCCTTCAGATCAGACAAACGTTGGGCTTTGTCTGGGAACTCCTCTATAGTTTGAGGCATTTTCACCTGGCACTCATCATGGGTGGTTCGTATTTTCACATACAAATTCCCACACTGTTCAAGTGTAGCCAAGGCCACTTTGCTCAACTTTACTCCATAATTCTGGCAAAACCCCAATAGGCGGATATCTTCTTTGAAACCAGAGATAGACTTGAGAGGGAGTCCTTCCGGGAATCTTGACCTTCCTTCTCTCCATTCCATTTGCCTCTGAATGTCTTCACTAATGCGTGCATATTTTTTTCTATGCCTAGTGGCTTCAGCATTTATTACTTTGATTTTGGCCACCACTTGCTTTTAACTTACAAACCTCCTCCGTCATGAGTTCTTGGATATCGTATGTCTTTCTCATAATTTCACAAGCCTTCTCATGAAAGGGTCCCAAGTCTCCAACCTTGTTGGTTACGAGTTGTAATTGATACTCTAGCAGTGCCTCCTTTTCTTCCATCTTCTCAACGCTCTCCTTTAGGTCATCAATCTGTTGAGCGGTATCAAACTTCTATGACTCTAACTGTAGGTTGTGGATTTTTAGAGCCTTTTTCTCTGTCTCCAGAGTCCTCATCTGTATCACCAAAGATCTCTTTTCATCTTCTAGATGCTGAAGCCTTCTGTTAAGTTCTTCATTTTCTTGCACAAGGGTGTCACATTTCTCAACCACCAAATTTGAATAATTCTGCTCTTTAACCAGAGTTTCCTGCAGATGATGGGCTTTCTCCTTTTCTGATTCCAACTTATCTGATAATATGTCGACATTGTCGGCAGTTGCTAGCACAGAGGCCATAGAGATAGATGCCATGAGTTTGTGCGTATGTTGGGTACCTTGCATGACTGTGGTTTCATGCCTGGTGACAACGTCTGGTTGAAAAGGCCTCTTCATTCTGGTCACTGTTTCCTTAACAATGGATTGCCTTTTCTTGTTGTAAGTAAACTTATCCCATTGGGACACTGGACTATTCTTGGAGGGTGTAAAAGGGACAATGGGGAGGTCCCTTATGGGGGAACCCATATCTAAGTCTTGCATGTTTGGGCTTTTGGGGTCAGCATCTTCTTTGGATTTCTTTTCTTCTTCTTCTTTCCTTTGTGCTTCTTCCTCTCGTTCCCATCTCAGTTTGTCCTCTTCTTCCTGCTTCGTATTTCTTTCCAATCTGATCCTTTCTTCTTCTTGAATCCCCTTGGATTTTCTTGGCTTGTTCCTGGAGCCTTTGTTCTTCTTTCGAGAGAGCCTCAGCAATCCCCAAGGTACCCTTTTCTCGCTGCTGATCTATTTTCTCCACAACATTAGAGCTCGAGCTGGCTCCTCCTTTGCCAAGTTGAAAAATCCATACCTCAGTCATATTGCTAACCCCTCTATATACTTCCTCCTCTTGATCATAATAGTTAGCATATTCAAAGGGAGTGGATATTTCTTTGCAATGTTGTGCAGCTTTGCCTTATCGATCATTTCTGTGAAAAATCTTTTCCCCAAAATGAAATCTTTTCAACTCTGCGACAAAATATTCTACAGTTGCAATTCCTGAGAACTTGTAGGCCCCAACATAGAAAGGTAAAGGCGGGAAAGTAGCCTTCTTGGTCTTATACAAGTTACTACCAATTCCATCAATGAAAACTTGTCTTACTGCCTCCTTGTGGACTATATAATCCATAGCATACCTAGGTAGGATATACGGGGTTTTGGAGCCTCCGTACATTCTTATGTAGGTACCTTCTGGCGAAAAATAGAAATCACCATATTTCTCCAAAACTTCCATGGCGTTCTCAGATAGGAAGTTGGGTTCTTCATTAAACATTAATTCATATAGGGGCATGATAAACTCCTCACAAATGAGTTTGTAATGCCTTTTGTAATTCTGAGCCCAAAATATTTTGTAGGCGATGAACACTGAGTTATCCACCGAGTTCCATATGCATCCCAACTTGGGAAAGGGGCATTTCGCCACAATACAATCTATCAAGTAAGATTCCATATAACATTCTGCCTTCCTCTCCACTAACCCTTCTCGTGCAGCCATTATAGCTGATGACAGGCTGTCTGAGAGAATATCATCCCAGTTGAAAATTGTCCCTTTGAAAGCTACGTAGTGGATGATGGGAGCCCATTGCAGCATGAAGATCGTCCCATCGGGTCTTCCGAAGATTCTACTCAACATGAGAGCGAACAGTCTGAAATGGGGCTTCAGATTCTGAACCTCGTACTCCTGACTATCCTTTTTCCTGATTTGTTTGCCCGAAATTAATAGCTTCCTAGCCATCTCTAGATTATCCATATGGATCTCTTCCAACCATGCATCATCAAGCCGCTTTTGGGCTTTGGGCAACTTGTAAGCCGTTGAGATATAAGATGGGTGAAATGAGGCAAAAGCTTTTCCTTTGTTGTCTGCTATAACTCTTGTCTTGGCGTTTGCATGCTGCAAAATCCATCCAATTACTTCCTAGCATGGGAAGAGCTTTGGATGTGCGGCCGCCTTGGATATACAAGAGTTTTTGATGTTCTAATATAAATATTCTTCCTCAAGAAGAGCTTAAGGGAAGTCCTGATCTCTTATCATACGGTGTACGTCTCCCCAGTTTACTTCTGGGGGTACGCCTATGGTGCACTTGGTATCCTGGAATGTAGTTTCTACTCTTGTGCTTTCGTCAGTTGCCTTTAACTTTCTCTTGCCACCTTTGGCCATTTTTGAAAAATCCTGTAGGCATATGACGCAATGTCAGCGATTATCATTCTACTCATATTATTGAGGCCTAAAATGCCGACTGAAAGCTTCAAATTTGTTTCACTACTGATTTTCAAACTTTAAATGGCTCTTCTTTTCTAGTTTAAACATCTATATATACTATTTCATAATCCCTGTGCAAAACTAAAAATGTTTCAGTAGGGCGCTATATTGCACTTATGAAAATAAAGGACATGCATTTCAAAATGATAAACCGTAAGCGCAAAGCGATTCTGAGTACTACGTTCCAAAGCGCAAAATAGCGTAAACTTTTATAGTTGGGTAAGAATACTGACGCTCTTCATAGAAGGGTGGACGAGGCTAGTTTGTAGATTTACAAAACTGGCGGCTTAATGGGTGCCCAGGGTCCCAGGGTGTCCACGTTTATACGAGCAAGACTTTGGTGCATTTGAATGAAAAAAAAGGGTATGGGTTGCTTCCGCCGTGATCAAACTACATAACTTGATGCGGATAAGGAAAAAAGAATAGAACCGTGCACATAACATTTACCTTAACCACACAATCTAGTACATGAGGCTTGACAGGGTACTTACTTGTTGAAATATGATGGTAGGTAGGCGTTGATACCTCGGCAGAATCGGTGAGCCTGTAGCAGGTGCTTGCAAACTTGGATGAGAACGGAATGAGTGCTCTTGACCAATGGAAATAATGAAAACCCAATGGGGTTCATGCCCTATATAAATAAAAATGGTACATGCGAGCCATTATTAGGGTGGTTGCAAGCCATTAAAACGGGGTTAAAGCAGCGTACGGATGGGTCAAATCGACCTTTTTCTTAATAAATGCGACCGCCAAAAATCGAAAAGACTCGGTTAAGGTCTCCGTCTCCTGCGGAAGGAAAGGCTGGGTTTGCCCACCGTTGCGGGAGAATTGTCCGAACTTTTCCGCAAATGGAAAGCGTGACACCACGCATCGGTCAACTTAAGTGAGTTTGTCCGCCTTTGCGGAAGAGTTACTTGAAGACCTTCGCTATTTCGGGAAAGATATACGAGTCCTCCCGCAAAGATGACTTATTCGTAAATTTCTGATCGCTTGCGGAAGAGTTGGACGAATTCTCCTGCTGTTGCGGAGAAACTTGGTGAATTGCTTCCGCCGCGAGCTCACTTGGTCAAAGGTTTTGCTTTTCAGAAACTTAAGATGAGTCTTCCGCCGCGGCTTGACTTGGTCCTTTTCTTCCGCCGTTTCGGAAATTTTGGACCAACCCTTCCGCCATTGCGGAAAAGTTAGCTTAGAACTTCCACCGTTTTGGCTCAGGATCTTGAGTTTTACTTAGGCGAAAAAGAAAATAAACTCAAAGAGTAAGGAAAGTAAAAGACCTTTCTTCAGGGGAAAAGCTAAGTAAGGAAATACTATGATGCTCAGATATTCTTAGGCAAACTTCCTCTCAAAAACAAAAGGAGGGGGGCCCCAATGTTTTTCAAAAAATCTGGGGGGGGATGTTGCAGCAACAACACAACTATACCAGAAGATTTCGTTCTGGAACCAAGTAATCAAGAAAATATGAATTCTGGTGAGGAACATCCAGAACCTTTATTCACTATACCCTTTGAAGAAGTAGATCACTTCCGGAGACATACATGTCTTATGTGAGAAGACTTTGGTTATTAAACATAATTCCTGCTTTTCCTAGAAGACGAGTTCGCAGGAAAGAAATCCAATACACTAGAGATTTGGTGCTTGTAGAAAATTTGGAAGAATTGTTGGATTTATTTCTGCAACAAATCACAAAACCTCTTGATCAATTGAGACCCAAATCTCCTCCAACTCAGGAAATTCCTCAAACTCCACCTCATACCCCACCGCATTCTCCACCACACTCTCCACCGTGAATTATGGCTAGAAACCAACCTACGTGGAGAGCCAGAGGCCCACTTAATTTGGTTGCACCTCTACACGATCTTCCCAAACACCCAGAACGAGTTCTGCCCAAATTCGATCCTGGAAAATGAATCTCTGTTGAAGATCATTTGAAGAGTTTTTATTTGGATTTAAATCTTTTAAATGTAGAACATGAAGATGTGGTCTACAGACTCTTCCCTTACACATTTGAGCCAAGGGCATCTTCTTGGTATTTCAATTTGCAAGCTAATTCTACAGCAGATTGGGACGGTTTCGAAAAATGTTTTTTAAATAAATTTGGAAATCAAAAGACCGTTGCCATGCTCATGAAAGAATTGTTATCTATGAGGATGGATAAAAAAGAAAAGGTACAGGAATTTAATCAAATATTCACTACCCTGTTAAACAATTTTAATGTTGCAACAAAGGCTGCTGAAAAATATTTGGTAGAATATTATACTACAACACTGTATCCGCCCATATCTATGTTTGTTAAAAGAGCGATTAAGGCTAATTTAATAGAAAATTATGAAGAAGCTAAAAAGGTAGAAGCTGATCTGGATACTATCGCAAGACACGCATTAGAATTGGAAGCGAAACCAACGGTCATCAAGAAGCCTCTAATATTGTCCAAACCTAAAGAAGAACCCTCTAATGAGTTAGAAAACGTGGTTAAAATGGTACAGAAGTTATCCAATAAAATAGTGGACTTCGAGAAAGACAAAGGTGTCGGTACATCTAGAAAACCATTCAAACCCTTCTACAAGAAAATGGAGGAAAGTGGACAATCTTTACCACCTATTACCAATTCTGCTGTCCTAAATCTGAATGAGATTGGCATTGAACATTTCTGCACTTTTCATCAAGAACATCATTCTGAAAAGAGCTGCCCACAATGGATAAACTCAATGAATTTAGTAATGAACCAATTGTTGGATGTTCAACTCACAGATCAGGAAGAGGTGGAAGAAGATCAAACAAAAGAGAAAGAAGAGCCAACTGAGGAAACCACGATGGTGTTATGGGATTGGGCACCCACTTTGGGGTTAAATGAAGAAGAACCAACTGAAGAATTCCAAGTTTCATCTGTAAATGTTACCACTAGAAGTAAAGGACCAATACCAGATCAAAGCCTGGCCTTGCCTAAAGTAAAAACTGCGAAAGAATCTCCTGAAAGAAATATTGGCAGCACCCAGCCTCAACCCAAGGTAAATACTGAAGCTGTAAAAGAAACAAGCCCAGTAACCAAGACAGTTCAGGCAAGAGCCGTAGTAAATAAAACAGGAAATAATGGGAAAATCACAAAAGAATACAACATGGGGTATGATATTGTTGAAGACATTAATAAAACTAAATAAAATATATCTTTATTTGAATTGTGTAATATTCCCCAACAGAGAAAGAAACTGTTAGAATCTTTTGACCCACAATCAAGCAGTATTGTAGATACCATTGAGTCTGATACTGAGATTAACAAAGCAAGCATCTGTGGAAAATCAAGATCTCATACTCTACCTTTCCTGTTAACTTTTGAAATTTTTAATCATAATGTTCATAATTGCTTGGTAGATTCTAGAGATTCATCCAACGTTATGCCACTATCAATATGTAAGAAAATAAATGGGAAGCCCATACCATCTCCTTCCGAGGTCATATAGTTAGATAGATCTGATGTTAAAGTTATAGGGGAAATGAAAGATGTTCTTATCGGACTGTCTGCAGATTCAAGAGTCTGTCAATTCATAGATATTATGGTGGTAGATATAGCCGAAGCATATGGTCTGATTTTGAGCAGGGACTGGTCTACGAAACTTAATGGTTATTTTGCAACAGATTGGTCTCACCTGTCGTTTCCTTATCAGAACAAGCAAAATCAGATCAAGGTAATGAGAGAGCCGCATATGAAATAGAATGTAACTCGGCTGGAGGAAAAGAATGAGCCTGTTAATTTCTCATCCTCGGTTTTGGGGAATTATTTTTTAGAAACCGAACCTGGGAAATATCAATTAGAGGATGTCAATCATGATTCAGACAAACAGTCCGATCTCCTTCATTTCTCTCGGACTGATGAAATTGATTGTAACATAGTAGAGCTAGTTACTGACTTAGGAAATAATACTAACGTAATTGAAATAAAAAATAAATGTTGGGTTTTTTACTTTGATGGTTCCAAAATGCAAGAGGGATCCGAATCCGATTGTGTTCTGATTGATCCTGAAGGAAACAAGCAAATTCTCTCTTGCAGACTAGAGTTTGAATGTACAAATAACACAACTGAGTATGAAGCTCTAGTCCAAGGTTTAAAAAGGGCCATTTCTTTAAATATCAAGTACTTAAAATTTTTAGGTGATTCAGAAATAGTTGTCAGAGAGGTAAGAAACACAATTCATTGTCTGTCTCCGCATTTAAAAGGATATCAATCTGAAGTCTGGAACTTAATTTCACAATTTGATGCTTTTAATATAAATGTTGTTCCTAGATTACAAAATGCAGCAGCTAATTTATTAGCTACTTCTGCTTCCAGATTAGTATCAACGAATAAAAAATGCTCTATTGAATTGATTTTCAGACCATCTGTATCTGATAACATCACAAATCTGAGAGTGTTTGATGATGATGAAAAAATCATCAGTTTCCTAACGAATGAAAATGCCTTCAAAGAATACATAATTGATGAAGATCAACACGATTTGGATTTGCAGAATAAGGATGCATGTAAAGGAAATTTTATGCCGAGAGGAGTAATGGCTCTTGAAGAGTTATTCGATTTATAGAACAAGTTCAGGAGGCCAGCCAATGTCAAGACCAACAGATCCTCGATGCAGCATGAGTTGGTAAATTTGGGTACAGAAGCTAAACCGAAATGTATTAATCTGGGTAAATGTTGTTCACCAGGCAAAAGAAGTAAGTTCATCAAACTTTTTCAGCAATACAAAGATGTTTTTGCATGGACTTATGAAGATCTGAAGACACATGACACGCGCATCATACAACATGTGATACCAATGAATCCAGGTGTGAAACCATTCCCGCAACAGTTACAAAGAATGCATCCAACGCTCGAGCCATTAATACAGAAGGAATTAAAAAAATTGATGGATGCCAAGATCATATTTAAGGTCCGACACTCCAAATGGGTAGCTAATTTAGTTGTCATCCGAAAGAAATCAGGTAAGATAAGGCTATGCGTTGATTTTCAAAATTTGAATAGGGCATCTGACAAAGACAACTATCCAGTACCACCAATGGAACAGATCTTACAAATGGTGTCAGGATCAGAACTGTTCTCCCTGCTAGATGGATTTTTTGGATATAATCAAGTCTTAGTGGCAGAGCAAGATCGACTTAAGACTACATTTCGTACGAAATGGGGAACGTTCGCATATTGGAGAATGCCATTTGGCCTAATGAATGCTGGAGCCACATTCTATAGGGCCATGGACATTACATTCTGAGGGTTAGTTGGCCACTGTGTGGCCATTTATTTAGATGATGTAACAATTTTCTCCAAGAAGAGAGAAGACCATGTTTTCCATTTAAAACTGATTTTTTATCATTGCAAGAAATATGGTATATCTCTGAACCCAAAAAAGAGTGTTTTTGTTTTTTTGGAAGGAAAATTGTCAGGCCACATCATTTTGAAGAAGGGAATCTCGATAGATCCGGAAAGAGTTGAAATTATAACTAAGATTCCATGCCCCATAATAAGAAATTTATGCAATCATTTGTGGGCACGATTAATTTTGTTCGAAGGTTTGTGCATGATTTCACACAAATTGTTAAACATTTGCAGCAAATTGTGAAGCAAAGTGTTCAGTTTAAATGGACTGACATAGAGAAGATTGCATTTAAATACATCAAAACTGCCATAGCTCACACACCTTCTTTAAGAAGTCCAGTCTTTGAAAAGGATTTCATTATATACACTTTTGCTTCAGATTCATCTCTCGCAGCAGTGTTCACTCATAAAGGAGAATCAGAAGATGAGTATCCAATATCTTTCATGAGCACTGGGTTACAAGGGGATGAACTGAATTACCCAGCCGTGGAAAAGCAAGCGTATGCGGTGTTTAAAGCGGTAAATTAGTTCAGGCCATATATTTTGAAAAACAGGACGAAAGTCATAGTACCTCACCCCGCTGTCAGATCTCTATTCGTGCAGAAGGAATTGGGTGAAAGGAGAGGAAACTGGGTAACCGCTCTTCAAGAATATGATATGGAATTTAAGCCAGCCACCATCATTAAAGGACAAGGCCTCTGTAAATTGATCAATGAGAATCCAGCCAACGAAGATCGGGAATGGCAAAACGAAGTTGAATTGAATCTAGCTGAGGTATGTCCTATCTTCACTGCTCCAGAGTCTTGGTATAGAGATTTGGTATACTATTTACAACAAGGATATCTACCAAAACACTGGAGTCCTAAGCAGAGAAGGGCACTCCGATTAAAATCAACAGCTTATCAAATAATTGATGGAGTACTCTTTAGAAAAAATTATGATCGGATATTTCTTAGATGTCTTAAGAAAGAGGACGCTGATAAAGTGGTCCAAGAATTACATGATGGCCCTATTGGGGGACATTATTCTGGAGATACTACTGCTCATAAAATACTCAAAGCTGGTTACTATTGGCCCACTCTCTTCAAAGATGCTCATGCTTATGCCAGAAAATGCGATGTATGTCAAAGGAGCGTTGGCAGATTGCCTAAAGCAGCAAGTCCCTTGCAGCTGGTTATTATATTTGAACCATTCGTGCAGTGGGGCATAGACGTTATCGGGGAAATTAATCCAAATTCCTCACTGCAACATCAGTATATCCTAATAGACACTAACTATTTCACACGATGGACAGAAGCTGCTCCTCTGCGTAAAGTAAACGAAGACTCAGTCATCAGATTCTTGCAAGAGAATATCATAACCAAGTTTGGGGTTCCAATTTCTTTAGTTTTTTATAATGCAACTTATTTCTCATTTGTAAAATTGACTGCATTTGCTTATGAAAGAGGAGTTAAATTGAATTATTCAGCAAATTATTACCCCCAAGGAAATGGAATGGTTGAATCTACAAATAAAAATCTCATCTGAATCCTTAAGAAAATTGTTATTAAGAGTCAGAGGAACTGGCATACAGCTCTTCCAAATGCTTTATGGGAAGATAGAGTTACTCCAAAGAATTCCTTAGGAGTCTCACCTAATACACTAGTTTATGGGAAAGAAGCTTTACTTCCGCCTAATATAGTGCTAATATACTACTCCCATCCCTACAACTATCCCAAGCCTCTCGAGGTTCCAGTAGCGAAATCCTACAATCACGAATTGATACCCTGCTGAAACTTGAAGAATTATGGCAAAAGGCCAAAGATAGATTCCACCAACATCATGATATTGTCAAAAGGTGGTTTGATAAAAGGAAGTCTGGAAAAAGAAGCTTTGAGGTAGGTGACTTAGTTCTGAAGTGGGATCACCCACATGACGATAAGGGGAAGCATACAAAATTTCAACAATTATGGCTTGGCCCTTACCAAATTTCCGAAAAGCTTGGGTCGTCAACATACAGACTTAAAGACTTACAAGGGGAGCATGAAAATATCCCTATCAACGGCCTTGCTCTGAAGCAGTACTTTACTTAGGTTTAGGAGCGCTTTTGTACATAAATAAACTTTGCTTTTCTTTACCTTTCTAGTTTGTTGTTTTTTGTTAAGTAGCATGTTTTGTTTTCTTTTCTTTTTCATCAGATTCATTTGTTTGCTTATTGTTTGATTTCTTTATTTCTTTCAAATAAATCCCAGCTCAACTTCTTGGTATATGGAAAGATAGGGCTCTGAGCAATCTCAAAGGCATCTCCTAAAAGGGCATAATCTACTTATAAAAGAAAGTTTTCTCTATGTGACATTGCTTTTTGCTGATCAGTTTTTAGAATGGGGAAATCCACTTCAGTTTCATATTTGAGTCACAATAACCCCTGTAAAATAATGAAGACTCGTGATTTCTGTATTACTATCTTGGGGCTTCATCCACTCTCACATTAATAATTATCTCTGGTAGTTTACTATAATGGACCCACGGAGAGGAAGAAGGTCTCACAGATGTATAGTATTTAAAATGATCCCATGCTGCAAATTAAAAGCCAAAAGAGCTTACATCAAAGAGTCCCTTTTCCAGAAAACCTCACCTCTATCAAAGCATGGTTTAGGAAACAAAGACATCCAATCAAGAAAGTTCCCTAGTGGTCATCTCAACAAGGTTCTTCTCCGTACGTGAGCATGACAATCAAATAAATCTCTTGCTCACACAAAAGGACATTATGGATGGAAGAACCTAAGTCAAATGTTGAATATTGAAGAAAGATATCATGGAAGACTCAAATGATAAAAATTCGTCAATAAAGAGAGCATCTAAAGAAATGTTGACAACATGGGAATGAGGAACAAATGAATACGTCTATGTGATTTTGTTACGATCCCATGGAGTCCTATTTAGTGGGAATCCGAAAGATGGATTTAAAATGAACTCCACGTTTTGGCCTCAGGAGAGTGGTGAAGAAGTCTGCTTCAAAGTTACCTTTATTCCCCAATGACCAATCTGGTAAAAGTGGTCATTCCCCTGTATAAAATCTGGCCAGTAAAAGCACTATGTTACATATGGGGTCAATAACTTGTAAGTATTCTGACCTTAGAAAGAGATTATTTAGAGATCTATGTTCACCAGCGAATCACCAATTGTTGTTGCTACAACCTGATCCCCAAAATTTTAAAAAAATTATGGAGCCTTTCATTTTCTCTTAAGAGAGTTGTTAGATTAAGAAAAAAGGAGAGGATCTGCGTTAGATAATGAAAATTTCTCTCCTTTTGTCTTAAACTATATCTTTGCGTATGGCACTCTATAAACAGAGTTGTTAGAGTTTATGTCTTCCAACAAAGCCCTGCCTTCAAACTTAGTTTTTCCAAAGGATCGAGCAAAGAAGGTTTTTTCTCACCAAGTAAAACTCAGCTTTTGGCGCCGAAACGGTCGACGAAACTCATCCGGTTGAGCCGAAACAGTAGAAGTTGTTTTTTAATTTTTGAACGCCTTTCTGTTTCGGTGAGACTCGATGAGTCGAGCCGAAACGGTCGGCGGAACTTGGTTATTGCCACTGAAACAGTCGCGTCTCTTGGCTTAGGTTTTTGAGGTTTTTTTGTTTCAGCGTACAAGGTCCTTTCGGTGAAGAAATTTGTAAGCCGTGATACCCTTTGGCGAAACTATTCCATCGCCAACGAAGCATCAGTTGATCCGCTAAAGCTGCCGCGATGCATTTTCTATGAAACTACATTTCTTGTGCCGAAACCCATTGGCAAAAGGTTTTTTAACGCCGTGATACCTTTCGACGTAACTCGTCCATTGTCTCGGAAACGATCGCTGATGATCCATAAGGTGAGCCGACAGGTCCAAGGCGAAAGGAATCGCCATAGTAGTTTAAGAGCTTCACGTTTCGGATGAACTCGTTTAATGCCACCGAAACAGTCACAAGCGAGAAAACAAAACTCGCAGCAAGGCATCAATCGAACCTCATTGAAACCATCGCCGACACACTTGAAGATTCTCCACCGACGCGTTTCGCGGGAGTTGTGTGAGTTACACCGATACAGTCGGCGACATTCTTTTAGCAGCAGCGACGCGAAATACGAAACTCGCCGAAACGGGGTTGGCCATAAGTGACCCCACCAAACCCCATTAATTTTGAATTTAAGCACCACCAACCGCACCCACTTCGCCTTTAATGCTCTGTTTGAAAAAATTATTTATAGGGCTTGGAGTCATTTTTGTTTTGTTTTGACTTTGCGAAAACGTCGTTTTGAGTCTGTTACTGCCTCCGCCACTCACTGAGTGCCGAGCATCCCAACACCGTCAAGATCTGCAGCCAATCAACGATTGACAGGTAGGCCATCTCATGACGTTTTAAGTTACTCTCATTTTCTGTTTGGTAGTTAGGAGAGAGGTTTATATGCCGTTGACCCTTTCTCACTATCGGTCTGTCCACGCTGTCCTAACCTGCAAAGGGGTAAACTAGCTTTGGGGTTTTAGAGTTATTGTCAGTAGAGGGGGTTTTGAACTTTACCCACTCACGGTTTTCTCACCTCACCGTTCACCGTACACTTTCGAACAAACATATGGCTTTCCGTCAGTCCTCGTGCCTTTTAGTTGACAGAACCGCAGTCTGGTGTGATGTTGGGCACGATTGGAAGTTTTTTTTAGACGCTGCTGGCTGAACACAGTAGGCTCTTTGTGGCCATAAATCCAATCTAAATCCGTGGTAGTTGTCTTGTAGATGACGAGTGCGCATACGCGAACCATGTTGTCTGCTACCACCGAACTTCGACCGGCTCACATTTTTTAAAACTCGCACTTCTCCCTTGTTTTACCAACTGAACCTATTTTTTTTACTTTTCGCACAGTAGCTTAAGATGAAACTTTTGATTACTGGTTTAACCATCATCCCAAGTTGCATTCAGAATTTGTATTTAGCAGCTAGTTGTGTTTATTATTAAAATAGTTGACATGGTTATTTAGAGTTATTTTACATATGTTATGTTTGCCCACTTGCACATTGATAAACAAAGCACAAAGCTTGACAGCAAGATAATGGTGTTTTTCTCAACTCTGCCTATCATCAGTAATATGAAAGAAAATGCTTGATCAATTTTTGTTAGAACTTTGCTTACACGTGGCTTTCTTTTTATCAGAATTTGAAAAATGACTAAGAAAGGAGCCAAGAGGAAATCTAAGGTAGTTGAGTTAGGATCAGATGTCAAGATAATATTGGAAACTAAGGTAGAGACCGTATTCGAGGACACTAAACCAATAACGAGAATTCTCCCTTAATTCAAATGGGAGGAATTATATCAGATGATTCGGGACCAGGATATCCCTGGGGCGGTTCTTGAAGAAATGGTTTTGTACCAAAATATCAAGAAATCTGGCATCACAAAAGCAGCTACACGCCCAGATCTTTTTCCTTGCTCAGAGGTCATCAGGTGGATTCTGTCACAAGCTGATTCCACATCAAGGATCATGTCTGACAACAAAGGAGAAGCCTTTGCCTCATTCCATCCAGCTCACATAGAAGCAGCATACAAGTTACCGCACGCTCAGGTCTTGCTGACTGAATATTGGCTTAAAAGTCTCAACATGGATACTCTCGAGTATGCCAAGAAAATATTGGTACCGGGGAAGTAGCTGAGGCAAAGAGAAAGTGGATAATATGAGTGTCAAAGCCTGAGGACACCTTTTAGGATCATAGCCCTGATGTTATGTAGGATTTTCGGTAAGGATGACGGAACCATCTACAAATTAAATTGGATACCTCTGATCCACCATGTAGCCTTCAATCACAGGGGCTTCACTAGAAGGAAATATAATACCACGTTCATTCATATTGCGGTATTAAATATTCATGAAAACCTAAAAATTATATTGCTTATATATTAAGGGGAAAAGGGTTTTTTTATTTAATGTAACAATACAAAAATACTTTGGGGTCTTTTTTATATGGGAGGGCTGACAAATATCCACCAAATGGAGATGGTCGAATCATGGTCGGATGAGAAATCGGGTTAAGGAAAGGCTCGGGCTTACCAGTACATAAGGAAATTGCATCTTGAGGCATGCTTGAGGCCAAGGGTTTCGTGGTGAAGTGGGTTTCCAATCGATCATAGTCGAGAAACAGTGGTCATTGGCAGCCAATTGTTACCAATAGCACTCAACCAGTTGTTACCAATAGCCTTGGGAGACTCTACGCCTCCAGGGCCTGTTATAGGCCCTCGATAGGCCTTGGGGGATTGAATACCCAACCACTCGTTCCTATTACAGGCCTTGGGAGGTTTAGTCAACATCCTAGAGCTTGTTACAGGCCCTGGGGCTTTGATACCTAGCCCACAATAGGCTTAGTCAACGATTGGGGAACTGCAACATGCAATCTAAATGTTGTACTATGTGCATTGGCTCTAGTGACATACAAGAAGTGATCTCCTATCTCTTCATTAGACCATTAGATGTGGCAAATCATAATGATATGTGGTTGAGTAATTGCATTGTGGGTGAAGTAATGTGCATCCAAAATATACATCGAAAGAAGCAAGGTGCATTGTAGAATGCATGTGGGGTCATAAGAGGGGTATCATATCAATATACTAGGTAGAAATATAAAGGGGTATAAAAAATGTTAATGAAAAAATTGATACATACAATATCTAGTGAAAACAGGGATTTTTTTTTAATTGGGAAGGCATATTGGGAGGGGGTTAAAAAAAACGATTTTGGAAGGTATTTTCCAATATTTAGTGAAATTAGGGGTATTGTTTCATATGCCATGAACGAACGTGCTATGATAGCGGTTTATTGAGTGAAGCCCCCGTGCCTTCAATGGCACAGCCTTTAATTGGGTAGACATCATCTCAGACAGTCTATCATCAACGATAGCGGCTGCAAAAGGAGGTTTGACCCAGAAGAAGGCAGAATTTCACATGTTTTCATATCTAATAGATTGTATTTTATCAAGGCACCCATTCCCCAAGTTGGGCTGCATCTGGAACAGAGCTGAATCCCCAATCTATGTTGCTTACAAGATCTTGTGGGCCCATAAATACAAAGGTTATTATAAGCTCATATGTGAAGAATTTATCATGCCTCTCTACGAGTTCATTTTCAACAAAGAACCAAATTGCTTATCTGAAAATGCCATGGCAGTCATAGAAGAGTATGGGGATTACTATTTTTCGCGGGAGGGAACGTATCTCAAGATGTATGGAGGTTCCCGACCTCCATCTCTTTTTCCCAAATATGCGACTGATTATGTAGTTTGCAAAGAAGCAGTAAAGCAAGTCTTCATAGATGGGATTGGTGGTTTCTTGGATGATCATAAAAAGGCTTCATTCCCACCGTTTCCTTTCTGTATTGGGGCATACAAATTCTCCAAAGTTAAAACTGTTGAAGCTTTTGTTCAAGAATTGGAAGCTTTCCATTTTGGCGAGAAGAGTTTCGCGAGAAATGTCAGTTTCAACAAAGTTGTCGAGCATTGTGTAGAAATAAAAATACATTTTGACTATGCCAATTATTTTGACAAAGATGAAGAGATATTCAAGAGAGCCAGTAACATGACAAAGCTCAATAAGCATTTTCATCCCAAAAGTGGAGCCAATTCCAGCACTGCTGCCAAAGCTGCTAAGTAGGCAGAATTACACAGGAAAAGAGACGAAGTTGTAGCCCTACAATTAGCAAAGGCATAACAGAAGCTAAAAGAGGAGACTGAAAATATTTAAAAAGAAGAGGCCGACAGAATTCAGAAAGAAGAAATTGAAAGAGTTCGAAAAGAAGAGGCTGAAAGAGTTCGGAAAGAAGAAGCCGAGAAGTTGCAAGAAATGAGAGAACGAGTAAAAAAGGAAGCGGCTGAGCAGATAAAGCAGAAGGAAGAAGAAGAAAGGTCCAAGAAAGCTGTGGAACAGAGAAGTCCAAATATGCAAGATATGGACACAAACCCGCCCGAAGTATCCAATAAAATACTCACAGGGGGCCACCTCCCGTTGGCTGAGCTCGGACTCATGCCATTTTCCCCATCAAAGGAGCACATTGTGGCCCAATTAGACACAATCATCTTTGACCGTAACAGAAAAAACATCTCAAGGAGAATGGAAAAGAGACTGAAAATGGGCTCCCAACCAGATATCGTCACTGTTCAGGAGAGCACAATCTTGGAGGGAACACACAAAGACCCCAAATTCATGGCATCTGTCAATGTAGCTACTGCTCAAGCAAATGAGGATAACATCGACAAGTTGATGAATGATATTGAGCGAAGCAAAGGGAAGGTGCTTAAATTAAAAGGTAACCTCGTAAAGGAGCGAGCAGAAGGGATAGAATGGAAAATAAAACATGACGCCCTTCTATCCGAGAATGAAAGAATAATGAATGAATATCAGAGCTTGGATGAAGAAAAGGAGGCATTAACTGCACAGTTAATGATATTGGAAGGTGAGAAGAATGACCTTGAAGCTCGGACCACTCAGCTAGAATCAAGCGAGTTAGATGCCAACCAACAGGTTGAAGGATTAAAAGTTGAAGTAGAGGAGATCGAAAAGGAGAAAGTATCTTTAACATAATAGCTAGAGTCCACGGACAAAAGAAAGCTAGATATATCTCCATTATGTGATCAAGCCTGTAAAATCCATGAACAAATATATCATTCTCAGGTGGCTCTCACATAAAAGATATATAAGATGAAGCTAATGATGGTGAGAATGGATGAGATATCCACGGAGTCACAGGCATTTAGGCAAAAGTTGTTTGATGTTGCAGAAAAGATCAAAAGCCAAATGGTTTGGAGAGAGACCAACTCTGAATACCCTGACAACTTGCCTCCTAAGACATCAGAAAATTTGAAGTCAGAGATGGAACTATTAGAATTTTGCAGGAAGGCTTCCAGAAAACTGAATAATGACATTCTAAGAACTATTCAGAAGTGTCAGGAATTTTATGATAAAATCCAACAAGTTCATGAAAAATGTCATCTCTCTCCGCTCCCACCAATGAACGAACTTCCTACAGGAGATCTATGCATGACAGAGCTGCAGAATGGATTGCAAGGGGAGTTAGAATACATCAGGATGCTCTCACTGAGGAATACATTCACCATTTTGTAGGGAAAGCATCTATACATGCGTATTTCTTGGAAGACAGTTGCACAGCAGTAGAAGCATGGATGGATCACGTTGAGACTCAGTTGTCATTTAATGAAGTCTCTTTACAATTATTGGAGCCCAACAGGTTAATGTTATTATTGAAGAAGCTAATGCGTGGGGGGAATATTCTTCTAGTTTAGTTGGGTCTACATAAATCTGAATTTGTGAATATCTTTTGTATTTTCTGATGTAAGCACTAAAAGACAAAATTTTGGGAATATGAGGGTTAGGGTAGATGAAGAGGCACTAGAAGACAAAACTTTGTAAAGATAAATAGGGAAAGAGAATAGAGAAAGAGGACTTTTGGCAGGTACAATAGAGCTGGACTATTTTTGTATGAGAACTATTTTCTGCTTAATAAAGAAGGATCTGTTGCCTGGGAAAAGATGCACAGAGATTTTGCCTTAAATGTGTGGAATGTCATGTGGAACTACTTCTTCTTACATTCAAATGCATAATGTGAGATCGTTCTAACTATCTTGAATTACTTCATGGTGATGGATGATTTTATTTCTGTGCAAATGTTTATGTGCTAAATGAGTAATAATGTGCTTCATCATATCATAGCTATCTTTGATATTCTTCCTGCTGTAAATGTGATTATTATGTTGAAACAACTATCTGTGAGACTTTCATGAACATTTCCAGTTTATTACTCTTAATTCAATCTTGCTCCCTACAAAGATAGGAAAGTTAGATTAGATTAATTTAGAATATGAATAAATAGGTAATTGATAAGGCAGGAGCAGTAAGACGAGAGGTAAGAACCTGCGCATCGCTAGTGTGGTTTCTGCCTGTCAATTATATGCATTTAATTAGGGCACTTGCATCTCATAATAAAAATAAAATACATAAACTGTGAATTGAGCCGAACCGGTAAAAATTTTAAACAACCACACACACATGGTATCCGGACCGTTAACTGGACAGATTCCCCCACATCAAACGGTGAGCGATCTAATTGGGCTTGCTTACCGGGGAGAATCCCTAGTTGTCGGTGCTGCAATTTCAGGGGCATCAACGAGGAGATAACAAAAAGAGATGGGATAGTAAAATCAAGTACAGTTTTTGGGTTGATAGGATGACAAAGAAACAAGATATAGGAGTTAAAAGCATGTTTGAGTTAGTTTATGGGATTGAAGTAACTTTGCCAATACACTTAATAATCTTGATATATCAGTTATTGTAGCAATTCACTTATGATGAGGACGCATTTCAGGGAAGGATAAATCAATAGATAGAACTTAATGAAAATATAAGGAAATAATTTATCAAGAACCATGCAAAAGTCAAAAGAATATTTAATAAGAGAGCTCATTTAAGGTCATTTAAAAAAGATGACCTTGTGCTTATGTGGGATAACAGAAAAGAAAAACCAACCAAGCATGGAAATTTTGACAACCTATGGATGGGTCCTTATAGAATTGATGACATGGATGCTCCAATTTCTTTCTTAGTCATTTGGATGGGGAAAGGTTGCATCTACTTGTGAATGGGAAAGCCCTAAAATTGTTCTTCAATTGTAACATTTGATTCCCAAAGGGAATCCAGGTAAATTAGAGTAGATTTTCATTTTGTTTTTTCATTCCAATGTTTTATTAGAATTGTTAGTTTTTCTGTATATGTTCCTGCATTTTCTATTATATGTGCAACTAACATTTTTACATGATGGTATCCATGTATTTTTCTTGTACTTCTAGTCTTTGTTGGTGAGATTGTTTTTAGATTTACTGTTGGGCTCTAGGAATTGTTCTTTATAATGATTTTATTTACATTAATTTCCCGAACTATTTACTGTAATTTGATACATCTATCTTTAAAAGGGATATCTTTTACTCTATTTCATCAATTAAAACTCTTAAACGTAAATGAAGCCTAATACGTTATTTTTGATGTATTAAACGCAATATTGTGCAAATGATAAACATTTCGGTACTTCATCTGACCTTTCATTCAGCTCTTCTTCTGGTCCTAAGTTCCGTACTGAGTTTTGATGACATGTTTCTTATTGGTTCACTAAGTTTCGCTTACCTTTGTCTTCCAACTCTCTCTTGTTAACTTTGTAATACTTGCACATAAAAATTAAAATTATGCTTTGATAGTAAGTTTTAAACACTATTCTAAATTTAAACAAATGAAAAATATTAAACATTAAAAAGAATTATTATCTTATTTAAAATGAAAAATATTAAACATTAAAAATAATTATTATCTTATTTAAAATAACATATAGTAATCCTATTTAGAATTTGTTTAGATTTAAAAAGAAACACTTATAAATAAAATGTTATAATAAAGTGTTTAAAGAATGTTCAAAGGAAAGAATAATGTTATACTTAATATTATAATAATGTTATACTTAATATGCCACTTCAAAAGCAAGAATTTAAATTTACCATGGCATGAAAAAACTATTACGTGGCTTTTTGAAATTCATATGCTACATTAAAACCATGAAAGGGATATAATGAAATCAAATTATTTAAAATCCCTTTAAGTGACTATGACGTGAAACCTTGGATTTATTATCACTTCATATTATAACAGATTGATTGCCACTACATTGTTTTGGTATGACTAACGCATGTTTATGTGCAGGCTGTGAAATGAGAACTCCCGCACGTGAAAATGGATGGCGCACAATGACAACGCACAGGAACAGCAGGAATCTAGTATACAACCTAGCCACAACATGAACCTAGCACCTAGCAGTCAATGTAGCCAACAACCCAACACCAATTCAGCCCAGAAATCATATTTATGAACTAATTCTAGTTACAGGTCATTCGGGCACCCATTCAGACTGTCATTTGCACCTCCCAAATCATTGGTTCGGGTACTTAGAGGCATTTATGGCAAAAACGGAAATGTGAGTTTTGTTCGTGGTGGTCCTCTCATGCTTCTCCACCTCCAAGATTCCACCCAGGTCGTTTTTCATCTACGGGAATCTCGAGGCCCAATTATTTGAATGTAGGAATTCGTTTTTGGGAAAATGAATGCAAAACGCATCTCTTCAGTTTTCTTTTTAATCGATTCAGTTCCAGGCATTTGTATAAACTCCTATATATACAGGCTCTTAGCCTTGCTCTAAAGAGCACTGTAATCTACAAATTCTGAGATTTAATAATATTGAATTGTTGCTCTTGGTTCAAATTCATTTTTATGCTTTGGTGACTGATTAGCTCGTGAATGGAAGCCATTGTCACCTGAGAGGCCCCCTTAGTGACAAGTGTGCATTTTGTGTGTGCAATATTGATCTTGTTCCACTGTGTTTATGTTTGTCAGATAAGTAATTTTGTTTCTGCATTTTAATTTGTTAATTTCAGTTCAGGTTAGATGCTTGATTGCTTGTGGTTTTTAATTAAATTAGTTCATGCTTGATAAATTGGTTGCTTTCCTTTCAGTTTACAGAGCTCTGCCTAGTCTTTTCCTCTTACGTTTCTGTTTCTTTCATTTACAATCTATCCATCCATCTTTCTTTTCACGTTTATGTTTTGTTGCATTTACAATTACATTCTCGTCATCAATTCAGGAGGCAAATTTAGGGAGCATATTTTGAGCAAAGCATAAGGAATCTGGAGAAACAGTTCAAAACCCACTTCCCAAATGGGCTCATTTACCCCTAACCGCGAACAATTTTCAAAATTGCTTAACAGACGTGGAAAAAGTGTGCCCGAACAGACATCACGTTTTGCCATTGTGTCGTTGTCCATTCACGTTTTTCCCTTTGCATTTTGCTTTTTTTTCTATCACGCCTTCTTTGATAGCTGTAGGGTTTAGTTTAATTTTCAGATTTACATCTTACTGTAGGTAGATTTCATAACTGCATTTGTTCTTTTGTTGATTGATTGCGTTTGTTTTCATTACTCTAGGACCTGCACTTTATTTCTAGATTTCCATTAGTAGACAGAAGTAGTATTAGAACTTAGAGCTGGGGTAGCTTAACGTCTTTGCTTTATCTTGCTTTATCATAGATGGGAACTAGAATTGCTTTCACAGTTATTTATGTTTTGCTTGCCATAGTTTACTTGCTTTGAAGATTGAATTTGTAGAAGAATTGCTTAGGGTTTTAAATTCCGTTTTAGATATTTGATTAAAAGCATAGTCTCTGTTTTTTAGATAGTATTTAAATTTTGTTTTATAGATTAGTTTCTGTTTCCGTCGAATAGGAAGCATTTCAATTTGTCAGATAGGAGTTAGATAGGTTTGCTTATAAGTCATTTACCGCTTTGTAGTTAATCTTTAAAGTAGCATTTCAATTCGCTTTTGTCAATTCATAGTTAGTTGTTGAGTTAAATTGTGTAGATTAATTAGGTTGTTTGCTTTCGATTAATTTCTCGTTTTTAAAGCATTAGATTAGTTCATGCTTGGTCTTTAGAATAGTACTTTATATTTTTTTTGTGAATCCATAGTTAACCAGTTAGATTGAATTTCATAGATCAAGTAGTTAGCTTGCTTTCATAGAGTAGCCTAGTTTCCTGCTGTCAAATAGTTAGTTTGCAACTGAATGTGTTTCGTAGATAGATCTCTGGTTTCGCACAGTAGTTAGTTTCTCAAATTCATAGAAAAGGATGGTTGATTGCTTAAAGTAGTTTTGCTTCCATTAGTTAGTTTGCTTTCAAGACCAAGCATTGATTTTTAGAATAGTAATTTATTTTTATTGCAATTTCAATTCTCGTTCATAGGTTACGATAACATAGAGTTAGCTTTGAATTGATAGATTAGCTTTACATTTGAAATTCTAGTTAGAGTCTGAATGAAGTGTCGTATGTAGTGTCTGAATGAAGTGTTGTATGTAGTATCGTTTGATAAATAATAAGATAGATTCTTTATGAATATAAGCGACTCAGTTTTCCATTTTGAATTAGATTCCACTTTCTACTTTTAAGTAAATTATCAGCCTTAGTATAAGTTAGGTTAGATTAGTTTAGGCCTTCAATCCTGCACATATAGTGTTTGCATCTCACAAGTTACCTTCTCGGGTTGACAATTTAAGTTGGAATTAATTAGCATATATTTTCACCAACATTTACAAGTTATAGCTTTTGATTTTTTCCTATGTTTTCCCAATAAGAGCACTTGTCCCCTTATGGAGCCAATTGTTACCCCTAAGTTTGTGTGAGGATTATTACGAGGATTGAAGCCAACAATGCACCAAAAGACTAAAAGTTTCAAGGCTTCTTAAAGCAATTTTATACATCTCCTGGTCTTCTTTTGTACCGCATTGTCCATAGTCATGTTGAAGAACATTGTGAATGAGATGACGTGTATTTTTTGTATGTAAAAAAAGTAGTATATAATAGCTTGATTAGGATGAATGTCTCATAAGTGGTTTTTTTACTTAGATGGATTTGGATCCTTGTGGTCTAGATCTATCAAATATTTCTCACTCAATAAAATATTCCAAATCCGCCAGCATGTTCTTAGGATACCTGCCCTAGTCAGGGCCTTCTTAGCCCTTAGTCTATTGTAGTATCATGCATCTCATATCGAGTCACCATGGATAGTTGTATACTCAATTAGAGTCACTTGGGGTGATTATCATGTTGTATTATTGTTTGGCGAGATGTATTTACTATGTGGAACGCCCTCTCCTTAAAAAAATGGTGGATGCACTCCATTTAAATCCATAAAACCCCGCAAACTATGCTAGGAGCACCCCTTGGAGACACAATCCCTTGTTTTTTGGATTGAAACATGATTCTAGGATTTATAAGATTTATGTCTAGAAATCTCTTATTTATGGTGGGTGCACCCATCAAGGGAATTTTGAGGTAAAAAATAGGCCTTAAAATAAAAATAAAAAATATACCACTAAAGTCAACTTTATTAGAACCAACCACAATCTAGAGGATGGCATCATCCGTGATAGTTGAGGTGGCATTGGTTGAGTTAAATATGCTTAGTTGTCAAATTCTAAATTGTGAATGAAAACCCATATTTAACCATAACAACATTCTAAAAAAAATATTCATAATGAAAAAAATACGCATAAATTACTTTTAAATATATTATAAATGTACTAAAACTCTTGAAGTACTTGCATATAAAATTACTTTATATTTTATTATAAAATAAATCATTGATCAAAAATTGAAATTTATATTTAAGATGAAAACTTTTAGTACCAAAAAGTAAAACTTATATTTAAAATCAAAACTTTTAATAGGTAATTTTAAATATATAATAAATGCTTTTATTATAAAATATAGAATAAGTGGGTTATTCATGGATAAATAAAATTTTATAAATAATGTTAATGAACTAAAAAAATCATGGATACATAGGTTTTTAAAGTTTAATTTAAGAATATTGTCGATGAACTAAAATCAAAATCATGGATACAGACTATTTTTGTAGAGACATTTTCAAACCCTTTATCTCACGGGAGCCTTGTCACAAGGGGCCAATGAGCAACCCTACCCAGTCGGTTTTGAACCTATGACCTCCTCGGAAATAACACATGTTCTTAACCATTAGGCCCACTCAGATGCTCTAACATATAACAAATGTATTCCATAACGGATGCCCTTTCCTCATAAAGCGCACTTCTTTTTTTTAACCATGGGAACAGCAACCTCCCAAGGGTATATCCAACAGCCCGCAAGCCAGATATACCAGAAACTTGTGACTCAGCAGGGGCCGAGACGTCCCGAGACCCTTTATCCCAAGGCAGAGCCTCTATCCCAAGGGTCGCCTACCCTTCGAGCCTTGTCACAGCGGGCCAATGAGCAACCCTACCCCCCGCCGGTTTTGAACCTGTGACCTCCTCAGAGATAACACATGTTCTTAACCATTAGGCCCACTCAGATGCTCTATAAAGCGCACTTCTTAATTCCTTCGGAAAGAATAACTGGAGGGCATAGCTGGAGGCATGCCCTCCTACCATGGTAGATGGCGCCCAAGCATTCAAACGTTGGTAGGTTCATTATGGCAGTTGGTGGCATATCCTGGCCCTCCTGTCGAATGTACTGCAACCTGACTTCCTTCTCGATGGCTTTGTCTTCATTCACGAGAGCTTGGCTCTCCACCACCTCGGAGGTATTCTGGTTCAAAGCCCACGTTTGGGGAATAATCATGGCAAGGTTGGGCACTCTCTCCTTTGGAAGGAGGGTTAAAACAGGAAGGCATAACATGACAGTGAAATTGGTCGATTGGCACTGGCATATTCTTGGAAGGCTATTCCCCCGTGTCTTTGAATAATATCATGCATCATTCCCAGAGCTCCATTTTTTGTCTTCAAATGGTTCGCATGAAGAGAACGACCCACAGAACTCAAACCAGGCCCAAAAGAACGCATATGCCCATAGTTCTAGAGGATCAAATGAGAGCAAAGGCTGCTTTCCATGGCATAGTTAAGCCACCAGCGCAGGCACACATCCAGCATATGGAAGAAATAATTGGGAGACAATGTGAATTTCTGCCACCTGAGAAGCTGGAAGAGGACCTGGGACGAATGGAGGACGACAGTCGAAACACCCGCACTAGAGAGACAGATCATTCATTAACCAGTCACTCAAGCAACTTAAGCAACTTATGGGTTCATTGACATTATGAGTGACTGGTCTACCAGAGGGAAAACTATGAACTTATGGGTTGCGCCATTACCAATAGAGCCCATGGTTTACTTGGGGAGGAGAAAGATGGCCTCAGTCTCTCAGCCCGGATTGAGAAATTGGAGAACTAGTCTCAACAAATAATAAAATTCCAGCAGGAATCAAATGCAAATCTCAACGCCCTAGCGCGAGAGCTCACCAGTAAAATATTTCAACACAATGTCCCTCCATCTCAATCGGGGCTCATTACCGTAGGCAGTCGATCGTAGAGCACACAAACAAAGCACCTGCAAATGTTGAGGAGATTGAATCCAAGGTAGTTCTGATAATTACCATTTTGGATGACTCCTAACTTACTTGTCTACTATTGCTCTAAGGGTCCTAGGTCTAAGTTTGGTCAATCAATTTATGATATGAACTCATTCCTCTATCAGAAGTCTCGACTTGTTGGGCACTATGTCTTTTATTTCTTGTATCAGGTCCTTTAAAGACAATGGTAAATTTCGTAGCCATAGTATTATAGCTCTCGCTTTTTTAGTAGTAACAGTAAGAACTAGAAGTTAATTTCGAAATTTTAGAGAGGTGACTAGTGTAGCTTTCCCTCTGGTAGACTAGTCACTCAAGCAACTGTAACTCTTGTTTAATAATATAATTCTCTTGATCGTGCCTTACAAGAAAAAACATATAATAAATATGTGGGTTCTTAAATTTAATTGATGTATTTTACAACTATTTAATATACAACAAATTATTTAACCTTAAACAACATATTTTACAAAGTATTAAATATTTATATAAAAATGATATTTATATGAATACATGATTTGTTTTATTTTTATATGATAGTTAGCCAATGTATTTTATAAGTATTGAATATTTATATAATGATGAGACTTATATGAATATTATGAATAGTTTTAAATTTTTATAATGTATATGTGAAACAACTAATTATTAATGGAAATTTCAACATTATATTTAAAATTATAAATTATAAATACATGTATTTTTAAATATATTTTGAATATTGAATCAACAAGTTATATTTAAAATTTCAAAACTAATATACTTTATTTTATTTAATGAGTATTGTACATTTTTCAGAGAAAAAAATATGATACTTTGATATTCATAAAGTGTGACTTGATCACAAGTTCCGATCATACAGATTCGTAATAAGGAATTGTCATCCTATTCAATCTCATTGGGATGCATTCAAGCAATTGGAATCCAATTGGAACATATGCAGCCATATTCTCCTCTATTTACATATCAACGTTGGTTGATCGAAAATCCGAGAGAAAAGGTTGACCACTTCGAATTGTTAATTCATCGCCAAAGATGGCTCCGAACCAATAGTTTATTATCTAATGAATCTTTTCTTTATAATACTCTATCCGAGAGTTATCAATATTTATCAAATCTGTTCCTATCTAACAGAATGTTATTGGATCAACTGACAAAGACATTGTTAGATATGAAATGTCTTTTTCCAAATGAAATTGAACACTCAATTCATACAACAGGATTCAAATTTCACATCAACGGGGAGATAACCAAAAACAAATATAAACATAAAAGTTCAACCAAAACTATTTCTACCTCCTGAATACAAAGAGTACTCTATCCTAAGTTATTGAGTCAACAAAAAAAACTTTACTACCAGCTAGTAGCAATTCCACTTCAAAGAAATACATATCAGAAAACTAAATGACAACATGATAATAAAATCAATTGTTCTCCACAGACCTTTAACAAAAAAATTATTGCAATCATTCGACCAGTGCTTAAAAAACAAAACGAGAATTCTACACTATTCAACTAGTAGCGAAAACTCTTCGGAATTAATAGGCTTGAAAGGAGCCTATAGAAACTAGTTGGTGGTCCTTGTACTCTTCATGAAATAGAGTGCCTTCACCTACTCCAATAGGGGAGTAGCCCTTTTAGAAAGGTTGTCTGCCTTATCATTGAATTGACGAAAAATATGATGAAAAGACAAGGTATGGAAGGCATTTTGTAACTCTCTGATCTTGACTTTCTAATGTTCCATAAGATAAGAAATACCTGTAATTGGTTATTATTTCCAGCCCAATCCACAATGACACTCGAGTCCCTAAACACTCGAAGAGAGGATATTTTGAAAATAGCAAAAACCAACAGTCCCCGCAACGCCATGATCTCCAATCTAGTATTTGTTCCTGCATCAGCATCCATCCATTCATAAGTATTGTACTTATAAGTACATTCATTATATTATATTCAAAAGTAAATTTATGTATTCAAAACACTTTTATCTCTAGTCATATTAAAGAGGGTTTTTTATTAATTTTTCATTTTATTTCTAGATATCTCTTCAATTTAACTTCACCATAGTTATATAAATTATAGTGTAAAGAGATGAATTGTAAATATAGCTTCACCACAAAATACATAATTCATACTATTTTATTAAATCTTTTAGGAGGTCCATTTTAAACCTCAAAATTTCCGTAATGTTTCGAGAACATAATCCCTTGATTCCGAAAGCTAGAATGCCTAATTTTTTAATCTTTTTTTAGGGAATTCCTCATTCTGTGAGCCCACCCTCTTGAAGACATGATCCCGTGATTCAGGGATGATCCCCTCCCCTCCAAGTTGCGGCATTTTCTATAGTGGGCACACCTCTAGTCTTCCTGAGTTCTAATAAGTGACACCCAAGAGCTCTTACATTTGTCTTTCCTCTCCTAGATGTAGTGAACTCTCCCATGCATGAGTTCAACACTTGGCTAGGCACCCTTCTTGTTTCATTAGGCTATGTAAAAAAAACAATCTCTCTTCTTCGAGTTGTTTGTTGTTGCTTTGCTCATCAATCTCTTGTAATATTTCTCTCTTGAGAGCTTCATTGGAATATCAATCAAAAAGCTTTAGAGGTCATATTGGGATTCACTTGTGTATGTGTTCCTTTTCTTGTGCTTCATGCTTCTAAGTTGGAAGTAATGTTTACAATAGCATTGTAATTTCTTTCCTTTTTGCTTAGCCATTGAAAGAGTATTACTACCCCATTGGAAAAAGAATATGGTATGTTTTTTTCTTTTTTTTTCACACGGGAAAAAAAGCATGCCCATTGTTATTCATTGAATCAAAGAGTACATAATCAAACATCATTGCAATGTTTTCCCCAAATAAGAAAAGACTCAATCCAAAGGTCAAGAAACTTTCCAAACTGAAACATAAATACCTACAATTCACCAGCAAAAACAAAAGATGCCACATATCTTAAAACTATCCAACCCAAAGACCAAAAAGGCTCATAATAGGAAGAGCAAAGTACAACCTATTAAAGAGAGATTGTTCAACAGAATAGAAACTAGTAACAGACCACTAGATAACAAGTCAACCAAAATTAAATGATGAACCCGACCACCTAATTCAAAAAATAAGCAGTCTTAATTGGAAGAGGAATATGGTATGTTGATTGTTATCATAGTTTTCTTTGTTATTTTACTATGAAGAAAATTCTTATTTACCTACTTGTCTTCATTTGGATTATGCAATACTAATGTTTTCCTTGTAGAGTGGACCCATAAAGGGAAAGGAATGAAGGATCTAGTCTCTCTCCCTTTGTAAACTTGTGCTAGTTTCCTTCATAATATCGAAAAGATCAAGGTTAGCCCAAAGCAATCTTCTTCTCTCGATGATAATTCTAAAGCAAGGCCTATTGGTGAATCATAATTGACTCCATATCTTATTTAGGCACTAGTCTCTCTCAACCATCCATCTATAAAAAAAATCAAAATTATTATTTTATATTCCAAGTGAAATCTATAATTGCAAAAGACTAATATTAGATTCAACCGAGAGGAACCCCATTGGATAGCCCAACAAGCATTGTTAACTATACCGCCTGGTGAATAAACCTCTCAAGTCGTGGCCAAACGTAATGTTGGACAAAACATAATCAACGGTAGGTAGACGGTCATCGTGATCACACAAGGCATTGATCTATTTAATGATTGAATATCTTTTAAAACAGATCTAAGTAAAAATCTTAAGTTTCCTCTTGCAGATCGCCTTTCTAGAATTAAATTCCTCTTAGCTTATCTTAGTGATTCTTTAAGTTTCAAATCCAGATTTTAGTAATTCAATATCGGGCATAAAATCAAAACTTAGATTTCTAGTTTGCACTAATCAAAGTTTACAATAAATCCAACAAATAATACATCACATATTGCAAACTGAGCAAAATTCCTCTTAGCTTATCTTAGTGATTCTTTAAGTTTCAAATCCAGATTTTAGTAATTCAATATCGGGCATAAAATCAAAACTAAGATTTCTAGGTTGCACTAATCAAAGTTTACAATAAATCCAACAAATCATACATCACATATTGCAAACTGAGAATAATAGGTTAGAATGTTAATGATAATTTGTTTACAAGTTATTTTGGGATCTCTTCAACTCTTAAAATCAAATTGATTTATGTTGTTATATACACCTGTTAGTTTTAGAATTTACGAAGTTTCATGTCAGCCTCAAAGCATATTTTCATCTCATAAAGAAATAATCTCAAAGCAACTTTACCTTTTTTTTACATAGCAATTTCAAGTTGCATATGTTTTTGAATATTTTGGATATTAAAACAAGCATCTTACCGTATCTGAATATTTTGAATATAAATTGCATATGTTTTTGAGTATTTTGGATATTAAAACAAGCATCTTACCGTATCTTTTAAGCTATTTTTTGAATATTTTGGATATTAAACCAAGCATCTTACCGGATCATTTAAGCATGCTTCTTTGGGTTATATTATCTTGTTATTTACCTTATTTATTTTTATCTAGATTGATAGTTATCTTAAAATCAATCAAAAATGGTTTTTACCACTGTCCCTTTACTGCCTAACTAATCAATCAAAAGTAGTTTTTACCACTCTTTCATTAACACTAATCACTTAGTCTGACTTGCACTTGTCTTTTATTCATATAATTTTCTCCTTTGCAGTTAGACCTCTTTCATTAACACTAATCACCTAGTCTGACTTGCACTTGTCTTTTATTCATATCATTTTCTACTTTGCAATTAGTCTATCATAGGTGATTTGTCTTGTAGATGCTTCTTTTATTTAGTATTATATAATCCAAATAGTTTGTGCTTAGCATTATCTTTTATCTTGGATTTACTTTAAGTTCAAAGTGCTTAGTTTTGAAATCATAATTAACTCTCATGCTTGATATATTAGTCTTTTTCATTTAATTATAGAAACCTCCCTTGTCTTTATTTAGTAGTTGTCCTGTTCACTCTCATGCTTGATATATTAGTCTTTTTCATTTAATTATAGAAACCTCCCTTGTCTTTATTTAGTAGTTGGCCTTAACAGAGAACTTACAACCACCTTAAGTTGGGTCAACAGTTCATAGAAAACAATGCTCATAAAAAACAATGCTCATTGACTAAAAGTGATGCAACAGTTTATAAAAACCAATACTTATTGTCAAAGAAGTGCATGAAAAGCCTTTCATCAATACAAAAGAATGCCATAAAGCTATGCGATGTCACTACAATGTATTGTTGTGACTTTCTTCTTAGAACTCTATACGGATATAATGGCAAAACTAAGTAAGATGAATACCACACAACTCAATATTCACAAATACAAAACAAAAAAAGCCAAGTAGTGTCTTCTACACTGGTGCTTGCACTCCCTGACAAATATATTAAAATATAATGGTAAAACTATATAAAATGAATACAACACAAGTCCATATTCACAAATTCAAGACTTAAATATAATTACACAACAAAAACCAAAGGAAGCACTCCCTGACATATTAGACGAGATTATGCTTCTATGCAGAGAGGATTTCTATTCAATTTCCGATTCATATCTCTTCAGCATGAAAAAATTCTTCGACTACATTGTCAAGATATTACCTAACTTATACACAATTAAAGGATTAGGATCTCTAGAGCATGAGAGAGTGCTCCATCTCTAGGTCAAGAATTTATTTAAAAAAAAAACATTTGAATACATTGTCAAGATGTTGACTAACATGTATTTGTGAGGCAGGTGCACCCACTTGAGCAACAAAAATTGGGGATAATTTCCTCTAAACGGAGAGGAAAAGATGAGACATGGGGTTTAATCTATTTTTAGTCATTTCTGAGCAACAAAAATTGGGGATAATTTCCTCTAAACAGAGAAGAAAAGATGAGAGATGGGGTTTAATCTATTTTTAGTCATTTCTTACCAATAACAATTATCTATTTTAATATTTTATATATTAACTATTTTTAACTCATATTTGTGTGAAAAGTTGTTTTTGGTATATAGTCTATTCAAGACTAGTTTTATAATATGTTGATATATCCTTGTCCTCGGCATCGCAAACTTGTATTATAAACATGTGCTTTTGATAGATAAAAGGACAAACATGGTTTTGAGGAAGCCATCATCTCTTTTTCACATTTATTTGTGCATTCTTCCATTTTTCACATTGGTGCACATTGTTTGTGCGGCACACAATGGGAAGACTGATGCAAAACTAGCAGTGCTATCCCCAATTAATTCGTCATAAGTACAGCCTAGAATTTCAACTCGTACATTGTCAAAATAAAGTTGATATAAGTCATGTTAATTAATTGCACAACTACATCCAAGAGCCTCAAGTTTCTTGCTGAGTGCCCTGGAAGGCCAACTAGCTCTTAAAGCATCTTCCAATAACAAATGTGCAACAGTGTCTGTAACTATAGCTCATTGAAATCAACAATATCATTCTTTGACCAATTATATTTGCTCATGCCAACATGGGCAATCAATCTCTCCCCCTTTTTAGAACAAAGGGCAAATAATTAGAGTCATTTGCTAGTTAGAATGCCGGTTGCATAAATCTCCAAAGAATCAGCACACCTAGATGTATGTTTACATCATTCTCCAAGAATTAGCACATACAGGTGCTGAAAGGATAGCCACATAATCCATATAGTACCTTCATCTACTGGATTCTGATGTACCGATTGGTGCCATGCTTGGCCCAATGATTCTTCAAGTCAACCGGATATTCTAAACTATATCCATCAGCAATTAACCTCCCCAATAATTTTGCAAACGCTCCTCCACTCATTTTCCTACCAACCAGACGGGCACCCCGTTTATTGGGGTTCATTGGGAGAGGATACATAGATATAGATGTGGTGCAGCAGGCGGACTGCCAGCCACCACTACCCCACCTGTAACACTGTTGAGGAAACCCAGTGCAAGAGCACACAGGAATGGGTATAGCTGAAGCGTCAAATGTAATGTTATTTTCTGTGTAATCATGATCCTTCTTTTCATACTTGACTAATGCAAGTTCTCCATTTGTTTCTTGCCCAGTTGTGGCACCTTTTTCTTGTTGCATCTTAAGTGCTGGAGTTATAGGCTCAGAAACATTAAATACCTTATTTGATGGAGGCTCTTTCTGACCTTTTATGTTATCTGCCTGCTCTGTCTGCTTAGGTTGCTCAGCTAGCAGAGCTTCAGAAACTGGAGCAGGAAAAGCTTGACCTACTGGCTGAACCTTTATACCAACTAATGTTCCACATGATAGACTTCTATGGCCACTCAAATTGATGTGTCCAGAATATCCAAGAGCAGCTGCTGCTGCATCACGCTCCAAAAGAGCAGAATTACGGTCTGAAATGGCAACTTCCGTTTGCAAGAGAGCAACATCCCGTTCTGCATAGGCAGCCTTCTTCTCTGCAATGGCAGTGTCCCTCTCTAAGATTGCTACATCTCGCTCTGCAATAACAGCCATGAGTTTCAATGCTGGATGGTCCTTCATAGATTCTTCACATGTCCCCCAATCTTGAATGTCCAGTTCACTGTCACCTTCCATGTGGAAACAAGACCATTAAAACCTTCTTGTCAACTTGAACCAACTCCACTTCTATTTGACAACTTGATAGACTGAAAGCCAATCCCTGCAAGAACAAGGAACAAATTTTACATTCTGACAAGTATAATGTTAAAACTAGTTTTTTCTGAAAATGTTGTCTATACTCTGAATAGGTTTTATAACATCCTCTGGGATTATAAAATCAACAAATTCAAGCCATGTGCAACATAAATTAATTCATCATCTATTATCACGCCTTAAAGCATATATTATCTGAAGATATCAGCATATCCCTCCCACATGGGTTGTTGCTAATAATGTCCTCATATTCCTCCTACCAACTTTTGCCACAAAACTAATACTCGTGGATTGAAAACAATCGATATATATCCCAGATGCAGCTGAGGTATGTGTCTACTTGGCCCTATTCCTGAACTCTGCCACTTGCCATGTTTTCCAGGAAGTAAAAGATGTAAGTTTGTTCCAAGTGCTGCATTAATTCTAAATGCCTAAGGCTGCCAGCTCTTACATTTTCATAGCATCAAAGAATATGAGATGCAGATGTAAGTTTGTTCCAAGAGCCACAATAGTTTACATGTCTGCAGATGCCAGTTCCTACATTTTAACAGCATCAGAGAAGAATGTCAGATACATTGTATGCCATTGCTTTCCCAACCTATTACTGCCATGATATCATAGAGGCTAGGTCCGGAAACAACAATGCTGTTCTGGATCTAACTACTACACAAACTGCATTAGATAATGTACCTGGTAGATAAAGCGTCATTATTTCATTACCTATGAGTTGTGTTGGAGAGGAGTTTTAGCTGATTAAATAGATCAGAATTTTCAAATGTGTGGCTAAATTTTTGCCGATTGGCGAGCAATTATTGGGAACATGAAACTTCTATTGTTTGTTGTAAGTATACCTGAAAGAGTGTGTTTATCTATATTACCAAATACCTGAAACAACTGGTCAAGGGATCAATAACCACTGCATTGAACCTCACTGCTCGGACAAAACAAAATAGATCTCCCTAATGTTGAGAACAGTTCCCCAAGCACAACTATATATTGTGGCCACAATTTCAAACCAATTCAACAAGGTTGTTTGGATAATAAAAACATGAACATGAAATCTTCCAACCATGTGTGGGATCCGTAGGAACTGTTATTGCCTTGTAATTTTTATGTGATTTAGCTAACCATACTAATACTTTAACAAGTTTTTTGTTTGCTGGTTTAGTGTTTATTTTGCAGAGAAGCAAGGAAAAGGAGCGAAATTTCTAGCATAAAAACATAAAAATCTCATTTTCTTCAATCCCCTTCTCTCCCTTAGCCTTTTGTAAAGGCCTAAAGTCTCTTGAATCTCGCAATTTAAGCGGATCAAGAGCACTCTCTATCGGAGAGTTGTTAATAATTTTTGTAACAAATTTAAGAAAAAGCAAGTGGGATTACGGCTCCCACACCCTTCTTCCCCCATTTGGGGGAAGCCCATATCTTTTTTATTTATTTTGCTTTCTATCTGCACAGAATTAGAGTAGTAGCATGTTAAATTAGTTTTACTTACTCAAAGTTTTAAAAATTTACCTTTGCATAGTTTAAAGAGCTTATTATTTCACATAAGTATCAAATTTATCAAAAGTTTCTTTTTTGCAAGTTAGTTAGTTTTACTTAAACCTTTACACATCATTCTTTTTTTATAAAGTTTTAAAAACATCAAAATCTCTTGAATCTCGCCATTTGCGGATCAAGAGTGCTCTCTGTCGGAGAGTTTTTTTCTTTTGTTATTTCTTTTTTGCATGCTAAAAGAACTTCTAACCCCCTTGCTCTCCCGAGTACGGTCCCGGACCTGAAAGAGATTCCTGGGTAGTAATCAGACAATTTCCAATTTATCGCTTTATTTACTTTATGTATCTTTGCATTTACATTTTCTGTTGAGTCTTAAGACTTTCTCAAAATCTCTTGAATCTCACTCTAAGCGGATCAAGAGTGCTCTCTGTCGGAGAGTTGACAATTGGAACGAACATTTCGCCTACTCTGTGTATGCTCTACCCATCGCAGGCTGGTCTGAGCTTTGGGATATCAAAAGCGATAGTGTTGCAATTGTTAATTTTTCACATTAAGTTAATTCATTCATATTAATAAAAGCAATTCCCCTTTAACCAATGAAAATCCGGCGTTGCCTCGTTAGTGATCGCAAGTGGGGAAATTTTGACTAAGGAAGCAGGAACAACTGGGAGGCGACCTCAGAGCACAGTTAGACTACACCCTTGTTGGTGTAGTGTTGTACACCACTCTCGAGACTCAATTCCAGCGCACATGTCCTTGTACAAAGCCACTTAGATCACATTCCGGACATATTCCCTGTACCGCAAGGTATATATTGAGAATCGCCTCATCCCACAATTAATCAACTCATCCCATAAAATACATAATAAAATAAACCAAGAAGCATTCGCACAATAGTCCTTTCAGCACTCCAACGGACAGTGACTCCATTAGCACTGGTCTTTCATCAGCAACAATATTTTGCAAGTCTTTGCTTTTTATCTATCTTATAAATTGTTGTTTTTTTAGTATATCATGTTGTGGATGTGTCTTGATTAATTTGGCGATTAAACTTGGTTTAAATTTGCATTCAACTCAAAACTCCTAAAAACAACATCCATTCCAATCACTCGAACATTAACTAAAAGCCTTGGAAGCGTTTTCTTTTAGTAGGGTCTACCCCCCTTGGCTTCATTAGGAGTTTGCCTAAACGGAGGAGTCCGGATCAGGTGACAACACCTGACTCTTTGCTTACCCCCAAGGCCACACCGAGCAGCTTCGAAAGATTTTTGTTGCACTCCCCCCCAAGTGTGCATCTCAGTGGCAACAGTGAGCACTTGTAGCATGAGTCAAGATATGGAAGGAATATGGTGCTCACAAATTCCTCCCTGCTTAGAAAAAATTGTCTCATCTCATATGCAGATGAACGCTTTTCATCTCTTCTTCCAGCAATAGTGGGTCATAAAGCATCATAGTTAATGAATGGTGCTGAGTTCAGTTAGAATCTATAGACAGTAGACCCTTCTTAAGTTCAAATGCATCAGTAAACAGTGAACCAACTTCTCTACCTGTAGTTTTGACTCAAGTGGTTGTTGTCAAAAGCGAATTGTTACATGCTGCAAGTGGTCCTGAATAGTTTTTTGGTGATAAAGATATCATACAAATAGGTTATGGCAAGCATACCATTAGCCTGAAGCAAATCACCATATAAACTCACAGACTAACCCACAAGGGGGAATAATGGGCTAAAATTATTCATGTTCAAATCTCTGACAAGTCGACTCGCTCAGCAAAGATGATTTTGGGTGTTCATTTGCATATTGAATGGATGTGAGTTAGGTTAGTCTAGGGCCCCAGAAGAATCAGGATTGGCAGACACTATATCATCTGGGACTTTATGATCTTATGCAACTGTTCACAAGATGACTGTTGATTCTTGGATTCACTGAAATAACAGCAGAAACTTGAACTGATGGCCTTTTTGTCCTTGTGAAGTCTATTAGCTGATGTGTTATGCATCATAGATAGCTTAGTGTCCATACTTAGAAGGCCAACCACACAAGTGATCACACGAGTCCCCGAGGGTTACCTCATAATAGTGGAAAAAGTTATACTGAAAATATTATAAATCCATGTTAGCTGTCCGTTTGTTTAGACCCGCCCAAGATTACAAGGACATGGATACAGTTTCATGGGAAGCTTGAGGGATGCAACTAAGTCTTGAGAGAGAAGATCCTTCATGTTGTCAATGTCAATGATCCAATAGATTTTAGTATTGTCTGTATTTGAACTGATAGTTTTGAGTGAAATAGGATTCCTTTTCTATGGATGGAAATTCTGTAGGTAGTGTGTCGCCTTTGCACTTCATACCAACCATATACCTATCGCTTTGGATGTTGGTATGTGGGGTATCTTACAGTGCATTGACCATTCATGACCCACCCAATGACAACATCAAGGTCCTAGCCATCCTAGTGATAGCTCACGGTGTGCTGAAGTCTATCCTTTACAGTACCTTAACTTGGTCTAGATGTGTGATAGTGGAATCCCATTTGATGTCTAGTGCCTTGGTAGGGTTCCCCTTTCATCTTTTGTCCTCCTTCATTGCATATTCGACTATGGTAGGTGTTTTGGCCATATCATTTGCATTCCTCTTTTCTAATCTAGATTCCCTCTTGGAATTTGTGCACTAATTGGGGTCCTTGTTAATTCTTCCTTGGGTACTCAAACAGTCCTAATTCATTAGGACAGACTCCTTGAGGCTCTTGGTCAAACCTTACCCTAACTTAACTGGTTTTGACGGGTGTGTCAATCTGTTATTTTATTTAGCATATCATACCTATTTCCTGCAGGTTGCTGATTTATGCAGTACAAGGGGTATTTTCTAACAAATCCCCACAGTATGACCCACCTGCACGCAGTACAAAAATGTCATGAACCCATGATATGAATCTCCCGGGAAAGCCACTCACCACAACAATCAGTCAAAAACTCAAAAGTCTAGAAACACCACTCAGTGGCTCCTAGTTAAGTCACTACATACTCTTTGTAAGATCTATTAGACCTCTATTTCTCAGACATTGAAATTTCATCAAGTTGGTAGTGTCTATTTCTCATTTTCCACCTTCCACAGTCTTGGCCTTGCTCAATGTATTTGTCTCCTTCAACCCTCCACCAACTTGGAGGTTGCTACAATGGGTATCTTCTCTTCCATTTGGTTTTGGAGTACTTTTGTTGATTCGATTGGCTTGATTGAGGTATTTGGACCACCCCCATCTTCACATCCAATCTTCCAACTGTATCTAAAAGGTAGCTTTAGCACAAGTCTATGGGTAAGGAGGCAACCTTCTTGATTGAGGGCACCACGAGTCATCAAACTTGCAATTGATTTGTTATATTATTAGTTGTGATTTTACTTGCGATATTCTTGCTTTATATTATTCGAGATAACTTGCCAAGTTTACTTTTTCTAGGAGGAGATAGCTTCACAGATGCATAGGATAGTCCCCTCCTTGATTGCTTGTTGTTTGTGTTCCATCCACAACCCTTGTAGCTTTCTCTTTTCAATGGATTACATAGGGTTATAAAGATCTACACCTAGTTCCTGCTTAGGGAGGTACTAAACTCTGTGTCTTCTTTCCTAGTTTACTTGATCACAATATTAAAGATGGAATAAACCTAATGCTTGTTGCTCAATATGTGCATTTGGTTTGAAAAGGGATTAATTAGGTTGCATTCTCTTTCATTTCCAGCTTTCTTTCATTCCATGCAAGTAGATAATTAGCACATAAAAGAAGTGAGGAGACTAAACTTAGTTTCATTGCCTTTGTGAATTCATTATTTTATTATTTAGCATACAAATCAACCCTAATCTACTCTCACATGGCACTAAGGCACTAAGAAACATTAATTCCCCAAATAACTAAGTGGCCTACCCAATTTATCCCAGAAACCAAGTAGTGACTCCACTTCCCTTCCGAGCAATCAAGCTTGGATCTTCCTCCTTGTGGTAATGTGGTACCTCACCCTAACTATCATGCTACACTTTGGCAATTCCAATGGAGAGTTCTTGTCAACCCTTCCCTTTCCCCTTGCTTCCTTTGTCCAAAGAGACCGCTTGCCCTAGATCCCTCTATCTTGGTGGTAACCAACTCTATCCTCCAAACATGTCAAAATCGTCACATGTAACACAAAAGAGCATTGTCAACATGACCAACACTTATCCAAGTGAAAACCCAATGAACATTCAAGGGCAACTCCCTAACCAAGGTTTACATCCAACTATGCCACCTCAAAACATAGGAAACCTTTCTCCCTTTTACACATGAGCTAAGTCTCCCATGGAAGATTTCCAACAACATGGAACAAAATGACAAAAGTTGCTAGTCCAAGCCAAATATCATGCAACTTTGCCCCAATCCTTAAGCCAAGTATGTCACTTCCTTCAAGAGAGGCTAGCATCCAACTCTAAGATTTCCCATCCAAGTTGGCATTCAACCTAACACAACATGTAGGAAATGTGACAAACTCGATCCCTCCAACAAACTTTTGAGATTGGGAACCTTAGAGACCTCCCAAACACCCAAAATCTTCCCCAACCTATAACTCAAAACCAATTAACCAAGGTCAATAAAAGAAAACACGCGATTTGAACTTATGTGCCTCCATCATTACATTGATGATTGCAAGTATCATGGGTCCTCTTCTCATATGGCAAACGCTTGCAAGGTTTTCAACGTGTTGATGTTTCTCTAGTTTGCAGCATCGGGCAGACAGTCTCCCAGATTGGTCATGCCGATTTGACCAAGGGAGAATGATACATTTGAAAAAATGACATAAACATGAAAAGTTCTCATTCACACATTCTGTCAAACAATTTGAACATCTAGGGTTTTAATTAAAGATTTATTCACAATACTTTAAATTAAAACCACCAAGTCAAAAGCTCTTCAATACTGAAAATTAAGCAAGCACATAGATGATACAACACAGGTATTTTTTGAAGAAATTTGATAAACAATCACAAAAACTTCTTATTGGACTTTTATCAAACACTTTGATTGCAAATCTGATTTATGACTTTTCTGAACTATGAATTCATGTATCACAGTGTAATGAATTTTCTGATAGTTTAACCACAAACACCATACAACCAATCTTGTGAACTGAAGATAAATACAACACAGAAATTTAGGGCCAAGCCCAGGGCAAAACCTCACTAGAGGAAAACCCTCAAGAGATTATTTCTATTAAAGAAGAGCAAATTTGAAACTTCTTTTACAACTCAGAAAATTTCTCTGATTTCCATCTCAACAAAATTCAGAAATGCAAATGCAACTTATTTATGCCTCTGCTAACCTTTCTTGGAATTCGTGCCAACAGAAAATAAATGTAAAAACTGCCCACATACCAGAAAAAAACAGCAGTCTGATTTTTCTAGAAATCTGTGCCACAGAACTGACTGACAGTACGGCCTGTCAGAAATAACAACAGCAATTCTACCTCAGGAAATGTGCCAGAAGACAGGTACGAACTGGTACAGATTTCTGCAGAAAGAATCCTTCAGTCTGCCTCGGGAAATGCACCCGTTCTTAGCCTTGAAAACTGCACCCACTAACTGTAGAAAATCATGTTGTACAGACTGTCTTGGGAACTGTGCAATCTGATTTTTCTTGGAAATTGTGCTCTTCCTTCACTCCAGAAATCTGATCTCTCTTCTCTCTTTTCTCTTGGTGATGAATGTTTTCTCTCTTTCCCTAGATGTCTTTTTATATTTTGCTTCTTCTCAAAACACTAACGAACTAATCTCAACTAACTCATCAATAGCTGAGATCAATCATATCTAAAGGTTCACATTTAAATGCTCATTTAATAATACACTTTATTATTAAATGCTCACAAATCTTTTTGGGACCCACAACTTAACTTTTCACTTAAGTCATTTAAAAAATATAAAGTCACTTTTATATTATAAAACATTTTAGGAAAGTCAAAAATGGTTCCCACCATGTAAACATCACAAAATCATGATGGGACCTCCTAAGTTACATTTCTAACACTCCCTCTTAACAAGGGAGGTCCCAACACTATCATCTTGACCACTGTCAAGCACTCCCTCTGGCTCTGGAAGTTGATGTCGGAAGACAACTCAAAACTCTGGATCCTGCCCATTCTCTCTATGATGGCCAAGTCTCCTGCCAGTGCTGCTCTCCTCATCTAAAGGTATCATATGTGCACCTGCCTCATGGTGGGACCTCCTAAGTTACATTTCTAACACTCCCTCTTAACAAGGGAGGTCCCAACACTATCATCTTGACCACTGTCAAGAACTCCCTTTGGCTCTAGAAGTTGATGTCGGAAGACAACTCAAAACTCTGGATCCTGCTCATTCTCTCTATGATGGCCGAGTCTCCTGCCAATGTTGCTCTCCTCATCTGAAGGTATCATCTGTGCACCTGCCTCACCTTCAGATTCTGACTCAGATAGCCATCCACCTGAACCTAGAAATATCACCCTCTCCATGCAGAAAATAAAGCTTGTCTCTTCTATTCTCAAGTAGAATTGTGGTATCCACTGAGTTCTCTACCTAGTAGAGAAACACATGTCCTGTCTTGATAAAAAGTCCATACCTGTCATCCTCTAATGATGACACGGAAAGCCTGCTGACTTTCATACCTAGAACAAATAGTACCCTGTCTACTTCAAGGATCTCTCCAAAATCTAGTTGGAATCTCACAGTTCCAACTCCTTTTATCTATGCCTAAGGATTTCCAATATCTGTTTCAACAAAGTGTATTGGGGCTATCTCTTCTATCCTCTGAAAAACTCCATATTTCCTAGTCATATGGCTAGTTCATCCACTATCAACTATCCACATGTCATGGAAATCTACTGAACTGTCTACACTAGTTTGTATTGACACCAAAGAAAATTCATTTTCAAATTGAGTAACAAATTCTTCTATTTCTGTTGATGTTGCTCCCTCTTTTTCTTCAGTCCCCTTCCTCTTGGGACATTGACTAGCATAATGGATGTACTTATTGCAGTTAAAGCACTGAATCTTACTAAGATCTTTCTCCTTTTTCTTCCCTTTTCCCTTGCCTTTGATTACAAGGGCAACATTGTCTTCATTGCTCTGAGTGTTATTCTGGAACGTCCCCTCCCGAGACTCTTCTTGAAAAAGGCATCCCATAACCTTGTCCAATATGGAAGTTTCTCTCTAGCAACTACTCCTTGCACAAATGTGTGCCATTTTGCAGTGAATCCATTAAGAGCATATCTGACTATGTCTTCATCCTCCACTTTCTCACCAACAGCACCCAGTTCATCTCTAACTTAAGAAATCTTGGTGATATAAGTGGTCACTGTATCAACATCAGTCATCTTGGTGTTCCTCAATTTTTCTTTGAGAACCATATTTATGTTCTGGTTCTTACTTTGGTAAAGTGTTGCCACGGAAATGTACACCTGGGGGGGAGCGTAGCAAAAATATTTTGAAGCTGCTCGATGTGGCCTTGGGGGCAAGCAAAGAGTCAGGTGCTGTCACCTGATCCCGACTCCTCTGTTTAGGTAAACTCCTAACGAAGCCAAGGGGGTAAGACCCTACTAAAAAGGTTTAAGTTTAATGATTAGAAAGAGTGTTGTTTTTAGGAGTTTTGATGCAAAAAATTAAACCAATTTTGTTCGCCAAAACAATCGAGATACATCCACAGCATGATACCATAAAATAACAACAATTTATAAGATAAATAAAAAGCAAAATGTGAAATATTGTTCTTGATGAAAGACCAGTGCTAATGGAGTCACTGTCTGTTTGGAGTGCTGAAAGGACTATTGTGAGAATGCTCTTGGTCTATTTTATTAAGTGTTTTTAAGGGATGAGTTGATTAATTGTGGGTTGAAGGGATTCCCGATATACCTTGCGGTACAGGGAATATGTCTCGAATGTGATCTAAGTGGCTTTGTACAAGGACATGTGGGCTGGAATGGAGTCTCGAAAGCGGTGTTCAACACTACACCAACAAGGGTGTAGCCTAACTATGCTATGAGGTCGCCTCCCAGTTGTTCCCGCTTCCTTAGTCAAAATTTCCTCACTTTCGACCACTATCGAGGCAACGCCGGATTTTCGTTGGTTAAAGGGGACTTGATTTTATTAATGCAAATGAAAAAATTAAATGTGAAAAATTTAACAATTGTGACACAACCGCTTTTGATATCCCAAAGCTCATACTAGTCAGACTAGCCTGCGATGGGTAGAGCATACACGAAGCGAGCGAAACGTTCATTCGAATTTGGTTAAACTCTCCGACAGAGAGCACTCTTGATCCGCTTTAAAGCAAATTCAAGAGATTTTAAAAAAATGAAAAACTCTCCGATAGAGAGCACTCTTCATCCGCTTAGAGCGAGATTCAAGAGATTTTGATGAGCAAGAATTTGACTAACAGAAAAAAGATATGAAGTACTAAAAGCAAAAAGTCACAAATTTTCTAATTACTACCCCAAGAATCTCTTTCGGGTCAAAGACTGTACTCGGGAAAGCAAAGGGATTAGTAGTTCGTTAAGCATGCAAATAAATCTAAAGAAAAGATAAACATGCAAAAAGCAACTTCAAAACTTGCAAAATTAAATTTCTATGTAAAGATAAATTTAAACTATTTTGTGAAATTTGAAAGCTAGCCTAGCATAATACTACTCTAGTTCAATGCAGATAGAAAGCAAAAAATAAACGTAGAAAGATACAGGCTTCCCCCAAATGGGGGAAGAAAGTCATGGGAGCCGTAATCCCACTTGCTATTTATTTAGAAATTATTACAAATTTAATTAATAACTCTCCGATAGAGAGCGCTCTTGATCCGCAAAAATTATGAGATTCAAGAGACTTTAAGCCTTCACAGAAAGCTAAGGGAGAGAAAGGGATTTTTGTGTTTTTATGCTTCACTCCTTTTCCTCGTTTCTCTGCAAAATAAACACTAAACCAGCAAACAAAAACTTGTTAAAATATTAGTATGGTTAGCTAAATCACATAAAAATTACAAGACAATATTTGCGCATGATATAAAACAAATAGTACTTCAAATATTGACGATTTGCAACTAGATCTAAGATCGAAATAAGGCTTTAAAAATACTTTAGATCTATAAATTTTGCATGACAAATCAAATTTAAAGATAAAACTATGTAGATCTAACTTTGCTTGCAAAATAAAAAAACAAGATAAAGGAGAGAGAGATTGTTTTAAAGATTTGAAGGATGGAAGAAGGAGAGATTGCCAAATCTCAAATCTCTTGAGGAGAAGGAGGTTCCTGTAGGACAAAAGAATATTAGATTCATGAAATATTTACGAAGAGGAAGAAAATGCAGTTGAGCTTAAAATCCTCCTTCGCTTTTGATAACCTAATGCTTCAAAACTAAACACAACCCATGATCAAATCCAATATATTTTAATAAAAGAAATTTTGGAGAGCCTAAGTATAACTAACTACTTTTGGCTACTCTTTGACTTCAAATATTAAACAAAGATAAACAAGTTGAAACATAGATAATCTTCTAAGCTAGGATAGATCAATGAGATTGCAAAAAGAAGAAAAAACAGAAAGATATCACCTCATATGTGGATCAAGCATTCCCAATCAAGACAATTGCACCATATGGACCCCCAAAGCCTCAAAATTTATTCAAAATCTTTGCACAAAAGGTAAAAGCATTACACAACAATATTAGCAGAGGTTCCTTGCATCCATTTCAATCAGGAGCAAGCTCATGCTTTTATAACCAAATATAAGAGAAGGGGAGGTGCATGAGATCGTTGAGAGAGGGGTGTGCATCCCTTAATTAAGGGAGAGATCTATGCAACGATCTAAAGCTTGGTTGGTGTGATTGAAGGTGAGAGGGGCGCCCCTCTTCACATTGGAAACTCCACCTAGTTGCTACGATCCACCATACATGGGAATGACGCCATGCCCACACGTGAGGAGAGGAGCACTCCTTTAAATTGATAAATCCGCTCCTCTAAGTTTGACTATTGAAACATGTGCTCTAACCACTTAATATGATCGCCCTTTATCTATGCCACCTTTTCCCATATTTTTGGATTTTCTAACTTTTGTCTTTTTGTGCAATTTGTAGCACATTTAGCATTTAAATGCCATTTTGTCGCCTCTTTAAGAAAAAATGCCACAAATGACAATTTAATCGCTCGAAACCTAGGAAAAGTGGTTACTACGTTAAAGAGGACGCTCTGAGCGTGAAAACGAGCATCCCCACGCCAAATTCCGCCTCCATACCATGCTTTTATTACACTTTGAATTTTTCCAATTAAACCGTTAAAAAATTATCTAATTTTACAGAAAATTTTATTTTTATTGGAATTGACTCAAACTCCTAGGGGACCTAGTGCATATCCATATGACTTATTATTGATGACTAGCATGTAAAAAATACATAGACACGTAGGGCTTTATTAACCTCCCTAGGTTCGACCACCATGGTAAATACTCCAGCTTTGGAGGTATGAGTGAAAAACTCAGGAATTACACGCCACTGAAGCGCAACGCATAAACCCTAAGGAAAAAACACTCTAGAGTATCCCCTTGATAGGCAAACCTAAGGTAGGCCAAGCCTTTTACAAAATGACCATGCTTAGACCAACTTATTGTCTGGACATGCAATTATTACAAAATGGGTCAAATTTGGCCCTGAAAAGTCTTCTGAACTTCTGAACACTGACAATGAACATTGAACATGTTCACAACTTTGGCGACTCGCAAGAAATCCACCTAATGTACAAATTAGGAGGTAACAGTAAAGAGTACATAAAGCTTTCCAAATTTCAAAAGCATGTGACTTACCTGTGATGTGGGGTATCACATGATCTTTTATGGAGTCCAAAAAGATTCTTTGTGCCTTGATATCTTTCTTCTCAAAGGCAGTCTTCTGAGCAGCATCTGTGGGAATTGTGATGGTGTCGGAAGCACCAACAATATCCCATATCTCCAACTCTTTGAACAATACAATTATGCGTTCTTTCCAAGGGCTGAAATTATCAAACCCATCCAGTGTGTCTTCATACCGTAATCCTGCTAAGGCCATGACTTTAACTGATAAACTTTCACTAACCGTAACTTGAACCTCTTTTGTTCTGTATCAACACAACTTAACACACTTTCTTCAGCAACCAAGCTCTGATACCATGAAGAAATTTGATAAACAATCACAAAAACTTCTTATTGGACTTTTATCAAACACTTTGATTGCAAATCTGATTTATGACTTTTTTGAACTATGAATTCATGTATCACATTGTAATGAATTTTTTGATAGTTTAAGCATAAACACCATACAATCAATCTTGTGAACTGAATATAAATGCAACACAGAAATTTAGGGCCAAGCCCAAGGCAAAACCTCACTAGAGGAAAACCCTTGAGCATAGTTACCGGATTCGGCCCTAGGCCTAACCGCACTCGAATCGAATTCTTCTTAATCGAATTCTCTGATTCTTCCACCTCATTTTGACAAATCTAAAGTTATTTACGTAGGATAAATGTAGGATAATTAGGGTTACTTAGGGTTAGGGTTTTGAATCCTTGATTCCTAATTTTGGGGTGAGTGCCGCACCCGTATCGGATTCTTCAGCCGATTCCAATCGCACCCACGGATCGTGTAACCTTGCCCTTGAGAGATTATTTCTATTAAAGAAGAGCAAATTTGAAACTTCTTTTACAAATCAAAAAACTTCTCTCATTTCCATCTCAACAAAATTCAGAAATGCAAATGCAACTTATTTCTGCCTCTGCTAACCTTTCTTGGAATTTGTGTCGTTGCCAACGAAATGCACACCTGGGGGGAAGCGCAGCAGAAATCTTTCAAAGCTGCTCATTGTGGCCTTGGGGGCAAGTCTCGAGTCAGGTGTTGTCACCCGATCCTGACTCCTCCGTTTAGGCAAATTCCTAACAAAGCCAAGGGGTATAGACCCTACTAAAAAGAGGTTACTAAGTCTTTTTAAGTTAATGTTTGGTGATTGGAAAGAGTGTTATTTAGGAGTTTCTGAGTGAGTTGATGCAAATTAAACCAGGTCTGTTCGCAAATTAATTTAAATACATCCACAGCATAATATCGTAAAATAAACAACAATTGTAAGATAGATAAAAAGCAATATGGAAATATTGTTGCTAATGAATGAGACCAGTGCTAATGGAGTCACTGACCATTGAAGTGTTGTGCTGAGAGTTGTTGTGCGAATGTTCTTGGTTTATTTTATTTAGGATTTTATGGGATGAGTTTATTAATGGGGAAAGAGGGGATTCTCGATATACCTTGCAGTACGGGGAATGTGTCCGAATTATGATTTAAGTGGCTTCGTATAAGGACATGTGGGCTGGAATGGAGTCTCGAAAGCGGTGTTCAACACTACACCAACAAGAGTGTAGTCTAATTGTTCCCTGAGGTTGCCTCCCAGTTGTTCCCACATCCCTCGTCAAAATTTCCCCACTTGATCACTTAATGGTAACGTCGTATTTTTCGTTTGTTTTAGAGGGACTTGATTTTTTTAGAATGAGTGGATTAATTAAATGTGAAAAAATTATAAAGTGAAAACTGTTGAAATTTATAATGAGAAAGGTCCTTCACCATGTTTTGTTGTGTCATGGTGGGGACATAAGTTGTCTTCCCTAGGAAATGTATTTTTTGAAATATAAAAATGACTTTATGTTTTAAAAGTAAGATGACTTTATTAAATGTATTTTGTGCCTTAAATGATTAAAAAAGGACATTTAATGTGCATTAAATATAAACCCTTAGATCAAAAGTGATCTTAGCCATCCAAAAGTTAGTGTTAGTTAGGGTTTTAAGGAGGATAAAGACATCTATATAATGCACCTTGGGAAGAGTGCCAAAACACACAAGAGAGACAAGAGAGAGAGGGTTCAAGGGTTTCAAAGAGAGCAAACCCACATGTGAGAGAGAGAGAGAGCACAAATTGCAATAAGGAGGAGACTAAGTTTTGCTAGTGCACAAATACCAACGAGAAGGGATCCGTACCTCTGCACAAAAACCGAGAAAAGCTGTATTGTACGGTCTGTACAACAGCATTTATTGTTGCAGATTCGAGAAACGGTTTTTTGGCAGAGATTTCGAGGTTGTTCTCTGTAGTTTGCTGAAGAACATTGGCACAGAAATCGAGGACAATCATTGGCACGTTTTTCAAGGCAATTTTGTTGTGGAAGGAGGTCGTACAAGAGGGCCAAGGCAGTTTTGTTGTGGAAGGAGGCCGTACAAGATGGTCGTACAGCTACATTTATTGCTGGTACTTTTATTTTTGTTTTATGGCACATTTCTCAATGTATTTCAAATTGCCTAGCATTTAATGTCTCTACTGTAATTTACTTGTTGCTCTCTAATAAAAATCTCTCTGGTTTTCCCTCATGAAGTGTGAGGGTTTTGCTTTGGGCTTGGCCCTAAATTTCTGAGTTTTAATGTGTATGCATTTGTCTTCAGCTAGGTCATTGGGAGAATGTACAAGTGTTTATGTTTCAGTTATTAGTAGATTTATTGTACAAGAGTTACATAAATCATAACTCAGATAAATGATAGACCAAGTTATGCATTCAAAGTGTTCGATAAAATTTCATAAAGAGAATTTGTTATTTTATCAAATTTCTACAAAAACAACCGTTTTTTATATCCCAAAGCTCAGACTAGCCTGCGATGGGTAGAACATACACAGTGTTTACAAAATGTTAATTCCAATTGTTAAACTCTCCGACAGAGAGCACTCTTGATCCGTAAAAGCAAGATTCAAGAGATTTTGAGAAAAATAAAAACTCTCTGATAAGCACTCTTGATCCGCTAAAAGCAAGATTCAAGAGATTTTGATGAGTAAATAAAAACTTAACCAACGAAAAAAAGATACAAAGTACTTAAAGTAAATAAAGCAAAAAAACTACAAGTTGTCTAATTACTACCCAAGAGTCTCTTTCAGGTCAAAGATTGTACTTGGGAAAGAAAGGGGGTTAGTATTCAGTTTAGCATGCAACGAATTTAAGAAAAAGACTAAATGCAAAGTTTAAATAAGTTTGGATTTTGCAAAAGTAAAACTTGAAACAACTTTAAAATTGCGAAAAAGAATCTTTTAGTAACTTTAGACTTTTGCAATTTTAAGAAAAAGTAACTTTGAAACTTTGCGAAAAGTAAAGCTTTGAGAAAAGATGGACTTATGCATATGCATATTGCAAAACTTTTAAGAAACTTTCGATTTTGATTTTAACTCTTGTAAAATGAAAATTATCCTAGCATGATACTAATCTAACTAAGATGCATGTAAAATAGTAAATAATAAAAATAAGCAAATCAAGACAGATACACGCTTCTCCCAAATGGGGGAAGAGGGGTGTGGGAGCCGTAATCCCACTTGCTCTTTTATTAAAATTTACAAATAAGTTAACTCTCTGATAGAGAGCGCTCTTGATCTACTAAAAGTGAGATTCAAGAGACTTTAAGCTTTAAGGAAAGCTGATGGAAAGCAAGGGAATAAAGAGAGGGGAGATTTTATGGTTTATGCTCCAAAAAATGCTTCCTTTCCTCGCTTTCCTGTAAGGCAAATACTAAAAACCAGCAAACACTAAAAAGTTTATTAGTGGATTAGTACATATAAATACATCAAAATTCTACAATCTAGTACTTGGAAAATGCTCAATAAATTTACTACACAAGTACTTAGCATGAAATAGATCTAAACTTATGATTATTTTGAAGCTCTTTAGATCTATGAATGAAGCAAATAATCTCTTAAAATGAAACTTTTGAACTCAGATTTACTTGCTTTCTGTAAACAAAAAGGAAAGAGAAAGAGTTTGATTTGACTTTAAATGGTGAGAAGAGTGGAACCAAGCCCAAGCTTGAGAACTATGAAGGTTTATGAATATCTGCAAAATCAACTTATTAGCATGTATAACAATATGTCCGTGTTGTTGGAGAGGAAGAAAATCCAACTTAGGTTCGCTTCCAAATCAACTTAAATCCTGCAAAACTTTCATACACTTACAAGAACAATTGGATTAAATCTAGAAAACATAAGACTAATGAAAAAGTATGAAGAGTAATTGTAGAACTGAGTACGCATACTACTCCCTATCCTTTCAATAACATGTTAAAAGCAAACAACTCAAAGACTATGAATGTTTGCTCTTATGGGCTCAAAGGCCTTCTTAGCTAAATAAATCCACAAATTCAAAGCAGTAAATATAGAAAAGCAACACAAAATTATACCTCAACCAAAGACATGCTTCACAATGATGGATCTTGCACACTTCATGGACCTCCAAAGCCTCAACAAAATTCTATTATAAAAATCTTACTCATTACATGAGCAAAGGTTCGATGCTAATCCACCCTAAAGAATGGAGCTCGACCTTGCTTTTATAGAAGGAATGAGAGAGGGGGGCGCACTTATGGAACAATTTAGGTCAAGAGGGGGGGTGCATCCATGAAGAGGGAGTGGATTCCTTTGATCTAGCTTTGAACTAGTGCTTGGAAGGTGAGAATGGATGAGGTGGCCGCCACCTCATAAGAGGGGCGCCCCTCTTAGCATAAGAAACAACTCCCAACAAATAGCAAGCTTCCAACCAAGCAAAGTCGCCCATATGGAGAAGAGGACGCATTTCCCAAGGAGAGATCATCTGTAGTGCTCCAATCCTTGACTAAACTAACTTGGATATGATTGGAATCATCTCTGATGCTGATTGCCATGTCAATTGGGCCTTTATTCGGCCTCAATCCCTCAATTTTAGGGAAATTGATTTTTCTCCAAACTTTATTATTTTAATTAAATATTTCTCCATAATTATTTTCGAGAGAATTTTATTAAAGTGAATCATATTCACTCAAAACTTAGGAAAAGTGGGTTTAGGGGTTTTGTGGGTGCTCTGGGTTAGAAAACGAGCACCCCTCTGGCAAATTTCACCCACTAACCACACTTTTATCACTATTTTCACTTTTTTAATTAAATTACTAAAAAAACCTCGTTAAACGGGAAAATATATTTTTGTCCAAACTGAAATAAAATACTAAGGGATCTAGTGCATGTCCATATGACTCAATATTGATGGCTAGCATGTGAAAAATAAATAGACACTTAAGCTTTAATAACCTCCCTAGGCTCGACCACCGTGGAAAATGTTAAGATTATATGCTACTAAAGACTAAATTCTAACTTCATGAGCATTTAATACATTTTCACAATAGCAGCATAACAAGGATCTCTGAAAGATACACAATCACAAGGTACACAACAATATATCCTAGGAAACCCTCAAGGGGAAGAAAACCCATCAAGAACTTCCTCAATATAGATTACTAAAGTACAATGCCCAAAATAAGAGAGACAAACCCAAACTCTAGAGCCAAGCCAATCCTCCTTCCTCCTTCGCAAACTTCTCTCTCTATTCTAATGCGCAATGCATGAATGAGTGAATGGTACAAATGAGAGGAAGTCACTCTCCATTTATACTTTACTTTTCACTTGACTTTTAACCCAGCTAGGTCGGCCTCACTTAACTGACTGGGCCAACCTCTCCAGGGAGACTCAAAATAATAATAATAATAATAAACTCTTTTGGGTACTATCGAACCGACTTACAATTGAGGTTTTACCTCATGACTTTTACATGACCAAATATAATAATGACATCCCCGAATGGAGGTAAAACATCCCCGACGGAGTTACAATAATAAAATACAAGTAGAATATTCTTCGAAGTTACATTAATTCAACAGAAAATACTCCAGCTTTGGAGGTATGAGTGAAATTATACGCCATTGAAACGCAACGCATAATTCCCAAGAAAAAAACACTCTAGAGTATCCCCTTGATAGCCAAACCTAAGGTAGGCCAAGCCTTTTACAAAATGACCATGCTTAGACCAACTTATTACAATTCCCCCATGGGGGTTTGGACATGCAATTATTACAAAGGTGCCAAAAGTGGCCCTGAAAAAGTCTTATGAACTTCTAAACACTGATGACAAACACTTGATATGTTCATAAAACTGGCAGCTCACAAGAAGTCTAACTATGGTACAAAATAGTTGGTAACACGTGCCAACAGAAAATAAATGCAAAAACTACCCACATGTATCAAAAAAAACAACAGTCTGATTTTTCTAGAAATTTGAGCCACGTAACTGTTTGATAGAGTACGGCCTGTCAAAAATAACAACAAATTCTACCTCGAGAAATGTGCCAGAAGACAAGTACGAACTAGTACGAATTTCTGCATAAAGAATCCTTCAGTCTGCCTCGAGAAATGTGCCCATTCTCAACCTTGAAAACTGTGCCCACTTACTGTAGAAAATCTTGTTGTACGGATAGTCTTGGGAACTGTGCAATCTGATTTTTCTTGGAAATTGTGCTCTTCCTTCACTCCAGAAGGCTGATCTCTCTTCTCTCTTTTCTCTTTTCTCTTGGTGATGAATGTTTTCTCTCTTTCCCTAGATGTATTTTTATATTTTTCTTCATCCCAAAACCCTAACTAACTAATCTCAACTAACTCATCAATGGCTGAGATCAATCATATCTAAAGGTTCACATTTAAATGCTCATTTAATAATACACTTTATTATTAAATGCTCACAAATCTTTTTGGGACCCACAACTTAACTTTTCACTTAAGTCATTTAAAAAATATAAAGTCACTTTTATATTATAAAACATTTTAGGAAAGTCAAAAATGGTTCCCACCATGTAAACAGCACAAAATCATGATGGGACCTCCTAAGTTACATTTCTAATAGTTTTAGTCAATCTAGACCGAGCAAAACCCCAATATGGGGAAAACCCTGAGAGCAAAATTTTTCATTCAGAAGAGTATACTTGGAAATTCCATTACAATGAAATTTATCTTTTAACCTCACTGACAAAATTTCACAAAAACAGAACAGTAGCAGTTCTACCTCGAATGTGCCAAAGAGCAGTTGTACGATGTGTTGTACGGTTGTCCACATGTGTTGTACCGTATTGTACGGCTTGGTGAATCTCTGCCTCAATTTTTGAGCCCACACGTGCACAGAATCATTGTTAAACGATTTGCATTTAATGCACAGCCAGCTTTCTTGGGATTCGATCCCACACATGTGACTGTTATGTACTGTTGTACGGCCTACTACAAGTTGCCTAGGGATGCATGTTGTTGTTTCTCCTTGGAAATTGTGCCCCTTCTTCCTTGGGAACTCTTCTTCTCCTTTCACTTCTCCTCTTTCTCTCTTTGATGGTGAGTGTAACTTCCTTGCCCCTTTTCTCATTGTTTTATACATTATCTTTTGTAACTACCTTGCTAACTACCCAATCTAGGGTTGAGATCAAATTACAAAATCAAGGATCTAAATGAAATGCTCTTCACCTTTTAATAATTAAACCACTAATTATTAAATATGTCACTTAAGTGAGACCCAAACTCATAAAGTACAAAACATCACAACTTTATTTATATAAAAGTCATTTTTTACATAAATACACAAGGAACAAAGCCTTCAAGTCCCCCTCATCACACCCCCACACCAAAAACATGAGGGAGGACCTTCAAAGTTATATTTTCAACAACATTCACCCTCGGACCCTGAGTCATATGGCTAGAGGTGAATGGCCCGGGCAGGGGCAGTCCTTCTCCCATTAGCCTGAGTCATATGGCTTGGGGAGATTGGCCCTAGGATGCTCTCACATTCCCTACTCCAAGATGGAGTGATCTATTCTATATTAGAGCAGGTTTGACTTGTTTATTTGATAGGGGCTTTCATTCCCTTGTGAAATATGCAAGTCTATTCTAATGTTGAATTGACGTAGACTCTAAGAAGTGTTCGGGACTTCTTAGTGGGTCTATCCAACATTAGAGCTCTATATTAATAGACATGCATGTGAGGAGAAGAATAACATCAACAAGGCCCATGGACAACTTTTCTAGTAAAAAAGAAGTAACCAAGAAGACAAGCAAAAGACCAAATGAGCCATTGAAGAAGCCCCAGAAAGCATTGAAGAAGCCCTAGGAAATATTGAAGACAAAAAGGACAAGTCAGCCCTAGAAGAAAAGACAAATCGGCCCCAAGAGAAAAATCAGGGTAACTTGAAGTGTATAAATAAGCAGCTAACATTTCATGTTAACACATGACAACACCTCTTCTCAAATAATGCACAATTCCAAGGAGGCCTAACGAAGGTACAAGGAGAAATTTCTTGGGTTCTTACCATCTCCTAAGGTTTGCTATCTCTTGCTAGGATTTCCTCATGAAGGGAAAAATTCTTGTGTGCTAGGGTTTCTTCATAATGATGGTAATGTACTTGTACTAATTGGACTGATTTCTTCTAAGAAAAGTTGTTGGGTTTTCTCCCAAGGTTGGGTTTACCACGATAAAATGTGTGTGTCTACTATGCATGGCTATTCTTCTATGATCTTTTGTTTTTGCTACAATTTAAAGTTGAAGTTTTCAATGTGTAATTATTCAATGAAAACATTGGGATGAAATTACTGTTTGAAATCATTAGGAAGTAATTATTAGATCTAAAAATTATATTTTCCACTACTTTAAGAAAATTCAACATAACGCTAAACTCTACACCCTTCCTCTCAAATTAAAACTAAGTAACCCCTACCTTCTGAACAAGTATTATCATCTTAACATGACACTTTAACCTCTCAACTTGAACCTAAAATTTTGAACCACTTCCCCAACTCAAGCTTGGGGTGTTGTGCCACTTGATATTCAAACCTACTTCATTGGATGCATCAGCATGGTTCACCTTAAGCCATAAACTTCAAAATCAAACTTGGATCCTTCCTTATTAGACTCTAACTATGATGAGTGGTTAGCAACCAAGATAGCCCTTCTACCTTTCTGACTTTCTATGACACCTTGCTTTGTCAAGTCCCATTTGTTGTGAGTACTTTCTACCCCCCAAATCCTGCTTCACCCAAATGGCTACTCGTTGCCTTTGATGTAGAGCTCACTTTCACTCGTGCTCATTTCCTCCTTACTGGAGGCTCCTCCCACTCCTCTTTTCCTTGCCATGTGTTGCTGCCTGGTTCCACACCTGGGAAAATGCAGCAGAAGTCTTCAAGTTGCTGGTGTGGCCTTGGGGGCAAGTCAGAGTCAAGTGCTGTCACTTGGGACTCAACTCCTCCATCTAGGCTTTCCTAGCGAAGCCAAGGGGGGTGGCCCCTAAAAATAAAAACTAAGGTGTCTAATCTAGGAGTTAGAAAAAATATTTTTGATAACCAAGATAAAGCAGCATATACTTATATAAAGCAGGACAATCATTCATCAATACATCTTTTGCTCCCATTCACTATTATCATCATTTATTTGCAACATTTGTCAATAACATGAAATATTATCAATATAGACCAGTGCCTTATAATGGAGTCGAAATAGATGCATGAGCAGAAAAGTAAATGTTGTGCAAGTGTTCTTGGTTTATTTTAGAATTAATGTGAAAGTGATCTTTTTATTATGGCTGGTGGGTTCCCAATATACGCAAAGGTATGGGGAACATGTCCGGAATTTTGATGTGTGGCTTCCCTCTTAGAGTTGGGCTGAATCGGAGTCTCAAGGAGGTGTTGAGATGCTGTACCAACAAGGGCAAGCCTAACGGTTTCCAAGAGGTCACTACTCAGTTTTGTCCCAAGCCTTCTAAGAAATTTCCCCACGACAACAAAATGTTTGCGATGTGCCAGATTTTCACATAAAGGTTTTTTTATTCGGGGCGGTGTTAGATCCTATTACTAGCCATCTCCCCCTTTCTGATGCATACCAACTGGATCAGACTGAGCTGCAAGTTGGCCACAAAGCATACGAGAGAAGACCTTGATATTTTAAAAAAAAATTATGAACCAAAATTTTATTTTTTTAAACCCCAAGAGTCTCTTTTCAGGCACGTACTCGGGCAAGCCCTTGTACAGAAACCCTACTTCGCGAAAGCAAGGGGGGGCGTTTGAGTTTGTAAAAAAAAAAGATAAAACTATGTTTTGAGTGAACTTGTGGCCCACCAGTGGAACAGACCAACAAGGTTAATTTTAAGCCTAGTTTGAGTTTATTAAGTGCGGAAATGAAATCTAAACTAAAAAAAAATTGCAAACCACGAAAATTGAGACGACACAGTTTTCCCCCCTGGGGGATGGGGTGTGGGCGCTTGGTTAGCCCACTTGCTCTCGTTTGATACTTTAGTTACAATGCGAAAGAAATTCCCCAGTCTTAAATTGACCTAGTGGCTTACAAAATAAGAGAGAGAAAGTAACTGGTTCATAAAATTCAAAATCTAGATGCTCTGGATGGCCTGGATCCTTGAAATTTGGCCAGCATTTCTCTCTACCTGTTCGTCAAATGCTGCAAAGCAACAAGCAAACATCAGTAAAAGATGCCCAAAAACACTTTAAGAGTGTATCGGGACACCTGCTAAAAACCCAGAAAAATCTAAGTTAAAATGACGGAAATTAACCAAGTAAAACAAGCAATGGAGCTTGTTTACTTGGGATCTTTGCTAGCTTTTAATGGCTGCAAATTATAAGCTCTAGGACAGCCAGATAACACTTTAAAAATCAGACCCAACACTACTGCTGAAAACTTTGAAAAAATTTGACAATTTAAACAGTTTTCGAAAGGAAAGTGCTAGATAAACAAGAAGCTTTGATCTAATGACAATGAACTCTTTATGAAATGAAAGACTGAAACTTCTTGATAACAAAATCTGATCTATTTAAGATGTGCAATTCAGTATATAAATCAAAAATATGAGTAACCAGTTAACCAAAGAGAAATTTTAAAATTTATGGGAGAAAGAGATAGAGAGGAAGTGACTCTTGGAGATTGAAAACTTTGGAGTTTCGATTATGTGTGGTACCGAGGGACTACACCTGCAAAAGAAAGATTAGAAAAAAGAGAGAAAGAAACAAGATCACTCCTCTTCCAGCTTAAGGCAACCTGCACATCACAAACTCCACCAACACAGATCAAATGTAGACATACACTCACAAGAAATCAATATTGTATCTTCATAAACAAATGAGAAATACTATGATAATTTCTTAACAAGCATATACCAATAAACTATTGCAATAAACAAATTGGAATAGCCTATCTCACAAATCGGTACCGATCTTTCCAATGAGTACAAATATCGATGAAAAATTGCAGCCTATGCACAAGTTACCTTGACATTACATAAGGTGGTACATCCACTCATCAATGGCACAACACAAATGACCTCCAAAGTCTTCTTTTATTAACTCAAAAGATATAACGAGATTACAATAGCATTCCTCTTCCAACTCCAACTAGAGAACAAAGGAGAGGAGCACACAAGTTATAGAAAACAAAAGAGTGAGTGCGCCCATGTCAAGGAGAGGGGATGGGGGAGTGGTAGCACGAGTCTAGGAGAGAAATGGGCTGCGTATCCCTTGCATTGGGATGTCACAAACCAGCACTAAACGTGCCCAACAAACCAGCACCAAATGTGTTGCCCACTACATAAATCGTGGGCTGTCCATCATGCTAAATGCGCCCAAGCTAAGGTGGAATGCGCCCATGCTAGAGTGGGGACACACTCCCACTATTTGGGGCTGCCACTACCCTTACAAATCAGCATACAATGCTCCCCAAATGGTGCTGGTCCAAATCAGACCATTAATTACTCAAAAATCTTTTTAAAATTTTTAAGTCATTTTCTCCATTTTTCAATTTTTATGACTTTTTGGGTTTTTTGGCCATAAGTGGAAAATTATTCACCCAAACATTAGAAAAAGTGGGTTTAGGGGTTAAGGGGGTGCTCTGAGTTGGAAAACGAGCACCCCTAAGGCAAAAAAGACTTCCCGATGCCACTTCTAGGCCAATTACAAATTTTTTAATTGAACCATAAAAAAATGGCCCAATTTGCGGAAAGAAAAAAAAAAAACTTCGCCGAAAATTAAAAAACTACCTAGGGGGACTTAGCACATGTCCATATGACTCAAAAATAACGTCTAGCATGTTCATATACATTAACCCATAGACTTTAACAATCCCCTAAGGCCCGTCAGCCTCCCCAGGCATTCCAGCTTTGGAGGAGCAAGAGAAAAACCCAAAAACTATGTTATGCACTAATGCAAGACATAATAAATAGGTGAAAAAACTCCTTGGAATACTGACTTAGCCAAAAAGTCCTAGGGAACCAAGTCTTTTACAAAACACCATGCTAGTACGTTTTATTACAAACCCCGTAGGGCCATGGACACGTGGGAAAAAGTTAAAACGAGGGCCTTTAAAAGGCCAGCTGGATATCAAATCATCAAAAACGAACATGTATCATGTTTAACTCTGCCCGCTCGCTTGATAATCCAACCAAGTACAACTTAGTTGGCAACACCATGCACCCTTCCTTTGTTATTCTTGTTCAAGGTCCCCCAATCAGGGCACCTTCCTTTAGCCTGCCATGTCCCATCCCATAAAGATAACCCCCTTTCCTACTTCTTCACCTCCAATGCCTCCCATTGTTGTTGTTTTCCTAGCTTAGTTCCATGTTGGGCACTTGGCTACCTCTTTCTCCCCTTCACCTTGTCGCGTCTGCTCAAAGTCCGCTTGGCCCCAAATATACCGTGTCCCGCTTAGTTCTTCTCCTTCTCTCTCTTATCTTATCCTAGCTCAACCTTCCCCTATCATTTTGATGTGTTTCTACGATGACTACCTTTCTTTCCTTTGGTATCCCTATGTAAAATCAAGGGTGCACTCCATCCAAAGAGTGTTATGCAAACACAACTTTATCTTTTCCTAATGCTCTCCCTTTTTCTCCATCTAAGGAGTGCCCTACTCTATTCTTCTCCTTCTCTCTCTTATCTTAGCCTAACTCAACCTTTCCCTAGCCTTTTGATGTGTTTGCACAATGACCACCTTTCTTGCCCTTGGGCTCCCTCTCTAAAATCTAGGGTTCCCTCCATCCAAGGAGTTTCCCCCTGTCTCCTCTCATGGACCTCATAAATCTCACTTCTTTTTCCTTCTTTTCATGGCCCTAGTGGTCTTGCTATTGAGTTCCTATCTTAGTTGCTAGTATTTCTTTATTCTTTTTAGCCTTAGTCACCTATGTTACCTTTGTTGGTCTACTAGCTTTGTTGCCTCCTTACATACCACACTTGGTGTTGAAGATAATGGTGATATTTAGAACTTACACAGATTAGGACTTAGACATAGATGAATAATAAAGTCTCACTAATAAAGTGATGTAATAATGAGGCCTTTAATATAGTACTTAATGTGGTGGTTATTAGTTAGGTATTTGGAAGCTGCGTAATGTACTCCTCTCCTCCTATCCAATGAGACGTTACATCATCTACTAAATGAATGAATCCACTCTTTCTCAGTATTATGTGCATTCTTGTCCATGCATATGCATGTAAATCTCACATGATATCATAGCCACGGTGAAGAGAAGTTTAGGAAGCTAGAGAAGGAACCAAGGACTATTGTGAGCAAAGAAGGCATCAAGGGACTCCTCACACACATTTGATAGAGAAACTAAGGAAGTCAATGCATGCAAAGTTGTATCTTTTAAATAAAAAAAGGGGTTTGTGAATATGGCGAATTGCATTCATAAAGGAGATACTTATGGAGATTCGTGTTAGAGAAAAGAAGTGACCATCGATTATTGTGATTGCTAGCCACAAGGTAAAGGAAATCAAAGCCTTAGTTGCAATAGTCGTTGAATAGAGAGATAGATTATCTTATCGTGCTAAGTGAACAGTTTCAAGATTAAAAAAGCCACTAAAATGGTTTGATAAGTTGTAGCTAGAGGCCATAAGTTGTCGTGAGAGGTCATTGTTGGAGTGTGAAAGTTTGCGTATAACCGCCAACCAATCATGTGGAAGATAAGATAATTTTATTAATGTCCAACTAATGACCACAAAAGTAGGTCAATGGGGCTATTGAGTACAATGATGTCATTACAAAGTAGGACTACCAAACAATCTCCTATAAAAGGCAAAAGGCAGTAAAGTAAAGCAGGATAGAATAGAGCGTGAAGTCTATGTTGAAGTGTGAGAAACATGAAAAACCCTCAATCCCGAGTACAGGAGGCCACACCAGGGTGGAGGTGTACAAGAGTAAAAGACCTAGGAGCAAGAAAACCCCAGAAGTAATGAGGGAGGTCTATCATGGTGTAGACCCATCTCTCTTAACATTCGAGGCCGAATGAAGGAAACTCAAAATAGTATGGTTTCTAGAGGAAAAACTAGTGGGAGGTCTAGACCACCCACTACATTGTTGTTTAGAGGCGGTACCCCATTGCCAAGACCTGAGAGGTCTCATCTGCCTCATGATCTAGTCATGTCATGCCGCTCAGATCTCAAGGGATGGGGGGAGGTCCCAAGGGTATGCACTGATCTAGAGGTTAAGACTCTGTTGCTATCAGATTCTCTTAGTTCCCCTTCTTAAGGATAGCACTGTGAAAAAGGAAGCGATCCATCGCTTAGAGGTTGGTCGAGCAGAAGGCTAAAGAATATGGGCTCAAAGCTAAATGGCCTCCCACATGTATAATGCCAAGCATCTCTAATCCAGGTAGCTGAAGAAGCGGGTGAGGGTGTAAGTCCCTCTGTAAAGGCAGTGGAACCTCCCTCTGATCTGTTAGAACATTAAAAACCCACTCCATACTTAGGATATAATTCATTAATCATTTTTGGTTAATTTCCTAGGTGTTGACTAGGTAGTTGGTCTCATTTTGGCTTCTTATGCCACCACTTGCCATCATTAGCCATAGGAGCGCACTTGGCATGATTCTGGATAAGATTCTGTCTGTTTTTAGACTATCCTGAAATAGTAAGTGCACCTCCTGCTTTAGACAGTTTTATTCTACTTTTCTGCTTTTAGTGGATAAGGATAAAGCTAGTTGACTTAGGAAAACCGTCTTTTTTGGCCAACTCGCCCTCCATCTTTTTCTTCTCTCCAAAAGCCATGATCACATTCCTTTTTCATCACTCATTAGATGCCATTCCTAATTTAGCTAATTCGTGAGCCTCTTGACTGATTTGGGACGTGTTTTTGCTACCTTGGGGGTTTTTTAGCTTTTAGTAAGCCTGCCTTTTGTGAGCTTTTCCAACTTGCCTCTAAGGCACTCAAATTCTCTCTTGAGGATGTATTATATATTGTAAACATATTGATGAATAAAATACAGTGAGTTTTTTTCAAGTTATCTTCTTTATTCTTCTTCTCATATTCTCTGAAAATATTCCAAGTGAAATTGTCTTAGTGAATCTAGATCTAGGCAATCTAAATTCTCACATGGTATCAAAGCTAGTCTAATTCAAAGCAATTTCCAAAGTGTTTTTTGCGGGTTATTGCCATAACCAAGAGCGCACCAACATGGATCAAAATCAAGTTGTGATTCTTACTCCCTTCAATTACTTTGACTGGAAGGCCCACATGATCATCCAGCTTCGAAGTAAAGGACTTTATAGAGTCACTGAACCAAATGTTGTTGCACAAAAATCTATGTGGTTCAATAGGCTTGATGAAGCTTATAGTTTGCTTTGCCTCTCTGTCTCTCCAGATCTTCTATTCCATGTTGATACTCTGACCACTCCAAATCAAGTATGGACAAAATTAGAGTCTCTCTTTGGAAAGCAAGATGAGCTCAGAGGTCATCTATTGGAAATTGAGTCGATCTCACTAAGTCCAAGCAATTTCAAAACTATGGAAGAATTCATCTCAAAGTTCAAGAACCTAGTGCTTCAGCTCAAGTAGTGTGGTGTTGAGAAGAAAGAAGAGCAGCTAATCCTTTCCATTCTGTCAAAACTGAGTCCTTAGTACTCAGTGTTTGTGTCTACATTTCATGTTGCAAAGCTTGCAGTTCCCAACTGGAAGATGCCAACCTTGGATGCATTCATAGAATCGCTCACTAAAGAGTAGGACAACCTAGTTCAAATGGGGGCTCTCAGTCCCTCCCAAGGACCATGCACTTGCTACTCATGGAGCAAAGAGTTCCAAAAATAACAAATCCAAAGGAAAGCAAAAGATGAAGGAAAAGATGTTGTCATATGAACATGACTCTAATTCAATTGATGAAGATTCCAAAGCCAACAAGATGAAGAACAAGAAAGAGATCTCCAAGTGCTTTTATTGCTGCAAAGGTACCCATTCTGAGCAATCTTGTTTCAGAAAGAAATTGGACATCATGACCAAGATGCTTGAAGAACATAATATTGATGTTCCTGATTTTGCAATAAAAGAAGAAGGCAAGCTTATGTCGAACAAGAACAATGTCTTCGTGATACTCAAAAAGGTAATCATCTGTATGCCCTGAGTGCTCGAGTCAAAAATCTTTCCCATGTCTCTAATTTTGATTCACATTCTGATATATCATAATCAGAAACCTTCATCCCTTCCTTGGAAGAATCTCCAATCAGTTCACCAAAGTCTCCTCCCAAACCTAGTCATTTTTCACTAGTTTCCGATTTGTCTTCTGAAAGGTCCTTCCACCTCCATTCAAATCTTTCATATTCTGATTTGGAAGATGATATACAGATTGATATGCAGGTCATGACACCTTCCTCACCATTTTCTCAACCATTGGATGCACAAAAGAACCTACAACCCCCAAGTTTTCCAGTTGAGAAACCTCACAATTCCATGGTTTCATACACTGTGTCACTTGCCTCTGTTGTTTTTATGTCTTTCGTATCTTTCATTGGTTGGACAGACATGTCTTTGGCCATCATTGGACTGTTGTTCCACATGTCTACACCTGAGCTCACCGCTCATGGTTCAAATTTCAAGTCCTCAAATCCTCCAAACTCGCTCAACTGTTAGTGTGATCCAGTTGTTCATTCTTTTCTCACTATGACCCTATCTGATCATGGAGACACTATATCATTGTTGTTTGCTGCTCCATATGACCTCTATTCTAATATTTCAGAGTCGCATGAGCTCCTTTACAGAGTTAGGAAGGTGCTACAACTGTTTGAAAAGAAGGTACATGGTTTGGTTCACCATATTGCAGTTGCAAAAGAAATTGATCATGTTGAGTCCGTTGATGCTCTATGGGAAGGAGTTTGCACAGATCTATTTTCCATATTTGATTATGTATCCAAATCAGATCAAGTATGTTTTAACAGCAAGAAGCATTCATATGATGCTCCTCCATGACTAGACGATGAGTTTCATGGGGCCTCTGCACATGTTTTTTGCCTACACTACATTGATACATTGGTGCATGATTATGGCATCCACAACATCTTCAGCAAATCTGTTACCCAGAAGCAGTTCATTCAACTCATCCAAGTGAAGAACAAGACAGTGTGAGGACCTTCTGCTTATTTGTGTGCCATGTCCATTTTTTAGGGAGGTATTGCTCCCATGAGGTTTTCCATGTTTCCTCATTTTACATGGACTAATAAATTTTTGTAATGGGGTGACCATAAGCCTTGTTGCTTGGGCCCTATATTTTTTATATTTACCACATAGAGTCAGGCTTAAGGGGGGGTGTTAGAACAGTAAAAACCCACTCCATACTTAGGATATAATTCATTAATCATTTTTGGTTGATTTCCTAGGTGTTGACAAGGTAGTTGGTCTCATTTTGGCTCTCTTGCTCTCTTTTATTCAATCACACTAGATCTAATCCATTTTTGTGCAAGGGTTTTCTTATAGCTATGCAGATCACAGATCTGAAGGAGGAGTTGAGCTCGACTGCTTCCTCTCCCCTCTTTAACACCTTCAAGCTAATATTATTGGTTATTGCAGGCGTTTATGAGTCCTTTTAAGAAGATCAAGCTTGAGCTTGAAGTCTTCCGTCCATCCCTTCAAAATTCAAACTCTCTCCCTCCGTTACTTTGATTATGTTATGCTAAATAAGTAGATCTAATTTGCAAAAGCTTTATTCTTCAAATCTATTGTATTTTGGCATTTTGATTAGCTAGATCTTAAAGTGGTTTAAATTTTCATCTTGCATCAGATCTAGGCTAGCTAAATTGGTACTTATGCTTAGAAATTTTTCCGATTTTTTCCAAGTACCAAACTCCAAAATTTGTTATTCTTTATTTTCTTGTTTCACCATTTTCTAACTTTGTTTGCTTGCTGGTTTTGCAAATTTGATGAAAGACGAGAAGGATACTCTGGCAAAATTTCACAAAACTCAAACCATTCAAGGATCCAGAGACCCCCCTTCTTTTGTCTCAACAATTTCTAACATTGTAAACACTTGCATCCAAGTTTATAAGGATCAAGAGGCGCTTATTTTTTGAAAGTTTGTAAAAAATAAAGCAAGTGGGCTACACAGCGCCCATAGAACCCCTCTCCCCCCGGGGGGAACTTGTATCATCCTTGTATATGTTTGAGTTTTTAGCTAGTCCATAGAATAGATTAACTACTGTTGCTTTCATTGCTTTATTGGTTTACTGTAAAAGAATACTAACCCACTGTTCTCTCCCGAAGTACCGAAATCCCAGACCCACAGTGTAGTAATTAGAAAACATTTATTTTGACACAATTTTTCCTTTTTGTTACAATATTGTACTTTTCTTTCACAATTAACAAACTTAATAATTAAACCCGATTGTGCATTCCCGAAGTACCGAAAGGGAAAAGAGATTCCCAGCCATTGATAAACTTACTTTTTACAATTTGTTTGTTCAATCTTAATGAATAATTGGGCTATGTATTCCCGAAGTAAACTGAAAGGGTTTTTCCTCGGTAGGTGAAAAGAGATTCTCAGCCACTTAATAACTTCAAATTACTTATTAAAATAAAACGAAGGCTTAGCCACCCTGTATGCTATGGATCTCTACGATCTGCCCGACCAATTGATCATACCAGGAAGGGAGCCAAGTGACTAGATTAATAGGGAAATGCATAAGTAGTTTGTTTCAAAGAACTTGGGAGGTCGTGTTGAACATACCACATAGTCAGGGGGTTGCTTTGAGCAGGTTATGCCTCGCCCCGTAGGACGCTTGATACTGTTGCAATAAACGCCTAGTTCAAAGAAGTAAACTGCCTTTGGGCCAAACCAAGAATTAACACACTCCCTAATCCACGCATCTAATAATAACTAAAACTGATCAACAAGACAATTGCAACACTTTCACGACACAGCAGCACTCCATTTTGTGACTCCATTTGGCACTAGTGAATTCATGTGTTAGATGGATTAATTTGCTTCATGTTGTTGGTTTAATTTGTGTTTGCAATCTCTTGCTCAGCATTTTTGGTTCTAAACTCCTAGATAATGTAACTCTCATCTTAAATAACTAAATCACCCTAGAAAGCCTTAGTTATTTTAACAAGTACTACCCCTCTTGGCTTCGCTAGGATTTGGCCTAGACGAAGGAGTTGAGTGTTGAGTGACAGTATCTCAACTTGAGACTTGCCCCCAAGGACGCACCCAGTGGCTTGAAGATTTTTGCCACGCTAACCAATCCCGAGGTGTGTATCCAGCGGAAACAAACCCCAACATATTAACATATAAATTCCTCATCCCATCACCATTTACATCCTAAAACTTAAAAAAAAATAGTAAATACAAATAGTATATTCATCATTGCAAACACGGTTGTCAATTCATCATTGATTCATGAATCATTTATCATTTGAGTATTTAAATTTCACATTGATAAATTCTAAATTTATAATGCATGCACATCTTCCATTATAACTTTGAATCATAGACATAAACAATAGATGGAAATTTAAAATATTAAAATCGTACAGCTAAATCATAGACATGTCACATAAACTTGTCTTAAACACCTTCCAATTTAAAGAGTCATAAGAGTGAAGAGTCAAAGACTCAACATGAGGTCATCAATGACAATATCTACTTTAGAGTCAAAAGTTAAAATGAAAACTAACAATGGACAATGAACATTAAAAATAAAAGTAGTGAAAAGAAAGTTGAAACCATCAAAAGAGCATCAAGGAGATAGTTCCATGGACTGGTCCCCCTCATGCATCCGCTACGTGAATCCATCAAGACCAGCAATGGGAGTGTCAATATCAGAGCCAGAGTCACTTCTCATCAGTGACCAATGGCACACCAACCAAAACATGCTCCAGTGTTCGAAGTTCAAACCCCTTGCTCCAGCCTTCAAACCCCCTGCTCCAACCTTCAAAGTTCAAACCCCCTGCTCCAGCGTTCAAACCCCCTACTCCAGCCTTCAAGCAATGAAATCACTCTTCCCTTGGCAAATCGCTCCTTCCCTTTGGCAAAACAGTCCTCTCTTCTTTGTTGTCGACTACTTCTCTCCAAGGAAATCCGTTTACATAAGTTAAATGTGAGAATGTGAGAATAAGGGATGGGTTGGGCTTTTAAGAGAGAGGTTGGGTGGGGTAGCTTTCAGGTTTATTAGTTTAATTTTTTTTTGTTTTTTAAGTTATGAAAAAAAATTAAAAATCGGATGGGAGCATTGGGCATCCCCCTTTTCGTGAGGGGGCACCCAGACGCCTGCCACCTCTCTGGAACGTTCCTTGTGTGTTTCCTTGATTTTTTGGAAAAGGGGGTGTGGGGAAACATTTCCCAAGGAGTACCCAAGCCCCCAGGGTATGGGAAACGAGGAGAGCGTGCCCCTCACCCTGAGGAATGCATCCCTGTGGAACACTAGTTTAAACCAATGTTACAAACATCGGCGATATATTGCCAACATCGCGATATATCACAATGTTCCCAGCTTGCCAATAATATCGGCAAATATCGCCAAAAATAGGGAAATATCGATTGAGTCAAAAAATTAATTTTTTGTACTTTTTAATTTCGCCGATATATTGCCGATGTTTGCGGATATTTTCCCCGATAAATCCGATTGTTTCTTTTTGGACCCTTGGCGATATATTCGCCAACACGATATTTGTAACACTGGTTTAAACCCCTAAAGCTAGCACTCTTCCATCCTTTACTGTTTCAGTTGATATATAATGCAGATTTGTGGATGTGTAGTGCAAATTTTTGAAAGAAGCTAGTACTTTAGGGTTTTTTAGGGTTTACACCCTATCCTAAAATTAGCACCCCTCCTTTACTTTTTCAGCTCATATATACTGCAGACTTGCTGAAGTATATTGCAGATTACCAAAAGAGGTTGGTACTCTTAAATTTTTGGGTCTAAAAAGGTGATTTAATGCCTATGGATTCAAAATGGTTGTTTTTCTAACTAAATAGCTTTGATTGTGATGTTTGGGAAGAGCAAATCATTGCCCTTCTACGTAGCAAGGGTTTCTCGATGTACCCAATAAAATTCCATTCTCCAAATATTCAAGGAATGACTTCATATGTTTTGCATTTCAACATGTCTAGATCAAGTACATGGGCCCCTCTTCAAGATATTGTCTATATGATCCTTCTACTCATCCAATGATTGAAAGTGCAACTATTATTTTTTTATGAAGTCCTTATTAACACCAACACATTTGGAGACGCTCTTTATGTTCTAGGAGTTGGTGGTTTTATAATGGATGCTTTGGTTGGTGATTGAGGCATACTTCTCAACTATTAGAGTTGGTTTGACATTTTTGTGCCTATGACTACTTGATTGGGAGCATAAGATAATTGCTTTCTCACCTTTCTCATTTTATATATGATTCTACGAATGACTCTCCGCATATAATAGTGGATCTCTCCACACTATGGTGTCGGTCCTTTTTGGATGTGCTATCTTTGATAGATTCTTCAAGATCAACTTGTGCCATCCTTTGTAACTTCAACAAACCTACATGCTTTAATGGATCCTTCTTCTATACCTATGTCAAAAGCCACCTCCACCAAGTTGTGAAACCGTGTTGGTGTTGTAGATATAACATTTAACCGCCAAGGGGTTTATAACTTCACAATACAGCCCACGTTCAAGAAGTTGTGTGGCAATGCCTTCTCTCCAAAGAACTCTTGTTTAGATTAAGGGGGGATGTTGTGAATAGGGTCGACCCTGTTTTGAGTTGGGCATATGCATAACACACTCAATTTTGTATCTTGGCCAAGGCCAACCATATTCGTGTTGGGTATCCATACACCCACTCACTATTGTATTCAAACTCTCTCAACATTATTCAAGCTCTCTTGGGTGTATTCGAGTTGGGTATCCATTAACCCACTCTCAATCTAGATTCAAGCTTGTTCAACTACATCCAAGCCCTCTCAAATGTCTTTGAGTTGGGTATACATAAACCCACACTCTTTTGTAGTACATCCATAGTCAGCATTGTATGGTGTTGAGCATTCATAAACCGACTCTCTCATTTGTATTTCATCACTCAACCAAATGGGGGTGTTGGAATGAGGGTGTAATCTTATGGCCATGGCTCAAGTTGACCTCATTATTATTGTCTATTATTGTGTATCTAGGGTTGGCTTCTAGCAAACTTAATCAACACTAACTTATTATACTCCTAGGTGGTTAAGACCTATGTCACAAAGTTCGTCGAACCTAGACCTCTAGGTTCAAAGTTCAACGAATCTAAAAAAAATTGAAAAAGTCATTGAGGTTCAACGAACCTAATGGTCGAACCTCAAACCAAACCTGAAAACGAATCGAATCAGCAATCAAGCTCACCGAACCTCACGAATTCTTACCTATTCATCCAGTTCGAGCTTTTTTTCGACATTTTTTTCACTTCCCGACTAGGGTTTCAACAAAACAAACTTGTCCTTCACTTTGGCACACACTCCTGACATCGACTTTGTCCACTGTGACAGTTTTTAGGTGTTGCCCATTATTTTGTGCTACTTTTTTTACCTGTGAGAGCATGCTGCGTATCCACCAAGAGAGTTGTGAGGTATATCCACCATGAGTCGTGCAGTGTGAGGTATAACCACCAGGTGAAGAGTTGAAGAGTGAATCGTTATGCAAATGCAACGACAATGCTAGGACTAAAGCTAGTCGTAACTCGCTATCGAGAGGGAGAGCCACTATCATTGCGTGACTGTGGTGACTACGTGAGGCAAAGGAGGATGGAGGTTGGTGCCACAACTCTGCCAGAATGCCACAGGCCCACGATTTCATAAGCAACCGTCCACCATGACTTGTCCATGAATGCAAGTTGCAAGCTTGCAACCACTTCCGCACTGCCATAAGAAAGCAGGCTCAACCTCATCCTTCCATAAGACTGCCATAAGACTCTAACTAAGTGAGAATCTATTAGATGTCTACACAAAAGGTAAGATCTTGGCAAAAAATGGGTGGCATGAGCTTAGCATTGCAGGACTCACCAAATTTCAGCCAAGAAGTGTCAACTAGAACTGTAAATAAGTGGTGTAATCTTTCATGAATTTACAAATGACAAATACAAGGAAATATTCATTGGCTCCGGTGGGCATTGCTTGGGGATTTCAATATCTGCATTTACTTGGAGATAAGGCAATTTAAATATGGTTATGTGGGATTAGAAATCAAAGAGGTATATATATATATATATATATTGAAAAATGTATATAGACGAACCTAATGTCGAATCTCATCTGAACTTCATGGGAAAATTCGAACACGAATCAAACTTAAAAGGTCGTCGAACCTGAACCGTGTGACATAGGTTAAGACTAGCATAGTCATTATGTGGGCCCACAACCCCTCTTGGGGAGGGCAACCTACCTCGAGTTGCGTATAAATACCCACTCAAGTCAATTGTCAATCAATCATCCTAATAAATGTGTGATTATTTATTTATCCCATGGGCACCAAATCAAGTCTTTTCTCTCTTGTTCTTAGGTTGCATCTTCTTCTCTCTAGCGCACTTAAAGATTCTCTCTCTAGTGCACTTATGGATCAACTCTAAGGCACACACTTGTTAGGGTATTATGTTGTGGTGCCCTAGTACTGTTTTTCTCCTCGAGTATTGCAGGAATTAGGGTTTGCATGTTGGTTCCATTGATCTCAACACCCGAAATTCCAGTTCCTGTGCAATAAAGACTCCAAAGGACTTGGTGAAAGTCCTTGCCAGCTTCATTATTAAACCCAGAGGAAGCTCCGGAGCATTTTTTACAGATGCTGATAAGAATTGGCTTCGTAACCCACCAGCACAAAGAGTAACAGAATTGAGTTATAATTTTCAAGAGGACCATAGTAAATAGCAAAAACTGATGTCACTAGAAAATGTATATTGATTCTCGAATAGAGATCAGTGAGAGAATTTTCAAAGTGATTGGTGATTGTCAAAGAGTCAATTCAGTCTAACGGTGGTTGATGCAGTCTGAGATAACCATGTCAAATGGTTTCGCTAAATAGGCAAACGTCAAGGACATAGATGAGTGTTTTAGCAGTCATTCTGATCTAATGGGGATAGATGAAGCTCGATACATTGAAATGCATGAGACCTGATATGGTGGATTCCAATTGTTACACGGCAACAACAAGTCAGAAAAGTGGCCAATTTCAACATGGTTTATACTTTATAGACGATGAGAAACAGACAACCCACTAAAATTTAAATTTAAATTAATGTAATCCAATAGCCCAAAATACCTTACACCTTACAGAACAACCCACCAAAATTAGGTCTCCACAATTTTCTCATTCTAGTAATGGAACATTACAGAAATCACAAAAATCCTATAAATTTATCAAAAATATCATAGCCAGGATTACAAACCGACAAATGAGAGATGAAACAGGTCCTTCTGATTTCATTGGCCTAGTTATGTCCTGGTCCAGGCTGTGAGGAGCTACAGAGGTCAAGACCAACTACCTGTAGATATGGGACTTAACCCAAATGCCAGGCTCTGAGAAGCTCCAGAGCTCAAGACCAACTACCTGTGCATATGGGACTTTAACCCAAATGCCACAGGCATTCACCAAGGTACCACGTTATTGGTAGATATTTAGCCCATGACCCGTGGAACTGTTTGTGGAGTTGTGAGTATATGAATACAAATCAGAGATAAAAAGAGCCACATTGACAAAAACCACGAAAAACAAAACAAGCTGAAATTACTTGTTACAGAAGAGCATGAATACATTAAACTTACTTGGAATATGGACTGCGAGCAGGCCTAATCTCATCAAAATATTCAACACGCGGAATTTGTAAATACCCAATTCCAACTTGCAATATCTAAAGCTGAAATCCTGGATACCTAATGTGGGCCTTGTAAAACCCACCTCAGATCTGCCTTTGAATTTTGGTCTGGCCCGAAGGATTGTTCAATCTCGCCACGCGCCAGAATACGAGGACAGAGCTCGGCCATCTCCCCTTTTTACTTCTTAACAAATTTGTAATCCCAATTTTTGTGGTTTTCCCGAGAAGATTTCATATTTCTTCCCACGTCAATGAAGCAACTCTGCTGTTCTGCTATTGATTTTCCCCCGGACTGCAGCATGCGCGTGCAGGACGTCAAATCATAACATAGGTTTGACACGTGTGTAAATGGACACGTGTTGGATGTTGCACTGTGCTGTGCAGCACAAATTAGGGATACAGTTTCTGTCCGTTGGGGTGTCATTTCGTTGTAGGAAAGTCACTCTGATGATCTCCACAGTCGATGCAAAATGCATTTTTTCGGCTCACCGGGGTCAAAATTGGGGAAAGCAAAGCACTTTGGTGGTGTACTGGTGTTATAGATCCATTTTCAGGGTAGAACATCAACATTCGGGGGACTCGACTTTGGGCAAATTATGTATTAAAAGAAAAGAGAAAGATTAAAAGCTTTATAATTTTGGGTAATAGTTGGAATTTGATTAAATAATTGTGTTTAGAGGTGTTATTTATAGTAATGGTGAAGTATGAAGTGAACTAGGTTTGAAAATGTGTAACATTGTTAGTAAGATTTTAATATTGATAATTAAATCATTTATGTATAATAATAATGATTATTTTGAAAACAATGTTTGATGAATGAATTTGGGTATATTAGTATAAGTTTCCAGGGAGATAACGCAATTGGTTGGAAAGAACAATGTTTTCGAGGCCACCAAAGTTCAATTATGTGGCTATCCTTTCATCCCAATGTGAATATCAGGACTTGGCATATTTCAGGTTGAAAAAAATATTTAGGATGTACAAGTGAAAAACCACAATGGCCATATCAGAGGGTAACATTAAATGGGTGTATTTGGGAGTTGGGTAGTAATGGATATATTTGGAAGAAATTGCTCATTCATTGAACTTTTAAATATTTAGTATTTGGTTTTTTTTAAATATTAATTTTTTATAATAATAATTTTCTTAATGTCAAGTTTAAGATGATTTAAACTTCTCCATAGTCTAGGGATGAAAGACTTCTTTTACCAAATAATCTTGTTTGTAGAGGTGATAGAAGTTTGTGATTATTCTTATGAATTGATCCGAACATCTCCTCTTCATTGTGATAGAAGTTCCAAACATCTCTTCACTTCCTTTCACCTTTTAAATTGGATGTAAACAAAATGCCCCAAAGCTTCTGGTTATCCACAATCACAAACAAATTCTCCATTTACACTATGGTCTCCAACTACTCCACATTTCAATGGAAGAAGACAAATTGAGAAAGCCTCGTTTATCCTCTTAACTCCATCAAATTCAATATATAATAATGGTAAGTATTTATATGAGTTGATTATGCGCAGTGGCCCGCTCTGGTGCATGCTGCCATAGCCCTTGCGTTTCTGCCCTCAACGCAATGGTCCCAGGAGGGGACCCCGAGGCTCCTCCTCCTCTTCCTCCTGACCTCGAGGCCTTCAGAAAATTGATTGCAGCCTGTGAAAACGGAAGGCGAATGAAACTCGGAACAAGTTTGTTAAGAAGCTGGACAACATCCCCACCGTTGTCCTCCCAGTAGAAGAAACTTCCAAATCTGCCCTGAACCTAGCAGATCGAGGACTCATTGGCTAGTTCACAGGTCTTTGGCCCTCCCCCAAAGCTGTAGAGGCGTGGGTGCAGAGGAACTGGAGACCGTTAGTCAAGGAAGACATCAAAAGTCATTTTGTAGGTAAGGGCTTCTCCGTGTTCGTTTTTTATGAAGTAGAAGACAGAAATCTCATATTTAGGAACGGACCATATTTCATGGGTCTTCAGGTCTTGTATCTGAATAAATGGACTCCAAATTTTAACCCAACACAAGATGTGTCGTTGGCAGTCCCGGTGTGGGTGGGTCTCCCTCACTTACCTTTGCACTGCTGGAACTTGAAATCTTTAGAATCCATTGGAAACACCCTGGGAAAATACATCGATCGAGCTGATAGAAAGGATCAGTATTCCTATGCAAGAATTTGTGTAGAGGTGGACCTGGAAATAGGATTATCAGAAACAGTTAAACTAACGATCGCAGACTGGACACACATTCAAGAATTGGACTGCGAGCAGATTCCCTTTAAATGTAGGTTTTGTCATGGATATGGTCACTTTGCGAGATACTGCAAGAAAAAATTTGACGAAAATGCAGAGAAATCCAAAGGAGAGAAATGGACACAAACTCAAAAAACTGCCTCAACAAAAACAAACAGCAAGAATAAAGGAAAAGAGGCACCGACGAGGACTGGCGTTCCCACAACGGGGCAGGAACAAGGGAAAGGAAATAAAGAACAGTCAATGGTAGATGCCTCGAAAAATCCTTTTGAAATCCTCAATGAAGCAGGAGGAAATCCAGAAACAGTAGCTGAGGTGTTAGAGCAACAAACTCCCTCTCAAGCAGTGGAAAAGGAAAATGCAGAAACACCCCTCCATCGCACACTCCTATGCCGAGATGACAAGGAAAAAGCCACCAGAATCCCCAGGGTCATCGGAAGATGAGTCTTTTGAGAAGCCCTCGAAAAGAGCAGGGAGGAAATCTCACAAGGAATCCCGAGAAGAAGAAGCAGAGAGACAAAAGATGCAGGGCAGCTGTTGGCCCGGTTTTGTAACCAGGCTTAGTGCTATGGGCACCTGCTAACTAGTAGCAGCAGTTTCAATGAAAGCAAATAACAATAAACTAATTAAACAAGATTATTCATGGATCTAAGCAAAGATATTAAGCAAATAACAAAGATAATTTAAGATCAAGAACAAGAACATATAAAATAAAGAATTTGTATTGAAAGAATGGGGCAAGCAAGTGCTTGCGGAATCAATACCTCTAATGGTGAGGTTGAATAGCTCCAAGGATGAGCAACTCCAATCTCCAATGGTCTCTTCTCCAATGTGGTTTGCAATGGCTAAAATGCTCAGGGGAGATTTCAGCAGCATAAGGATGAGATAATGGATGGATGTGAAATGAGGAGCCCCTACCACCTTTTTATAGGTTTTGGTGGTGGGAAATACCATTTGTGGTTTTGTGGAAACCAAATGGTATTGACCAACATGGTTTAGGTACTTTTCCCTCCTTTTTCCTTTTTTGAATAAAAATAATATTTTAATTCCCTTTTTAATATTTTTGGGAATTTGGACCCTTTTTGAGGGTTTTTTATGCTTTTCTTGTGAAAATAATATTTTTTAATGGAAAAAGGGGTGTACTCAGGTCTTTTGGTGACCTTTTGTTGGTTTCAGAGGCTCTGATGGTGAAAAAGTGGATAAATGGGTCATGTGAATAGGGAAATGAGCTAGTGAGCACTTTTTGGGTGTTAACAGCAGCCAATCCACCATTGAAATGTCCATCGGGAGAAATACCAGAACAAGGCCCCCTAAGGGGGGTTCAACACACTCCAATCTCTGTAAATAATGCGGATAGTCTCTTGGAATTGCAAAGGCTTGGGGAACCCATTGAAAGCAGAAGCAGTCAAAGACCTCCTAAAAATATAATCTCCTGAGATCCTCATGCTCCAAGAGACTAATATTGAAGGGGAAACCCTTCTTGAGATCAACAATTCGAAATGGAAGAAAAATGAAGGGAAGGCCATTAGCGCTAGAGGCACCTCTGGGGACCTTGCAACTCTGTGGTCAAAGGAAGAATTTCAATTAGAAAGCTCTTGTGAAACCTAACACTGGATCTTCACCAAGCTCCGTCACTTTTCAAGTAAGCTCACCTTGTCCCTCTTTAATCTTTATGTTCCTATTCTCTTCTCGGAAAAGAAAGAATGCTGGCAAATTCTTTCAGATTTCCTTGAAATATACTCCCCTCGGAATATTATAGTGGTTGGAGATCTAAATCTTGTCTTTGAACCAAGAGAAAAGAGGGGAGGTAACATTGGGAGGGACCAAATGCTACCCCTGGTTGAGGAATTAATCCAGCACTGGGATCTTTTAGATTTCAAGCCATCGAGAGGACTTTACACTTGGACGAACAATAGAGTTGGGACAGACCACATTGTTGCTCGTCTGGATCGTTTTCTTGTCCAGACATTCCTGCTGGAAAAGTGGATGATCTCCTCTAAAATTCTCCCAAAATTGACCTCACACCATAAACTCATCCCGTTACAACTGGAAGAAGAAGAGAACTTAGGCCCTATACCATTCAGATTCAGCCCACTATGGATCGAAAAGAAGGTTTCATGGAAACTGTCATCTCAACTTGGTCCATTACAGTGACAGGATCCCCTTCCTTTGTGTGGGAGCAAAAGCTAAAGGCCACAAAATTAGCTCTGAAAGATTGGGTTAGAAAGCCCACTAATATCCCCACTAGGTGCAGAAAGGAGACTGTTCAGCTACTAGAAAATATGCAATTGGATCTCAAGAGCAAGGAAATTACAAAAAGAACAAGTGGCCCAAACTAACTCTTTTCACTCTTTTCGGCAAGAAGAAGAGTATTGGAGGCTAAAGTCTCGAAGCCTGTGGCTAAAGACAGGAGACCGAAACACTTCTTTCTTCCATAGACAATACAAAGCCAGACTTTCCACAAATCACATTTCTGAAATAACCTCTAAAGATGGGACAGTATTCAAAAGACTCGAGTAGCTAAAATTGGCAGCAAAAACTCATTTTCAAAATCTGTATAAAGACGACAGAGAAGGCAGTGAGGAAGTCAACTCTAACTTTCTCTCCCACATCCCTCATCTAGTCAGCAAGGAAGACAACACTGCATTCTCAAAGCCCTTTTTGAAGAAGAAATCAGCAGTGTTATTTGGTCCGTGGAACCGGACAAGGCCCCAGGGCCTGATGGATTTTCAATCCATTTTTATAGACTCTATTGGGAAATCATCAAGCCAGATTTGCTTAGAACGATAAATCCTTTCAACAGAAAGCCAAGGTGGGAGGCAGCACTAACTCCACCTTCCTTTCCTTAATCCCTAAAGAAGTGAATCCAAGCACTTTCGACAAATTCAGGCCAATCTCACTGTGCAACGCCTCTTACAAAATTATGTCTAAGCTCATGGAAAATAGAATCAAACCTCTTCTTGGGAAGCTCATTTCCTCCACCCAAGGAGGCTTTGTCAAAGGGAGACATATCCTTGATAATGTGATTTAGGTTCAAGAAGCCATCCACTCCAGTTATCAACGGCAGGAACAAGGAATGCTCATAAAGCTTGACATGGCAAATGCATTCGATCGGGTAAAACTCTCTTTCCTTTACAAAGTCCTTCTTTCCTTTAGCTTCAGTATTGATTTTGTCAACTTGATCAAAGCTTGCACCGAAAAACCCTGGATAGCTCCACTAGTTAATGGCAGGCCGGCCAACTACTTCCAAGCCTCGAGGGGATTAAGACAAGGTTTCCCCCTCTCCCCCTTTCTTTACATCCTGATGGCTGATACATTGAGTAGAAAAATGATAGCATAAAAGAAAGATGGGATTGCTCCAGGCATCAGGATAATGAAAGGCCTAGATCCAATCAATCATGCCTTGTTTGCAGATGATTCTCTCCTGTTGGGTGGATCCTCCATCAAGATCTCCAAGGTCTACAGTAAAATCCTTCAAGAATTCTACAGTATCTCTGGAGCTCTCATTAACAAAAGAAAAAGCGTTGTGTTTGGATGGAATGTAGATCTGCACACTATCCTTCGAATAGCCCACTCCTTGGACTTCTCGGGCTATGCAACTCAGGAAAAAATCAAATACCTCGGGCTTCCATTAACTCTGGGACCTAACAAATCTTCGCTTTGGAATGAAGTTATATGCAAAATGAAGTCCAAGATCAAAGCTTGGGGTGGACATTGGCTCACTAACGCTGGGAAACTTACTCTGATCAAGTCGGCTCTTTCCTCCTTACCTATTTATCAGGCATCCTTCCTCTTAGCTCCAAGATCTATCACGGATCATGCCTCCAAACTGATTCGCGACTTTCTATGGCAAGGAGGAAAAGGAAATCACAGGAAATTCCACTTAGTTAATTGGGACACAGTCAAACGACCTTTCTCAGATGGAGGACTGCAAATTCATGATCTTGGGCTAGCCAACATTGCATTGGGTGGCAAAATTATGTGGAACTTATTTTCAAACAGCAGACACCCTGTGAGCATTTTATTAAGGAAAAAGTATTTTAAAGATGCCTCCCTTCGAAACCTTCAAGCTGATAACTATTAAAATTCAATATGCTAAGACAGAAAATAGCAGCATTACATTCCATTTCACAATAATGGCATATACAGGATCACAGAAGAAACAACAAGCATAGCATAAACACAAGAGACATAGATTTATCCTGGGAAACCCTCATGGGGTAGAAAACCCAGTAAAGCTTCCTCAATGTAGATGACCAGCAATATACAAAGATGCAAACCAAAGACACGATCTCCTCCTCCACCGTAGCAGACCTCTCCTCCACACGTGCGCCTCTCTCAAGTGAGTGAGTGTGTCAAATGAGGAACACCTCCTCTATTTATACACTACTCTGACATATATTTTACACAAGTACATGTAGGCTCGTATTTAACCATTAGGTTAAATACCCTATTATAACTGACTGGGCCGACCCCCACATGGTGGGTCTAATAACCCTAGTTGCCACAACTCCTCGGAGGAATAAACATCTCTGGATACATAATAGAATCACCTCGGAGGGATGGAACATCTCCGGAATAAATAATGTACAAATATAATATTCTTAGAAGTTACAATATTCAACACTCCCCCTTAACGAGAAGGATATTATAACAACATCTGCAGGAGCAAGGAGTCATTGACTACATCATCTATATATCATCGGAAGCTTTCTTCAATTCATCATCATCAGTAATTCAACTAGTTATTGGAACATCAACATCATCAGAGTTGATATTACTCGATCATCAGCATCGTCATCATCATCGTCATCACACGATCATCAGCATCGTCATCACACGATCATCATCATCGTCATCACATGATCATCAACATCGTCATCACACGATCATCGTCATCACACGATCAGCAGCATCGTCATCATGCGATCAGCATCGTCATCACACGATCGGCAGCATCGTCATCGCACGATCATCAGCATCGTCATCACACGATCAACATCATCGTCATCATACGATCAGCATCGTCATCACACGATCAGCAGCATCATCATCATATGATCATCAGCATCGTCATCACACGATCAGCAGCATCGTCATCATACGATCAACATCGTCATCACACGATCAGCAGCATCGTCATCATACGATCAGCATCGTCATCACACGATCGGCAGCATCCTCATCACACGATCATATTACAGGATGATCAATCCTGCTCTCTTTAGGACATAGGTCCATGGATGATGCAATCCAGATCAAGTTCCAGGATGATCAATCCTTATCTCTTTAAGAAAAGTCTCATTTCTAGGGACGATCCAATCCCAACCACAGTGCCAGTCCTTTTTCATACTGGATGTGACCTAGATCAGATCTAGGATTTACCGCCACAGAGCCAGTCCTCTTTCATACTGGATGTGTCACATCTACAGAGCCAGCCCTGTTTCATGCTGGATGTATCACATCTACAGAGCCAGCCCTGTTTCATGCTGGATGTATCACATCTACAGAGCCAGCCCTGTTTCATGCTGGATGTATCACATCTACAGAGCCAGCCCTGTTTCATGCTGGATGTATCACATCTACAGAGCCAGCCCTGTTTCATGCTGGATGTATCATATTTACAGAGCCAGTCCTGTTTCATGCTGGATGTAACCTATAACAATTCTAGGATTTGTCATGTACATTTTGAACCGAGGTCCAGGGACGATCCAGTCCTATCATGTACCTTTTGAACCGAACCTCAGGGACGATCCAGTCCTATTCAATTCTCGGAGACTTCATGTCTACGGTTCAATTCACAGGACCAAAGTCCGAGGACGATCCAATCCCCTTACCTGTTCATTTAGGATTTTGTTCTCGGAGACATCATGTCTACGGCTCTCTTTAGGACTGAAGTCCAGGGATGATCCAATCCTCTCAAGTCCACCAAGGACTTCATTCTCGAAGACATACGACTACGACTCTTCTTTAGGACTGAAGTCCAGGGATGATCCAATCCCCTCAAGTCCACCAAGGACTTCATTCTCGAAGACATACGTCTACGGCTGTTCTTTCGGATTGAAGTCCAGGGATGATCCAATCCCCTCACATGTTCACCAAGAACTTCATTCTCGAAGACATACGTCTACGGCTCTTCTTTAGGACTGAAGTCCAGGGATGATCCAATCCCCTCACATGTTCACCAAGAACTTCATTCTCGAAGACATACATCTACGACTCTTCTTTAGGACTGAAGTCCAGGGATGATCTAATCCCCTCACATGTTCACCAAGAACTTCATTCTCGAAGACATACGTCTACGGCTCTTCTTTAGGACTGAAGTCCAGGGATGATCCAATCCCCTCACATGTTCACCAAGAACTTCATTCTCGAAGACATACGTCTACGGCTCTTCTTTCGGACTGAAGTCCAGGGATGATCCAATCCCCTCACATGTTCACCAAGAACTTCATTCTCGAAGACATACGTCTACAGCTCTTCTTTCGGACTGAAGTCCAGGGATGATCCAATCCCCTCACATGTTCACCAAGAACTTCATTCTCGAAGACATACGTCTACGGCTCTTCTTTAGGACTGAAGTCCAGGGATGATCCAATACCCTCACATGTTCACTAAGAACTTCATCAAAACATGTGTCAATCATGTATCCTCATCATCAAAACATGTATAACAAAACATGTATCCTCATCATCAAAACATGTATAACAAAACATGTATCCTCATCATCAAAACATGCATAACATCTATCATCAAAAGCATGTATATCTAACATCAAAAGCATGTATACATCTATCATCAAAAGCATGTATACATCTATCATCAAAAGAAAAAATATAAGATTCCTAAATCTAAATAATTCTAAGTAACTAGGTGCAGTAAAAAGGTAACCTCATCATTGATGAGACAGACTTGTTATCAGATACCATGCTACTCCCCCTTTCGAGGAGGGTCCTTCTGGACTATACCAAGCTTGTCTCGGAAGTATTCAAACTTTACTCGAGACAGAGGTTTAGTCAAGATATCAGCAATCTGATCCTCAGTGCTTATATACTCGAGCTTGATAGCTCCTCTCTGCACCATATCTCGTATATAGAAGTATCAGATCTCTATGTGTTTTTGACTTATTGTGGAATACAAGATTTTCTATCTTGATGCAGTTTTGAATGTCACACATAATCATAGTGGAATTCATTTCTAAGTCAAACACTCCATATAAAAGCTTCTGAAGCCACACTGCTTCACAGCTGGCAGAGCAAACAGCTATATATATATTCTGCTTCAGCAGTACTGAGAGCCACACTAGATTGTTCCTTGCTGAACCATGAGATCATGGCAGATTCAAGACTATAACATCCACCTGATGTACTCTTTCTGTCTGAGGCACTTCCTGCCCAATCAGAATCTGAGTAACCATGTAAACGGAGTTCATGACCTCCAAGATAATATAGACCAAAAATCTAATGTACCTTTTAGGTACCTCACTACATGCTTTGTAGCTATTAAGTGCACCTTTCTAGGTTCTACTAGATACTGACTTAGGGTATTTACAACAAAGCATATATCTGGCCTAGTATTTGTTAAATACATCAATGACCCAATGATTTGTCTATATAGGGTTAGGTCCACTAAATACGATGAGTCATTAACTAACAACTTCAAGTTGGATTCCATGGGAGTGGCCATGGCTTTATACTCCAACATATCAAATCTTTTTAGAAACTTCTCAGCATACTTACCTTGATTTAAAAGATTCCTTTTAGATCTTGCCATACTTCTAGACCTAAGAAGTAGTGCATTAATCCGAGATCTTTCATTTTCATTTCTGCAGCCATTTTCATGACCTGTTTCTCATTCCTTGTCAGAAAGAGATCATCGTCATACAATAATGGTATGATAGGTTCATCATCCACAACCTTAAGGTAAAGGTTAGGAACAGCTTTACTTCTGGTAAAGCCCAAGCTTTATCATGAAGCTGTCAATTGTCCATTATTCACACTCAGCATTGAGTGATCTTCTGCATATCTATCTGTGCCATCTCTCGTCAGATGGGTCTACTAATATGAGCCTCAAAATTATTCGAACTCTGTGGTGAGTTCCTTCTTGCATCCATGTCATATGTGTATAGAACCCATATTCAACCTTGTAGCAAAGGTTGAGATCCACATCACCCATGATGATCATTAAGCTCATCAATTGACTACCAATCCTGGGAACCCATACAGAACCTGATTGCATTATTAAGAGAATGGTCTTATCTAGTCCCTTGGAGCAAAACATCTCATTATGATTCTCTTCCTCTTTCTAAGAGAATCTCTTAACCACAAGCTTTCTATAGTGTGTTTGATTTGTAAATCTTTTGTTGAACATCCATCGCTTGTTCAGAGTTCATCATTCATCATGATCTTTCCTACAAATCAAAATTAAGTACATGATTAGTAATACTTCATAATCATCAAATCATATTGACATGATAACCTATTATGCATACAGATATCATTTACATAGTTATGCAACTATTTTGACCAATACTTTGGCACAACACTTTCCCATATCCTGTATGCATACAGTGGCTATCTAGATGCCTTCCATCTCTACCAGAACATACTATCGAGAGTGTGCACAGCTCTCAGTATGTCAGCAAAGAGGTTTCATTCTAGACAAGCAACAATGGAATGTTTGTCCAATTTACCAATCATATGCATATTAGTAGTATACTGTTCAATGCTTTATGAATGTTTACACTCAGCATGATATATTCTAGGAATACAAATATGCATACAAGCAATATCATTTACTATTTCTAATAACAACCCAAATACTTATCTTTTATGTTTGTGTGGTTGCCTCCCGCTTGATCTTCTGTATGTCTTCTGAACTTCTATTCATTCTGTACCACTGTGCATGCTCAAGTGTACACTAGTGTCATCCTCATGATCTCATACACAAACATACATTCATTAGTATATTCTCAATATTATCAAAACATTCTAATTCTAAATAATCTTGAATATGTACAGTCATGATCATTAGTATTCAGGGTTTCAAGGAAGTCTTCTTTTACTCATGCATATTCTTGTTTGATCTAGTTAGTTAAATCATCAACCAAGGTAAGAGACATAATATGCATAAACCCTTGATTACTAACCAATCATACAAAGTATACTTACACAAGGTAAGATTCTAACATGACATAGGAAAACATACCTGGATTAGTATACCTGCTAGTTATGTACAACATACCTAAACAATCTCTTCAATGATTTAGAGATCCTGAGCTAGAACCTGCATGTCTCGTAGGTTAAACATGATATAACAAAGTCATACATACCTCGTGAGTCTTTGTCTTCATGTTGTCATGGTCATGGAACTTGATTTGTCTTTTGTGATGTACCTGTGTCTTGTTAGCAGACAACATCAACCTCACACAACACCATAATGCATGAGTACAATCATATAGCCCTAATCAATGAATGTCTTCGATCATTCACATGCATTCATATTGTTACTAGGGTGATAAGACAATTAATAACATTAATCAAGATTGTACTAATAAATAACATGAAGACAAACACATTATGAACTTAATCAAGAATCAGATTTCAAGGCATACCTGAACCTCCTTAAGTCATACCTGTCGAGACTTTTTGTAGTCTTCTTATGTAAGGCCTTAGCCTCAACTCCCCCTGAAAATTGATCTGGAGCTTGATTAGGGTTTGCTAGAGAAACCCTAAAAATTCAATCTTTGACTTTCACACTTCTGAATGGATGGAAGAATGTGTCTTGCTGAGCTGATCAACCTAGCATTCTTCAATTTTTTTGAAATCTCCAAAATTTGACCCCTCAAAATTGCCTTCGAAACTTCTGGATCTTCTGGACAAGAAACCGAACTAGGGTTTGATGAAGCCCACCCTTCTGTCCAATCAAAAGGTTCGATTCAAGGCTCTAAACTCTTATTTTTCTAAGGAGCTTCCAGCCGCGGACTCCGATTCCAAAAATTCTAACTTTCTCCGAAACCCTAAATTCCGGAAGCCATGAATAAAGGTGCTCCAAAAATAATTCTCTTTTGACAGAAATATGCACCTGATTGTTTCTGCTATAACTCTGAAATTTCTGCTCCACAGGGTCTGAAAATTTTTTCTGCAGTAGCCTGACCTGTCATCTTTCCATCCTGACAGGTCTGACCTTAATTGGATTTTCTGAGAGAGAGTTATGCCAAGTGTCACAACATGACCTGTTTATGGGATAAAACAGGAGAGCGAACTTGTACGGCATGCCACGTGTCACTGTTTGAACTTCGACCTCTGAAATTTTTTTTCTGAGATAGCTCGCCCTGTTATCTTTCCATCCTGATAGGTCTGACCTCAATTGGACTCTCTGAGAGAGAGTTATGCCAAGTGTCGCAACGTAACCTGTTTATGGGATAAAACAGAAGAGCAAACTTGTACGGCGTGCCACGTGTCAATGGTTCACCTTCAGCCTCTGAAAAAGTTTCCTGAGATCGTACAGTATGTGTAATTCCTGTCACTTTTTACGAAATTTCATTTGGAGCTTCCTAGCCCAAGTTATGACCTTTTTTCCAAGGTCACCTGATTTTGACTGAGATCTGGAAGAGGCAGAAACCCTAACTTGTACTGATCATAACTCATAAAGTACAACGAATCTAAGGGTTCCCTTTGGACACAAGGTACCCGAGGATGTTATCTACGACCTGTAAACTTTTCAGATCCTGAAACTTTGCATAAATGGATTTATAGCGAAAGTTCCACGATGACTGGTTTTTGCTATATAAAACCCTAACCTTCAAATTGTCGCAAGAGAAGCAAGTGTCGTAAGTGCCATACATTGCCTTCCTTCAGGTTAGCTCTGATACCATGTTAAAATTCAATATGCTAAGACAGAAAATAGCAGCATTACATTCCATTTCACAATAATGGCATATACAGGATCACTGAAGAAACAACAAGCATAGCATAAACACAAGAGACACAGATTTATCCTGGGAAACCCTCATGGGGTAGAAAACCCAGTAAAGCTTCCTCAATGTAGATGACCAGCAATATACAAAGATGCAAACCAAAGACATGATCTCCTCCTCCACCGTAGCAGACCTCTCCTCCACAAGTGCGCCTCTCTCAAGTGAGTGAGTGTGTCAAATGAGGAACACCTCCTCTATTTATACACTACTCTGACATATATTTTACACAAGTACATGTAGGCTCGTATTTAACCATTAGGTTAAATACCCTATTATAACTGACTGGGCCGACCCCCACATGGTGGGTCTAATAACCCTAGTTGCCACAACTCCTCGGAGGAATAAACATCTCTGGATACATAATAGAATCACCTCGGAGGGATGGAACATCTCCGGAATAAATAATGTACAAATATAATATTCTTAGAAGTTACAATATTCAACAATAACATCTCCAAAGGCTCGATAATTTGGAACCTCTGTCGTCGGGGACTCAAATTCTTTCAAAAACACTTGTACCGTATCGCTGGAAATGGGAAAAAAATACTATTGTGGTAGGACAGAATTATGGGGCAACCTCCTCTTGATAGATCAGAAGATTTTAAACGAGCTCGAGATTGGCTAAAACAACAAGGAATTAGCTTGCTTGCAGATATCTCTACATGGGATGAATATGGAAACTGGAAATCCTGGGTCTTTCCACGCTTGCTAGAGCAACTAATAAATCAAAAGAACCTCCTGCTTAGAGCTCTCACGGACTTGTCATCAGTTCACTTGCATGCAAAGGACAGACGGGGTTGGGGAAAAAGTGGTATATACATTGTTGCGCAGGGATTTGTCTCTCTACAAACAAGTCAAGCGTCGATTCACTCAGCATTGTTCTGGAAGCATGCATGGGATCCGCTCATTCTCCCCAAAATTAACTTCTTTTTTTGGGCCCTTGTGCACAAAAATGTGCTAACGGGATATAATCTGCTAAAACATGGAATTATTGGACCTCATAGATGCCCCTTGTGCAGCAACGCTCTTGAAACCATCGATCCCCTATTCATGGACTATGCCTTTGCCCAGGATGTTTGGACTCTCTCTCTCCTTGGTCTCAACGTCAATCTGCCTGCGCAATCTTCAATCGTATCACTCTTCTCCACTTGGCATACAAGTTATCCCCATTCTATCTGCAGCAAGTCAACGTGGAGCAGAATATGGTTATCCATACCCAAATATGTTTGTTGGAATCTATGGCTCGCCAGAAACGATCAAATATTCAACAATACTCAACATCTTCCCCTGAATGTGGCTACAAAAGTAAAAGCTCTTCTTCTCAAAACCATGGCCGCTCATTCCTTAAAAAAGGACAACACGTTCCTCCCCGAGGAAAAAAATGGTTGGGCACTTTCATATTCAGAGACAGAAAAAAAGTGGTAGGACGCCCCTGCATAACTCCAAGATGGCGGTTAAGAGACACAGACGCAGTCTTTCAAATCTGGTGGAGATCCCAGGGTAAAGCCACGATCTTCTTTGACAGTGCCTCCAAAGGAAATCCAGGGACAGCAGGAGCAGGCGAAGTGATCTACTCCCCGGATGATATCAGAAATGACAGTTTCAGCTGGGGTTTAGGTCAGAAAACCAACAATCATGCAGAAATTCTCGGGCTGCTAAAAGCCTGTCAGATTGCATGGGGAAAAGGAATTAAAGAAATACAAGTTTTCGGGGACTCGAAAATTCTGATTAAGATATTAAATACAGACGATCTTTTTAGCAACTCAGCACTCAATAAGACTTTGCAAAGGGTAAGGCACATGCTGTAAGACTTCTCCACTTCACTTTTCTTCCATATCCTGCCCGGCTCGAATAAGGAAGCAGACGCAATGGCAAACTTGGCCTGTCTCCTGCCTCAAGGAGCTTTCAGAAAGAACGATGAAGATCCTATTTGGGCATCGATCCCATAATATTGAGCTTGTAAGAAAGGGGCATTAGCAGAGCCTTCCTATAAGATTGTTGAATCATGTATCGATGGTTGTTTAGGCTATGGTCCAACCTTTTTCTTCATTTATAATATAACCGTTCTAGTTATATATATATGGTAGTAGAAATCACTTTTTCACTATTGCGGCCATTGTTCAACAAAACACTTTTTTGTCACATATATAAAAAGAGAGAACCAGCTGGAAAACCAGTTGTCAAAGGATGGGCTACAAATTGGACCAGGTCTCTAGCATAGGTTGGTAAATAGCAAAGAGGGTTTAGCAAAGATAGACCCAGGACCTTTCTAATACACAATTGATCTACCTCATAACACACAGAGACGCAGAGAGCAAGGAAAAGCACATATTTGCTACACTATAATGATATGACATGATCACTTTTATGTTTATAGTATATTGTATCTTTGTGTTGTTTTTATATAGCAATAGAGTCATGCCAGGTAAACTATGAACTATATGGACCGTATAACATTTTTAAAATTACTTAGATATCTTCTTGAAAATGCGTGAGAGGAAAAATTTAGGTTTATTTTTATGTGAGATTTAAAATGTTGTGTTTTTTAAATGTCATTTTTTTTAAACAAATTTGTTTATTTATACTTATTTTTGTTATTATTTTTTTTTTCAAAAAAGAAACTTGTTTCTTGCTATTCCAAAGAATTAAAGCAAACATTAGTCATGCATTCTCAAATAGCATTTTCCAAGACAAATGGCTACAAGAGAATCACCACAAAATTATCAAAAATCAATAAAGACTAATATTTCATCTATCTTACCTAACCTAACAAAAAACAAGAGCTGCGTGCAACTTAGTCCCTGCCTTAAATAATATTTTTATATAAAAAAGGGAAATAAGAAAAAAACAATTTATTCAACAAAATTACACTAAGGATGGAACATGCATGCCAAGTTAACATCTACTGATTATTTTGATTACATAAAGGTCAAGAAATTTCATTGATGCTTGAACCTAACAAAAATAATGTTTAGAACAAGAGTTGCTTAGTCCCTGCCATATAGGATTTAATGCAAAAATAAATATTGGTATTATGAATTGATGTTTATTAAAAAAACAACAAAAAAGTCAAGCAATGACTGCCTTGCCTTCCTGAAGGATTTACTGTAAAAAAAAGAAAAAGCAATGGCTCCCTTCCTTATAGGATTTAATGTAGAAATAAATACTAAATATTATAAATTGTTGTTTATTAAAAAGCAACAAAGCAATGGCTCCTCTCCTAAAAGATTTATTGGATAAATAAAGGATTTATTGTAAAAGAAACAAAGCAATGGCTCTCTTCCTTAGAGGATTTAATGTAGAAATAAATACTAAATATTATGAATTGTTGTTTATTAAAAAAACAACAAAGCAATGGCTCCCTGCCCTAGAAGATTTATTGTATAAATAAATAAAAATATACATTTTGAACAGGAATACAAATTTCAAAACATTTTGACAACAAAACTACTCTTGGTCTTCACTTTACACATTTTCACATTCTAAATTCTGTAGGTTTATTCACTTTCCAAATTTCTGTATCTAAACCTTTGACTTCAAGTTCCCCACTATAAAAAGTCAAAAGGAATACTAATTCTTAAATGAAAAGTAAAAAAGAGTTGAGATATCATGCCCAAACATCGGAGAGAAGTAAACAAGAGTCTATGTATTATGCCCAAACATCAGATAACAAGATTCAACACATTATGAGGTTTTTTTTTCGTTTTGTTTTTGAAATAGGTAAAATATTTTATATTAAAAGAGAGCCTAGGAGAATCAGCCAAATATTTACACTACAGCAATGCAAATCTCCTTCAAAAATATTTTAGTAACTGGAAAATTACATCATAAATATCCAAAATTCCTTCGTTTACATTACAAAATTCCTTGACCAAGTATGCAATAATGCAATTCTGGTTCAAAAGGTATTTTAGTAACTGAAAATTACATCACAAAATTCCTTTGTTTACATCACAAAATTCCTCGGCCAAGTATGTACCAATGCAAATCTAGTTCCAAAAGACTTTAGCAACTAAAAATTACATCACAAAATTCATCTGCCAAGTATGCAAATCTAGTTCCAAAAGACTTTAGCAACTAAAAGATTACATCACAAAATTCATCACTGTATATCCATATCATTGGCTATCCATACCATTAAAAGAGTGTTAAGGAAAATCAACCAAATTTTACAATGCAATCTCGTTCAAAAAGACTTTAACAACTGAAAGATTACATCACAAAATTCTTCCTCATTGTATATCCAATCTATTAAAAGAAGCCAGCAACTATTAAAAGAAGCAAGCAATTGAAAGATTACATCACAACATTTCTCCTCAATGCATATACATACTATTAAATCCTCCTCATTGGATATCCATATAACCAAATATTTACAACGTATGTTCAGAAAGTTGATCTAACAAAAAGAACATGTAAAAAAACTCATTTAAAAGTCCATCCATCCATCCACTGTGAATATATGAAATTTTTCTATTAAAAATTCCAACTCATACAATGCAATACATATGATATTATTATTGAAAAAGAGCTTTTTATACGTTTACATAAATATGTCATTATAATTATAGTTTATAAAAATTTAATTTCAATAAGGATTGATAATGGAAGAAAGAAATTATATATATATATATTAAAATAGTTGTAAAAATAAGAATTAATAATTAAAGAAAGAAATTATATATATAATTATATAAATAATAGTTATAAAAATAAAATAAATTAATTTATATTAAAAATTATGATATATATATATATATATATATAATTTCTAAAATAGTTATAAAAATATATTAAATTGATTTATATTAAAAACTATGATGTAAAGCTTATAAAATTAATTTGCATTAAAAAATATAATATATAAAATTTATTTACAAAACACATAATATTATTGTGAAAGATAAAATTTATTTACAAAACACATAATAAGAGCCTTAATATTATTATTATAAATACATTTAATATTATTATTGTAAAAGCACATTCATATAATGTATAACATTGAGTTACATTGGATTTCAACCAACATGCTTACGAGGGGAGTTTCTTTTCCAATAGGCTTAGGAAATACTTTCAATAAGGATTTAGCATCCACCAGTCACGTTAAAGCTTAGCATTGAAATCCTGTAGCTTTGATGACTGGATCTCGATAACAAGTAAACTGGAAACATGAGGGAGAGAAGGGGGGTTAGGGTTTGATGGCTTCTGGTTTTTTTCTGCAATCCCGGGCTGGAATAGCAGGTGGATGATGGCATTTAGAGTGAAAATCAGCTTGGAGTCAGGTTAGCTCACCTGAGCTAACTCAGTACCAACCAGGGATAAAAATAAGTGGGAATTCTTTGCGCACGATTTTTCATTTTTTATGTGTATCTTTGCTTGCTATTTTTCAGTGTGTGTTCCGGGTTTCTTATTCTTTTTGGTATCTTGGGTTGTGGCGGGGCTCCGATTTTTCTGCAGCCATCCACATTCTCATACTTTCAGTCTGGAGGACATCTGCCGGTATCTTTTGACATTGTGGTGACAACTGCCGGTTGTGTACAGGGTGTGGTCCTCGATGGGACAGCAGTACAATAACTTGGGCTTCTCCCCGTCGGCAGATTTTGGTGCTCCTTTGTCGTTTTCCTCTAAGGGGAAGACTAGGGTTTCTTTTGTGCTCCCTGATACACTTGAGGATACCCTACTGGTTCCGGAAGCTATCCCTAAGTCACGGAGTGGTTGGGCTCGCCGGTTCAGGGGGGAGAAGGCTTAGAAACGACGGTCTGTGAAGACTTTGAAAGTTCGGGAGGGTTTGGCCCGTTTCCTTATTCCACAAGATACCAACCTGGCGCGTATTGAAATGTTGAGTTCCAGGGCCATTGTGGGCCGTTTGGAGTTTACCAGTGGGGAATAGAAGGATTTAGTGGACTGGGTTCAAAAGTTCTGGTTGTCGGTGATTGGTGAAATGCCCCGGGTCATGCAGCTCCTTAATGGGTGGTTAATGTTTGTCTTCACTAAGCCGACTCATGTTGGTTTAATTCTTAAGAGATTCTGGTGTTTTAGGGACGGCGCCCTCTGTTTGAAAAGATGGCATGTAGCCTTTGATCCTCTGCGGGAGAAGCAGAATGTTAGACATCTTTGGCTTCTAATCCCGGGTCTACCGATTGAGCTGTGGACGGAGGAGATTTTGATGAGCATAGCGAATTTGGTGGGTCGATTTGTGCATCTGTACAATTCGTCTCTCCATGGTTTCGACCGTCGGTCTGCCCGAGTGATGGTTGAATTTGAGATGGTCAAAGGTTTGCAGGCGGAAGTGGAATTGGTGTGGGGTGCCAGGGTTTGGCGCCAGCGGTTAGACTACTTTCGTATCCCTTTTCGCTGTCATTTTTGTCAGAAAACTGGTCACATTCAAACTTCGTGTCCGGATTTTCATGCTCGCGGGCATTGGTGGCAGTCTGCGGATCATTCTAGCTCCTCCGAGAAGGTTTCAGCTGGTTCGGAGGGGGTGTCGGATGATTGTGCTGCTTTCTCTAGTAAGTCCTCTCCTCATGTTGGTTCTCCTATCCGATTCATACCTGAGGAAGATTTATTGCTGGCTCAAGCTACTGATGTTATATTAGACAAGAAATTAGCCTCGGGGGATATTGTGTTGAATCTTGGGAATGGGGTAGACATTCCATCTCTCGCTGAGCCTATTATTCCTCCTACTAAGTCTAAGACATGTCAGGATTTGTTTGGGGAGGGTTCTCAGCCGTCGGCTGAGGGGGGTAAGGATTGTTTTTCTCCTGATAGCCGGCCGACCTCTGTTTTAAGGAACGAAGCTTGTGGGGATATTTTGGCTTTGGAGATTGCTTCTCAGTGTATTGTGTCTGGGACTGGGGTTTCTGACTTTTCTCCCGGGGATGTTAGGGTTATTCCGACTTCTCTGGAGCGTGGTCCGTTGACATCAGATGACTCTGTTCTTTTGAAGGATGCCGGTTACAGACCTCTCTCCTCTCCGCCGTGATTACCCCCTTGCCGATTTTTTCAAAAAATCCTTTGCACAACCCCCATGTTCAGTTGGTAAACTCTGTCAAATTCCAGAATGTTACCATCCGTAAAGCCAAGAAAACAGTTAGGAATAGGAAAGACTCGGATGTTGCCTCGGCTCCTACTTCCGATCCGGTGTCGGAAAGAATTAGAGTGAATGAGGCTTTGGTTGGTCTTTCGGATACTTCGGGGGGGATTGTACATGGAGTGGAGGATTATTTTGTTTTGAGGGTTGATATTGTTAATGAGAAGGTTGTTCTGTCCAATTTTTCTGGGGGCCTTAGAGCTGATTCCCCCTGTCATGATGTGTCCTAATGTCTATCTGCTCTCTCAATATCCGGGGGTTGGGTAGAGTTGCGCGAGTAAGGGCTCTATCCAACTTAATTGCTACTTCTCGTCCCAGTTTTTTTCTTTTGCAGGAGACTATGTGTGATGACCTTTTTGTTGTTTCAAAGGTTGCGGGGGTCCTGCCGGGAAATCACTACGGTTGGATCTGTCGGTTTATCTGGGGGTTTGGTCACTGCATGGGACCCCAGAGTTTATACCTTCTCTGTCTTTCGAAATGATTAGGGTATTTTATTGGAAGGATCTTGTAAGGCTACAGATCTTCCTCTTACGATCCTGAACTGTTATTCTCCCTACAAGAATCGTGAGGCTTTCTCGCTGGGGTTACAGTCCTCCGAGATATTGTTTTTGGATAATATTTTGGTTGCAGGCGATCTTACCTTCACTAGATTGGCACAGGAAGTCTGGGGCATGAAGGTAAAAGTGGATGAATCGGCATCTTTCTTTTCTGATTTTCTTATTAAAAATAACCTCATTGATGTCTGTATTGGGGCTTTGGTCCCGACGTGGTCAAATGGCCGTGATGGGGCTGATGGCATCCACAAACGTCTTGATAAGTTTCTAGTGAAAAATTCTCTGCTGGATAGCTGTAGTCGATATCATACCTGGGTTGGTGATTCCAAAATCTCGGATCATTGGCCTATCTTTTTACAATTAGAAGAGAAATTCTTGGATTTAAATTATCCATTTAAGTTTGACTGCTCCTAGTTAGCTCATCCGAATTTGGATGATTTGGTCCGTTCTGTTTGGTTGAAGGTTAGTGATCATCTTGCTCACAATCCTATCGATCTTTTTTGCTATAAGTTGAAATTGCTTAAAGGTGAGGTTTCAAATTGGATTCATCATAAAAAACTCGCCGATAAGTGCAACCTTGTGGAGGTGGATTCTCAGTGGCAGAATTTATACATGCTTAATACAAATAAGCCTTTGTCTGGTTCAGAATTGGAGAAGCTGAAAAGTTTAGAAGTTGAGAAAGAGAAATTACTTGTGATGGAAGAAAAAGAATGGAGATTGAAGAGCAGAGCATTGTGGGTGAAGTCGGGTGACAAAAATACTCAATTTTTTCATGCATTTGCGTCGGCCCGTAGAAACAATAATACTATTTGGAAAGTAAATGATGAAGAGGGAGCTGTTGTTTCTGGTATATAGGGTCTGCAAACACAAGCCTTGAAACATTTCAACCGGGTATATTCGGATGATAATACCTGTGATTTATTTTCACAACTTCATGTGGCGAGACTCTATCCTCGCTTTTTTGACAGGGATGATGCTGATATGTTATGTTCGGAGGTTACTATTGATGAGGTGGAAAGAACTTTAAAATTGTTTTCTAAAGAGAAAAGTCCTGGGCCTGACGGCTGGACTGTTGAATTGTTCTTGCATTTCTTAGATATTATGGGGGAACATATTGTCAGAATGGTGGAGTTCACGAGAACATAGGGTTATCTATCTGGTGCTTTGAATTCAACCTTCATCACGCTTATATCTAAGGTGAATGATCCTAAAACCTTTGCAGACTTTAGGCCCATTGCTCTATGTAATTTTGCTTATAAAATCGTTTCCAAGATTATTGTTGGACGCCTTAAACCGGTTTTCTCTAAGTTTATCACGCCGGAACAATTTGGTTTTTTAGAAGATCGACAAATCCATGATGTTGTTGGCATCACGCAAGAAATTCTACATTCCATCAAGTGTAAGAAGTTGAGTGCTTTACTGCTTAAAATGGATCTCGAAAAAGCATATGATAGGGTAAATTGGGATTTTCTAAGGATTCTATTGATTCAGATTGGTGTACCTGCACTAGCTCTCAACTGGATTATGGCTTGTGTGAATACTGTGAATATTGCTATTCTTGTTAATGGGGCTCCTACATCATTCTTCAGTTGCTCTCGCGGCATTCGGCAAGGTTGTTCTATGTCACCTCTTTTATTTCTTTTGGTGATTGATGGTTTAAGCAGATTGATAAAGCAAGCACATGAGCAGGGTAAGTTCAAAGGTATAAAAATTACAAAAGATCTGTTTCTGACACATATCCTTTTTGTCGATGATGTGCTTATTGTTGGGGTGGTGCCGATGGATGAATGGAGAACACTCTATAGTATTGTTGACCTCTTCTGTAAGGCTTCTGGCATGAAGGTGAGTTTATCGAAGTCATGTCTCTATCATAATAAAGTTGCTGAGGATATACTTATAGATTTCCAATCTCTTCTCCCCTACTGTTACAATAAGATATCTGATGGTTTCACATATCTGGGCTTTCATCTTAAGCCAAATGGTTGTCTGGTAAAGGATTGGGATTGGCTGATTAAACGTTTTGAGGCTAGAATCTCACACTGGACTTATCGACTGCTCTCTATTGGCGGTAAACTTACTCTGGCAAAGTTTGTTTTGATGGGGACCCCAGTCTATTGGTTTTCTTTGCTCCCTATGCCGTGCTCTGTTATAAATACCCTCAGGAGGCTTCTTTTTAATTTCTTATGGACTGGTGGTCTGAACCGTGTTTGGCTAACATTGGTGGGATGGGAAAGAATCTCACTTCCCTACATCTCTGGTGGCTGGAGATTGAAAGATCTGTCTGCCTTCAGTGATGCATTACGACTCAAGAGTATGTGGAGAGCTATCTTTGGGGGATCCCTTTGGTCTTAGGTCATTTTTCACAAATATATCAAGACACAGATCTCATTTTGGTTTAGACAGCCTATGAAAAAGGTCAGGGGAGTCTCCCCTATCTGGCGCGGTTTTGTGAAAGTATATTGTTGGTTGGCTCATCTACTCTGTTGGAAGGTTGGCGATGGTTCAGAGGTGGCACTTGGAGTTGACCCTATCCTTGGTTGCAAAGGTGAATATCATTTTTCTGCTCATTTGTCTGACTATTTGCGAAGGTGTGGGTTGTTCACTTTGAATTCCATTGTGAAAAATGATGCCTCTGGGTATTGGCTTAATGCTGGTGATTTAAACCTGCCTCTGGATTTTACTGTGGAATGGGATACCTATATTAATGGTTTAAATGCTGCTAGTATCCGCCTTACAGTGCATGATGATACGGTGGTATGGGCTGGTGATAATACTTCGGGTCATGTTACTGCAAGATTGGCTTATACGTGCATTATTAAAAGAAGATGCATCTTCCCAAACAACTGGTGGTATCATATTCTCTAGCAATGGAATATGCCTTTGAAATTGAAATGTTTTTGTTGGCTGCTGTTAATGGATCGCTTAAAGACGTGGGAAAACTTGTCTGAGATAGGCTGGGTTGGTCCTAAAAGCTGTATTTTATGTAAAGCACATTCTGAGACTGTTACACATCTCTTCATTGACTGTTCCTTTGCTGTGGAACTCTGGAATATGTTTTATCATACAATTGGTATTGTCCACACCTGGAGGGGCACTTCTGTGGACGGTTGTCTTCTGGCATGGAAACAGAATTGCAAACATGATCTTACATTGCCCATTTTTATTTGCTGGTCTATCTGGTTTGCTCGAAATAAGACGACCTTTGAAGATGTGATTCCGAATATACAGGGGTCCTATCATGTTATTCTTTCACACTTTCTGCAGTTTCAGTCAGATGTACTTGCCTCGGTCCCCCGTGTTATTGGGGAATTTCAACTCAGCATCAAGGAACCTGTTCTATTTTTTGATGGGGTCGCGAATTTTGGGGAGTGTGGGGCTAGTGGTATCATCTTTTAAACCAGTCTCACTATTTCAATCTTCGTCTCAAGTGTGGTAGAGACACAAATATGAAAGCTGAACTTTTGGCTTTGTGGTGTGTCCTCAAAGTTGCAAATATTTTTGGCCTTATAAATGTGAAGATCTTTGGGGATTCCCGTGTGACTATAAAGTGGGCACGTGGTGAATATGACATCAATGTTCTGGACCTGGTCATCTGGTGTAGGAGGATTAAGGAAGAGCTCAGACTGCTTGGATCGGTTACTTTGGAGCATATCTTTAGAGAGCATAATGAGCAAGCTGATGTTCTTTCAAAGCTGGCGCTTGACGGCGAAGAAGATTTTCTGCTATGGGATGAATACTGTGAAAATCAAATGATCGACTCAGGATCAATTAATTTCATGATCTGATTCTGTATTTTTCTGCCCATCTGGACATCAGGATATTTGGCACTTTTTTGTTGTTATTTTGTATATCACGGGCTCTCTTCTCGGAGATGCTTGATGGACAATCTGGTTGTTGATAGACCTTATCATATACTATTTGATTCAATTTCTGAATATCAATAGTATGCTTTTTTCACGAGGAAAAAAAACATTGAGTTACATTATAATTTTCAAGAATTATTTATTTGTATATGTAATTATATTATTTAAAAACATATTGTTCTATTTAAAAAAACAATATAAATATAATTCAAATTATAATCCAATTTTTTTATAATAATTCAAAAATTTATATAATTAAAAATTTTCATTTTAAAACAAATTTCTAATTTAATTATTATAATTAAATATTAATTTTTTTATAATAATTCTAATAATTATATAATTTAAACTATTATATACATATACAGGATTACAAGATTTGTGAAAAACGATCATACTTTGTAATGTTTACATATCATAAAAGTCATTACATTATCATATTTTTCTTTGGCATTTTTTTCATTAAAAAGATAAGTGAGATCAACGTTACAAACATCATTGATTATAAACCTTCAATTAAATCTTTAGCATTTTGATTATTGATCAAATAAATGCCATTTATTATTGATGAAATAAATCTTCAGCAACAAATAAACGCCAATTATTGATCAAATAAACATTGAATTAAATCTTCAACATCATTGATTATTAATGATAATAAAACATTCAGCATCAAATAAAGCTATTTATTATTGATCAAATAAACATTAAATTAAATATTCAACATCATTGATTATTGATAAAAAACTTTCAACATCAAATAAAAGTTATTGATCAAACAAACCTTTATTATTGATCAAATAAACCTTCAGCATCAAATAAATTGCATCATCGATTAAATAAACCTTCACCATCAAATAAAAAACGCCTTTGATTATTGATAAAATAAACGTTCAGCATCAAATAAATTGCATTATTGATTATTGGGAATAATGATTGACCGGGTCGAACTTTGAATTTTCTTTGAGGCCTTTAGATATCATAAAGATGCTGTGATCACTTTCGTTTAAATGGTGAGACAAAACCTGGCATGATTCACCTAAGCTTCTCCGTTGCTGCACCTCATAGACTTACAATACATTAATCAATAAAAGGTAGCCTACACTACAATATTCAAGCTACCCTTTAAATGCCTTAGGATTCATAATGCATATCTGGAAATTGAATTCCTTTCCCTTAAATAACAGGATTCAAGATCACCTCTCGGCATCTGCTACGCAATCTGCAACCATTTGCAAACAATCACGTGAACAGTGGTGACATTTCATGGCTGAAACATTTTAAATGGATTTCCCTCAACATATCCATGGCTAAAACAATGGTCTATGCTTATTGAGTGGCTTGTCTACTCCATGCTAGCACCTGAAAATTATTATCATTCAAGTCGATTCTTGCGTGTTGATGGAGTGCCAATGCTCAGCCTCTATTGCTATTTGAAATGGTGAGCCTCAATTTTCCAGCGTTATTTGAAACGTCCAGGGTTATTTGAAACGGCCAGGGTCTATTGGGATCTGAAAAAACTGTTAGTCGATTGGTATTTGAAAGGGCCGGCCTTTATCTAGCAACGTTATATGAAACTGCCAGCCAATGGCACAAGCTCCATATGCGTGGCATTAGAGATTAAAGGATATCTTATATTAAATTATTCTTAATCTGTCATTGGAAACATTAGACATTTACCATATCAATTTTTAGCTGTAGATAAGCGTTAGACGATCCCTCAGAAGGAGGGAGATCCGTTGATGCTTAAATCAATAATTAGTCTGCCACATGATAATAACCTAAGGTTTTCACATTTTCTTCCATCTTCTGAGCTTCTGAATACACCGCGACTGTGGAGGACAGAGCTAACTGTGGAGGACATATCCATATTTGAAGAAGCCACTGCAACTATGGAGGATAAAGCCAAAATTGAAGAAGCCATCTGATACATGATGCTCGCTGATTTATCTTCCAGCAGCTCTGCTCAAGCCCAAACATCAGAGAACAAGATGCTGATACTAGTAAAAATATTTACAAAGCAACAATAATAAAAATCTGGTTCAAAATGACTTTTGCAACCGAAAGATTATATCTTTCAAAATAGACTTTAGCAGCGGAAAGATTTTATCACAAAATGACTCCTCATTGTATGTCCATAGTATTTAAATGTCCATATTATTTAAAGAAAGTTGAGGACATTCAGCCAAGTATTTACAATGCAAATTTTCTTCAAAAAAAAAGCTGAAAGATTACATCACAAAATTCCTCCTCGCTCATAGTTATCCGTAATACTATATGTACTAAGATTGCAAAGATATGACATCTATCTGACTTCTATATATCCGAACAAAAACTGACCTAATATTGTCTCTACTAAGCTTGCAAAGAACTAACTTCTATATTTCCGAACAAACTGATCTAACAAAAAGGAACATGTCAAAAACATAGTACATCTGCTGTTCATATCTAACAGTTTCCTTTGAGCTTAAGATATCCATGACAACATTGGCAGGCTTCTAAACTGTATCAACTTAGAGCCTTCTGAGTAAAATTTTGCAGAACTGCGCGTCCCGAGAAATACCCGAGGTTATGTTAAAATGCATTTCACTGTAACTGGTCAACTTGGTAATTTGTTCCCCCTGGTTCTGCACTTTGTTCTCAAGGGCCTCCTGTCTAGCAACCGGTTGGAAATATGAGCATTAATGCTCTCAACCAACCCTTCCAGGACATCCAGTTGAGATTCAAGATGAGGCATCATCCATTTGATCTCCCTCATCATCTCCCTTATTTCATGCAGTCCTCCTCCAGGTAAATCGCAACTGGAGGGAATGTTCATTTTAGTGTTCTCAACGGCCTCCTGTCTAGCACCTTTGGCGATAAGAGCATTAATGCTCTCAACAATCGAACATAAAAGGCCATCCATTTGGGATTTCAGATGCCGCATCATCCGTTTGATCTCCCTGGCAATCTCCCCTGTTTCATGCAGTCTTTCTCAAGGGCCTTCTGTCTAGCATGATCTTGATTAGCGATGAGAGCAATAATGCTCTCAACCGGCCCTTACAGGCCATCCATAAGAGCATTGATGCTCTTAATCGACCCTTTCACACCATCCATTTGAGATTTCAGGTGGCGCATCATCAATTCGACCTCACTCATTTTATCCAGTCCTTCTCCTCCAAGGGACCCTGAATTCGAGGGGCTGTCCATTCTACTGTATTGAAGGCTGCAGTAGAGGATTTGATTCCTTATTCACAGAAGGAAAAGCCCTCAACAGACAATAACAGAGCCACATCAAACATAAAAAGACAGACAGGCCACCAGGACCGTCTCACAACCATTGAAATTCCCCTTGAACACAATAACAGAACCACAGCGGAATTAACCCGACAAAGAGACCACCGAGATCGCCTCATAGCCAGAGCCAACAAGAGAAGCCCGACGGAAACCCTAACCAATCAAAACTAGGAAGGGACGAAAATCTTACCAGATTTCTCTGTGCATAATGTCGAACGTCAACCAGCAGTATCCTCTATAACTTTCCTTCTCTGCACATCCGAGCTCACTACACACTTCCACTGAATATATCTCACCGTCCCCTTGGGAAAGATCTGGAGAATGCCATGAATACAAAATCGGCCGAGTTTAAAAACAAACGGATAGGGGAGCCGAGAGCACGAATGAGATGTCAAGCTCCCTGCCTGCCATAAAGTCTAATTGATATCGTTCGCACAGGGGAGCCCAGGGCACGAGTGAGCGGTCCAGCTCCCCTGCCCGCCATAAAGGCCAATTGATAGTTCGCACAGAGTTTGAACCACACCTGTATGCCATGCTGAATATTTCGAAATTAGTGCTAATGTGAATTGGCTAATAGTTACGGCTAATGTGAATTGGATTATAGAAACCTTCGGGGAGCAGAGACCACGAACGACCCTGCCTTTTTTTTCACAGAAAAATTTAACTTACTATTAATATACGAAATAGTAAATAACACCAGCTGTCAGAATCATACAAGTCTGCTCACAAGCCCAGTAATATGGACATGTCAGACATATGCCAGATGAGTCAGCATCAACAACAGAAACTCCAGAAATATAGCACCATATGTCCACAATAATAGTCAGGGATCCCTCCGGAAGGAGAAACGGATCCAAATAACGCAGAATAAAGCAATATGTCCATACCATATAAGTGTATCAAAAAAGTCTACAGCAACAGCTGTCAAAAAACCGAGTGTATCAAATATATAAACATAACCATATAATAATATGCCAAAATACAGTCATATCGACTGTCATATCTGCCGCAAATAAGGATAGTGTGAGCATAGATTTCCAACAAGTAGTTGGATCCAGGCTCTAGGATGTATCTGCACATGTAGCTAACCGAGATGTAAGTATAATACCCGCAAAATAAAGTGCATAAAAACAATAACAGTCATACATAAATAGCATCAAAGCATCAAGACCAATGAAGATGATAAGAACCCTGAGAAAAAAGTGAATCCGCCCGCCATTCCTGCCACAGAATGACCCCAGCCTGAGAATGAAGAGCACGCTTAGAAAGCATATCCGCCTCCATATTAGCCTCCCGAAAGACATGCTCAAAGTGTAGATGTTCAAAATCCCGGATAAGATTCTGGGCCGCATCCATCCAGTGTTTGAGTAGCAGAACATTGAGAGATGTCTTGCCACACGCCCAAGAAATTATAGATAAAGAGTCCCCAAAAACTACAAGTGAGGTGATCTTTCTCAGCCGTGCCCAGAAGAGTGTAAGCCACAGGGCACATAACTCACTCCTAGTATTGGAACCATTCCCCAGGTTAAGCCAGATATGAATGGATAAATCCATGTTTAAGTGTAAGATGACACCCGCTCCACCACCCCCACACCAACCCACAGCCGCCCCATCAAAAAAAGCACATGGGAATACAAGCACAGGAGGAGCATGTCTACGGGTAATGGCAAGAGTGTCTCTCCCACAAACAGCACCATGAGCAGAGACAAATTCCTTATGAGCAGCAATAGTTTTATAGCAGATACCATCCCTAGAGGGAGCTCTGCCTTCAAAAATACATAAGTTTCTAGCCTTCCATACCTCCCAGATCATAAAAAATGGAAGTTCAGAGCATCCCCCATCATACCGAGACCAATACTCAAGATTTTCATTTAATGTGCCTTGATTCCATAGATGTTGAATACCTGCTTTAGATGCAATTGCATTCCAGATGTCCCTGATGTAACAACAGGATGAGAAAAGATGGTCCACGGTTTCTTCCTGTGAGCAACAAAGTATGCACCTTCCCGGACCGCAGAAGCCACGTCGACAAAGATTGTCCCAGGTTAAGATCTTATTGCACGAACGACCCTGCCTGCCATAATGACTAATTGATAGTTCGCACAGACTTTGAACCGCCAACTGTATTCTATGCCGATTATTTAAAAATTACTGCTATTATTAATTGGATTTCATTTCAAAAAATATTAAAGTGGAGCTCGAAGTCTGAGCTTGCAAACTTGTCAACCTTGATGTCTCTCAACTTAACTTGAGCCTGATGGCTGTCTCGTTGGAAGTCCGGTTTCGATTCCTGCGGGGGAGGTGCGGCTACAGCACCCCAGAAAAACCCTGTACAACTGCGATGGTGGCTGTACTCCCGCTGGTAACCTGCTCAATATTAAGGCTGGCCCCGGCCCGTGGGGTTTGATATCCAGGTGGTTTAGTGACGGCGCTCACTGGGCGGTTTGGAGAGGTTCCCATCGGTTACCAAAAAATAAAAAATAAAAAAAACAACATTTGCAAGTTTAAAGTGATGTTCTATTTTCATTTTCATTTTATTTTTACTTACTAGTGACAATAATAAAAATTGTCTTTTCAAGCACTTTTCACCAATAAAATTTACACACCTATTAAAATATTTTATTAAATAAATACAAATAAATAAATAAATTCTTTCAACTTTAGATAAACTATGGCAAAGTGGTAAAAATTTTAAAACTTTGCTATAGTTGATGGAATTGCCACCAAATGACGGATTTGAACAATCTGATTTCATTAGTGGTGTGATGCTTGCATTTAGTCAATGAATATGAGTAACATACGTAGCAACTCTTAATGCAATAACATCTCTAGTGATTATCATGTTATATCTGTTGTTGATGGAATTGCTACCAAATGACGAATTTGAACAATCTGATTTCATTAGTGGTGTGAGGACACAAATGTTAAATCTAGTTAAATCAATTTCAAATGTATGAAATAGGCATTAGTGTGAGGCTTGGCCGGGGTTTAACTTGTAGAAAATATATTCATCTATTATTGAGGGACCATTTTGAAACTACTGCCATGCCCATTTCAAGTTTCTACTTACCATACTGCAACTGTGAGAACTTGAAACATAAATTACATTAGCCACACTTTTTTCGCCAGCTGTCTAATATCAATTTCATGTATTCCATTCCAAGTTTCTACTTTTTTTTCCAGAGAAAAATTCAACTTACTATTAATATACGAAATAGTAAATAAGTCCAACTGTCAGTTCTAAACAAAGTCATGACACCCTGTCAGGTGTATACCAGTCACCACAGTATCATATGCCAGCCAAGCTAGCTCAGAAAGAACCAATAATAAGTACCACATGTCCCAATATGACAATACATCAAAGTATCCAGTGAACATAACCGTGGCCATCTGCCACCACATACATAATAAACCGATCCAAAAATAGGCCTAAAATATAGATTACCACAAAAGACATCAGCTGAAATGATGATGCAAAGCAACCACAAAAACCATCATCCCGAAGCGAAGTGTAATGCAGAGATTACACCCCATCTGTATATGTCGAGCAGCATCTGTACGAGGCTGCAATATATGCCGCAAAAAATATAAGAGTATGTAGAAGAGCCCAACAAGTGGTTGGACGTAGAGTTTTTTAAGTATCTGCACAACAGAAGCTAAAGTCATATAAGTTAATAATGTCGCATAAATCATGGATGGAAAAACAAAGGTGAGTGAACATATATCATCCAGTCCAATGTAACTGATAAGAACCATGTGAAAAAAGTATATCATCCCTCCGTTCCTGCCACATGATGACCCCCTCCTGAGAGTGAAGAGCCCGCTTAGAGAGCATATCCGCCTCCAAATTAACCTCTCTATAGATATGATCAAAGTGAATGTGCTCAAATTCAAGAATAAACTTTCTGGCCTCTTCCAACCAATGAGAAAGCAGAAGAACATTGAGGGCAGAGGTGCCCCGAGCCCAAGAGATTACTGCTAATGAGTCACCAAAAATAACCAAAGAGGAGATCTTTCTTAGGCAAGCCCAGAATAGTAAAAGCCAAAGTGCAAAAATCTCACACCTAGTATTTGATCCATTACCCAGATTTAACCAAATGTGTATAGAGATATTGTTGGAAATGTGTATAGTTGCGCCCGCCCCACCCAGTCCAAAGCGACTCACAGCCGCCCCATCAAAGAACCCACAAGGATACACCAGGATTGGAGGAGCCAATCGATATTTCAGATTCCGATCCTTCCTACCTACACCAGCAACACAAGTAGCTATATATTCCTTATGTGCAGCTAAGGTTCTATAGCAAATGGCATCACGGTGTGGAGTTAAGTTTTCAAAAATACAAGCATTGCGAGCACGCCATACCTCCCAGATCATAAAGTATGGTAACTCAACACAACTCGTAGAAAGACGAGACCAAGCCTTCAAACATTCCTCAAGAGTATGGAATCCCCATCGGAATTTTACACCCGCTTTATATGCAATATGATCCCAAAGCTCCTTAATGAATGAACAGGACGAAAATAGGTGATCAACAGACTCCTCCAATGAGCAGCAAAGGGGGCACCATCCCGGACCATTATAGCCTCGACGACAAAGATTGTCCCATGTGAGTACTCTATTAGACAATGCCAGCTAGATAAAACACTTTATCTTGAGGGGAATGACCAATTTCCAAATAGATTTTTCCCACCAACGAACAACAGAATGGGATTCGGCCCACAATGCTTCATATGCCAATTTTGCAGATACATTGCCACAGGACACATTCCACGACCAAGCCAATCTGTCAGCAGAGTCTGATAATCGTAAGTTTGATTGATAAAACGACCTGATATATCCATCCCATTCATTGCCCATGGTACCAGATAGACCCAACTGTGTCGCCGAGATCCAATGTGACCGACCATCCTTATACTGCCCGACCGCATGAGCCAGCGAGCAGTAGCCATTGGTTCTAAGATGAGTCCTTAGATCCACAGATAGGGTATGGCCCGCAGGTCCCCCCAAGATCGGGTCAAGCCCCAGTTTAATGTCCCGACCATTGCCAGGAATCCAAGCAATCCATTGAGAGATTACCTTGAACGATCCCATCAATCCATTCCAAATATTAGATACTCCCACTGTAACAGGCCTTTCCAATCTGAGCCAGTTTGCAATAGGGAAATTTTTCAGGTACTTAGCTCGAATAATCCTGCCACAGGCAGAATTATCGAAAAGAGCACGCCAAAGAATTTTTGCATGTAGGGCCTTTACAAATAGATCTAGATCCTTAATATTCCACCCACCCAATTTCCAGGGGCGGGCCAGAGTAGACCATTTTATAAGATGAAATTTTTCATGAGCACCACCCCCCGACCATAAAAATCTAAATAGCTTTCGACGAATAAGGCAAAGTATGGATCTTGGGATTTTGCAAAGTGAGAACCAGTACACACCCATATTCTGCAAGACAGCTTTTGCCAGTGTAAGTATGCCACCCAAGGATAAATGGCGGAAACTCCAGTGATTAATGCATCCTTCAAATCGTCGAACAAGCCAATACCAGTCATTCACCATGTATTTTGCAGGCTTTATAAAAAAGCCAAGATATTTCGTTCCATCCACCATCTCCTTGAATTTAAATGGTAGGATAGTACTAATCGAAACTTCCACATCCACCAAAAGGGAATGTTTCAAAAATTGTGATTTCATAAAACTGATGATCATACCAGAAACCGAGCAGAACAAGTCAAGAATCTTCTTATATTGCACCCATTCTGCAAGGATACCTTTCCCGAATAGCATCACATCATCCACAAACAAAGAATGTGTAACAGAGATATCTCTAGTAATTTTAATGCCTTCAATCAGCCCTTCTCTTTTAGCCATATGAATAGATAAACTCAGTCCTTCAATGACCAATACGAAGAGGAGTGGCGATAGTGGACATCCCTGACGAAGGCCCCGGGATGCCTTAAAGAAGTCCGTCGGATGTCCATTAATCAATATAGCATAATTTACCGAGGATATACAGGCCATAATCCATTTCATCACCTTCCATGGCAGACCTATCTGAATCAGTATTAATCTCAAGAAATCCCAATTCACCCTATCATATGCTTTCACCAAATCCAGTTGTAGAATAAGTGCCTCAAGTCCTTTCTGTTTTACAGTGTGAAAAATTTCCTGTGTCACCCCCACCGCATCATGGATCTGTCGACCCTGTAGAAACCCATATTGCTCCATTGAAATGTGTCTGGAAAGAAATGGTTTGATCTGATCTGCAATGATCTTAGAAATAATCTTGTAGACTAAATTGCATAGGGCAATGGGTCTGAACTCACTATAGTTATTCGGGTGTGATGTTTTTGGAATGAGGGCCAAATAAGTTGAGTTGAGTGCCCCAGAGACATTGCCTAATCTCCGGGATTCATCAACAGCCAGTCTAATGTCCTCCCCCATAATATCAAAGAAGTGGATAAAAAGTTCCACCGACCAACCATCCGGACCAGGCGATTTATCTTTAGCAAATCCTCGCAATGTGTTTTCCACATCCTCCAATGCCACATCCTTAAATATATCGTCCCCCCCCTCCTCATTAAATATTCGGGGGTACTCCATAATAATCTTAAATTGTTCATCCAGTGATGTGTTTTTTGGGTCACAGTAGTATTCCTGAAAATGTTGCACAGCCTCCTCCATCAGATCCTCCGCCCCCCAGATCCGTCGACCACTATGATCATTAAGATCCCAAATAGTATTTTGCATCCTTCGTGAATCCGCATACTGGTGAAAGAATTTTGTGTTCTGATCCCCAGCTTTCAACCAAATTGCCCTACTCTTCAGCCTCCAAGATTCCTCTTGAATAAGAAGAATATTTAATTTACGGCTCTCCATTGAAGAGAGTTTCAACTCATCCCCGGGGCTTATCCCAGACCCAGCTGATCTCTGCATTAGTGTTGCCACTTCCTTTTCGATCTCAGCAAGTTCTCTACCCATCATAGCTTTTTTATTTTTTTCCCACATAATAGTATAATCTTTAATAGCCTTTAGTTTCACCACCAGCCTGTCCATTGCTGACCTCTCCCCTGATACATCCACCTGTAGCCATTTAGATCTCACACCCGATGAGTACTCCACATCCGAAAGCCATGTGGAGTTGAATTTGAATGGATAGCATTGGTGTGTGGTTTCCTCGTCAAATTGCAGAATAATAGGAAGATGATCACTTATTTTGATTTGATGAATCCAGGACCTGTAGTTCTGAAGGCATCCCAGCAGGGATTCCGATATAAAGTAGTGATCAATGTGTTTCTGAATCCTCATATCCCCCATCCTACCATTAGTCCAGGTTGGAGCCAATGGTCGCGGAGCCACATCAACAAGAGAGAATTTCAAGAAGATGTTACTAAAATAAGATCCCAGTGGATCCCTCCGAGCCAATGTGCCCCAGACCTCCTCATCCCCCCAAGCGAAATTTAAGTCCCCAGCCAGAACCAAGTTTTCCAATTCCAGTAGATGTCCCGCAGCTGCATTATCCCAAAAAGTCACCCTGTCAGCATACGGCCCATAGCAGTTTATAATATTCAAGTTTTTCTCCACCCCCCTGATATTTCCAGATAACAAGATTCCCAGAGAGGTGATAGATGGCTTTAGTCTCAATACTAATGGATTCCAAGCAGCTAATAGACCTCCTGAAAGACCCACAGCATCCATAGTGCAAACCATCCACCCTGGCTTAACTTTGTTAAAAAATACACGAGCCTTCTCGCCACATACCATAGTTTCCTGGAGAAGTACCAAATCTGGGTTGATGATATGTAGAACTCTCTTGAGGGCCAATTGTTTGGGTAGACCCCCCACACCCCGGATATTTAAAGAGAAAAAGATCATTTGCGAACCCTTGCAAGGGCTTTCATTCCTCTAAGAGCCCGGGTATCAGCAGATTTGGGGGATTCCACATTACCTCGGCCATCCTCAATCCCCCCCAGGGTGACCTTCTTGTTTTTCCTAGCACTCCTCGTTTTAAGTGGAGAGAAATCCGAGGGGGCCAATCCCCCCCTATGTGCTCCCTTTTGAACACATATATCTCCCATAGTATCAGGGGGAATCGCAGAGATATTGTTATTGACCCCTGTTTGATCAGAGTTCTTCAAGCCCATCGAGTCCCCCATTTCTCCACCAGGTGGCACCGACTCATCAACCAACCGGTTCTTGTAGTAAGTTGGGATAGGCATCTTCTTCACCATTTCAGAGTAAGATGGTATAAGTATGATTTTCTCACCTGGATCCAATGATGAGGCCGGTCCCCCAACAAGACCAACCGATGCCGATAGAGACACTTACCATATTGCAAATGTGAGAACTTGAAACATAAATTACATTAGCCATGTTTTTAGCTATTGTATTTTAGTGGCTTTTATTGCATTTGAGTGAAAAGTTTACATATGGTTTGGCTTCATAAGATAGGTGAAATATATGTTTAACACAACAAGGAAAATTTGTTATTATATATGATTCACTGTGATGCCTTTTGTTGGATTACTTTGGAGTAGTTTTCAGGTTTTTTTGGATTTGTCTGTTTATATGAAATATTGTTAAAGTTGGAATTTGTAGTATTTGCAAGATGATATAATTTATTAATGATTATGAACAAATTTTGTAACTTTGATTTTAAAAAAGAAAATATCTTTTGACTCATCTGCTTGGACTATAGAACCAACTACTACATATTGCCTTGCCTACGTTACTGATTGATGCTTCTGGATAAATGGCGAGGATGGACCTGGCTGGAACTGGAACAACCTATAAATTGCATAAACCCGAAACACTCTATTCCCTATATATCCCACCCAAACCCATGCAAGCAAAAAGTCGAAACAAAGCATTTATGTACAAAGTTGAAACTTATTATTAACAAAGAATAACATAAATAAGTAGTTCACTCCTCACTAATATCAGTCAAATAGAACTAGAGAAGGAATCAACCAATTCATTAAGAACTACATGAACAAGTCATACACTTTACCTAAGATAAATTCCCCTCAACACACACCTGCAGTACCTGAACCCATAACTTAATTTACAAAGGCATTATTACGGCGTACTTTGACCAATAAACCCATACTACCAAATAAGGAGATATAAAAATACTATTATTATACTTAGACTTAACTTATACTAGCTTATACTCTATAAAGAACATTATAAATATCTAAGGAATCTTAGACTTAACTTGTTTATATGAAATATTGTTAAAATTGGAATCTGTAGTATTTGCAAGATGATATAATTTATTAATGATTATGAACAAATTTTGTAATTTTGATTTTTAAAAAGAAAATATCAAAGGGTTTTTTTTATCTGAAAAAATTTGTTTAAACCTTTTCTAATATTAAATATTTGATATTTAAAAATACATGACACATAATAATATTTTTTTATTCTTCTTTCAATAAATATATATAGCAAGACTCCAATACTTGTCGTTTATCAGAGAATTAAATTATAGATATATATCGCAAGACTGCAATACTTGACATTTGTCAGAGAATTAAACTATATATAGCAAGATTGCAATACTTGATGTTTGTCAGAGAATTAAACTATGTCCATTCATTTCTTCAATAAGTATCCACCAAGCCTGCGATTCTTTTTATTATTCTTCAATAAATATATGATAAGCATGCAATACTTGATGTTTGCTAGAAATTAAACTGCGTTCATTGACTCTTCTATAAATGTATAGCAAGCATGCAATACTTACGTTTGTTAGAAAATTAAACTGCATCAATTAATTAGAAGCATTAAGGTGTCAAAGTGGAAAGATTTGGCTGGCAATTTTATTTTCATTTTCCAATTTGCGTACAAAACATTTGCATCTCATATCACAACTGATTGGTATACTAATTTGCAATGCAAAAGAATTACCATGAACCATAATTCATCTCTGCTACGAAGAAAAAATTTAAAAACATAAAAAGTTTTCATGGAAGAGGAAAACGTCTCAAACCAATCAACTATAAACACACAAATATTATTACACAGATGAAGAACATTACAGAATATTAAACAAAATGGCAACATAAATCCAAGTATGTTGTAGATAGGCAGGTCATGGCCGAAACACCATGCCACCTTGTTCATTGATCTTGGCAGCAACCTCCATGACATCACTGACGCCCCTAGGATATCCTTCCCCAGTCTCGGTGTGAATCCTTTCTATCTCTTTGATCCTCCTCTTCTGCCCCGTTGTAACAGCCTTGTCGGCCGACAAGTTTTGAGTGGCAGTCTACAACAATAAAATTTGAAAATGATTAAAAAGATTAACTAAAATATCCATCCAAATTGGATAAAAATATGAAAAAACCTCAAACACCAATCCATGAACTCGTCTTTTAGAATTGAATGTAATGAAATTTCTACTTGTTAAAAAATAATCCCTCACTTCTCATGCAAGTATTTATTTCGAAGGAATAAATAAAGAAATTGAGTGAAAATATACCACCCGCTCAGTAAAGCAAGGCACTTCTCAACGTGCCAGTATTTATTCTAGTGAAAAAAAATAACAAAGCGAGTAAATATCTGGTCCCGCTTGGGATAGTAAAGCATGGCCAAAGACTAAGCACCAAACAAAGTTGGAAAACACCTGAGCATCAATAGTTATAGAAAGGAGTGTATAGTGGTAGTTACAGACATATTTTCTTGTTGTAACGCCCTCAAAATCCTATGACTTTTGCTCTCAGATATGTGGCTATATATAATTACAGGCTACAACAGTTCTTAGAGTTCAAGCGATCTGGAAAATTGAAAGAAAATCGGAAATTGCCGTAGGAAGTGGGGGCATAGAGATAAAGAAAGCGAGGGGAAATTCTGTGTAGGATTCATGAGATGTATTGAAAGACACTTAAAAGGAGAATCAACCGGAATTCATGACAGAGAAAGAAAGTGTGGGGAAATTCTTAAAAAGCTCGGCTGCATGGTATCAATTAACTCGTACAGACCTGTGTAGAATTCCAGCGATTTGGAAAATTGAAAGAAAATCATAAATTGCCATATGAACCAAGGCATTGACATTGACAGAAAGAAAAGGCGAGGAAATTCTCGAGTGTGTGGAATTTATGAGATGTACTGAGAGATACTGTGAAAAGGGAAATCCACCGGAGAGTTCATGACATAGAAAGAAAGTGTGGGGAAATTCTTAAAACAATCATCCTAGCTTTGGGCAAGTGGGCAAGTGTAAACCTCCTATCCTACTACGTGTGCACCCTTGGAAGAAGCATGGTGCATGCAGCTTGGTTTCAGGCAGGCGTAAACTCATTTGGAGGGCAAGTTATGGTTCACGGAGCAAGCAACAGATGATAGACTGACATGTCAATTACTTCTATGTCAAGTAATTAAAAAATATGTGGAGGTAAGGTTATGTAAGTGTAAGTCATTGATTATATTTTTGTTTATTTTTCTTAATTTTTTTAAAGCTTGGCAATGATAAAAATGGTCAATGTAAGACCTTCTATCCAATCAAATGTCAATACAAATTTTCAAAAAAATATTTTTAAGTACAAATTTTGATGGAACTTTTACTTAACTTTATAAAAGTTGAAATATTGATACTAACTAATAGGCAAAGGTGGAACATATAGTCTCTGCCTACGACAGGGAATGAATATGACTAACATACATAGCAACTCTTAATGCAATAACATCTCTAGTGATTATCATGTTATATCTATTGTTGATGGAATTGCCACCAAATGACGAATTTGAACAATCTGATTTCATTAGTGGTGTGATGCTCGCATTTAGTCAATGAATATGAGTAACATACGTAGCAACTCTTAATGCAATAACATCTCTAGTGATTATCATGTTATATCTATTGTTGACGGAATTGCCACCAAATGACTAATTTGAACAATCTAATTTCATTAGTGGTGTGAGGACACCAATGTTAAATCTAGTTAAATACATTTCAAATGTATGAAATAGGCATTAGTGTGAGGCTTGGCCGGGGTTTAAATTGTAGAAAATATATTCATCTATTATTGAGGGACCATTTTGAAACTACTGCCATGCCCATTTCAAGTTTCTACTTACCATATTGCAACTGTGAGAACTTGAAACATAAAATACATTAGCCACACTTTTTTCGCCAGCTGTCTAATATCAATTTCATGTATTCCATTCCAAGTTTCTACTTACCATATTGCAAATGTGAGAACTTGAAACATAAATTACATTAGCCATGTTTTTAGCTATTGTATTTTAGTGGCATTTATTGCATTTGAGTGAAATGTTTACATATGGTTTGGCTTCATAAGATAGGTGAAATATATGTTTAACACAACAAGGAAAATTTGTTATTATATATGATTCACTGTGATGCCTTTTGTTGGATTACTTTGGAGTAGTTTTCAGGTTTTTTTGGATTTGTCTGTTTATATGAAATATTGTTAAAGTTGGAATCTGTAGTGTTTGCACGATGATATAATTTATTAATGATTATGAACAAATTTTGTAACTTTGATTTTAAAAAAAGAAAATATCTTTTGACTCATCTGCTTGGACTGTAGAACCAACCGCTACATATGCCCTTGCCTACGTTACTGATGCTTCTGGATAAATGGCGACGATGGGCCTGGCTGGAACTGGAACAACATATAAATTGCATAAACCCGGAACACTCTATTCCCTATATATCCCACCCAAACCCGTGCAAGCAAAAAGTCGAAACAAAGCGTTTATGTACAAACTCGAAACTTATTATTAACAAAGAATAACATAAATAAGTAGTTCACTCCTCACTGATATCAGTCAGATAGAACTAGAGAAGGAATCAACCAATTCATTAAGAACTACATGAACAAGTCATAGACTTTACCTAAGATAAATTCCCCTCAACACACACCTGCAGTACTTGAACCCATCACTTAATTTACAGAGGCATTATCACGTCGTACTTTGACCAATAAACCCATACTACCAAATAAGGAGATATAAAATACTATTATTATACTTAGACTTGACTTATACTAGCTTATACTCTATAAAGAAGATTATAAATATCTAAGGAATCTTAGACTTAACTTGTTTATATGAAATATTGTTAAAGTTGGAATATGTAGTATTTGCAAGATGATATAATTTATTAATGATTATGAACAAATTTTGTAACTTTCATTTTTAAAAAGAAAATATCAAAGGGCTTTTTTTATCTGAAAAAAGTTGTTTAAACCTTTTCTAATATTAAATATTTGATATTTAAAAATACATGACAAATAATAATATTTTTTTATCCTTCTTCAATAAATATATCTAGCAAGACTGCAATACGGCAATACTTGACGTTTGTCAGAGAATTAAATTATAGATATATATCGCAAGACTGCAATACTTGACATTTGTCAGAGAATTAAACTATATATAGCAAGACTGCAATACTTGACGTTTGTTAGAGAATTAAACTATGTCCATTCATTTCTTCAATAAGTATCCACCAAGCCTGCGATTCTTTTTATTATTCTTCAATAAATATATAATAAGCATGCAATACTTGATGTTTGCTAGAAATTAAATTGCGTTCATTGACTCTTCTATAAATATCTAACAAGCATGCAATACTTACGTTGGTTAGAAAATTAAAATGCATCAATTAATTAGAAGCATTAAGGTGTCAATGTGGAAAGATTTGGCTGGCAATTTTATTTTCATTTTCCAATTTGCGTACAAAACATTTGCATCTCATATCGCAAATGATTGGTATACTAATTTGCAATGCAAAAGAATTACCATGAACCATAATTCATCTCTGCTACGAAGAAAAAATTTAAAAACATAAAAAGTTTTCATGGAAGAGGAAAACGTCTCAAACCAATTAACTATAAACACACAAATATCATTACACAGATGAAGAACATTACAGAATATTAAACACAATGGCAACATAAATCCAAGTATGTTGCAGATATGCAGGTCATGGCCGAAACACCATGCCAACTTGTTCATTGATCTTGGCAGCAGCCTCCATGTCATCACTGACACCCCTAGGATATCCTTCCCCAGTCTCGGTGTGAATCCTTTCTATTTCTTTGATCCTCCTCTTCTGCCCCATTCTAATAGCCTTGTCGGCCGACAAGTTCTGACTGGCAGTCTACAGCAATAAAATTTGAAAATGATTGAAAAGATTAACTAAAAAATCCATCCAAATTGGATAAAAATATGAAAAAACCTCAAACACCAATCCATGAACTCGTCTTTTAGAATTGAATGTAATGAAATTTCTACTTGTAAAAAAAAATCCCTCACTTCTAATGCAAGTATTTATTTCGAAGGAATAAATAAAGAAATTGAGTGAAAATATGCCACCCGCTCAGTAAAGCAAGGCACTTCTCAACGTGCCAGTATTTATTCAAGTGAAAAAAAATAACAAAGTGAGTAAATATCTGGTCCCACTTGGGATAGTAAAGCATGGCCAAAGACTAAGCACCAAACAAAGTTGGAAAACACCTGAGCATCAATAGTTATAGAAAGGAGTGTATAGTGGTAGTTACAGACATATTTTCTTGTTGTAACGCCCTCAAAATCCTGTGACTTTTGCTCTCAGATATGTGGCTATATATAATTACAGGCTACAACAAGTCTTAGAATTCAAGCGATCTGGAAAATTGAAAGAAAATCATATATTGTCGTAGGAAGTGGGGGCATAGAGATAAAGAAAGCGAGGGGAAATTCTGTGCAGGATTCATGAGATGTACTGAAAGACACTTAAAAGGAGAATCAACCGGAATTAATGACAGAGAAAGAAAGTGTGAGGGAATTCTTAAAAACTCGGTTGCGTGGTATCAATTAACTCGTACAGACTTGTGTAGAATTCCAGCTATTTGGAAAATTGAAAGAAAATCAGAAATTGCCGTATGAACCAGGGCATTGACATTGACAGAAAGAAAACGCGAGGAAATTGTCTAGTGTGTGGTATTTATGAGATGTACTGAAAGATACTGTGAAAAGGGAAATCCACCGGAGAGTTCATGACATAGAAAGAAAGTGTGGGGAAATTCTTAAAACAAGCATCTTGGCTTTGGGCAAGTGGGCAAGTGTAAACCTCCTATACTACTACGTGTGCACCCTTGGAAGGCTTTGGGAAAGTGGGCAAGTGTAAACCTCCTATCCTACTACGTGTGCACCCTTGGAAGAAACATGGTGCATGCAGCTTTGTTTCAGGCAGGTGTAAACTAATTTGGAGGGCAAGTTATGGTTCATGGAGCAAGCAACAGATGATAGACTGACATGTCAATTACTTCTATGTCAAGTAATTAAAAAATATGTGGAGGTAAGGTTATGTAAGTGTAAGTTATTGATTATATTTTTGTTTATTTTTCTTAATTTTTTTAAAGCTTCGCAATGATAAAAATGGTCAATTCAAGACCTTCTATGCAATTAAATGTAAATACAAATTTTCAAAAAAATATTTTTAAATACAAATTTTGATGGAACTTTTACTTAGCTTTATAAAGTTGAAATATTGATACTAACTAATAGGCAAAGGTGGAACATATAGTCTCTTCCTACGGCAGGGAATGAATATGACTAACATACGTAGCAACTTTTAATGCAATAACATCTCTAGTGATTATCATGCTATATCTATTGTTGATGGAATTGCCACCAATTGACGAATTTGAACAATCTGATTTCATTAGTGGTGTGATGCTCGCATTTAGTCAATGAATATGAGTAACATACGTAGCGACTCTTAACGCAATAACATCTCTAGTGATTATCATGTTATATCTGTTGTTGATGGAATTGCCACCAAATGACGAATTTGAACAATATGATTTCATTAGTGGTGTGAGGACACCAATGTTAAATCTAGTTAAATCAATTTCAAATGTATGAAATAGGCATTAGTGTGAGGCTTGGCAGGGGTTTAAATTGTAGAAAATATATTAATCTATTATTGAGGGACCATTTTGAAACTACTGCCATGCCCATTTCAAGTTTCTACTTACCATATTGCAACTATGAGAACTTGAAACATAAATTACATTAGCCACACTTTTTTCGCCAGCTGTCTAATATCAATTTCATGTATTCCATTACAAGTTTCTACTTACCATATTGCAAATGTGAGAACTTGAAACATAAATTACATTAGCCATGTTTTTGCTATTGTATTTTAATGGCATTTATTGCATTTGAGTGAAATGTTTACATATGGTTTGGCTTCATAAGATAGGTGAAATATATGTTTAACACAACAAGGAAAATTTGTTATTATATATGATTCACTGTGATGCCTTTTGTTGGATTACTTTGGAGTAGTTTTCAGGTTTTTTTGGATTTGTCTGTTTATATGAAATATTGTTAAATTTAGAATTTGTAGTATTTGCAAGATGATATAATTTATTAATGATTATGAACAAATTTTGTAACTTTGATTTTAAAAAAGAAAATATCTTTTGACTCATCTGCTTGGACTGTAGAACCAATTGCTACATATGCCCTTGCCTATGTTATTGATGCTTCTGGATAAATGGCGAGGATGGGCTTGGCTGGAACTGGAACAGCCTATAAATTGCATAAACCCGGAACACTCTATTCCCTATATATCCCACCCAAAACCATGCAAGCAAAAAGTCGAAACAAAGCATTTATGTACAAAGTCGAAACTTATTATTAACAAAGAATAACAAAAATAAGTAGTTCACTCCTCACTGAAATCAGTTAGATAGAACTAGAGAAGGAATCAACCAATTCATTAAGAACTACATGAACAAGTCATACACTTTACCTAAGATAAATTCCCCTCAACACACAGCTGCAGTACCTGAACCCATAACTTAATTTACAAAGGAATTATGACGGCGTACTTTGACCAATAAACCCATACTACCAAATAAGGAGGTATAAAAATACTATTATTATACTTAGACTTAACTTATACTAGCTTATAGTCTATAAAGAACATTATAAATATCTAAGGATTCTTAGACTTAACTTGTTTATTTTAAATATTGTTAAAGTTGGAATCTGTAGTATTTGCAAGATGATATAATTTATTAATGATTATGAACAAATTTTGTAACTTTGATTTTTAAAAAGAAAATATCAAAGGGCTTTTTTTATCTGAAAAAAGTTGTTTAAACCTTTTCTAATATTAAATATTTGATATTTAAAATTACATGACAAATAATAATATTTTTTTATTCTTCTTCAATAAATATATATAGCAAGACTGCAATACTTGACGTTTGTCCGAGAATTAAATTATAGATATATATCGCAAGACTGCAATACTTGACATTTGTTAGAGAATTAAACTATATATACCAATACTGCAATACTTGGCGTTTGTACAAGAATTAAACTATGTCCATTCATTTCTTCAATAAGTATCCACCAAGCCTGCGATTCTTTTTATCATTCTTCAATAAATATATAATAAGCATGCAATACTTGATGTTTGCTAGAAATTAAACTGCGTTCATTGACTCTTCTATAAATATATAACAAGCATGCAATACTTACGTTTGTTAGAAAATTAAACTGCATCAATTAATTAGAAGCATTAAGGTGTCAATGTGGAAAGATTTGGCTGGCAATTTTATTTTCATTTTCCAATTTGCGTACAAAACATTTGCATCTCATATCGCAACTGATTGGTATACTAATTTGCAATGCAAAAGAATTACCATGAACCATAATTCATCTCTGCTACGAAGAAAAAATTTAAAAACATAAAAAAGTTTTCATGGAAGAGGAAAACGTCTCAAACCAATTAACTATAAACACACAAATATTATTACACAGATGAAGAACATTACAGAATATTAAACAAAATGGAAACATGGATCCAAGTATGTTGCAGATAGGCAGGTCATGGTTGAAACACCATGCCACCTTGTTCATTGATCTTGGCAGCAGCCTCCATGACATCACTGACGCCCCTAGGATATCCTTCCCCAGTCTCGGTGTGAATCCTTTCTGTCTCTTTGATCCTCCTCTTCTGCCCCATTGTAACAGCCTTGTCGGCTGACAAGTTCTGAGTGGGGGCATAGAGATAAAGAAAGCTAGGGGAAATTCTGTGTAGTATTCATGAGATGTACTGAAGGACACTTAAAAGGATAATCAACCGGAATTCATGATAGAGAAAGAAAGTGTGGGGAAATTCTTAAAAAAATCGATTGCGTGGTATCAATTAACTCGTACAGACCTGTGTAGAGTTCCAACGATTTGGAAAATTGAAAGAAAATCAGAAATTGCCGTATGAACCAGGGCATTGACATTGACAGAAAGAAAACGCGAGGAAATTCTCGAGTGTGTGGAATTTATGAGATGTACTGAAAGATACTGTGAAAAGGGAAATCCACCGGAGAGTTCATGACATAGAAAGAAAGTGTGGGGAAATTCTTTAAACAAGCATCTTGACTTTGGGCAAGTGGGCAAGTGTAAACCTCCTATCCTACTACGTGTGCACCCTTGGAAGAAGCATGGTGCATGCAGCTTGGTTTCAAGTAGGTGTAAACTCATTTGGAGGGCAAGTTATGGTTCACGGAGCAAGCAACAGATGATAGACTGACGTGTCAATTACTTCTATGTCAAGTAATTAAAAAATATGTGGAGGTAAGGTTATGTAAGTGTAAGTTATTGATTTTATTTTTGTTTATTTTTCTTAATTTTTTTAAAGCCTAGCAATGATAAAAATGGTCAATTCAAGACCTTCTATCCAATCAAATGTAAATACAAATTTTGATGGAACTTTTACTTAACTTTATAAAAGTTGAAATATTGATACTAACTAATAGGCAAAGGTGGAACATATTGTCTCTGCCTACGACAGGGACTAATAACCAGTTCTATCAAATCTACAATTGTTCTATATGTAAACCCACATTCCAACCAAACTTATTGAAAATGTTCATTAAATAACTTTTAATACAAAAAATTATACTTCCCATTTTAAATACTAAAAAAATAGCAATTTCCTCTTTAATATGTTATTCAAACGCATCTTCCAGCAATTTGGATGCTTTTAAAAAAAATATGTAATATTTAGAATCGAAGTCATGTAAAATTGCGACAATTTCGCTCGTCTAGCCAAAACTTGGTCGAAATCCGGCAATTTGTGTTAATTAAATCATTTCTCTGAACATCTAAATGGATTCAACACCCTGGAAAACCCCAGGGCATCCAAATTATGCAGGATTAATATTGTTATTTGAGATTCTAAAAATTCTATCCCGGATTTCAGCAAATTCATGTTTGAAAAATTGATTTTCTCTGGGCGAAATCATAACAGTTTTAGACAACTCTATTATATTTTTCTTAAATAATGTTTTTTAATTTTTATTATTTGTAATAAAAAATGTTTATATATGTGTATGTATGGACATTTTTGTTTTTGAAATTTAGCATTTATATGTTGAAAAAGATTAAACTTAAGATTGGTATTTTTATTTTTTTGGGGTTTTCTTCTTGAATTTTAATTTAATATTAGTTTTTTATTTAGACAAACAAAATTGGGAATATAGAAAATCCAAAATGTTAAAAAAATATATTGATGAGTAAAATGAAAGGCAAATTCCAAGATTCCCTGATAGTAAAATTTAAAAATTAAGTGAAAATGAAGTAATTTATATGCCATACATATTTTCTTACCTGTTTTTAGTTATGTCTATTTTTTATGCTTACTTCCTGTGCATTTCTCATTTACAATATTTATTTATTTTAATGTTGAAAATTATGTTTGCCTATTTTCATATATATGTTTTTAGTTATGTCTATTTTTAATGCTTACTTCTTATGTATTTCTCATCTACAATATTTTTTTTTCCTTAGGTTGAAAATTATGTTGTGTTGAAGTGGAAATATAATGACTTGAGTTGTACAATAAAGTACAAAAAGATTTAATAGCTTTTCCACACGAAAAGTAAATCATGGATCATTTATTTAACAAAAGTCATGAGGTGACAATGTCCTAGACATTGCACTTGTGTGGGCAGGTAGGTTGCGATTGCTAGAAGTTTATATTTACTAAAAACAATGTTAACTATATGCTTCAATAATGATAAAATTAATCCCCTTCCATCATCTCTCACTAGCAATTCTTGCAACACTAGCAATTCTCCCAACAATGGTGATATCACCATAAAAAATATGTATAAAAAAACCTAATTTTACTAATAAAAACATTTAAAATATATTTGTCAAAAAGATGTATTTTGTTAATTAGTGGGAGCTCCCAAACTCATTAATATACTCTTGAGGTGAAGAAATTTAGTGGATTTGGGGAATTGAGAAAGATTTTTTTATTGAAGAATTGGAAGAAAAAAAATTATGTTGAAGCGGAAAGTTTTGTATGTTATATTATTTTTAATTGATTTGTGGGGTATAGGAGAAATATTATTTAGTAAGACCCAAGAGAGAATAAAGTGAAGATACATTTTTTATTAATTCTTATGAAAAGAGTTTTCATTGATCAATAAGAAGGAATTCTTTTAATGATAAATTATAAGTTAGGAATTACTATTTTTAGTGTGGAGAATTTTTATTTTTGATATATAAAAAATTATAAGAGTTCTTTTAATTGATTTATAGAAAAAAAAATAACTTTAATCACATATCAAAGGGGTCAACCAATAAACCTATCGACTTTGATCACATATCACTTTATCAACCAAATATCCATATGTTATATTTTGCTCAATAATCGATTATGAATCTTCCTAAAGACTTCCACGAATGACACAGCCACGGTCTTTTGATGAAATGAAATGTAAGCTGGCGCTATCAAATAGATGAAAAACTTTGATTAGTCGGTAAAGCAACATGTTTTTAATTGACCGATAAAGCTATTGGGAAATAAAAGGACTGCAATGGTGATAGTCTGCTTGGCTATCCTTAACGTAGTCAATGACAGACGCGTAGTTGGTTAGCTCCGACTTAGTCGACCTTCATGGCAATCAAATTTATGGAGCCGTATTTATAAGCAAGATTTAAACTTAGATAAATAAGAGAGCAACATTTCTCCTAATTCAATTGACTAAAATTCATTTAAAATTATTTTCAGTAATATTAAATATTTAATTAATTTTATTATAAAAGATTTTTTAAAGTTGTTTATATTAAGAATTTATTACAATCAAATTATTAATATTTTTGTAATTAAAAAATAAAAATAAACTATATACTTTATAAATTAAATTAATATAATAGTGTTTTATTAATAAATTTAGTATTTAATAAATACTTATGCACTTTAAATGAATATTTACTTATATTTATTATACTATTAATAATAAAATAATAAAACAGCTTTTATACTATTATTGTACTAGGGTAATACGATTAAGAGGCCATCTTATAAAAAACGTTTTATAAAAGTTGTAATGCAAACATGGTTTCGATATCTACTGGTTATAAATGTATATGAACCGTGACGGGAAAAATATCAGAGAGTTTTGAGAATTGGGTATCTTTCATTGGTGAGTACAGGTGAAGAATGGGGATGTTTGTGTATGGAGGCACCAAGGCGGCCGCTCCCATCGCATGGAGTTCGCGGCTATACATAACTCTTGTAAGGGGACTCCCCGGCATCAGGCAACTCCACAGACTGAATATAAAATTGAAAACCTAAAGTTCCTGGAATCAATATATGAAAATCCAAGCACTGAAGTGGCCATCATTTAACGTGGACCCGTTGAACGGGCTCTGTTTCCGGAGAGAGATATGGTTCACTGAAGATCTCCGTCTGTTCTTAAGGATGACGTAAACATATAGTATTGTAATATTGTGGACTCTCATGTAAAAACCAAAACCGCCCGATCCAGATCCCTACTATGGTTATGTGGGTGGTAAGGCGTGACGTACGGTTGCTTTCACTATTCCTCGACGAACGAAGAGAATCTCAAGATCTCAGAAAATCGCCGCTAGTACTCCGTCAAATATCCGAAAATACAAACGCGGGTACGCTTGCTTTTAATGTTAGGTAAAGCAACCATGGTTGACGTGATTGAAACTTTTTGCTAATTCCACTGCTGTCAATATGTTTTGGCTGGATGGACAAAAAAAATTATCTGTTGCTTTTTGTTTTTCAATTTTTTGACAGTGTATTTTGAAATCATTTCAGTTAAGCCCACCCTTTTAACATAAATCTGTGGAAATTTAAAATAAGAAAAAAATACACATTTAATTTTCATATCGATAAAATGAGTTAATTTAAAACCATTTTAAAATGTTGACAGGTGTGGTATATCAAAAGTTGACAGGATAGATGTGGTATACCAAATGTCCGCAGGCGTCCTCTCTAGCTTCTTATTATCATTGTGTTTCAACACCTGTATACAGCTCCAGGTGTCCTCCTTAGCTTCTTGTTATCAATGTGTTTCAACACCTGTATACAGCTATGGACTGAAACCACTTTTCTGCCCTAGCAACAAGTGAATGGAAGCTCCCTAACTCCAGCACAAAGTAAAGTTCAACGTAAATGAAAAACCACCAGAAGCAAGCATGTAAAAACAGTGATCTGGATCATCATGTGGAGAGACCTAGTGATTCGAGCTATGCATTGAAGAGATGATTCCTCTCATATTTATGCCCTGGATAGTAAGGCATGTGTTGCACTCATCCTTCTCCTTAGCCACCACTCAATCAACTTAATCTTTAGATTCCCATTATTTCGACTTCTCAACCTACTGCATAATGTGGAAGCCCCAGTTGGCATCAAGATCAATCGGCACAAAAAATTGGAGCTGATATCATAACCTCATAAAAATATAGAATAAGGATGGCTGCTATGCATGGTATTTCCTGCATACATTTCAGAGGATTAATGTTTTCTTTCTCTTACAATATGATTATCTCTCTTTTGTATATTTTCATCAATTTATTTATTCTGTACATTAATCTGGAAGGTACCTCATGTAGCAAAAAACCATGTTGAAAAGATTGTTTCAATGTTTCTAGAATTTTTCATATCTCTTGCATACAATCATAGTTTCTTGGAATACTTCTTATTCCTCCATATTGTTGCAACCAACATCCATTAAGAGCTATTGCCCCCAACAATTTTAGAGAATTTGCTTTCAATTTTTTCTTAGCGTTTGATTGGGACGCCATTTGGAAATAATCCTCGTCTTTCTATGCTTTGGTCTTGAGCTATTTTTTTGGTTATTTAGTTGTTATTTTTTATAACGATGGTATGAGGAGTGTCACCATTGGTTCATAAGCCAAGGTAAATGGGCAATTGAAAAACTTAATTGAGAGGGGAACAAAGACAATTTCGAGGAACCAAAGTGTTTTTTCCTTCCTACAAATGTCTCAGAGAACGCAGATCACACCCCACACATCTTCCTACCGTCTTATTCTAGAAATATCCGAGAGATCACCTCAAATAAAAAATTGAAGGAAAACACATAAGACTAACATGAAAGCAAAAGAAAATGGTGAGCCCAAGCTCCACGAATGTTCAGATCTTCATCTCATTCAAAACTGTGACGTAGTTTCTCCTCAAGGTAGGGAGATTGCCTTCCTTTCCAAATTTTATTATTTGACTGAATCTCAGGGAACGAAGATTCAAGTTTTGAAAACATTAAACTCCCAAATTCATGGCAATCACGGGGCCTTTTCAGAACTAATAGATCAATAATTATAAACCTTACTAAAACCCAAATACTACTTCTCACATTAAGGTACTGTTAGGATGCTGATGTCCTAAATTCGTTGCTGGACAGTGGGCTTTGTCCAATTTCACTTCAACCAAAGCCACGCTTTAAGAAAAACCACAACAAAGACCCAATTTTTTTTTATCTACATTCATCTTGTTTTAATTTGAGCTAGATATTTTAAAACCAATGTTACATTCGATTCAATTTTTTGAACTCACTCAATATTGAAAAACAAAACTTCTACAAAATCTATACCGACGTTACAATCAATTCAAATTAACTGAACTAACTCAATTCTTAAAAAACAAGACTTTGACATAATCTATACGAAATTTTGTTGTACTGACTATTTCAAATAGCGTGAGCATTATATACCATCTAGAGGGTCTATAGTCAAATTCCTTACCGAATTATATTATGTCTCAAAAAGCGTCAAAGGTTTATGCTATATAATGTCCTTTTGTATCTTGTTGGTGCTTTCTTGAGTAATGCAACTACTATTTATTGCCGTGCGCATAGATTCCTAGTGTTCATTGCAGGTAGTACACAACGCAGATTGATCTGTCACCATAGCTCGGTGTCAATTCGGGGCGATGTCGTGAGTATGATTCTCAAAGGTAGGGAAGTCTTTGGTTGATTAGTCAGTGTTTCAAACGTGAACGCGACTGTTGAATTTTATGGTTATTTATATAAGTGGGGCATATCATATTTAAATAAGTAATCCAGGAATTTAGGTAAGGTGTCCCACCCAACTTATGTAGCGCATGGCTTTTCCAGGTAGTTACGGTTGAGGTTATAACCTTCTTACCTGTTGACTTGACTAAGTCATCCCAGATTCTTTCTTTATAAATTCAGGTGGAAGAACAACCACTAGGGATGTTTATGATTATCTGTGTTTTATTATGCATTAGTGGGAAAAGTGGCCAAAACCGCCATTGAAATCTCAATAGAAGACGTTAACAGAAACTCGTCTGCTCAACGACTCTTGCTTGGTTGTATAGTAACCAAGTTCTTGCAATTTTTTTCTTTTGATTTCTTCCAATGGAAATTCTACCAGTGTTGTCAATAATAAATCGCCACAACATGCACTTAATACATAAGAAAGCACTCCCAAAGGTAAATAATTGTAATTAAACATACAGAGCCAAGATATACTTGACAATACAATTCTTTTATTCAAGTGCAAATACGCTTCACCTTTCGATTGCTTATCGGGTTTTTCTTTATATTTTATTTTGTGAATCGACGCCCAGCTCTATCGAGTTTGCTTATCAAGTTTTTCTTTATATTTTATTTTGCGAATCGACGCCCAGCTCTATCAAGTTCATTAAATGTTCAAAATTAGAGAGAACCCCCCCCCCCATTTTTTTAAACGAATGTGTAATGCAGAGAGCGAAAACTATTTCAAATGGTTGTTCTGTGGATCTAGCAATGAAGAATTGTTTGGGTTGAAGGCCAACTCCATTTTTTATTTCGATCCTTACACCGGCTATGCATTGTCTTGGTATGTCAGTCATAAGCGAAACAAACCTGTCCGTGCTCACATGGTTGCAGTAACATCTAGAATTCTTCAAATGTGCAGGATGTAATTGTAGGTCCTGTACTGAATCAATATTGGACTCTTGCGCTAGTAGAATGTTTTGTCTTCATACAATAGATACACAGTGATCAGGGGACATGCATCTGAAGGTGAATTGATGAAATCCCTGCTTGCATTTGTCTCATCTCATGCTCAATTTTGGTAGAGTCATCTTCCTCATGCAGCCGCAAATTCAGAAATGTACTGCCGTTACAGCCACCAACTCCGAACTCATCCAGTCCAGCCGCCCTCTCGGCAAAAATCGATGAGTTTTCTTGGATACACACCGGCGAAATCTGGCAAGTTTCTGCCAACCTTCATCTGTCAAAATAGTTTGAGTTTGGCCGACCTTCATCCACAAAATAGTCTGAGTTTGGCCGACATCGAAACTTATAAGCACGTTTGAACTCTTATAACTAGATCATTCTGATAATCATGCAAATATTATGACATTGGTTGTTACCTGTAATGTCCCTTGTTAGGGATTTTATTAAAATTGCAATTTTTCACTTTTTTCCTTGGTTCGACCTTTGACTAGTTTCGATCTCTAGGTCCCAAATTTGCCCCAAATGATCCCAAATCTTCTGAGAAGGTATATGAATGATATTAGAACATAAATATGTGTTTCAGGGATGTCTTTGTACCTTTAAAACACTTCTGCAAATACTCTTTCAATTCTGGTCAATGTAGGTAACTTTACTAGTGATTTCCCTTTGACTAGTATTGGTCTCTAGGTCTCAAATTGACTCCAAATGCCTTCAAATCTTCAAGGAATGTTTATGAATGATATTAGGAATTGAATATGATTTTCAGGGATAACATATGGCCACCAAAAGATCTCTGCAAACTCTCTTAAGATTCTGGACCAAGTATGCAATTTTACTAGTAATTTGGGGTTCAAATCCCCCTAAGGTAAGTATTGAAAATGGCTTCCCAAATGCCTCCAAACCCACTCCAATTTATGAACAGAGGTATGTAATGTGTTAAGTATGTTATTAAGGTCTCATATGCACCATTAATGGTTTATTACAACTGTTCTCACCCTCTCCCATTCAACTGCAAAAATCACCAATTCGACCCTTGGGGAAATGGCACTATTTCTTCTCCCAATGCAATTAAACTGAGTAAAAATGCTTCAAATGCTCAAGTACAGGACATGAAACTTGTATAAGACATCCATGGCAGTATATTTATCACAAATATATCAGAGAATCAACCATTCATTCGAAATCATCATCAATACATTGGCTCACAACAAGGTAGTGGGGAAATGGAATTGTTCTTCCATTAAAAATGAGATTTATACATTTCTACTTGGAATTTCGACCTGAAACTTTTTGGAGATGAAGAACAGAGTATTTACTTCATATTACAAAATAAATGGGGCATTAGAAGCTCCCCCAAAAAGTACAATAGCTCACCAAAAACGCCCTCCCTCAAGGATCAAGAATATGCCATCAAAACTGGAAATGGTTGAAGGAGCGAGCTGCAATAGAAGAAACCATGAGCTGCCCTGTAGCTTACACCTGCAAATAAAGACTCCATTAAAGCTCCAAATGAAAGGTCTGAATGGCCTTTCCAATTGCCAACTTGGATGGGAATCTTTCACCCTCGAAATTGGCTAAGGCAAGAAACTAGTCATCCACTAGCTCTCCCTCTTCACAAATGCAATTGCAAATTCTACAAATGATCAAAAGCTGGTTTCCTTCTTTGTTATTGACATTTATAAAGTTCTAATGGCCTCCATGGGTCGAATTCCTTCCAAGAGACTCATGCCAACTCAAGTTGGGAAGAGATTCCAAAGAACGCCACTTGTACAACAATTCCTAGTCTCCCACTTCCACCAAATCACATGTGGAAGCATCTTAGCTGCCCTAACACCCTTGAGCGCCCTCTTGGAGTCTATTTTTAGCCCTGACATGTCATATATGTCATATGTCAGCCTTCAGGTCTGATTTGTGTCATAGGTGTCATAGCATCTTCATCATTGTTGTCATAGAGCTAGGGAATCTAGCCCAAGTGTCTCACTAGCTCCAAATTGCCTCTTCCTCTTCCATGGGAGTTACTCTTCCTCTATATTTCGACCTTGGATGAGTTATTCCATGAATAATACCTTTTGGACTTCCCCAAGTGTTAACACCTAAAAAGTGCTCACTAGCTCATTCCCTTACTCACATGACCCATTTGTCCACTTTTCCACCATCTGAGCCTCTGAAACCAACAAAAGGTCACCAAAAGACCTTGGTACACCCCTTTTTCCATTAAAAAAGATTATTTTTTCCAAGAAAATCATAAAAAACCCTCAAAAAGGGTCCAAATTCCCAAAAATATTAAAAAGGGAATTAAAATATTATTTTTATTCAAAAAAGGAAAAAGGAGGGAAAATTACCTAAACCATGTTGGTCAATACCATTGGTTTCCACAAAACCACAAATGGTATTCCTCACCACCAAAACCTATAAAAAGGTGGTAGGGGCTCCTCATTTCACATCCTTCCATTATCTCATCCTTATGCTGCTGAAATCTCCCCTGAGCACTTTTAGCCATTGAAGCAACCTTGGAGAAAGAGACCTATTGGAGTTTGGAGCTACTCATCTTGGGAGTTGCTCAACATCAACCTTCACCATTGGAGGTAATATCGCAAGCACTTGCTTGCCCCCCACTTTTCAATACAAAATTTATTTCTTATGTTTCTTGTTCTTGATTTTGAAATATTTACATTATTTGCTTAGATTCTTGTTTAGATCCATGAAAAGTATTGTTTATTTAGTTTATTGTTTTTATTTCTATTGAAACTGCTACTACTAGTTAGTAGGTGCCCATAGCACTAAGCTTGGTTGCAAAACCGAGCCAACAGTTTTGGCGACTCCGCTTTGGTTTGAACTTTAGATCTCTAGCTTTGCCATTAAATCTTAGTTTTTATGAGTTTTTAACCATTAGATCCATAGATCTGCCATCTTAGACAGCAGATCCATTGCTGTTCTGAGATTTGGCCCCAAAAAACAGCCCTAAATTTTAAATTTTCGAGTTCGTTTCTCGTTTTCCGTGCACGGCTTCCGCCTCGCGGCTTTTTGCCAGACAGTCGCGCGGTCCATCGCGACTTTTCTGCATTTTTCCGCGCGGTCCATCGCGGCCTTTTTCCAGACAGTCGCGCGGTCCATCGCGACTGTTCTGTGTTTTTCCGCGCTGCACACCGCGGCTTCGCGGCCTTTTTCCGCGCTGTCCATCGCGACTGTGCGCCCAAAACCTGCGCGGTCCATCGCGACTGTGCGCCCTAAACCTGCGCGGTCCATCGCGACTGTGCGTCCAAAACCCGCGCGGTCCATCGCGACTGTTCGGCCAAAACCCGCGCGGCCCATCGCGGCTGTTCGTCCAAAACCCGCGCGGCTGAATTTTTTTCATTCCATCCCGATTTTGAAAAATATTTTTTACTGTACTTTCTGCCCATAGCACATTTTTTACAGTATCAAATTCTGCATATTTTCCAGATTTAGAAAAATTTTTTACTATTTAAAAGTGCATACATAGAAATCTTTTTAAAAATTTTCAAGAAAGTGAAAGAAAGATTCATTTTGCATTCTTTATCTAGATTCAAATTTTTTCCTGTTTACTTCTTTAGAATCTTGCCCTTAGCAAATTTTATTGAAACGAAGAAATCCATTTATTTCTTTTAGAAGTTTATTATTTGCTTTCAAAAATCCAAAAAATCCATTATTTTTTCGAGTTATTTTTGAAAAAGCAATTTAATTTCTTTTAGTGAAAAAAGTCTTAAATATTTGCTTATTATTTTTCGAAAAGTCCTTTATTTTTTTTTTTTTTGAAAAATTTTCCCTTAAAGCATTTAATTTTTTCAAGTTCAGTTTACAAAACCCCACGTGCACTCACACGATCACTTAATTGAACTAAGACTTAAAACTTACCCTAATTTGAACACACTCTTAACCCCACTTGGGGAACACAAAAAGAATTCTTGTAGCTAGGTAGTATTGGGGGGATAGGTGTTCCAATAACACCCCTCAGTTCATACATCTGAGACATAGAAGTTGTCCAATTAGGGAGCTAAAATCTCTTAGTACTTTTTGGCGCGGTCACAACCGGTTTGTGGGAAGGCCTCTCCCCTAGGAGGGTTGAAGTCGCGAGGATGGTTCCGGAAGCCTGAGTGGGATACCGAAACCCATTCAGTAACCGAAGGGCTACCATTCGCAGTTCTCGGGATATCCCTGTATTGGGATATTGCGATCAAAGGACCAAACGGCAGATTTACCTTTTCTCGACGCGTCATGAACGGAGTATCCTAGTAGCCTGTCTTTTTAGGATTGATTACCCGGTGTCCCTCCCGGTAGGGGGATATCTAGCCGTGTCTCTACATTCATATTGTCTGACTTGGATTTCATCACCTTGCAGGGGATATCGTCTGTTTGAGTCACAATACTTTTAGATTAGGTGTTTGCATGATCTTTACCACCTTTTGAGTCTAGTTACACCTATTTTTTCTAGGAGCCGCTTGCATGTTGGTATTCTGACCGGTTGTTGCATTCCTCCACTTATTGTAGCACAGCTGCTAGAATAAGTGCATTTTTTGAGGATTGATTTTTTGGCCTGTGAGCCTTCTTTTTTTCACTCCCCTTTTTGCACCCTTGGTTGCATTAGGGTTTTGAGTCTTTTACATATATATCACCACCTGATACTTAAAACAATTTTTACATAAAAACCATATTCTCACCATTGAGAATTCTAGACGTTCTCGTCGTCTACAGGGCGAACTCCCAGAGTTTAGTCCACTTGGCTCTCCACGTCACGGACGAAGAGCATTATCCCTTGATTCGACACATCGTCGATCATCTAGACGGTCATCCGATTCTGACATACCCCACTTCACCTTTGATTTGGAGGTAGAATCCGAAAACCCCACAGAGTTACCACCAACCACAATTATGTCTGGAACACCAGATGATCCACAATTTACATTAACCATAGGTCAGACATCCGCAGACCCTTCTGCGGCAGTACCATCCACGGCAACAACCACCCCCTTGGGTATGCCCAATATGGGTAACACTCCACATTCAGGAATGCCTAGCACAGGACCACCACCTGTCATGGGCATGCCCAACATGGGGGTCATACCCCCTTCGGTTTCCACAAACCCTATCCCAGGAATCCCCAGTGCGATTCCTAACCCAAGTGTAACTCATGTTGCACTTGGCAGTACTATACCAGGAATCCCTGGTGTGATTCCTAACCCAAGTGTTACCCAAGTTGCACTTGGGAGCGCTAACCCATATCATGCCACACCTTTTGGAGGGCACATACCCTCCATACCCAGCATTCCTATAGGCGCTACTGGACCCCTACACCATACCACAATGGCTAGGCAGGTCCCGGTTCCGGTCACCACATCCGCTAGTCTACCATACATGGAAAGTCTCAACCTGCCAGATTTAGCTAGGCTCACAAATGACCCCATCAGACATGATCCTGCTTGGCCCCATATGCCCACTAAGCTTCCCTCTGACATCCCTAAGTTTGAGGGAAAGGCAGGAGAAGACCCCCAGAATCACATCATGTCCTTCCATTTATGGTGTTCCTCCAACTCCATTGTGGATGACTCAATCCGCCTACGGCTTTTACAACGCACCTTCACTGGCTCCGCAGCCAAATGGTATATCGAGCAGCCCCATGGGACGCATGCCACATTTACTTCCCTTGCCTCGACCTTCCTGCAGTTCTTTCAGCTACCAGTCCGCTATGATGCGGGCGTCGAAATCCTACTGTCTTGCAGACAGAACACAGCCACGCATATCACTGACCATATTCATGATTGGCGTCGGCGCCGAAGCCTATGCAAGATCAAATTAGACGACCGAATCTTCCTAGACTGGTTCCTTAAATCCCTCCTTCCTCTCATTGCGAAGGATGTAGCATCTGAAAGACCCCAGTCTGAGGAGGAGGCCATCCTTAAGGCCCAACAGTTTGATCTTATCTATGCCCAGTCAGGTTACCTATACACGATCATACCTGACGCCCCACGAGGTGACTCTGCACGCGGTGACACACCGGGGGCATCACATGCCGCTGATGGCATTATTGGCCAAATTACACCGCAAGCAAAACCTTTCAGTATGGTGAGCACCATGCCCGCCCCAGACCTTTCTAGGGCTACATCTAGTTCCGGGGCGACAACTTCTTATGCTCCAACAAACCAGACCCATCACGTTCATGGACCCTCTTGTCCACAACATTGTTATGGGCAAGCGCCATCAGCATATGTGCCTCCTACATACTATGCTCAACCTGCTACACAGAACCCCATTCAGTTCTCACCACAACCGTTGCAGTACCCACAGCAAACTGCCCCAGCTGCACCTCAACCATTGTACTATCCAATAGCTCAGGGTTACCAACAGCCCCAGCAGGCAACTGGACCACCTCCAGCACCACAGGCTTATTATCCACCACAACCTGCTCCTGCACCTGTGGTGAACCAAAATTCTCCCACTGCTCAAGGGCAAGTGTACACACAGCACAACCAGCCCCAGAACCAAAACAACCAGCGCAACCAAGGTGCGCAGCAGAACCGTGGTAGAGGTCATAACCGCGGTAATAACCAACAACATCAGCAAGGTCCTCCACCTCCCAATCCTCCGCAGAATAACAATGCTGCTCCTCCCAACCGCAATCCGGATCGGAATCCTAAGCAGCCTAGAAATAATAACCTCAGAACAAACCACCCTTGTTCTATTTGTGGAGTATATGGTCATTACACGCATTCTTGCCCACATTTGGAGCGAGCTCGGCAACTCTGGACCGACGATGCACATCGTCAAGGGCAAGCGGTTCCTCAGCCGCCACCCAACCCTCCACCACCTCAACATCAACCCTTGGTGCTGCAAAACCCCTTTCCAAACCAGGGTGTAGTGAACACTCAGCCGTTAGCCCCCCCTCAGGGAAACGTGCCACCACAGCAGATCACATATGCAGCCCCTGATCAACCCATGTTTGATTCAGGTACTCACCATTTGTTGATGATGTCGACTGCCGCTGCCAACCTCCAAACCCGTCGGAACCAATATGGCTCCACCTCTGAAGCCCCTCCCACCGACAAAAACACTAACGTTAATCCCACAGATCAAACGTTACGTATACCTCCGGCTCCACTTGATGGCGCTTCCAAAGCACCTCGCTTCCCACTTCGTCGCATCAACAGTAATCCTAATTCTCGCGCTGCGTCGAATTACAACATTGTAGATGACTTAGCTCAATCTCCCGCAGCCATGTCTGCGTTAGAAGTCTTAAAAACCTGTCCTACTCAGTGCAAGACTTTACTTTCCGCCATTGGGGCGATTGACCCAAATGATTCGAACTTGATGACCTTTGATTTAGACCAATCTGAACCACGACTGCCTTCTACCATAGCAGTCCAAGTTTCCGTTTCTATTCGGAATCTTGTCATCCATCGATGTATCATCGACGAAGGTGCATCTACATGTGTCATGTCCACTTTTGTTTGGCAAAAGTTGGGATCCCCTGCTCTCCAGCAATCCACCACTGCATTGCGGGCCTACGACGGCCGGTCAGCTCAACCTCAAGGTTTATTACCCAAGGTGCCCGTCCAATTAGGTGGGAAAACTGTGCTCATCGACATAGAGGTCATTAACGCCCAGCTCGACTATAACCTTTTACTTGGCCGCAGTTACATGTACGCCATGAAAGCGGTCGCCTCCTCCGTCTTCTGCACCATGATGTTCCCCCACGAGGGACGCGTGGTCAAAATTGACCAACTCACCTACTATGATCCCAACGCCCCTGCAGCACCCGAGAATGTTCTTCCCATGGTTGAACAACCCGCTTCTAGTGCAACTACCTCCTTTGTTTCTTCTGTGGGACCCAGACTTTACTCAGATACACCAATGACCTCTACATTCCAGGCCATTCCACCACCGTCACCGGAGACCCAAGTCGCAAACCTCTGTACTCTTTCACAGAATACACAAACATCCGGTAGTCAACCACCATTGATCCCCAGTCACATTGGTGTTACACCCATCCACACCATCCCCTTTCTATTTCCTCCTTCGGGTGTAGTAAGCGCCCCGGTTATGGCTACCCTTAGTCTCCCCGGGTTAACATTGGGATTACCCGTGTGGTATATTACGCCTCCCGTTCCTCCACTGACACCAAATGTCATCCTGCAACCGGTGCAACCCATTGTTACTTCTACCCAACCACCTCCCGGTATCAATACTCCTTCGTCATCGACGAATCCCCCTCCACTCATCAGGTCCACTGGGGGCAGAGGCCCACAACCATACACTGCGGTTCCCCCACCCAAGGCAGTTAAACCTCCCCCCGTATTTCGTGCTCCTCCAAAATGCTCGCTGTGTGATGAGTTAGGCCATCCAACCCATCAGTGCCCACAGTTACCTGCATTGCAGGAACACATGCAAATGCTGGACGACGACCCCAACATCCCGGTGGTCAAGCTCGATCCAAAACCCATGCCTCGTGATAAATCACTGCGTACCAACCACCCATGTGCGATATGCGGTATTTACGGCCACTACTCCCACAACTGTCCTGACATCCCAGACTATAGAGCAGCTCTCTACGAGATGAACAATTTGGACCTAGAGACGGCACCCCCTACTATCGAGGAGATCTACCCTCCCGCATCATCCTCATCCGGAGAGATTAACACCATCTACATGATCTCTTCGACTACCACTACCTCATCACTCGATTTGACCACTCAAAGGTCCGGCAATGATGAAGAGGTTCTCGAGACTCCTACTACCTTTGATTATCCCGGGGAAGACATGCACCATCGTCCATACTTCCTCCTGGAAGAGACTTCATCCACCACCGCTACCCAATCCGCGGTTGAGTCCAAGGATTTCCTTCCTACTAAAATCGACTGGTTAACGGATCCCATGGCCGATATTTCTCCCGTCATCCACATTGACATCTCTGACCCACTTGGTGCCCTTCATACCATCACATTAGGAACCTCCCACAGTGAGCATGAGATCGGAGAATACCAACAACTGTTCCAAGAATTCACTGATGTCTTTACTTCGTCAGATACCGAAATGCCTGGCCTTGACCCCGCCATTTATATGATCTCCACTGGATACCCCTCTGTCCGGTCGGCCCCTTCCATTGATCCCTTTGACACACAGGTTGAACCCTTTCAAATCAACCAGGAAACCACATGTCCACAACATGGGGGCATGCCCAAAACCTTGCCTACTCATCATCACCGTGATCCTCGTCGGAGATACTGGGGGCATCCACCCCACAAAGGGAATCCCCCATCATCATATCATCACTTCAGTATGCCACCACGACCCACAGCCTCATGGTATAACACCCCGCCAGCAGTTGCTCAATGCCCTATTGATCTCTCTATGAGACAACATCTGCACCACATTGACACCTCTGAGTTAGGGGGCATAATAGATTACCTCGACCCCGGGATAGGGGGCATGATCAATCATTTTGAACCTTCCCCATCATCTCTATCTCAACACCTCAATGAGCCCATCGTTCAAACCAACACATATGTGATCCACAATCACAAACCCCATGCACATAGCATGGGGGCAGGTCATTAACCCTGCTCACTTTTTCATATTCGTGATCTCAACCATTTTTGAGGTCATGTGTCACTTGTATATTTCAGTTGATTTGATACACCTAGTATTTTTCCCCCACGGGTCATCATTTCTCCCCACCACTGCATCCTTCGCTTGGTGGGATCACCTTTATTTGTAGCCATTTTTTAACCTAGTTCTTTCCTTTAACCATTCCGGAGTCCTTATGAACTCCGTTTTTCGCACCATTTGCACTGCCGGATTCAGTTTTCCGCGCTCGTGATGATGCTTGAGATCATTTCTCGCTCTCACCTTGAGATTTTCCGGGCGTTTTTTCCACGCCCCCTCGTCACCTCGGTTTGCGTGCCACATCGGCCGTTCTCCGTTTTAGACGTGCCTTATATAGCCGGATTCAGTTTTCCGCGCTCGTGATGATGCTTGAGATCATTTCTCGCTCTCACCTTTAGATTTTCTGGGCGTTTTTTCCACGCCCCCTCGTCACCTCGGTTTGCGTGCCACATCGGCCGTTCTCCGTTTTCGATGTGTCTTATATCACCGGATTCAGTTTTCCGCGCTCGTAATGATGCTTGAGATCATTTCTCGCTCTCACCTTGAGATTTTCCGGGCATTTTTTCCACGCCCCCTCGTCACCTCGGTTTGCGTGCCACATCGGCCGTTCTCCGTTTTAGACGTGCCTTATATAGCCGGATTCAGTTTTCCGCGCTCGTGATGATGCTTGAGATCATTTCTCGCTCTCACCTTTAGATTTTCTGGGCGTTTTTTCCACGCCCCCTCGTCACCTCGGTTTGCGTGCCACATCGGCCGTTCTCCGTTTTCGACAATCCTTAAGTCACCGGATCCAGTTTTCCGCACAGATGACGATGCTTGAGACCTTTTCTCGCCCTCATCAATCCATTTTTGTTCGGTATAATTTTATCCCTTTTTCGGGCCGAGCAACCCCTCTTACGAAAAAGGCACTTAGGGAGTTTCTGTTAAGCTCTTTTCTGACTCCTAAAACAATGAAAAGATCGCCGAGCAATCTTGCTTCCTTTCATGCTCGATAAACGTATCTGAAAGGGCGTCTACCTGGTATAAGTTTACCCCTTCACTGGCTCTGCAGCCAAATGGTATATCGAGCAACCCCATGGGACGCATTCCTCATTTACCTCCCAAATGTAGTGGGGAAATCTAGCCATATGTGGGTCCCACTTCCTCCATGTGTCTTCATGATGAAATGCCACTTTGATTTTCACTTGTATATATTTATTTAGCTCCTTTATTAAATATTTATGCCATTCTAATGTTCAAACATCATTTATTATCCCCCTTATTCCAAATCCCAAAGCTTCCACCCCAAACCTAGGAAACTAGTAATTTTCCTCCTTGGCAATTATTTGACCCTTAACATCAACTTTGCAAACTCTAATGAATATGTCTAATGTGATTAGGCCATTGTGACCCAATTCCAAATTTGGTACATGAAATTACCCCTTTGTGGTTTTAGTCCTCCTCACTTTCTCAGGTAGAGCCCTATGAGTTCTTTCTCATATCCGATGTGCATCTTAGATTAGATGTGATAAAGGCCAAAGATGTCGTTGATAACTCTGTGAATTCCCTCTCATATCTGCCACAGTAAGCCACCGACTTGAATAACCAAGCGTGACCCAAGTAAACAGAGCCCATAAAAGCAATCTCGAATCCCCTACCTTAGGAAATTGATCCACGAAGGTCGAACATAAGTTAGAATTGATGAAGGGAGGTGAAGAGGCGATGGCGGTGAAGAGGTGAGTGCAAAATTGAGGGATCAAAGCGCATAAATGCTCTTGGTGATAAGCATTGATGGTGGCAATTCGATAAGATTGTGATGGTGGTAGCTGTCACTAGCTCTAATATAGGCACTGTAAGGAAAGCACCTTTCATTAAATGATACTGTCTCGATTAAAACAATACTAGTTTTTTAGTTATATCACTCAAAGACAAATGGCAAGATCGATTGGGTCATCGGTCATATCACCCAAAAGACATGAAATGTCATATGCTTGATATAGAGTTTCATTAATGAATGAGGGTAACGTGGCAAGTGTTTTTTTTTTCTTTATTTTTTAATTTGTTTATTATTTTTATAATTTGATAAATATTTTGCACACCAGGGAAAAATAGTTAAATATGTGTACTCCACCAATCACAAAAATAGGTAATCTAATTTTGTAAAAATTAAAAATTCATTTTAATACTAAAGAATTAAAAAAATTTACTTGACATTAGGTTTTAAAAATTAAATAAAAGGTGGTCAATGCAATAGGGCGACCCAACGATCACTATAATCCCTGCGGCGTAGGGACTATTAAAAAAATAGAATATAGGACAGTGTACAAAAAAAAGTTTATTTCTTACTTCTATACAATATTTTTCATATTCATAAGAGTATTCTTTTACAAATTTATTATATAGAAATATGCAAAAGAAAAATATTAGAGATAAATATTTTGAGCTTTTTTGGACTTTCAGTTTTTTTTACTACAAGGGCACACACATACACAAGTATATGTTTTTGCATTGCTACTTTTTTAGCATGTCTATAAAGTTATTTAGATTGACACCAAAGGTGTCTCAATGGCTTTACAATGCCTGAGATGTTGAAGTTTCTTCGTAATCTGTCTTAACCCTTTCCGGATGACCACCATGGGGGATGACTTATTAGTATATCCACTTCCTGTAGGTTATAGGCAGCAGAATAAGGGATCAATTAATTATTTAGTGTCACTCGAGTCCAAAATCACTTTATAAAGTGACATTTAATAATTATTTCTTAAAGTGACTTTATATAAAAGTCACTTAAAGAAATAATGACTTTATAAAAGTCACTTAAGTTAAAAGTGGCACAAAAGGGTAAAAGTGGACCAAATATGGTCAACATGAAAATAAAAGCTACTTTCTCACTAAAAGGTCAATTTTAATTTATAAAGTGAGAAATTGGGAGAAAGGGAAGTTGAAGAGCCACAAGAGTGAAAAGAGAGTTATAAAAGTGAGACAACCCACTCTCCCAATCATTCTTGGCATTTTCATTTTAGAAATTTGAGAGGTCTTGAGCTTAGCTTCTCTTAGATGAAACCCTGGGAGGAGGTGGATAGTTTCGGTAGTGCAACAAATCTACCCAAGCTATCAAATGAGGAGGAATAGACCAGATTTCTCAAATGTGTTTCATTGTCGTGGATTGGATCTACATTTTGGTATTCAAATCTGATATTTTGTGAAGGTTTGCAAAAGGTCCACTATTCCCTTGGAAGAGGACGCATCAGTGAAAGACTGGACACCCAAAAAGGAGGGCACACTCACTATATTGGATTTTATCTACTGAAAGGGGGCGCATTTACATCTGGTTGGTTAAGAAGGAGGGGCGCATCACTGTAGAAGAACACTCAGTCAATACCATACCTCTAGGATAGAAAGAGGGGCGCATATCTGTCAAAATGTGGGTGCAAGGGGAAGCGTATTTTCATGGTTGGATACTGTGAGGGGCGCACTATGGAGAGAAGGCATTATACTCTTGAGAGATAGTTGTTATAGTGATTGTTAGGAAGGGAAACGAGCTGCTACAAAGGTACTAGGCATTTCCACCTGGTACTGGGAAATAACATCCATTTTCAGATCATCATATTTGTTTAGGAAGTTAATCTACAACTTGTAACGTTGCAAGAAGAAAGACTGCTCATTATTGAGGTTTTTTTCTTTATCATATTTCAATTACCAACCATATAAATTTTGCACTTCTTCACTATTTGTGACCTATGATCTTCCTAGTACAAATACAAGCTTGTGGAGTAAATATGCCATTGTTAAGGGAGTTTCTCAGCCCAAGGGGGTCGCACCATTGCTCCTTGGTCTCTCGATCTTGCTTACCAATTAATGTACCCCACTTATAGCCCAAGTCGTGGCATGGAGAACTTCTCCAAGGACTGTAAGATACAAGAAGAATATCAAGTCAAAATTATAAGGAAAAATCAGTCTCTTTAGTTTAAATTGGCACTGTATTCTCATTGTTATATTTCCAATGATTGTTTAATTAAATATTAGCCTATTCCTTTGTGGATTTGCAAGTTGCATCGTTGTTCTTTAAATTTGTCATATGAGTTACTTTGATGAGTCATATTCAACACTTGAATGAAGCATTGTGTGTATAAAATCTGAAGCATTAATACATCTAAATATCAAACATCAACCTAACCTCAACCTCAACAGCCAACAAAAGTCAGAGTTACATTCAGCTAGTGAACACAAAGGGAAAATTTATAGCAGTATTGTCGAGATAACTCAGTACAAATATATTCCAAACTAATACATTCCTTAACAGTTAAAATTGAACAAGTAAGCTACAGTATGATATCAACAAGGTGTTTGATTAAAGAAGTGAAAGTTCATAACCACATCACCAAATAGTTTGGAAATATTTTACCATGGTTGGGTTTGGGACTACGTAGTGGTATCAGAGCCAAAGATTCTGCCATCTTGTGAGGGAAATGAAATTTTATGAGTAACTGAAGGAACCGAACAAGTCACCTATAAGAGAACGAGGGGAGAGCCTAGACTAATCTTTCTATCAAAGTTCAGGGAAGAGCAGGTTGAGTTAGAGGAAGAAGAGTTATTTGAAGAAGAAGAGGACCACTTTCCATTAGAGGGAGAAGAAGATATGTGTGACAGAAATTATCAACTTTGGGCCAATGGGCATGGGCTAAAGCAGGAGTGACCCAAAAAAGGAGGCACCACGCAATGATGGTACCGTGAACATCTTGAATGATTTGGCTAGAGGGTATAAACAACTGGTTAACCTCATGACTCAGCTACTCATGAACAATAGCGATAACCACCGAGAAGAAAACAACAATTATGCCAGGGGTACCAATGGATGAAATGGGAACCATGCCGAGGGAATCAAGACTAATATTCCCATTCAACCCAACACATGAGCATCAAGTGCAGTGACACCTAGACCCCTCTTTCCCCAATTCACAGATGAGCATCCGGTTGGTTATCCAGGGCGGTTAGTACTAGGTGATAGTTTTACAGACTACTTGGCGAAGTACAGGAACTTGGGTGTGTTAGTTTTGTACCTAGGGAAGTGTTCCCCAAGTGACAACAACCTAATGTCACTTAGAAGGGGGAAAAAGGTGACCCTCACATTAAATGTCACTTAATGAGACTTTATAAAGTTAAAGTCACTTTTTGATAAATCTTAAGTGGGTGAGTGAAATTTATTTAAGTGATTTAAATAAAAGGTATTTTCACTCTCATCGAATCTCAACCATCGGATGAGATCTAATCTCCACCGTTGGATTAGAAAACCCTAGGGTTTAGTCAAAAAGACTTGAGGGAGACATTTTTGAGAAGAGAGAAGAGCTGAAGAGAGAGCTAGGGCATTGGCATGAATTCCAAGGAGCATTGAATGCAGGTTTCAGCTAGCACGCACTTCGAGGTATAGAGCTGAGCATTTATTGAACTGTACGGATTTGTAGACTGTCATTATTTCTTCTTAATAAGCACACATCCCGAGGCAGCCATATTAGCACAGAAATTGAGGTAATGTACAGCAACAGTTAATGCTGTCCGTACAGCACATAATTTGAGGCAACTGATTTGGAACACATTCCGAGGAGTGGCACACATCCCGAGGTATGATAGTACAACAATGATTATTGGCACAAGTTTCGAGACATTCTGGGCACTTGTTTTGAGGTAAATCTGGGCACACATACCGAGATAGTTTGCACGCGGCTCAAGATACTTTCTGGGCACTTTTCCCGAGGCACAGTTTTTGAGGAAGGTGTGGCACAGACTTCAAGAACTGTTACACACTTTTCTTGGCAGATTTAAGGCACATATTTCGAGATAGTACTCTGCACAGTTTTTGAGGAGGACTGTACCATACAGTCACTGTACTTTCAGTACAGAAATCGAGGTTGCAGTTTGGCACTGATTTCGAGATAGTTTGCTGAGTGAAACTTTATGGTGGAGATAAGTAAAATTTCTGCTATAAATTTATGTACTGAGATTTATGAAGAAATAAGAAACTCTCTCTCTCTCTCTCTAACTGGTTTTCCCCGTGGGGGTTTTTCCAGGGCTTGATTTTGGCCAAAAATTTCCGAGTCTATCATTTTCATGGTGTGAATGTTTAAATGTGTTTTTCAGCCTGTTAGTGCATTTTTACTGTGTGTTTAATTGTTATTGAAAGTTTCATAAGTAACTTACAGCCAATGCAAAACCGGTTGTAAGTGAAAACCATCAAAATGTTGACATAAACCAACAAACAGTAAATTGCAGAAAATCTTCATGGTATCAGAGCAAGGGGGTAGAAAACAGTGATAGTTTGCAGACACACATACATTTTCAGATCTCAGAAACTTCAGTTTTTTTATCTTCTATTAGTGGGCAGCACCTTGTTGGGTTGGTGTTGAGATGGCTACAGGTCTGAGGATTGAGGATAGGTTGAATGGGACTGAAAATTTTGTGCCTTGGAAGGCCAGAATTTTACTGATATTGGAGGAGAATGAACTATGGGTGGAGGTGGTGAGAAATACTACAGCTAACTCGGTTACCATTCTCGATGCCACTGATGCAACAGCACTTTCAGCCTTCAACAAGAAGGACTGTAAGGCTAGGAGGATTATCCTTGACGCAGTAAAAGACCACATAATCCCTCACATTTCCGGGAAGACTAGGGCACATGAGATGTGGAGTGCCTTGACCAGCTTGTATGAGAGTTCCAATGAGAACATAAAGATGGTTCTCAAAGAGAAACTCAAGAGTATCAAGATGAATGGAGGAGAGGGAGTCACAGCATACCTTACTAGGATTTCTGCAGTTCGGGATGAACTGGCAGCGGTTGGTGAAGTGGTATCTGCTACTGAGCTTGTATGTACAACAGTGAATGGGGCTTCAAAGCCCTGGGGTGCATTTGTGCAAGCCATAGTAGGTAGAGAAAACCTACTGACTTGGGAGAGACTGTGGGATGACTTTGTGCAGGAGGAGACCAGGAGAGGTCTCGTACAGGGTAGTTCATCACATGGTGGGGCAGATGAGGAGAATGTGGCACTGATGGCCAAGGGTAAGAAGAAGAAGGGTCCCAAGAAGAATGGGGCCAAGAGGCAGCAACAACAACAACCACAAGGTGGAAAGAAGAAGGACTTGAGTAAAATCAAGTGCTATTGTTGTCAGGCGTTTGGGAACTATGCATCATAGTGTCCAAGCAAGCAAGAAGAAGAAGGGACAGGGACAATAGATAGTAGCCTCAGTAGAGGTTGATGATTTTGGTGATAGGTTTCAGAGGGATTTTTCCCTATATGTTGGACAGATTGATAGAGAGAGAGTCTCCTTAGCCACCAGCACAGACATGGATATGGAGAGTGAGCATTCATTGTTGACAGGGCATCAGAGAGGTCCATCCACCACCAGTACGTGGTACATTGACAGCGGAGCCTTGAGACACATGTTAGGTACTCGGGAGTTGTTCTCCGAGCTATCACAGACAGCTAGAGAGGTGGAGGTGGTACTTGGCGACAACACCATTGTTAGAGCAGTGGGTCAGGGGACCATTACATTTGAGAGGGAGTCCATGAGTCCCATGACTTTGAGGGATGTGTTGTATGTCCCTCGGCTGAAAAAGAACCTTGTTTCAGTTTCCACTATTGAGGACAGGGGTCTTGGGGTGTGTTTCTCAGATGGGAGAGTGCAGGTGTTTCCCAAGACCACAGGTGTATCTACCCCCATGGATATTGGAGTTAGATGTGGACAACTGTACAAGTTATTATTTCAGCCGCAGCATGCTCTAGCACACAGCAGCAGCAGCAGCAGCAGTGAGCTATGTGAGTTATGGCACAGGAGGATGGCCCATTTACATCACCCCGCTTTGAGATTGTTGAGGAGCATGGTCATAGGTTTACCTGAGTTCGACATTGAGCAGAGTGATGTGTGCAGAGGGTGTGCTTTGGGAAAGTACACCAAGACTGCTTTTCCTAGCAGTGACATGAGAGCAGCAGGAGTGCTTGACTTGATTCATTCTGACATTTGCGGTCCTATGTCTTCAGTATCTTTGACTGGTCACGAGTACTATATTAGCTTCATTGATGACTACTCCAGGAAGACCTGGATCTACTTCTTGAGGAACAAGAAGTCCCCACTAGTGTTGAGTGTCTTCCAAGGGTTCAAATCCCTTGTGGAGAAGCAGACGGGGAGGAAGATCAGGATGTTGAGATCAGACAATGGGGGTGAGTATACCTCCAAGGAGTTCAATGCTTTCTGCAGTCAGGAGGGTATACAGCAACAGTTGACAGTTCCCTACACTCCTGAGCAGAATGGAGTAGCAGAGAGAAAGAATAGGTCGATCGTTGGAGCAGCGAGAGCCATGCTTCATGATCAGGGGTTACCGTTCTTTCTATGGGCAGAGGCATGCAACACTGCAGTGTATCTGCAGAATAGGAGTCCTCACCGTGCTTTGGGTAGGATGACTCCAAAGGAGATGTATTCAGGCAAGAAGCCTGAGGTGAGCCATTTTCGGATATTTGGCTCTCTGACTTACTCTCACGTCCCTTCTGAGAAGAGGACGAAGTTCGAGCCCACTGCAGAGAGAGCTATCTTTGTGGGTTACGATGAGACTTAGAAGGCATATCGACTTTACATTCCTAGCTAGAGGAGAGTTGTAGTTAGGCGGGAAGTGAATTTTGATGAGGAGAGGGACTTTAGGAAGTCGAGAGAGATGGAGCAGGGGGAGCCACCAGCTCCCACACCTCAGTTGATACATGCTTCTTCGATACAGGTTTCAGGTCCACAGGTTTCTGGGGTGACTGGATCACAGGGTACAGGCACAGCTTCTACAGGATCAATTGTTCAGATTACAGGTACAGGGACAGGTTCAGGTACAGGCACAGGTTCAGGATCACAGGTTTCAGGGTCATAGGTTACAGGGTCTTTAGGGATTGGTTCATAAGTTACTGGTCCTTGGGGTGTTAGACCCTCTGCTTCTAGCACTTCCTCAGATGAGGATACACCAGTTTGGGAGGAACCTTCAAGGAAGAGGAAGCCTAAGTGGCTTCAGGACACCTTGAAGGAAGTAGAAGCATTTGGTAGACCTCACGAGGCGATCAGGTCAGTAGTTGATCCAGACAGATATGGGATGGCCCTTGTTGTGAGTCTTCGTGACTCTGCACCTTCTACATTTGAGGAGGCTTCTCAGCATCAGGTATGGAGAGATGCCATGATGGAAGAGTACCATTCCATCATGAAGAATGATGCTTGGGAGATTGTGCTGAGACCTAAGGGGAAGTCAGTGGTGACTTCCAAGTGGCTTTACAAGATCAAGCATGCTGCAGATGGCAGTGTGGAGAAATTCAAGGCTCCGTTTGTGGCTAGGGGATTCTCATAGGTTGAGGGAGTTGACTATGATGAGACATTTGCTCCAGTTGCTTGGTATTCCTCTATCAGGGCAGTGATATCTATAGCAGCAGAGATGGGTTGGAAGATCCACCAGATGGATGTGAAGACTGCGTTTCTCAATGGTCTTCTGCAGGAGGAGGTGTATTTGGAGTAGCCACAGGGATTCGAGATACATGGGAGAGATTCTCATGTGTGCAGGCTTAGGAAAGCCTTGTACTATCTAAAGCAAGCTCCTAGAGCTTGGTACTCCAGGATCGATGCATATTTGACTTCGATGGGATTTCATAAGAGTGAGGTTGATCCCAACCTATACTACATTGTGGTTGGTGGAGATCCACTCATTCTTCTGTTATATGTTGATGACTTATTTATCACTGGAGATGAGCGTCTTATTGCTCAGTGCAAGAGAGATCTTGCAGCTGAGTATGAGATGACCGATATTGGGTTGATGCATTACTATTTGGGGATGGAGGTTTGGCAGGAGCCTGGACATATTTTCCTAGGACAGGGGAAGTATGCAGCGGAGATTCTGAAGAGTTATCGGATGGAGGACTGTAGGCCTATGCCTACACCGATGATCACCAACTGGAAGCAACTTCATGCTTCAGAGTGTAAGTTGGTGGATCCCACACTCTATCGTCAGATCATCGGATCGTTAATGTATCTGGTCAACACCAGGCCAGACTTGTGTTTTGCGGTTAACACTCTTAGCCAGTTCATGGTGCAGCCTAGGAGTGTGCATTGGACGGCCGCAAAGCACATCTTGAGATACCTAGCAGGGACAGTGGACTATGGTCTGGACTACAGGGGTTCGAGTGGAGTCAGCTTGGTTGGGTTCACAGATTCAGACTGGGCAGGTTGTGTGAGGGACCGGAAGAGCACTTCTGGTTGCTGTTTCAGCTTGGGCTCGGCAGCAGTGTCATGGTTCAGCAGGAAACAGAAGTCCATTGCATTGAGTTCTGCTGAGGCTGAGTATATGGCATCCAGTCAGGCGACTTGCGAAGCATTGTGGCTTCATAAGTTATTGGTAGATTTATTTTATCAACAGCTGAGACCTACGGTGATCTATTGCGACAATCAGAGTTGCATTCAACTCTCTGAGAATCCGGTTTTCCATGACAAGTCAAAGAACATTGAGGTCAGGTACCACTTCATTCGGGACTACGTCCAGAGAGGGGCAGTTGAGTTGCAGTATATTTCCACTGAGGAGCAGGTAGCAGATGTCCTGACGAAGTCTTTGGGGAGGGGGAAGTTTGTCTTCTTCAGAGATAAGTTGGGAGTGGTGCGGAACACCGTCCTCGGTAAGAGGGAGTGTTTTTTTGTACCTAGGGAAGTGTTCCCCAAGTGACAATAGCCTAATGTCACTTAGAAGGGGCAAAAAGGTGACCCTCACATTAAATGTCACTTAATGAGACTTTATAAAGTTAAAGTCAGTTTTTGATAAATCTTAAGTGGGTGAGTGAAATTTATTTAAGTGATTTAAATAAAAGGTATTTTCACTCTCATTGAATCTCAACCATCGGATGGGATCTAATCTCCACCGTTGGATTAGAAAACCCTAGGGTTTAGTCAAAAAGACTTGAGAGAGACATTTTTGAGTTATTCTTGACATTTTTGAGAAGAGAGAAGAGCTGAAGAGAGAGTTAGGGCATTGGCACGAATTCCAAGGAGCATTGAATGCAGGTTTCATCTAGCATGCACTTCGAGGTATAGAGTTGAGCATTTATTGAACTGTACGGATTTGTAGGCAGTCATTATTTCTTCTTAATAGGCACACATCCTGAGGTAGCCATATTAGCATAGAAATCGAGGTAATGTACAATAGCAGTTAATGTTGTCCGTACAACACAGAATTCGAGGCAACTGATTTGGCACACATTTCGAGGTCTGATAGTACAGCAGTGATTATTGGCACAAGTTTTGAGACATTCTGGGCACTTGTTTCGAGGTAAATATGGGCACACATACCGAGACAGTTTGCATGCAGCTCAAGAAACTTTTTGGGTACTTTTCTCGAGGCATAGTTTTCGAGGAAGGTGTGGCACAGACTTCAAGAACTGTTGCACACTTTTCTTGGTAGATTTAAGGCACATATTTTGAGACAGTACTCTGCACAGTTTTCGAGGAGGACTGTACCGTACAGTCACTGTACTTTCAGCACAAAAATCGAGGCACTCAAGCACAGAAATCGACGTTGCAGTTTGGCACTGATTTCGAGATAGTTTGTTGAGTGAAACTTTATGGTGGAGATAAGTAAACTTTCTGCTGTAAATTTATGTACTGAGATTTATGAAGAAATAAGAAACTCTCTCTCTCTCTCTAACTGGTTTTCCCCGTGGGGGTTTTTCCAGGGCTTGATTTTGGCCAAAAATTTATGAGTCTATCATTTTCATGGTGTGAATGTTTAAATGTGTTTTTCAGCCTATTAGTGCATTTTTACTGTGTGTTTAATTGTTACTGAAAGTTTCATAAGTAACTTACAGCCAATGCAAAACCGGTTGTAAGTGAAAACCACGAAATGTTGACATAAACCAGCAAACAGTAAATTGCAGAAAATCTTCAAGGTGATGAGTTTCATGCCACGATATCTTTTCAGGAGTTATGCAATGTCAAGTATAGGAACAGACCCCGAGACTTTAACATGGGACAATCAAACTTTGATATTCAATGGAAGTTTGGGAAGCTAACAATCCCTTCCTTCGATGGGTCTAACCAAAGCACCACAAGGGCATGGGTTCAGAAGTTGGACACTTATTTCCAAATCAACCCCATGAGGGAGGTGGAGGCCATCAAATATGCCATCTTGCATCTAGAGGGAGAGACCCATGAGTGGTGGTATCACAACCTAATTACATTGGGTCACACCAACATTTCATCATATATGGATTTCACACAAAGGTTGATGGACAGGTTCAACATAAAGGATCCGGAACTAGATTTCAAAGAGCTGACACATATCAGGTAGACTTGTACTGCAAATGCATATATTACAGAATTCTAAATATTAGTAGTTATAGTGACATATGTCTCAGAGACATGACTTATTATGCTATTCATGAAGGGATTGTCTGAGCCAATATGTGGTTGGGTCAAGGCCTTCAAGCTCGTGACCCTACAAGATGTTATTACTCGAGTGTGGGACATGGACGAGGCCACCCTAAAGAGAAAATTTCCATCCAAACCTTTCGTGTCCTAGAAAAGCAAGGACAAGAAGCCCTTTCAGAAGGGAGGAGTTGGAAAGAAAAGGATATACGAAGAGACCCGAAACGAGCTAAGGAGGAATAAGTTATGCTTTAGTTGCAAAGAACCTTGGGAGACTAGACATAAATGCATGGGAAAAGGAAAGGTTCACCTCATAGAGTTTTATTCGAATAGTGATGAGGATGATGATGTGGATGAGCATGTGCAGGATGATGGATAGGACGGTGGGACAAAGGAGCAGCCACAAGTACAATAGCTACAGGTCCAACTACCATAGGTACAACCACAAGGTGGGACGATTGCCATTTTATTAGCCACCCTCATGTTCAATACCTTCAGAGTTAGAGGATTTATACGAGGTAGTAGATCATGATCCCGATAGATGGTGGGGAAACCCACAACTTCATAGATTCATCTTTGGTGGCTAGAAGAGGCCTCCATGAATAGCAGTTTGAGGGATTTGGTGTAAAGATAGTCGGTGGTCAAGTGATGTCTTTCCTATTGAGAGTTCCATAGTTGACGGTGACCATGGGGAACTATGTTCCGACAAATGACTTCTATCTGGTTGATTTGGTAGAGACCAACATGGTCTTGGGCGTTCAGTGGATCTAGACATTGGGACCCATAATGACGAGCTATTGAACCATGGATATGGGGCTTAATGATCCTGATGGGACGAGGGTAGTTCTGTGGGGCATGTCCAATGAATCCCCAAGAGTTTTCTCAGCCAAGCGGATGGAGGCACTATTCAGACTTAGAGATGTAGCCTATGCAACATAGTGCTTGATCACTACTTAGAATATTTCACAGGACAACCAGCAGTACTACATAGACATTCAAGATTTATTGGGGAAGCATGACAGGGTGTTTGGAGAGATTCCTCGGGAGACCAGCAGACAGGGGCTTCGAACACACTATAGTGTTGGAGGAGGGGACTAAGCCAGTGATCACCACCCCCTATAGACATCCAAAGAAATTTAAATATGAGATTGAAAATGATATTAAAGAACTGTTAACCATGGGGCATATCAAACCCAGCTCCATCCCATTTGCATCTTCGGTTGTTTTGGTAAAAAAGAAGGATTGGACGATGAGGATGTGCATCAATTACAGGGCGTTGAACAAGAAGACCATCAAGAATAAGTATCTCATCCCACGTATTAATGAGTTGTTGGATGAGCTGCATGGAGCAATGTACTTCTCAAAGGTTGATTCTTAGGTCGGGCTACCATCATATGAGGGTCCGTGAAAAGGATGTGCATAAGACAACTTTCAAATGCAATGATGGGCATTAAGAGTTTTTGGTTATGTTGTTTAGGTTGACCAACTCCCCATCCACCTTCCAATAATGTATGAATCACATTTTCCAAAAGCAGTGGAGGAAGTTTATGTTGGTCTTTTTCGATGATCATCTTGTATATAGTCATACATTGGAGGAGCACATGAAGCATCTAGATGATATTGCGAGCATTACAGAGGCACTTCCCTTGTATGCCAAGGCCTCCAAATGTGAGTTTGGACTCACATAGATATTATACTTGAGCCATGTGATTATTGAACAGGGTGTACAAGTGCATCAAGAGAAGATTCAAGCCATTTTGGATTGGCCCACGCTAAGGTCCCTCGTGGAGTTATGAGGATTCTTTAGGTTGCACACATATTATAAACGATTTGTGAAGGGATCTTCATAGTTAGCGCACCCCTCATCGATTTGACAAAAAAGGGAGCATTCAAATGGACAAAAAACTCTCAGCGGGAATTTGACAGGCTCAAGGAGGTGATGAGCGCTTGCATGGTGTTGTCACTACTAGACTTCCACCAGCCTTTTGTTAGTTTTTCACAATTAAATCAATAGTTATATAGGATCTTATTGAGAGAATAACAAGCACAACATGAACACAAGAGACACAAGATTTTCCTCGAGGAAACCATAAAGGAGAAAACCTCGCAACTTGCTCAGAGATAGAATGATCACTAATACAATGTCACAAAAGTAAAACCCAAAAATAGAAAAGGTCTTCAGCAACTTCTCTCTTCTCCACTTGTGCAAACTTGTCCTTCTTCTCTCTAATGCGAAGTGAGTGAGTGAGTGAATGATACAAATGAGAGAGGCATCCTCTCTATTTATACTTTAACTTTCACTTTACCTTTACCCCAACTAGGTCGGCCCCTAGTTGTACCTAACTAGGCCAACTTCTCTAGGAGAGTCTAATAACCCATTGACAACTTAACCCTGGGGTCTAATGCCCTGACTTACAATGGAGGGTTATCCTCAATGACTTTACATGACCCAAATACAATAATGACTTTCCCGACCAGAGCATTAAACATCTCCGTCTGAGGTACAATAATAAAACACAAATACAACATAAAATACATAAGTGAATATCTTCCGAAGTTACAATTACATTAACACTCCCTCTTAACTAGGAAGGTATTTTCTTGACATAGTCATCAACACAAGTATTCGTCGCTAGATCAACAATGCTGGAACATCACCATCAACACTGGATCATCGTCGTCACTGCTATTGCAATCCTCGTCATATCGACCATAAATTGGTGCTATCTCTCAGTTCTTCTCATCATAGGAAGTTCTACAGAGCCAACCCTTTTTCATGCTGGATGTAGGCCTAGCCTCCATGTAGATCTTCATCGTATCTGCAAGCAAGCCATCAAGTAGGTACAACCCAAGACTTATTATATTGCCTCTACAAAAACTTGTGTACAACCTAGGACTTATTATATTGCCTCTGCAAAAACCTGCGTACATACCAGGACTTATTATATTGCTTATGCAAAAACCTGCGTCTCCTACTGTCGCCTCATCACGTCCAGATCATCTCAACGTCAACGGAGCATAGCCCATATGCACATTACACAACACTTACATCAACCTACATGGGAGGACAAACCTACCACCATTCGGGGAAGGCTCAGCACTTACATCAACGCACATGGGAGGACCAACCTACCACCATGTCGAAAAGGAACTGCACTCACATCAATGGCCATGGGAAGACAAACCTCAACCATGTCGGAAAGGCACAACACTTACATCAACATCCATGGGAAGACAAACCTCAACCATGCTAGAATAGCCCCAGCCCTTACATCTGCACCATTGGAGGACACACCTACCACCATGTGAGAATGGCTCATGTGCATCTGCGTCTTCCAGACTCATCACTTCCCCTTGGAAGGAACCTCGATCTAAAGTACACCAAGCTTCTCTTTGAAGTACTCGAACTTCACTTTGGCTAGCAGCTTGGTCAACACATCGGCTATCTGCTCGTCCGTCGCAACATACTGGAGCTTCACTCCTCCTCTCTGCACCATATCCTTGATATAGTGTTACTTGATCTCAATGTGCTTCGACTTGTCATGGAACACTGGGTTCTCAGACAACTTCACACAACTCTGGTTGTCACAAAATATACAAGTCGCATCCAACTGAAGATCAACCAAATCATATAGTAGCTTCCTAAGCCATACTGCTTCACAACTAGTCGAACAAGTTGCGACATACTCTGCTTCGATTGTACTCAGTGCCATGCAGGACTACTTCCTGCTAATCCAAGAGATCACACATGATCCCATATTGAAGCAACACTCTGAAGTGCTCTTCCTATCAATGGCACTGCCTTCCCAATCCGAATCAACATAACCCTCTAGGTTAATCTTCTGATTTGCATCATACTTGATCCCATAATCAACCGTACCCTTCAGGTACCTCAGAATATGCTTTGCAACAATCAAGTGAACATGTCTCAGATCTGTCAGGAACTGGCTCAATGTGTTCACAACAAAGCAAATGTTTGGTCTCGTATTTGTTAGGTACATCAAAGATCCAATCATCTGACGATACATCATGGCATCGACTGGCTTTGATGAAGCATCACTCAATAGCTTCAGGTTCGATGCCATAGGTGTGTCCATGGCCTTGCAGTCCATCATCCCGAATCTCTTCAGGATCTCTACTGCATACTTCCCTTGTCCAAGGAAGATTCCATCCGCACTCCGCCACACCTCCATACCTAGAAAATAATGCATCATACCCAAGTCCTTCATCTCGAACTCGGCAGTAAGATTCCTCTTTGTGTCTATAATAAGCCCATCCTCACCTGTCACAAACAGGTCATCTACATAAAGTAGAAGTATCACTGGGTTCCCTTCCTTAACCTTGTAGTAAAGGTTGGAATCCGCTTTACTCTTGGTAAATCCCAAACTAGTCAGGAAGCTGTCAATTCTGTTGTACCACGTCCTGGGTGCCTGTTTCAATCCATACAAGGCCTTCTTCAATTTGCACACATGAGTCTCCCTGTCATGTGTCTCAAATCCCAGTGGCTACTCCACATACACTTCCTCTTCCACTACACCATTCAAGAAATTTGTCTTGACATCCATCTGGTATACCTTCCATTTCATCACTACAACCAGAGAAAGTACTGATCTGATGGAAGTGTATATGGCTACAGGTGCAAATGTATCCTTATAATCTATCCCTTCCTTCTGGGAGAAGCCATGTGCCATGAACTTCGCCTTGTGTTTCTCTATGTTGTCATCTGCAACATGCTTGATCTTGTAGATCCACTTGGAAGTCACAACAGACTTCCCTACTGGTCTTGGGACCACATCCCAGACATCATTCTTCACGATCGACTGATACTCCTCGATCATGGCATCCTTCCATTCCTTCCTTTTTGTCGATTCTTCATAGTTGGAAGGTTCCTTGTCAATGATGTCGCACAACAGGGCTACATAACTAGAGTATGGCCTTGGTATCTTGCTTTCTCTGTGCATTACTTCTGGAGCGCCATATATCTCTGCATCTTGAATTGCCTCTCATACCCATGCTAGTTTCCTCTTGTGAGAATTCTTATCGCATGGTGGATCTACAGGTTCCTGTGGGTCTTCCATCTCGTGGTCTTCATATTCTTCAGGAATTACTCCTTCCATTGTTGTATCTCTAATCCTGGGAACTTCAGTTTCTTCAGTGTCTTCTTCTTAACTTCATAAATATTCTAGCTGAATCATCGTCACTTGTTCTTCGAAATGAATCTCTCTTGTAGTACACGATCTTTCCTACAACTCAATTTAGTTGCGTGATTAGAAACATTTCATAATTTTTCAAAACAAATTCTTATGCATAAAGACACAGGTCACACAGTCATGCAACTATCTTAGCCAATGATTCAACACAACATTCATCCATATCCCATATTCATACAGTAACTTCCTAGAATCCTTCCATCTCTACCAGAACATTGTTAAGAGTGTGCACTACTCCCAACATTTCAGCAAAGAGGTTTCATTCTAGATAAGTAGCAATGGGATGTTGTACAGTACCATAGGTCACTTACCCATTACTTATGATATAGGATGTATATCATGCATGTTAGAAAAGTTGCATTAATGAACAAGATACTACTAATATGTACATGATTGAACAATATTATTTAAGTAATCAGATATACAAGAAATGACAATTCAAATACTTATCTTTGTTTGGTTGTTGGGTGGAATCCCTCTCAATCTTTGCTTCCTTGCAGGAACTACTGGAGTGTGCTCCCTCTTGATCTTTTGCTTCCTTAACCAATGTTGAAAATGGATGAGAGATTCTTCCATAGATTATTGATCTTTATTTGTTTTCCGGAGTCCGACTTTGCAGTAGCTTCTTCTACACCTTTCATGTAATACTGAAAGTCATCTCTAGTTTCACCTTATGAGGTGGAACCTTCTGAATGAACCCATGCAACTGGTTACCTTCATTACAATAAATATTCTTCATCACTTGAAGAATATTCATTGTCTTCTCTGGTTCTCTTCCTTGGAGGTTCATCATCCTCTGTAGTGTGAGCATGATGTCTTTTCTTATTGTTCTTCTTCTTGTGGGAGCCACTTTTGTTCCCGGGACAATCTCTGGAGTAGTGTCCCTTCTCATCACATGTATAGCATCTAATGTTAGATAGATCTTTTCTGGATCTTTTAAAGTTCTCCCTCTGAGTTAGGTGGTGGTGTTTCTCTTTCTTATTGTGATGATGGTTCTCCCTCTTGTTGTTATTCCTCCCGGAGTGTGCTATGAGAGCTTTATCGTCGTTTGCTCCCATATTCTCTTCTCGAGCTACAAGTCGAGCTTCTTCTTGTGAGCATTCCTCCCATAGCTTATTGAATGTGATTAACTTCCTTCTAAGAAAAATCCCCTGAATAAAAGAGTCCCATGATCTAGGGAGACCATTCAAGGTGGTCATCACAATTTCTCCATTTTCTACATATTCTCCCACAGCTTCAAGTTGCTCCTTGAATTGAGAGACCCTTATAAAATAGGATTGCATGGTCTCTGCATCTTGTATCTTCACATTCTTCAATTGGTTTCGCAAGGTCATCGTCCGATTTATATTATTTCCTTCAAATAGCTTGGTCAAGGAATCAAGCATCTCTTTAGGTGTCTTTAAGGAAGACACATGTGGGATGAGATGATCCTTAATAGAATCCACAATGATCCTCTTGGCCTTAACCAAGTTCTTCTTGTGTAAGGCTTTAGCCTCATCTCCCTCTGGAACTGGAATCTCTTCATTCACATAGGTGTCCAATTCATTCTCTTCTAGGACAAGCCCAACCATATACTTCCATTCTCAGAAGTTATCAGCCCTTCAAGCTTATCCTCAAGCTTGGTGTGGTGAGACATCTTTAATGCGAAACTCAAATGGAAATAGAAAATCTTTTAGGTCTTACCACTTTGATTTGTTGAAACTGGTTCTGGAGCTGGCTAGCGTTTGTCAGAGAAACCCTAAAATTTCAAACTTGGAATTTGAAACTTCTATATGGGTGCAAAGATGTGCTTGACTGGGGAGAGCAGGCTGGTACACTTGGTTTCTGAAGATTCCAAAAATTGAACCCTGAAAATTGACTTGCGAAATTATGATCTGCAATTTCTGGATTTTTTTGGTTTTCTGGTTTTTCTGGTCCAGAGTCAAATTAGGGTTTGAATTTTAGGGATTTTTACCCAACCAAAACTTCGACCTTGTTCTCTAAATTTCAATTTTGATGAGGATCACTTCCCTATGCTGATTTCACTCCAAAATTCCACTTATGTGAAAAGTCCTAATTTCCCGCAGTAGTGACAGGCCAAAAAATGAAAATGCTCAGAATCACTTTCTGCTTTGACAGAAAGATGTGCCTTCCTAAGGTGAGTTATCCTAGCCTCATTTTCTTGATGATCTGTGGAGAGAAACCCAAAAATTAAGAAGCCCTAGCTTCTGCAGCTGCAAAGTGTCTTCTTCTCAGGTTAGCTTTGATACCATGTTAGTTTTTCACAATTTAATCAATAATTATCTAGGATCTTATTGAGAGAATAACAAGCACAACATAAACATTAGAGACACAAGATTTTCCTCGGGGAAACCATAAAGGAGAAAACCTCGCAACTTCCTCAGAGATAGAATGATCACCAATACAATGTCACAAAAGTAAAACCCAAAAATAGAAAAGGTCTTCAACAACTTCTCTCTTCTCCACTTGTGCGAACTTGTCCTTCTTCTCACTAATGCGAAGTGAGTGAGTGAGTGAATGATACAAATGAGAGAAGCACCCTCTCTATTTATACTTTAACTTTCACTTGACCTTTACCCCAACTAGGTCGGCCCCTAGTTGTACCTGATTGGGCCGACTTCTCTAGGAGAGTCTAATAACCCATTGCCAACTTAACACTAGGGTATAATGCCTTGACTTACAATGGAGGATTATCCCCAATGCCTTTACATGACCCAAATACAATAATGAATTTCCCAACCAGAGGAATAAACATCTTCGTCAGAGGTACAATAATAAAAACAATTACAACATAAAATATACAAGTGAATATCTTCCGAAGTTACAATTACATTAACACCTTTTGTGCTGGAGTGCCATGCTTCAAGCATTGACATTGGGCAGTCTTGATGCAAAACCAACACCCAATAGCCTTCGAGAGCAGAAATATCAAGGATCCAAAAAAGGTTCTACTCAATATATGACAAAGAAATGCTCGCCATCATGCACGCATCGACAAAATTCAGACAATACTTGGTGGGAAGCAGGTTCGTGGTGAGGACAGACCACAACAACTTGAAATACTTTTTGGAGTATAAATATTTGAATTAGAGGCAACATAAGTGGGTAAGAAGGATACATGCTTACGAATTTGATATAGAATATGTGAAGGGGAAGAAGAATATTATTGCTGACACACTCTCTAGAAAACTAGTTGCATGCTCTTTGATGGAGATTTCAGCCGATTGGAAATCCCACCTTCTTATGGAATATTCCAAAAACAAATCCGCTTGCGAAGTGTTGGATGGCCTCATATAGGATGACAGGTACACAATAGTCGATGATGTCATCTTCTATGAAGATAGGATTTACTTGGTGCCATAATCTAAACTGAAGGAGAAGATATTGAGGGCTACACATGATACACCTACAGCGGGACACCAGGGGTACTTCAAAACGTACCACCAGATTAGGGAGAGGTTCTCTTGGAAGGGCCTCAAGGATGATGTGCTACGACACCTAAGGGAATGTTTGGTTTGTTAGCATAACAAAATCGAACATACCCATCCGTTAGAACTTTTGGAACCATTGCTTATTCTAGAGCATAAGTGGGAGAGTGTCTATATGGGCTTCATCACCGAGTTACCACGAGTACAGGGACGTGATTGCATATATGTGGTCGTAGATCGGCTGAAGAAATTTGCACACTTTTTTGCAATCTCTACATTTTATACAGCGGCACATGTAGCAGAGGTAATTTTTCAGGGAATTATTTCGTCTACATGGGGTTCTAAAGAATATTGTCAGTGATAGAGATAACATATTTCTCGTGGATTTTTGGTAGGAGATTTTCAGACTAGTAGGCATTGAGTTGAATACCAACACTAGTTACCATCCTTAGACTAACAAATAGATTGATATTGTCAATAAATGGGTCAAGGGGTACTTGCAAAAATATGTGTCAGGACAACAGAGGGCTTGGATCTGATGGATTCATTTAGGTGAGCATTGCTACAACACCACCTTTCACATGTCAATTGGTATGACTCTGTTTAGAGCCTTATATGGTTATGACACCCCATCATTTGTTGATATGGCATTTGGGGATAGTAGTGAACCCAAGGCGAAGGAATAATATAAGAAAGTTAGGGCATCCTTCAAGTACTTAAAGAAAATCTACAAGTGGCCCATAATCAACAAAAGATATATGTGAACATGCACCAAACAGAGCACAGTTTTGAGGTGGAGTACTTGGTATTTATGAGACTACAACCTTATCATCAATCTTCACTGATGTTGATGTTGTTTGATTTGTAAATTATGCCCTAGTGTCTTTATATTATTCATTTTCATGGTGCACAGACTGGAGGATGACGGTTAGGGTTCACAGGCCTCGACTTGGGTTGCAGGTGGCTGAGTAGCCTACAACCCACTGTTGGATGGCCCTTTCGGCATGCTGACGGGTGTATAGGGTGTGGTGGTGATGATGCAACCCATCGACCTCGATTTTGGTGTCAACTGGGGTTTGATAGGACCCTAACGTTTTTTTACCTTTTTACTCTTTTTTTCCCATTTATGCATTTTTTTACTGATCTGTGCAGCTATTACCATGGGATATTAAGAGGTGGTTGATTACAGCAGCGATCATCTGAAAGCTTGCGACATTTGGACCTCACTAGCTGGAGGACCTCGGGCTGAGGTGGAAGCTCGTCCATCGCTTGGTGTTGTGGGTGAACTGGGAAGACAGGAGCAGGTACCGTTCTTTGCTGAGGTTTCATCTGTGGGATACCTGAACTTTTCCCCTCCCCCCAAAAAAATTGCGAGGCATCCTTTTTCCTCCGTTTATGATGTAGACTCTTCGACCGCTGCTTTGGGTGGAGCTACCTAGGGTTTCTCGGGTTTTCACCAGCCTTTGTTCTCCTTACCAGATGCTCAACTAAGACCGGGAGGGTCTTTCGATTTTCTTGACAGTACGGGTGTTGGTCTCATTCTTGGTTTCGACGGGTTTGGTGAGCGATCTCAGGCTCCTCTTGATAGTTCTATGTTAGGCTTTGCTCATCTGAGCGACTTAGGGTTTCTAGAACAACGGGGTTACCCTAGTCCTACGGCGCTTAGGGCTACGAGTCCGGGTTTTAGGCAGGGGCTGGAGGATGATGGTGTGGAAACCTGTTCCAGGAAGAAAATTCGGCAGAAGTGGTTAAAAAATAAAGGAAAGGGGGCTAATTACACATTGGGTGAAGACATTGGCTTCCATCAAGTTTTGGAAATGGCAAAATTGACACTGGTTGGGCAGGCTTATGGTCGTTCTTTTGCACTGCAGACGGTGGTTAGATGGGCCGATCAACATTGGATGGGTCATCTTGGTTATGTTCCTGAAGTTGTGGCCCTATCCAGGAACTGGTTTTCTTTCCATTTCACACAGGCGGACCATGCCCTTTGGGTCCTGAGCCACAGCTAGAACCTGGACCTAGCACCTTTCTTACTCAAACCTTGGGACCCCATTTTTTATGCTAGTAGGGAACGAATGGACACCATTCCTCTGTGGGTTCGCTTGCCGGGTCTTCCTTTTCACTACTGGTATGAAGAACACTTCATGAACATTGACAATATTCTGGGCTCTTTTCTTGAAGCAGATTTATCTTTCAGAGAAACAAAATAGCAGAAGGTTTCTCGGGTTTTGGTGAATATCAACGTTAGGGGCGACCTTGTGGATGAAATGGACTTATGCTGGGGTCCCCATGTTTTTCCTCAGAATTTGGATTATGAAAACGTTCTTTTTCGGTGTGGTCAGTGCCATGAGTATGGGCACCCTGTAGCTGACTGTAAGTTGCCACTGCAGACCCTAAATGGTTTACCTTCTCAGAAATTTGGGGGTTCGGAGAGAGCTTTCCATTTCGCGCCGGTCTCACCTACTCAGGGAGTGTCATCTCAGGATTCTGATGGAGAACAGGAGCCCCCTCCAGATGCTTACTCCCCTACGGCACAACCTGAGGAGATCCCCAGTGGTCCACATGCGCCACTGAGTCTTTGTGTGCCCTCTTTCACGAGTACTGTTTTTCCCTCTAACTCTTACTCCTTTAATTTTTTTGTGAAAAATGTTTCTGTTATTGGTACTGATTGGATTGAGGGTCTTAGGAATTTGACCATTTCTTCCCATCTTCTGTCGCCTATCCCATCCCTTCCTTGCTCCTCTGTTCTCAAGGAGGTTTTTTCGCCCCCTGTTCCGGTTGTTTCACTCCCCCCTGATACTGATCCTGATCCTTCTCCTTCTGAGACGCATGTTTTGTCCTCACCTCCCTCTCCACCTGACTCCTCTGACTCTGGGTATTTTCTTCGTTTCTCTGCTAAAGAACCCTCGGGTGGGCTTGGGAAAGGAAGGGTGAAACTAGTCAAAGGTAGGGGTCGCCAGTCCTTCATTTCGAAGGCTCAGTCCAGAGCTTACACGGATGTGCTTGAAGGGAAGCAACAATCTATCGAACGGGCACTTACAGCAGTGCGAGCCGAGAAGAAGGGTCATAAATGAAACTTACGTCCTTTAACTCTCGGGGTCTTTCTGGTCCCCCTAAAAGACTAGCATTGTGGAGGGTGGTCAGTCTTGAACATCCGGATATTATTTTGTTACAGGAGATGATGGGAGTAGGGGTAGATGTTATTTTTCGCTTGAAAAGTTGGTTCCCGAGTTGGAATTTTGAAGCTTCGGATTCCAGAGGCAGGTCTGGTGGTCTAGTTGTGGGTTGGAATGAAGAGAAGGTGAAGGCTTCCAATTGTTGGGGAATGGATTATGTTATGGGTGTGACCTTCTCGGCTCTAGACATTGAAGGGGATTTCACTCTTATCAATGTCTATGGGCCTTATCTAAATCGGATTCCCTTCTGGGAATATTTGCTCGGTAAATCTATGATTATTAGTGACTCTGTGATTTTGGGGGGGGATCTAAATTTCTCTCAGGGACAGGCGAAATTTTGGGGTCCTCGTGTGCAGGTTGATCCACTTACGGATTTCTTTACTCAGAAACTGGTCGAAAGGAACTTGATTGATGTGGAACATGTCCGCATCAGACCTACGTGGAAGAATAATCGTGCTGGAGATAATCAGGTGGCTAAGAGAATCGATCAGTTCCTGCTGGTAGAACGGTTGGTGGATAGGTTTTTTCATCTTCGGCAGCGGGTTGGAAGTGGGGGATGTTCTGATCACTTCTCCATTTTTCTTGAACTTTTGGATGGTCCCTGTAAAGCACCTAGTCCTCTGAAATTTAACAAGGTTTGGCTTAAAGACCCATCTTTATTCGATGTGGTTCAGGCGGCTTGGATTCCTTACAGTCGTGGGGATACCAGCTCTACAGCTTTCCAGTTTGTTGCAAACATCAAACGTTTGAAAAGGCCTATTAAGAAGTGGGCATATGAGAAGAGGCTTAGGAAGGTTCTGGAACTTAAGCAGATTGAAGAGGATCTGTCAAAACTCTATGCAGGAGATGGGGGTGGTTTTTTGGACCAAGATTCCAAAGACAATTTGGTTCGGTTGGAAGGAAGAAGAAATACAATCCTTCTGGAAAAGGAGGAGACTTGGCGGCTGAAGAGCAGGGATATATGGCTGGATAGTGGAGATGAAAATTCTAAGTTTTTTCATGCTTATGCCAAAGGGAGGAGATCATCCAACACTATTTGGAGTTTTGAAGATTAGTTTGGTGAATCTCATAATTCTTTTGAAGGTATGGCAGAGGTTGGGGTCAACCATTTTCGGAACCTTTTCAAGGCTAGTGAACAGGTCTCCATTGAGGAAGTGATCTGTGTGGCTCAACTATTCCCACGCTTTGTGGAAGATGATGACAATAGATCCCTAATGAAAGAAATTATGGAGGAAGAGTTGAAAGAGGTACTCTCTAGTTTTCAGAAAGACAAAAGTCCAGGTCCCGATGGGTGGACGATTGAATTCTTCCTTGAGCTCTTTGATTTTTTTGGTGATGATCTACTGAAAGTGGTTGAAGACACTCGACAAGCTGGTAGGATTCTAGCTAGTTTCAACATTATCTTCATTGCCTTGATTCCTAAGAAGGACTCCCCTGTCTCCCTAAATGATTTTAGACCCATTTCTTTGTGCAACTGTATTTACAAGATTGTCACAAAAATCATTGCCAGGTGTATCAAGGGTATTCTTTTGAAACATATCTTTGAAGAGTAGTTTGGCTTCTTGGAAGGCCGCCAGATTCATGAGGCCATAGGGGTGGCTCAGGAGGGTTTGCACAGTATTAAAACAAAGAAGGTGAAATGGGCTATTCTAAAAATTGACTTGTGCAAGGCATACGATAAGGTAAGTTGGCTCTTCTTAAGGCTCCTACTTACTCATTTTGGTTTCGACATAGGCTTTATCAGATGGATTATGAGTTGTCTTACCACTATTTCTTTTTCTGTGTTGATCAATGGAGCTTCTTCACCCTTTTTTCACTCGGGACGTGGCCTCAGGAAAGGTTGTCTGCTATCACCTTTGCTTTTTTTGTTAGTTGCTGAAAGTCTGAGCCGTGCTATTAAGGATGCCAGGAGACGTGATGCCCTTAGGGGAATTCAAATTGCTCATGATCTACAGATTTCTCATCTACTGTTTGTGGATGATGTACTTATTTTCTGCTCGGGAATGGAAAGGGATGCTCATCAACTGATGGAGATTTTGGATCTTTTTTACAGGGCTACTGGGATGGAAATCAATTCAGATAAATCCACCCTGACGACTAACTTGCTCAGTGATGCGGAGATGGCAGTTTTTATCAAGGTTTTTTCTTTTACCCATCTGACTTTGCAGGATGGTTTGAAATACTTGGGTTTCAATTTGAAACCCAATGATTATAGAATTTAGGACTGGAAGTGGCTGATTGAAAAGTTGGAGAAGTGGCTGAAATGTTGGAGTCATAAGTGGCTTTCTAGGGCGGGGAGACTGGTTTTGGTCAAGTCGGTTTTGGAAGCTATCCATGTGTATTGGATGTCATTGTCTTGGATCCCCAGGGGTATTTTCGATGCTGCAAGATGTTTATGTTTTCGTTTTCTTTGGAGTGGTAAAGAGGACACTACTGTTTCTCCTTGGGTACGTTGGGAAAGGATTGCTATTCCTAAAGCTTTGGGGGGCTGTGGACTAAAGAATATTTTTTCCTTCTCCAAAGCATTGGCTGCTAAGGGGGGTTGGAGACTGATTAAGAGTGAGGGTTTTTGGGCTCAGGTGATGATCCATAAATACATTGTACCATCCTCGCTCGAAGATTGGATTAGGAGTCCGTTCAAGACTCACTCTGGGGGTTCTGTGATATCGAAAGTAGTCGTTTCTTCCTTCCATCTTATTGAGAGAGATTTGGTATGGAACATTGGAAACGAAATAAAGGTTAGGATTGGTCAGGATCCTTGGGTTGGTTGTGTCAATCAACATCTATTACCTGAAGGGACGGTGGAGATTTTGTGTCAGAAAGGTTTAGTCTTTCTCAGCCAGCTTGCTGATCCTGAGGCAGCCAATCCGGGTTTTCAAGCTTGGCGATCGGTTAATTCTTATGGTTTGAACGAGGCCGAGGAGCTCGTTCTTTCCAGGTATATCAGGTTTCTCAATCGTGATCATATCTTCTTTGATGAGTCTGAAGATGAGCTGATTTGGGATGTTGACCCGTCGGGATGTATACTCCCAAAGGTGGTTACTTGAGGATCACCGAAGATCATGCACAGGGTGCTCAGGTCTGGTGGTGGAAATCGTTGTGGAAACTCAAGAGTCCTCCTAAGACTTGGTTGTTTATGTGGTGTGTTTTGGAGAACAAATTCAGAGGTCTTCCTCTACTGGTTCTCTGGGGGGTATGGCTAGCCCGAAACCATCTCATTTTTAATGAAAATTCATGCTCCCCGGTTATCACTACTACAACTTGTTGTGGCCTTTTGCTTTCCTTTCAACCGAAAGATGGAGTTAACAGGGTTCTGATTATTCAACCAGTTGATATTGACAGGTCACAGCCTTGGGGGTTTTTTTATGGAGCTTCACATAATAACTTTTGCGGGGGTGGGGCACTACTATATCTTGCTGAAAAATCACTTTTTCGAGATGTCTTTGGGTTTTGGGGCTGGAAGCAACAATTTTGCAGAATTACTAAGTCTTAAGTTCCTTGCTATTTTTGTGGTTGAGAAGGGATGTAGAAACAATACTGTTTTGGGGGACTCCTTGAATGTGGTTAAATGGATTATAGGCAGTCAACTTTGTCAGAATTTAAGAGTGTCCAACATCTTGACCTCCATAAGGGAGGTTTTGAACACATTTGATTCTTTTGCTTGCACTCATGTCTACAAGGAAAATAACCAGGAAGCGGACAGGGCATCGAAGGCGGGGCTTCAGTTGGATTTGGGTATATGGAAGATAAAAGAGTTTAATGATGGGGAGGTGCAGGAGTACTATCATTGTCCTTTCATCGAAGGAGCTGGCCTACCTGCTTGATTTTGCTGGACTCAGCACTATGCACTTACTGGTTTTTTGTTTTTTGTTGGATGCCCTACACTGAACAACTGACTCTTCAAGAGTTTTCTTTTTGTATATGTTACTCGACCATTACTACTGTGAGCAGACTCTGTTTATTGTCCTCCGACAGTTTAATGATATTTTTGTACTAATTTTTATACTTCCTACTACGACATGTAGAAGACTGATTTTTGGTCTAGAAATGTATTGTTTATCAGCATTACACTTATCAAAAGTGTATTTTTAGATTGTAATTTTGTTCTCGGAAGATGAAATAAAATTATGCTTTTTTTTCAAGGAAAAAAAATCATCAATCTTCACTGAAGAAACACTATGTAAACAAACCGAAACCTTGCTTCTACGGACCATACAAAATGACTAGGAGGATTGGAGAGGTGGCCTATGAGTTGGAGCTTCCAATAAAGCAAGATCCACAATGTATTCTATGTGCCATGCCTCAAGAAGGTACTAGGACAACAAATCACAAACTTTGTAGAGTTACCTCCATTGGATGAGGAGGGGAAATTAATATTAGACCCGAAGGATATTATGGATGTGCGAGAGAGGAGACTGAGAAACAGGGTTATCCAGGACTACCTCGTCAAGTGGAGGCATATGGAAGTAGAGGATGCCACTTGGGAGAGTGAGCAGATTATGCAGCACCCAAACGTGCAGTTGCTTGAGGACAAGCAATCTCGGGAAAGGAGGATTGTCATGTTCCTTTCTGGATGACCACCATAGTGGATGACTTAGTAGCCTATCTAGTCCTCGTAGGCTATAGTCAGCATAATAGGGGATTAATTAATTATTTAGTGTCACTCGAATCCAAAAGCACTTTATAAAGTGACATTTAATAATTGTTTCTTAAAGTGACTTTATAAAAGTCACTTAAGTTAAAAGTGGCGCAAAAGGGTAAAAGTGGGCCAAAAAGGGTCAACATGAGAATAAAAGCCACTTTCTCACTAAAAGGTCATTTTTAATTTATAAAAAGAGAAAATAGGAGAAAGGGAAGTTGAAGAGTCACAATAGTGAAAAGAGAGTTATAAAAGTGAGAAAGCCCTCTCTCATCCATTATTGTCATTTGCATTTTAGAAATTTGAGAGCTCTTGAGCTTAGATTGCCTTAGATTAAACCCTAGGAGGGGGTGAATAGTTTCGGTACTGTAACAAATATACCCTATCTATCAAATGAGGAAGAATCGGTCAGATTTCTCAATAGTGCTTCATTACCGTGGATTGGATCTACATTTTGGTCTTCAATTCTGAGATTTTGTGAATGTTTGCAGAGGTTCCACTATTCCCTTGGAAGAGGACGCATCAGTGAAATATTGCTCACCCAAAAAGGAGGGCGCACTCACTATACTATATTTTCTTTGCTAAAGGGAGGCACATTTGTATCTGATGGGTCAAGAAGGAGGGGCACATCACTGTAAAAGAACACTCACTCAATACCATACCTCTGGGATAGCAAGAGGGGTGCATCTCTGTAAAAAATTAAGTGCAAAGGGAAGCGTATTTTCATAGTTGGATACTGTGAGGGGCACACTATGGAGAGAGGGAATTCTAATCTTGTGAGACAACTGCTACAATGATTGTTAGGAAGGGAAACAAATTGCTATGAAGGTCCTGGGCATTACTAGGCAATCACATCCACCTTCAGATCATCATACTTGTTCATGAAGTTCATCTACAACCTATAGCATTGTGAGAAGAAAGACTACTCATTGTCGAGTTTGTTTTCTTTGTCATTTTTCAATTTCCAACCATATAAATTGTCAACTTATTCATTGTTTGTGACCTACGATCTTCCTAGTACAAATACAAGCTTGTGAAGTAAATATGCCATTGTTAAGGGAGTTTCTCAGCCTAAGTGGGTCACACCATTGCTCCTTGGTCTCTCTTTCTTGCTTACTAGTCATTGTACCCCACTTATAGCCCAAGTCGTGATGTGGAAGAAATTTTCCAAGGACTGTAAGCTACAGGAAGAATATCAGGTCAGAATTATATGGAAAAATCAGTCTCTTTAGTTTAAATTGTCACTGTATTCTCATTGTTATATTTCCAACGATTGTTCGATTAAATATCAGCCTATTCCTTTGTGGATTTGCAGGTAGCATTGTTGTTCTTTAAAGCTATCCTATGAGTTACTTTGATGGTTCATATTTATCACTTGAATGAAGCATTGTGTGTGTAAAATCTAAAGCAATAATACGTCTAAATATCAAACATCAACCCAACCTCAACCTCAACAACCATCATAAGTCAAAGTTACATTCAATTAGTGAACAAAAATGGAAAATTTACAACATTTTTATTAGGATGAGTCAGTACAAATATATTCCAAACTAATACATTCCTTGATAGATAAAATTGAACAAGTAAGCTATAGTAGGATATCAGTGAGGCATTTAATTAAAGAAGTGAAAGTTCATAACCACATCACCGGATGGTTTGGAAAATTTTTACCTTGGTTGGGCTTGGGACTTCACATATTCTAACATGGATTTCCCCATCTCCTAATTCTAGATTATGGATGCGCCATGGATAACCTTTATTTATATCTCCCCCCTCCTCTACTTTTCCAACTGATGGAGAGAGATATTTCAAAAGAGGGATTTTCCTTTGATTCTATGTTTTCTATCAATATGATTCAATGTTTGATTATTTATCTTTGATTGTTAAGACTTTAATATTTGTCTCCTTTGCTACGTGATTCTCAATTGTCTAGTCCTTGTTCTCCTCTTCTTCAATCCTTTCAAGGACTTCGAAGTATTTTCTTCTTGTTTTAAAGGATTTCCCCAACTTTGAAGTTGCATGCAAGGAAGGGGATCTCTTTTTTCTTTTTGATTTCATGACTTCTTGGAAACCTTTATCTTTATCTTTTTTGAGATTCCTTGTCAGGGTAGGACCCTTCTTTTGACATATTTTGACAAAATAGCCATATTTGTGGCAACCATTGCACTTGAAAGGAAGTTGATCGCAGTAGAGTGTACGCGCATGAGTCAAATTGTTGAGCATGAACTCTATTACATCTAGAAGACCAATGCCACAGATATATGTGTGCAAGTAAACAAACAACGTTTTGGATCGGCCTTCTCTATGGATTTTTTGAGTTTCATGATGGCTTCAAAAGTTTCTCCTACCAATAAATTTAAGTGGGAGGTGGGACAATCAAAATTGGACTAGGATAGCCTTGGGTACCTCCATTTCTTGATCAAATTACTGATTCGATGCATTCAAGTAAGGCCCATTGGAACCTATAAACTAAAGCTTATATCTAAAGATAAAACCCCTATCTTCCTTACACTATCAATGGAAACAATGAAGCCCTTAACACATAGGGAACAAAGAACTTTAGCGTTTCGGTGGGAACTTCATATATTATGAATCTCGTTGTCTAGTATCCTTTGATTTAGCTAAGTTCCCATGAATTTAAAATGAGAGTTTGTTCAACACATTGAAGAGCTTTCCTTCTTGGATCATGAACACGTTTTTAGACTTTTGAATTTCTTTTATCATCTTCACTAATTTGGGAGCCTTGGTTTTCTCACTAGAACTATTGGTTACAACAACAAACAGAGCCCTAAATACTTCCATTACCACATCCGCAACTATAATTGCAACAACCATTATTGTCCCTTCTAAACTTTTCTCACAAATTTCAAGCAACCACCTTCACAATTTTATCCCAAGAAACACATTTTAACAAACAAAATTGAATTGAACACAAGTGCATGTGAAATTATATTACTTTCAAAAAAGATAGAGCATCCATGGCATTAAAAAACCCCTTCCAAATCCTCTTATCTATTACTCCTCAATATCATGAAATATATTTACACATCCACAATATATAAAATATTACAATTTAAAATATATTTTATATTAAATTTTATCTATAAAAAAATATTAATCACATGCAAATCAAATCACACTCACAAATAATTACTCACATTATGTGATCCACATTTCCATGACTTTTTGATAATTGATTATTCAATCATTATTATCCACATTTCTACAACTTCTTCACATTTAATTATTCACTTTATGTTAACCACATTTTCTAAAACTATTTTTCTAAAGAATATTAATCACATACAAATCAAATCACATTCACAATTAACTACTCATCTTATCTAATCTGCATTTCCATGACTTCTTAGAAGTGATTATTCACCCTTGATTATCCACACTTCTATGATTTCTTCACATTTTATTATTCACCTGGCGTTATCCACATTTCTAAAACTTCTTCACAAATCATTAATAAACAACCAACGTTATCCACATTTTTAAAAGACAAGTTATTCATGGACACTCTTAATATTTTTTTATTCATTATTTTCCCATTAGAACTTTAATATACTTGAAACTTTTAACATTAATCTATAGATAGTGGGATTTCTTTTATTCAAGATATCGTACCCTTGAGACATCCTCACCCAAATCATCACACCAAATTCAATCCTTTAACGTTTAAATCCCTAGTACTTATAAATTGTTATAATATTTAAAGTTGAACTTTAAAATTCCTATCGATGGAATAAAAACTTCAATTACAACATATTTTACATCTTGTTTAAGGCAATGTATTATTAATGTTCGATTTAATAAAGTTTAAATCTTTGATGTCTATAATTTCGAAGAAGTATAATTAACCAAAAAAAAATGATTTTTCGATTTACAAATATAGGTAATTAACTAATAAATGGCATTTTTCACATATATTTATAATTTCACTTGAATGAGGTGTTACGATGTATATAAGCTCCCCGGTACAACCACCTCTTGATCATGATGGTCAAAACTTTGTGAAGTGAGATGACACATAGGAGACACTTAATGCTTGGGGTAAGGGAGACATTGCTTCCATTGCCATTGGTTGATTGGTTAATGTATGCATGCTTGGTGTTGATGAGGAAAACAAGACATGGGGATGGAAACAAACTTGTCCACTCATAGCCATGAGGAGGGATGGAAACAAACTTGTCCACTCATAGCCATGAGGAGGTTGGGACGATAGTGTAGAATTGCACTTTTTCTACTCATACAGATCAATGGGAGATCGAATGAGCCCCCTTGCGAATTATATCTTGCATCAAATATAAAATGGCCTTAGCCATAATCACTAGGCTATGCAACAAACATGGAAGACAAGATTTAGAATTTAAGCAAGAAAGTTTGAGGGAAATGGATCTTGAAAGGCCTGTTCTGGTTAATGAAGCACTCTGGGATCTAAGGAAAAAGATTGAGGAGCCGCCTCTATGCATAGATCATTTACATCACCACAAGAAATAATAGTAGTTATGTAAAGCAGGAAGAAGAGAGAGGCATGAAGGATAACCCAAGGTTTTGTAAAGAGACACAAGCCAACCACAATATGATGCCTACAACAAATGAGAAAGAGATCCAAGTGAAGAGACAAAACACTAGCAACTCCATGCCAGATGCAGAGCTAACTTGACATTGTGCCAAATATAGGATGTTCAAGAAGTTGCAAAACACAATTCTCGCTCACCCTCGACTTCTACTAGAATGACAAATAAATTATGGCCATGCTTCTAGATGAGAGAGAGAAATTCAACAATGGTCTTCTGCATGACAAAGGTGCTTAACTAAGGAAGCTCAATGACAACTATTTTCTCTTGCAACCCATCCAAGGCTTGGAGTAAGCTACGGAGGAAGATGATACTTGGAATGGTGTAGACTCTCCTCACCTAATTTCTCTAGACGATGCAAAGGTCTAGCTAGTTGTCACAACTTTAGGGTTTGTCAAATTCTACAAATTGTTTCATGTTTCTATCTACAAGTTGTTTTAGGTTTAGAGGCCAGAAGCCAAAATGATAAGAATGTGTTTTTTAGATTAAACATTTTGGCCAAGGCCTTAGTCCAAATCATGGCATATCTAGGTTGTTAGTTATGATGTTAAGAAGTTATGACATGCAAGTTAAGAGTATGATCTTGTTTATTTATTAAAGCATCCCAAGACTAGAGCAAAGCAACTTGAGTCACAAGCTCCAAACTAAGGCCACTTAGCTAGAATCATGCTAGTTGTATATATGTGTAATTGTTTTCCTATAATATATGACCCCCCAATTATTTATAAATCAAATTAATACATACATGCCGACATACATAGAATTTAAATCCAAGAGAAACAATTCACACACAAAAAATACTTTGTTGGGTGACAATTATAAATCATGTAATAAAATAACAAAACCAAAATGTCCATCGCCCTTAAAATATTTCTTCAAATAATATGGATTGAAAAAATGAACAAGTCATGACAAGACAATTTGTAGTATCTCCCTTGCAGTGGAATCATACTCCTCTCATATTAAAACGATGGTCACCCTCTTTTGATGTGTGTTTATAAAGATTGGATATAGTCCATTTATGGGTGAATCTTTTGAGTCCTCATATCAAATATTGATATGTTGATGTATTCAAGGAAATAAGTAACTCCTTAGGGTAGTTCTTGTAGGTGGACATGAGCCTTTCAAATACCAATAAAATGACACTAGCTAGGATATTGGTTGGAATTGACATTAGAGATGGCTTGGCCTCCGAAATCGTCACACATAAGGGAACTTCTTCTATTACTCAAGACCTTGACTATCATGGAGTGACATTCATGCGATCTGGATGTGACAAGCTTGGGCACCTTGTAGTGGATTGTGTGCACCTTTTAATAAGAAACGTTGGGTTAAAAAATCCACACGTGTGAGTCTTCAAAAAGGAAAGACTCGGGTGGATTCAAATATGTGGTTGTTAAGGATTGGAAATGAGAAGGTTGATATGATGCCTCATGATGATATTATACATGCTATGAAATTTGTGTATGGGCAAGCTACTACGAAGAGTGAAGACAATATTTGTACTATAGTTTTGGCTCCCAATGTGGGTACAAACCTAGAATTGGTAGTCATCCTTATGGAGAATGCATAACTCGTGGAGTCTTCATTGGTCAAAGGTATGTCCATTTTTGAACTACATCCCTTGAATACATCACTTTATGGATATAAGGGAGGGTATCCAAATTATTAGGCTCGACTAAAGACCCCACAACCAGATTTGTTCAATGATGTTACCCTTGGTATGGAGAGTCAAGTTGGAAAGGACCTATATTTTAGGTCATTTTGTTTCTTGCAAGAACCTTCTGTAGGGATAAGTTTATTAGAAAAATGCAGGAAAAGGGTGATTTTTCCACAATCCTTTGTGAAATGGAACCTATTGAGCAAAGTGATGCCATGGAGTGTGATAATAAGTATAACCTGAGAACCTGGATAATCTCTTCTTTACTTGAGGAAGGTGGGGTTAGTGGTGATCTTACTATGAACCCGGGGAGAGAAGTAAAAGGATCTAGACATGGGAGGAAATCTTTTATATCTCAGGCACTATACAAAGCAACATTAGAGGGAGTAATTCTTTTATATCTCAGGCACAAGATAAGGCAACATTAAAGGGAGGAAGTATTTTAACAAATGACCCTCTAGAAGATGTTCGCCCATAGTTTGCTTATCCCTTAACTGTAGAGGTTTGGCAAACTCCTCAAAAAATATTGCTCTAAAAGGCTTGTTGAAATTCATAAACCCCCTATTATTACGTTACAAGAGACATTGGGGAATGGTGGGAAATTGGTTTTGGGGTTGGGGAAATTACTAGTCGGATGACATTTCACCTTCTTGGATGTTCATGGTCACTTGGGAGGATTAATCATGAGGTGGTATATATGTTATTTCTATAGAACTAATTCTTTGTTTCTGGTTTAAAGTCTAGCTATCGTACTTCGTTTGTGAGAGTTGGTCAAGGAATTCACATTGTTCAATTATATGGACCTTATGTTAAGAGAGTGGCATATTGGGAAAAGTTATCTAGGGTGGATCTTTTGAAGAAAAAAAATGATCATACTTTAAGGGTTGACTTAAATTTCTCATTGGGGAGAGTGAAATCTAGGTCCAAGTTTCCCAAATAGATTCTCTAATAGATTTATTTCTTCATGGAATGGAGTAAAGTGGTCTCCTTGATGTAGAGCATATTAAAATTTGGCCTGCATGGAGGAACAAACTAATAGGTGTTGACAAGATCGCAAATAGACTTGATAGGTTTCTAATATCTGAAGGACTACTTAATGACCATATCAGGATCAACTAATGGGTTGGCACAAGTGAAGAATTAGATCATTTTCCCATCTTTTTAGAATTGGCCAAGCTATGGAATAAGTCTTTTGGGTCGTTGAAATACAATTCTCTTGGGTAGAAGAGGAAGATTTTGTTCCTTGATAAAAGAGAAATGGTCTCCCTTTAATGAGACTATAATTGATTATGCCTCACTCCAATTTGCAAAAAAATTTATAAATATAAAACAAGCAATTGTCTCATAGGAAAGTGAAAAAAATTTGAAGGATAATAAGGAGTTGAAGGACGTAGAGACCCAATTATAGCTGATGTATACCTAAGAATTGGTTGGATTTTCTTATGATGGTATTAAAAAGAAGATTAATTCCTTGTAGGAAAGAAAGGGGAAAACGTTAGAGGATAGAGAGGTATCTTGGATGTTAAAAAGTAGAGTCATATGGATGCAAAAGGGCGATGGAAATACCAAGTTTTTTTACTAGTATGCTAACCACCAAAAAAACGCCAATACTATTTGGAAGCTAAGGAATAGATATGGTGGGGATGTTTCTAGTTTTGATGACTTAGCTAGACTTGGGATATAATATTTTGAAGGATTTTATAACGAGGAAAATAGAATAAACATTGCATAAGTAGTTCACTTGACCTCCTACTTCTCGATTTTTGTTTTGAACGAGGATAATAGAAGAATTATGGATGTGGTTTCAAAGCTTGAACTGGAGGAAGTTCTTCGTAGATTCAAAAAGGATAAAAGCCATGGATTGGATGAATGGTTGGTTGAATTCTTCCTTGGGTTTTATGAGATCACCGATGAAGACTTATTGAGGGTCATTGAGGAATCGATAGTTAATGGAAGAATTCAAGTATCCTTCAACTCAACCTTTATTGCCTTAATTCTAAAATCCAATAACCCAATATATTTTGATAAATATAGGACTATATCCTTATGCAATTGTATATATAAAACAATTGCCAAGGTAATAGTGATCTATATATCTCAAAGTCTATATAAAATGATCAATTTGGTCTTTTATTGGGTCGATGGATCCACGAAGCAATTGGTGTACCATGGGAGGGATTACATTCGGTCAAAACCATGAAGATGTCTACTATGGTATTCAAAGTAGACCTCCCAAAAGCTTATGATATAGTGGATTACATTTATTTAAATAGGGCCTTGTTTGCAATTTGTAACTTGGGTAATGAATTGTGTAACCACATTTTATTTTTCTATGTTACTTAATGCCATAGATATGGAATTTTTTAGGCCATGCAAAGGATTGCAACAAGGGTTCCCCCTTTCGCCTCTATTGTTTCTTATTGTGGAAGAAATTTTATGTAGGTCTCTGATGAATGACAAAATATTGGATCTTTAAAAGGTATCATAATTGGATCGATTAATCTAACACAATTATTATTTGTAGATGATATTTTATTGTTTTGTGATGGCTTGATACATGATGAAATAAGTTAAAGAAGTTCTTGAGCTTTATTATTTTTCTAACGGGATGTCGATGAATATTAGGAAATCAACCATCTCTTTGTTTGGGGTGTATGAAGAGGAGGATAAATACTTTACAAAATTATTATGTATTGACAATTAGATCTGCAACATGGATTAATTTAAAACACCTAGCTTTTATCATAATTCCCAGTGACTATGCGAAAACAGATTGGGTATGGCTTATTTCAAAAGCAGAGAAGAGACTCTCAATTTGGTGTAATCGTTGATTATCTCAAGGAGTAAGGTGAATGTTGGTAAAATCAATGCTTGAAGCCATCCCGATGTATTAGAAGACCCTTTCCTTTATTCTGAAGGAATTTTGGATATGAGAATGTTATGTTACAAATTTTAAAGTCTGCCATTTTAGATAAAAGAGGCATTCCACTTGTTAAATGCCATGCACCAAATTATGAAAATAACATAAAAATATAAATAAAGAGTAACCCAATGCCTTGAGAATGAAATTAAGAGATGAATAAGAAGCCTCTTCAATGGGGCGACCTCCTTATACAATGTATCAAATTCACAAGACAAGATGAGATGATCCTAAAACTAGGTCTCCTTGAAAGATATATATGAGACAAAGGGTACAATTACAATTAAGGTACTAGTCGACCATACAATTACAATTAAGGTCCTAGATAACCAATAAAGACAATATTAATATACTAATAGAAATGTGATGCCACCATATATAGGGATTAACATGCCCCTCTCCTTCAAACAAGTGTTGTCCTCAACACTTGATTAACTTTGGATGTTTCTACATGAGGAACTCATCTTCCCATGTTGCCTCTTATATTGGAAAGTTATTCCACTCGATGAGGTATTCAATAATTGCTCGATTTCGTAGTTGCTTGATCCTTGTGTAAGTGCTTGTTTCAGGTTCTAGTATCAATTTCCTTTCTTCATCAATATCTAGTAAAATAACATGGACTAGGATCTTGTCACCATTCACCTTTCTTAGTCAAGTAACATGGAATACTGGATGCACACAAGAAGATGGAGACAACTCAAATTTTTAATCCATACTTCAAATCCTCTGCAACATCTTATAGAGACCATAGTACTTGGGTGTTAATTTATTGCCCTTATTTTTCTACTCATGGGACATTTGTTTGTATGGTTGTAGCTTCAAAATTACCCAATCCCCTACTTTAGAATTCCTTTCACTACAATATTGGCATGCTTGATGCTTCATCCTATTTTGTGCTATAGCCAAGTTATATTTCAATAGTTGGAAAGCAAACATTTCCCTCTATATAGGTGTTAGTAGTATTAAAAATTAAACCGAGCACGCACAGGGAGAGAGAGAAAAATACACATTAATAATGGTCAATATTTACCCTGGAAACCCTTTATTGGGAAAACGATCATTCAAAAGATATATTTGATTACCCTTGGTCAATTCGACCAAGCCATGGCCAATTCGACCAACACCAACCACTTACAACATTTTATAATCGATTTACTCAAGCCTTTAAATAGGATTCATCACATACGAATACCATAGGAAAAAACTATGGGTTGCCCAAAACCATATGTTATAAAAATTAATGAACAAAAGAAGAAAACACAAACCATGGGCCTATAAACCACCAACAATAGACCCATTAATGACCAAACCAAGTTTATCTTAATTACTCTATAACCAAGTCAATATTAACCTAGCATTCCCCCCTTTAAACTTGACTTGGGGTAAACACCTAACCCCCTCAAAGTTTTTAACCAGTTATCCGAGAATACAACATGACCCCCCTATCACCTAAGTATACATCTATACTTTACACCGGTGAATAAACCAAATGTACATAGGTATTATGGATACATTCCCATTTACATATGTGATAGATTCCAACTCCATTAAAAAAAATGCTTACAATGGTATACCTGAACATGTGATTCTTGAAGCATCTACTTTATTCTTTACCCACATTCATCCCCACCTAGTGAGCTAAATCAAGCACTCCTTAACCAAGTACTTATTCATTAAATTCAACGACCTAGGGCTTCTCTCGTGGAAGATGTTTATCCACCCAAACATGGATTTGATACAATAGTAAAAATGCATGGAGCATTATGGAGAAATACAAATACACAATATCAAGCATGCACATAATAGCTGTCAATATTTACCCTAAAAACCCTCTACCGAGAAAACTAACCTTCAAAAGGTATCTTCATAACCCTTGGTCAATCCAACCAAACTATGGTCAATCTTACCAACACTGGCCTCTTATGACATTTGATAATGGAGTTACTCAAGCCTTTAAATAAGCTTCATCACATACTAATACCATGGGTTACCCAAAACCATATGTTAGAAAAGTTAATGCACAAAACAAGCAAACAGAAACCATGGGCCCATAAGCCACCAACAGTAAACCCACTAATGACCAAAATCCTGGTTATCTTAATTACTCTATAAATGAGTTGAAATTAACCTATTAAGTAGATTCCCTTCTAGTAGCCACATTTTTACTTTCAAAATTTCTTGCCAAATTAAAAGCATTCCCCAATGATTTAGGTTCAAAGAGATGTACCCCATGTTGAATGCTCTCCTTTAAAGTGCCCATAATGAGATCCAACAAATTATCCTCTGAAATGTTCTTCACTCTAAGATTGAGCTTCTTAAACTACTTAAGGTTTTCTATAACTAGAACTTTTTGCTTGAGATTTATCTATTGACTAAAGAAAGTGTTTCTCTTAATACCCCCATAATATGTTATCAATTCATTCATAAATATAAAATAAGAGACAATAAAGCCATTTTTATGGTCACAAAACCATTGGTACAATAAAAATTGATCAAGTTCTAAATACAATGATGCAATAATTACCTTTTGTAAAATTGGCATTCGGTGTAGATCAAAGAATTGTTCCAACTGGAATATCCATGTTATTGGATCATTTCCATCAAACTTCATCATATCATTCTTGGGAATGAAGTAGTTCCTTAGTCCCGAATTGAACCCATGATTATGTGGATTATTAAGTGATGGATGATCAAGTGATGAGGGATCAAACCTCTTGTTCTCTAACTATTTTTCAATTTTCTCGAAATGTGATTGGGATATGTCGCTCTTGTTCTCCTTATCCTCTTGAGGAGTTGAATTATGAGGAAAGAGATGCCATCATCTCATTCATAATTACTCCCTTCATAACTTTGAGATCATGTTTACTAGCTATCCTTTTATCCATATTTTTCAAATCACTTTCTATATCCTTTTTTTGTTTACCAATTGAACATGTGTCACTGATCCATCATTCAATTCCTTAACCTTTTCTTCCAAATTGGATAGTTGGTTACACATTTCTTCATTTTCTTCACGACTCATGGTTGAGCTCTTTGGAGGTTTAATTGGTAAATTAACTTTTGATAGAAACCCCTTTCCATGAGATCCCAAAACAATATTTACCTATAATTCTCCTCTATTTCCCATTTATCACACCTTTTGAATCACCCAAAACAAATATTCCAACCAATTTAAACTTATGCAAGTTTCAAGTTAACATACCTTTAGAAAGCTTGCTTTATAGGTTTTCTTGGTAGCCGACCTTGATCCTAAAATTATCTCTGAAATTTTGACCCCTTTGAGTCTGGACTTTCATCATGTTGTATCCTAGTATGTCTTCTCTACAATGCCACAAGTTTGACCCAATTCTAATGTGCCAAGGGAGAGTCATGGTAACTTTCCCAAAACTTGTTGTTTTTGTCCCTTTCGGGAGAGTGAACTTGTACGTATTGACACACATCTGATTTCTTGATCTACTTCTGAATTTTTTTACCACAAACATTATCATCTGTCTGCCTTATGATGAAATATGTGGCACTCAATTTAGATCTCTCAATCTTTAGACATAACAATTTTTTACCCATAACACCTATTTGAGACCAATGTTTGGGATAGTAAAAATCCCTAACCCGCACAAACTATAACTCTGAACTTATAATGTACCAGTACTTAGAATTTTTACTACAAGTACTTTGTTATGTTTTCTAAGGCTCCTAAAAATTTCACTATTTAAGACATCCCCAAAAAAAGATGATAGTGAAAATGGCTTTGATACCAAATGTTATGCACCAAATTCGCAAAATAACATAAAAATATAAAGAAAGAGTAACCCAATGCCTTGAGAATAAAATAAAGAGATGAATAAGAAGCCTATCAAGGATATGGCTCTGATACGAAATGTTATGCACCAAATTATTTCTATTTTTATGTTATTTTGTGAATTTGGTGCATAACATTTGGTATCAGAGCCATATACTTGGTAGGCTTCTTATTCATCTCTTTAAATTGGGTACAATTACAATTAAGGTCCTAGTTGACCTATCACAATATATAGGGCTTAACATCAAATTCCAGGATTAACAGTCTCGAAGGAGTTCAGGTGTTGGGGGTTGAAAATTATATTTCATTTTTCTACTACTATAACTTCTAAAATTGTTTGGAGGATTATATTAAGGAAGGGAATATATTGTCAAGTGATAGTTTAGAAGTCTATTTCTCTCAAATCAATGAAAGAATGGATTAGATCTCCCTCAAAATATTTTCAAAAAGGGTCAATTATTTGGATGGCCTCTGTAAAGGCCTTTCCTTCATAGCTAATCAATTTTTATTCGAAGAAGGTATTAGGGAGGATCCTATCTGGTGGTGGAGGAAGATATTGAAGTACAGATGCCCATTAAAAGATAACAAATGTATTTGATTTTCATTCAATAATAGTTGCTTAGATGGGATAACTTGCAAAAGAGAAACAAAAATGGGCCCAGATTGTGTTCACTCTAAATGCACATTGACAAAAATATTAATCACTTGCTCATTTTTTATTCTTATACTAAATAGGATTGGAAGGAATTATATGCATCAATAAGTTCAAATAACTTTTGAAATGGAGGCACGATAGAAGAATGTCTTAAAATTTGAAATGGGAAATTTTTTGTGAAAATATATCATGCTCTTCCTCTTATTGTAGCTTGGGGAGTATGGTTATTCAGAATTATGAGTTTATTTGAAGATTGAAATATACCTCCATTGCAATGTTCTTTATATTCAATGAGTACTCTCAATAGTTTTGTTCAATGTAATCCAACAAGGAATCCAAGAAACTATGTGGAAGAGTTGATAGATAAGTTTGGGGCTTGCCCATATGTTAATGGAGCTACCCAAGGGACCCCATTGTTATGTGGACCTAGAGGAACAATTCACGTATTGAACTATCACTATGTAAAATTTAATGCGATAATAGGTAGAGGATCTAATGACTTAGTTGAATTGGTGGCTTTGAAGCTTGATCTCAAACTTGCATGGGATCATGGCACTCAAATGGTTCAAGTCTTTGGTTACTTGCAAGTTGTTTTTTTTACAAGAATGGTTACTTTGTATTGATATTGAAAAAAAGAGGTTGAGGCCTAGCCAAACAACTTGTGACTACATCAATTTGCTTCTAAGGCGGGAAGTTGTGCATAGATCATTACAAAATTCAAAATGTTGGTTTCATACCAGTTGCATACTTCTATTCTTTGTCTATTTTTTACTGTCTATTTTACTAAAATAAAGCCTACAAAACTTGCCAACAAGAAAGATACATTTAAAAGGCATTTCAAAACTGGTCAAAAAATAAATCTCGACCTTTACAAGTTTGCTTCCATCTTTGGCATCATCTGGAAAATTAACTTTGTCTTTCTGCACTGCGCTGCTTGGTTTTACCACCGCATTCTTTATTTCTATCAGCTTTTGTTCTTCACTAGATAAACTATCCAAAGCTTCAAGATTTCAGAACCTTGGATCTTCTCCTAGTTATGGAAACTCAACCATATCGTGATTCTTCACCTTTCATTCAATTGCCTAATTTTCTTTTCTGGAACAACAATTTTAGCTTTAAGATGCCTGATTTCGACCTCAGCCATGATAAGCTTAGCAGTCAACTTATTCACCTGCTCGCACAAAGCCTTAAACTGGTATTGTGAAATGGAGGTGTTTTTTATCATAATAGCCTCCAAATTTATGTTCTTCTCCCCCATCTTGTGCAAAACATGCATTGCTACTTATTTCCCTTCATTGTGTAGAATATCAAAGTCCCTTGCCATCAAATTTCTTTGCTCAACAAGATTTTCCATAATGCATTGATTTAGCCTAAAATTTCCTCCAATTGTTAGATGACCAATAATTGACAAACTGCAATAGAGGAATTTGATTACAACGTGAAATTCAAATTCTGTGCTATTGATTCAATCTGAGTGGTATATATACTCAGTGATTCTTCCCTTCCTTGGATTCATAGGATGAAACAAACACTCAAATAATGGAGCACTTGATTACCTTGAAATCAAAGAGTGTGATGTTGATAAAGCCAAAATGCCCACATATATTCTTAGGTGAACTATTTTTGTCTTTCACGAACCTCACATTCGTTGCTTGGGGCCATTCTCTCTAGAGATAGTGTTTCTTGTTGTGAACCCTTATGCACTAGATACTAGAACGTAGAATATCAAAATAGCTCAACTCCTTCAGATGCTGACTACTACCTATAACATCACGAGTGTGCCAGTAATTCACCTTCCACCCTATTTTAAGTTAATAGACTACTGCCTTGTATTCAACAATGGCCAAATGATAAGCCATAAGGGTTACACAAGAATCGACGACCTACCTTTCATCATTCCCTTATGTAATGAAGGACATATCCATATTGCCTCCGATACTTTCCAACATAAATTTGCACATATAACAACTATCCAAAACTATCAAAATTGATAAATTCAATTCTTTAGTGGTATCGATCTTAAATGCTAATTTGGGATGATGTTGGCTTGCCAAATGTTGAGATAATACTTCCACTTATATTCATATTGAATCTTTAGCCATCAAAGGGTTTCAAACTTGGTCCAATTTGTGTCGAACATAATACAAATCATGCTTAAGTACAATGATGCTAGGGGATGGTGAACTAACCAACCTCCTCCCCATTTAACTCCATTTTTCCATGCTCTAATTGACAAGCACGATTGGATTGGAGGTTTTCATGCTTGTTTAAATCCCGAAGAACATGAAAGAATTTAACCTCTTCAAATTCACTTACCAAATGGTGAACTCACCATAGAATTTGATAGAAATATTGCTTCCTTTGGGTGTCAATTTTAAAGAAAAACGATGTATTAAAATCATTGAGTCACCAACAATTGTTAGATGTCGTATTTTTTTGCTTTGAGCTAGTTCTAGGCCTTGCCTCGGCTTAATTACTTGTAGACTCACCCAATCCTCAAGCAAAAGTATATTATTGTTTTCCTCCGGGTTCGAATAGCACCCCCTCGCCGCTCGTACCTTCCAGCCCTGGGTGACTTGCAAGTTGTTATCAAATGGATGTGAGGTGAATTCACATGTGAAAATATTAACTTATGACTTGTCTTTGATGAGATTATAACTTGAAAAAATGGTTTTTGTTCCATTTATTTCTAGCATATTTATAGACAAAGGAATACACAAGTGGATGGGTTGTCTAGATAAGGTTTAACACTGATACCAGGTCATTGGAAAATATGGGAGGAATGAGATGGCCTAATAACTAATTTTACCCATGCTGCAACTTATTGATGGGATTATGCTAGGCACTTTTTCATTGTTGCTTGATTTGTTTCATAGGGATTTTGTTTGAAATCTATATGTATCAAGACATATATTAATGGATTGTATAAGAAGTATGGTAGTTCCAACCGATCTCTCTTTTATTCAAATTGCATGATTTAATAGAGAATCATATGATGAACTCTAGGAGAGAATTTTTCTATCGTATATTGTAATTATTTTGAAGAAGCTCTTGTAATTAGATGTGAGTGAGGTATTGAAATCCTCGTTGTACATTTTTAGGGATGCTTAACAAGCATCCGCTAAATGTAATTTTCTTATATTAATAACGTTACGATTTTTTCCAAAAAAAAAAGAAAAAGAAAATAAAAGAGGAGAAGTTGTATTATATCATCTTGGGATTAAAACCTTGTTCCAATCTAATCCCGCGCTTTACCTTTTGAACCCTAAACATGCTCAAAGTTTAAGTGATCCTTTCATAACCCAGATATTCTAACCTGTCCTTCTCTCCAACCATTGAATAATGATATGATCTCACTAATGTAGATTAAACCACAAAATGAATATAAAGCATCATATGTGTCAAAAAATAATGCTATTGGACGCTTAAAAAAACAATATCATACTTCCCAAATAAAATTATAGATCAAGTGTTCACTAACACATACTTTAAACAAAACAATAAGTTTTGTGCACAAGGGCTTATAGATGGAATCAAAATCATGGCCTTATAATCTAAAACAATAATTGTATGATACTTCTTAGATTAAATTATGTGATAAGTATTCGCATACACATGTTTTAAACAAAACAATGAGTCAACGAAGCTGGTTGGTGGGACATTTAGGCCCTTCTATTTGTCATAATACTAATGTAAATTCAGCATAACAAATGAGTAGTTGGAACGGGTGTAACTGTTCCAATCTCCTCTTATATTGTATAAAACTAGCATAGATCCATCTTAAACCTGTGGATCCAATTTCTTGAGGTGTATTTCTTTTTTTAAATTTAAACTCAAGAAATTTGATCTCTCTTGATTGATAGATTCGGGTTTAAGTTTTAAGTTTTTATTTTATAAACAAACATCTATTTTTTAATTACTTTTCATAATATTTTATTTTATGAACCAACATGGATTTTCTTAAGTACTTTCCATAATTTTTTATTTTATGAGCGGACATGAATTTTTTAATTATTTTGTTACAAACTTTATATCACGTTACAACATCTCCCCCATACTAGGCTGTAGAGCACCTAGTTTCACTCAGTACAATAATAGAGTTACTAAAAAAAATTGTTACATATTCTATGTTCCAATGATGGTTGTGTGCATATCAATCTCTGCTTGAATACAATAGTGGCGCCTTTGCCAGCCTCCAGATGGTCTGGGTGACAGCAGCAGCGTTTGGAGGATGGCTTGAACCTGTGTAAGAATCGTGAGACGCTTGTATGAACCTGCAAGAAATTGTAAAATGTGAAGGAAACCTGCAAAGAAAAGCTTAAAGATGCTCGTGCATTCATGGATTTAAGAACTTTGCTAATTACGTGGAACCTCTCTGAATTTTGGAGCAGTAAAGCGCTTAAGAGAAATCATGTGATTCGCAATATTTTGAACAGACTTCATGGGATTGACCGTCAATTAGAAGTAAGTTATGTTGTATTGTTTGGTATAGCAATAGATCTTTTCCAGATTTATAATAATTTTTTTCATCGACCAATGTTCTGCTACTTCATCAACCTGTGAGGTCCGTGTAATCTCTAACTGATGGAGAGCATCGACTAGCATACTTGTTGATGGTTACGTGTCAACTTCAACATAAATACTTCCCATCATCAATCGATCAATTGTTGAGCAATGCCAACATCAAAGAAGAAAAAAATGTTGCATCGTTAAAGACTGCTCGTTCTGAACCTGCCTATCGACTACTAGTTGTTTCCTGTAATCTCGTCGACTGCCTGCTCGAAGAAAAACACTCAGCGGAGTGAATCAGAATAATATTCCAGCGATCACCAGGAGGATTAGCGGATAGAGGTGGATCGAATCTGGGAGAAGCATTGCAAAACCTGTATGGTGAAGCCGGCAAGATCGCTTGCATGCTCTGTTCGAGTTGAGGATGTTGCTATCTATTTGCATAAGAATTGGTCGACCACAATCTCCTACAGGCTATTCTTTTCGACTTCAAGAATTGCATGTCTTTTGAAGAATATAAGTTCCCTGATCAATTTCTATCATCGATCACCACATGCTCAGCAGCTTAATTTCGAAGACACTTTTGATCGACCGACTGTCATGATTGATCGACTGATCTTACTATATCAACCGCTTGAAGCCATATGAAAAGTTTTCGATTTGGTAGCCGCCGACATCTTTCAACTGCTCCATCCATCGACTTGTCTGAATTCGACCATATTTTTATGCGCAGACCATTGATATGGTGACTAGAGAATTTAACGGAGGCGGTTTGAACCTGAGGATGAGGATGTAAAGAAAGATTAAAGAATGCTCAGAGATGTCAAAAAAGATTGCTCGTCTGCAAAAGAAACTTCCCATCATCGATCCATTTCCTACAAACCTGCGGTGGTCGATTTCCTAAGTATGAAAGAATAAATTAGGTGGATTAACGAGCATGGTGCTGCAATGTCAAAGTTAAAATATTGATTCTATTACCATTGATGATGTTTACCAAGTTAAAATGATTGTAAATCGGTTGACATGGATCGGATGGTCGACATAGTCAGGAGCATTATCCCCGACGAGTTGTGCATTATACTCCACGAGAATCTATAGCTTCTATCGTTCAGGCATCGCAGTTGTCAAAATAAATCGACTTGATGATCGATTCCCTTTATCAGTGAATTCATGCATAGAATCTACAGTTCGATGAGAACCATATACCGTCCAGCCAGCTCTATCAATTATCTACCTGTTCATAACTTCTGGCCTATCAGCGTCATAATTAATTCGACCAGGCCAATAATTATCAAGCATGGAATAGAGTACCGAAAGAATATCGTAGCCCAGGTTCGACTAGCGAAGTAGACCAGTGCAGTCAACCGACCAACGACTGGTGCATTCGGCCATCGATACATGGACCACGTGACAATAGTCTGTCGACTTTGCAGCCCAGACTTCTGTCGACTAGAGACTTTCGAGGGTTGTACTTCAAATGACCCCGTCATTCACAATCCATCAATGAACATCATGCCGGAAGGAGTACAAATGCAGTTAGAAGGATGTTTCTCAAACCGTCGACTACAAAGATTGCTTGTATGTGTTTATGAATAAGAGACATTGATTCTGATTTAGTACTGAAAGATGTCGACCAGATGCCTGTATGAAGAGGAGCTTGTACACCTGTTCATGGGTAATGCACAGTCGACGATGGATCGTTGAGAGTTTATCTACACATAGTAAATGCCAAATTAAGTATGGTCTGCATTAAAGCATGGTTGGGGCTGATTGATGTTGGTTGGGTCGCTATATAATTAGCTGGGTCAACATTTATTGTAAAAATGATGGATGGTTCAAACTTTGATCGACCCTTCATAAGGATGAATTAATTTTCGGTCGGCCATTTCTTTGAGTCAGTTACATCAAAATATGTGTCAACACAGTTAGCTGACCATTTATTCTTGAATCGGTCGATGAAATTTTTGTCGATTAGTTAGTTGTAAATAGGGTCAATATTGTATTCGGTCGACTATTCCTGTCGGGGTTTAAGTTTGGTCGAGACTGATTTAAGTTTGGTCCAGACTTTATTTACATATAGGTCATGTACAAAGTTCATAACTGATTCGATCGAGTTACTACGTCGACGTGACTCAAAAAAAAAATATCGAGGGGGTGAAACCTCAAAAGAGGCAGGCGATCCCTTCAATATATGTAATTCAATCGACCTCTCGTCGATCATTGTCAGTCAAGTCAAGTCCATCAGGTGCATAGTAGTCGGTCTCGACTTGGAGCAACAAAACATATACTGAGTATCCATATTTTAAACTTGCAGGCATCTTCGTGATATAAGACATCAAGGAAGACCACATTCAAGCAGAAGACATCAAACAAACACACAAAACGAGATTAATGATAAAGATGACGGTACATAGAACACTGGAAATGACCAAGTCCCTCGGTGCTAAAATACAGAAGCATCTCTTGAGTGTCATTTCATAAGTTTGAAGGCAGTTGGTGAGATGGTGTAAAGGTAGATCATGGAAGCCCTCGTAGTTCCTGAACCGATGGAGATGAATGCTGGCAGGAAGGTGAAAGGGTGATGCTCGATTGACCACTACCAGATTGTTGACGAAGGATAAAGAAATCACAATTCATGGTTGCTCCTGTTTTCTTCGGGACGAAGAAAGGCTTTGTTGGTGGGACCTTTAGGCCATTGTATTTGTCATCATACTAATGTAAACTAAGCATAAGGAATGAATAGTTGGAGCGGATGTAACCGCTCCAACCTCCTCTTACCTTGTATAAAATACCATCAAGATGAATAATAGAGCAACTAAACATTTGGTCCATATTCTATGTTCCAATGATGGCTGTGTGCATATCAATCTCTGCTTGAATACAACAAAGCTCTAATTGAATATGTCATAAGGAACAATACTTGATAAAGTTTTACAAATGGGGTATCAAGTTAAGTGGACTTGATTGTGGGGAGAACTCCACAATTAAATGCGTTGGATCTAGAGGGGTCTTGGGATGGATGACCTCCTAGGAAGTCCTAGTTACCGTGTGTAAAACTCAAAGGTGATGATTTATTCTATGCTATTTATTTGGCTAGTCTCAATCCCACTTATTCACCACTATGAGCATCACACGAATGATGCAACGAGTGTTGGTTCGAGAATTAAAAATCATGAGACATTGGTAAATTATGTCTAATACTCATGGGATATGGGCAATAGATCAATGACTTACCCTACGTAGATAATCTTAAAATGATATCTCATATGTTAGACTAAATCTAGTCAATACTTAAATAAATTCCCATAGGGGCTTTAAAAAATGGTATTAAAATAAAAGCAAAAGAGTAAATATACGTTTAAGGAAGATACATCCCTCTAGATAGTGTGAGACCTGGCTATCTTCATGCTCCTCAATATACAAGATTCCTTGTTGTAGTGAGTATGTGAGCTTTGAAATTCCATCATGAGAGTGTTGTTTTCCCTTGTGGTGTGGTAAAAGATTATCTACTAATGAAAAGTGTTGATAGATCCCTATAATTGATCAAACGTTCAAGTGTTTAATACCTATTATTGACATTCCTATCTTTCCATCCAATAAATAGTTTTGATTCCACAAACCCATGTAATTCATGAATGCCTTCATCCCTAACTATCTTAACATCATATTGGTTGTTGTTGTACGGATAATATTCCTAATGAACGGGAAGTGAAGAGCTCACCAACATACTGATGAAATCAAGCAAAGACCAAGGAAATAGCAGATACATGACAATATATTCTCTGTGAAAAGAACTAGGGTTTAAAGATCAAGTAATTGGTACCTTATTCGCTAGGAGGATGATCCAAGCTTTTAAACCTTTAGCCTTACTCCACAATCTTGTATGAAAACCCTGCAAAACAAATTCAACCTTCCTAAAAAAATTGGCTACACATGGATGCATAATAAAACTTGAAAACATATACATGTAAAAGCATGAAAGATTTCCAAACATCCAATTCATGTGCCAAACACTAGAATGAAGGGAAGATAAAGGTTGCTTTATTGATCATGAAGATAACAACAAATACGTTCACCTTGTCTAGAATAACACCTCTGAAACCAAGATCGGGACACTCTTGATCCTCTCCTTCAATCAAAATTTCTCCAGCATTTCCTTATGGGATGAGTGGACCCCCTCTCTCATGGCCCTCCCTTTGCATTTATGGCAAAGCAAGGAGGATGGTTTCGAGAGAAGATCAGTTAGGGTCTGTGTGGAAGTTAGAGAACTACCTCCAATTGCCCCTATTTAGATTTTACTTTTTATTTTTTTGTGATTTTATGAGGGACCCGCAGGTGTAAGCTTTTCAACAGGCGGGTAACCCGCTAGGAAGCTTCAAACAAGTAGAGAGTGCAACTTTTTAGGGAAATTCGTGAGTGGTAAGTGGAGCACCAACGAGTAACCCGCTAGATGTCAAGAGTAAAGTCGCAAATATGTCATAAATTCCTATCAAAAAAATGGGATGATCTAGAGAAAGGAGAAATTACTAAGGCTAAAAAGAATCTATAATAATTCAGTGTCATCATGGACGGATAAGTGATGATTTGATTGATAACAGATGCCCCCTAATGTATGAGGTCAGAAGGGTAAATGAAGGCCGAAATGCATTACAAACAGTGAAGTGGAGGAGCACAAGAGTCACATAATCAAAGTTCCAAAGGTACCTGAAACAAAACAAAGGTCATCGTACAATATAATATTGACATAATTCCATGTTCAGGAGGATAGAACATGATCTCCAATACATAAATGTAACTGATGTATATAGCATGGCCATTGAAATACAAGCGTGGATCCATGTCAAAAGGAGAACATAGTCATAATGAACAAGCTGGATCTATGTCTCATGAGGAGACAAAAAGAACGTGGCTAAGTCTTGCGCAACTTGGGCAATAACAAGTTGGGATAATGCTACTATAAGCCCAAGGTATTCAATCCAAACCATTGATAAAGGTATGAATCCTAAACCATGTGAATAAAGGAGTTGAGGTTGAGTATGGAGGACTCTCCCATTTGATTATTGGTCATTGATGTGAGCCATTAAAAAACATGAGGACACCCACCATTAATGAAAATGGGGCCGAAGGTACATAGTACATTCTTGCAAGTGTGAATAAGAGGTATTGAAGCTAAACACTTGAATAATATGTCGAGTAAGAGACATTGATGCATTCCCATAACTCAACAGCGAGAGAATATGCCACTGATGACTGCAAATCTCAAGGTACTATCTGAAACTCTAAGTCTTCTTCCTAGAGAAAGATGAGTTGAATTCGATAGGAAGAGACCCGTGAGAAGGAAGGAATTAATGAATCGTCCATCATCTCACACAAGGTAAACTTGGACATTGGAATAATATGACAGAAGACTGAGTACAAACTGATATAAGGGATGGTCGACATGAGGAGTCAAGGCAAACTGCAGAATGGCCGACATAGGTAAAATCCTTGAACAATGAGCACACTATTGGAGTAACTTAGGCAGCTTGGAACATGCAGGAACCACGTTGTAATTCTTCTATGTAGGAGACATAACAAACTCTCCATATGATTGTAAGAGTAACCAATCGGAGGAGTAAACAACTCTGGAATTAGATTTATCCTAGAGCCAAAAACTAAGACCCATTGACTCAAAACAAGTGATGTGTTCAAGGAATGATTAGACTTGCTGCCAAAATATGAACAAAAGATAGACACTTTTCCCTCCCCTTTCTCTTTTTAGGTATCTTTTCATTTTTTAACGAGTATGAAAGAGATAAAAGGAAACTCGATAATGTCTTTCTTGTAAAATTTTAACAAGACGAGGAAAGTAAACTCATGACCTTCTTCATTTTTGAACAAGCTCGAAGAAGAGAGAGAAGAATGCTTGAAAGAGGTCCAACCATGTGTAATTTTATGAGTCCGTGGGAGAAACACTCAAGACTTTCTTCATTGTTTTACGAGTTTGAAGAAAATATAGACTAATACTCGATAGGGTCTTGATCCGTGGATTTTAATATTGAGCCCAGATTTGTTCGTGCTCGTTGGTGTTTTCATATTTAAGGAGTCTGAAAAACTTAAACAATAACTCCATACACCTACTCGTGTATTTTATATCGATCCCGAGTTGGTATATGCTCGTAGGGATTTCATGTTTAGAGAGTCTGAAGATCCTAAAGAAGAATCCAAAGGGTACTTTTTTCGTAAAGTTAGTCTCCTTGCCAGAAAAAGTGTAAAATGATACGAGAGAGAACTCTTCTAGCCACAATGAACTAAAGTATTCATTTTTCGTAAATAATCCACAAAGGTCCAGAAAAGGGTTAAACTTATAGCTAAGTGAATGTCCCTTCAATTCCTTTAATGAGCCTAAAGTGGACAAGTGTACTAAGTGATCTTGTCAATTTTAAGGAGTCTAACAAGAGCTTAGAGAAAACTCCATATGAACGGGAGCTTTAAAAAGGTCCTCAGCAAAATAATAAAGACAAATTATGAAATTATGATTTGCGGATCACAATATACTGATAAAGCTCCCAAAAAGGAAAATCATAGCATGGGCACCAAAAGTGGCATGGTGTACTATCTAGGGTAGCCCATGTAGGGTAAGTCCTAACTATGGAAGAACAACGACGATAATGTGAAAATAGAAGGTTAATGTCGCAATCCATGGTAAAAAGGGGATCTTATGGCATAAAAGATGGTAAGGTATAAATGAAAATGCAGCGGTGACCTAACCAGGATGACGTGAATAACAAATCTTTTTAAAGTACCAAGGTGGACCAAAAAAAAAAACACCTTCTTGCTTATTGACCTAGTCAAAATAACTTCATTAGTGGTCATAATTAAAAAATATGACATAAAAAAACCACTAAACTATATAAAGTGGCGAAAAATAAAAAAACAATTACCACAAATAGTGAAAAGGAGTGAAAACTAAGTCATTTTACCATTTACCATTCAAAAGAGCAAAGAGACCTAGGATTTCAAATGTTGCTTGCGACCAATCCGGTGGAGGATTTCAAATTCCGTCTATTATAGGTAGTTCCTTACTCTCTCCTCTGCATTTTTCATGTAATTTTTATGGTTATTGTGAATTTTTTGAGTTTTTATTTAACTTTTAACTTGTCTATGCACACCTGCGGGTGAACGAGTGGGTTCGATGAAAACCTACAGGTGAGGAATTCTTCACCCGCGGTCCGACCACTACTGTACTAATAAAGAGTCGCGGGTGGCGCAGTTTAAAATGTAAAAAATCAATGCTTACTCACTTTAATGGATAATTTGCAGATATGGTGCTCACCTGGAGGGAAAGGGAGCACGAGGCAATGGATAGAGAGGCCATGCGTGATTCATTGACTCTAAATGCTTTACGTCGGTGCGGGCTATTGAAATTATTTCGCACATCAAATATGAGGGCTCAACCCCATTTGCTTGAGAGCTTAGTGCAACTATGGGATCCGAGTCAAGGAGCGTTTAACCTCCAATGTGAGATACTAGATCTCACACTAGATGTCATTTATTTTATCACCAGATTGTCCCATCGAGGAGAGGTTGTTAACCTCAAGGGCACTTTTCATGGAGTGGGATCCCTATCGGTACAAGACTATGTAAACACTTATTGCATAGTGGGAACAAAAAAAAGTGGCACTCAAGTGCCAATAGGTCATATAGTGAGATTTCCATTTAAATTCATATTGATTACCATCAACCGAGTTGGTGGTAGTGCCGCTCAACACTTGGCTATCAGCAATTATATGTAAATTGGTGTGGAATGCTTGTGTAATGTGATCTGTGACTGGTGCACCGGGATATTGGTGAACATGAAGCACCAACTCACTAAGTGTAAGACGGGAAAAAAAAAAAAAATTGGATATGGGACTATCTTATGTACATTCTTCTTTGAGAGAGTTCCAAGTTTGAGTCCCAGAGTGGCCCTTCCACCGGTTGACAGTCATGAGCCCAAGATGAATTGTTCGGGTGAGGTATTTGTATGACAGGGAGGTGGAGACACTCGTACTTCCTATGATGATGAAGACTTCTTAGGGTGGTGGATCCAACAAGTACATGCATTTGAGTAGTTCCCATATGTTGGATTAGACTTCCAAGGCGATTTGAAACTCATGCTCCCTCCAAGAGCAGCTTAGGGAGACATAGGTAACAACTTGCGTTATGTCATTGTTCAATTTTTATGAGTTTTGTTATAAATATGTGCATATATATGTTTTGGTGAGTTTAAGTATTATCAATAATACTTGATGCAGATGTTGGACCAATGAGGCCATCCGGACACCCTAGAGTGTTCGTACGACCAACGGATCTGAGTGGAGTAGACGCCATGCTTTGGACCATTGAGGGGAAGATGAACCAGTTTACACATGATATACCTACATATCGAATAGAGAACATGCCTATGGATATGTAGGAACATGGAGTGGGAGTGCCCCATGTATGGATTAGGATACTCTGTAAAGTAGCTAGACTGGTGTTATAGAGGGTTCATAGCTGAGGAGGTTGAGGCTCTCGCCTCTCCTTAGGGACATTTACATCATTTTGAGGCTATACGCCCAATTTTTGTATATTGATATGTATATTTGACAGAGAGGGATACTCAAAATCTTTTATTATTTTGGACTTATATATATATATATATACACATCTATCGATTATATACATGTTTCTCTGATGTGCGTGGTTATTTACTTATTGTGTATGATAAAAATGTCAGTCAAGTATATAGTTTGCATATGCATCAGTTATAGTGTTTTTGTTTCTTGAAATGTGTTGATATATAATGGAATCAAAATGGCTTTCAAACAATTTAACTTTAAATAACTGATGTAATAACGAGGAATCCCTAACTCGATACTCACCATTAAGCTAGGACACAATTAACTGAGAGTCCAATCTAACCTCCATACATGAAATGTCATGGTGTAATGCATCTTGGAGAAACTCAATAACAATGCTATACTTAGCCATATTGTTAGTAGCAGGGCCTAAACAAGCACCTCTTGATGAAACAAGGTGACTTGTAGGTGAATAAATCACCCATGCAGCTGAGGTGAGATTATGAGTATGGCGACTAGCGCCATCAGCGAATCCTACAAACCACTCGGTTGACATCTGAAACACAACCAAAGTTACATGAGAAATAAGAAAAGATAAACTCTACATTGTTATACAACTATTTACAAGAAAAATTATATGGGATATGTATAATACTTCTTCAGATAGAGCCCATTTCTAGGCTCCGACGGCTTATACCCATCATGATCGACCAATTCATATGAGCCTTTCTTCAAAACCTTGGAGACTACATAAGGTACAAGCCACATCGACTTGAAATTTCCTTCACCCAAAGGATATTTGTCCTACTCATGGACCAAAACAAGGTCTCCTTCAGAGAAAACCCTAGGTTTAACAAACTTATCATACTAGATTTTGACTCATTTCTTTTGTACTTCATTTGCAATGAGCGCATCTCTGCGTTGTTCAATATGAAGCAGACGTTCTTCCAAATCAAATGTATGAGTAAAAGTTGGAAAGCTAATTTTAATGATGGTATTTCGCACTCAACCGATGTGGCTACCTCTAGTCCATGAACGAGTTGGAAGGGTGAAAAACCAGTAGCAGTCTTAACGATTGTTCGATACTACCAAAGATCCGGATAGAGCATAATATGCAACTTTGACCTACTAGAATTAATTGTGTGTTGGAGAATGGTTTTCAAAGTTTTGTTTATTACTTTGACTTGGCCATTTTCCTGCGGGAAGAAAGTAGACAAGTGCTCCTGTCTAAATCCAAGCGTAGTAGTCAACTCGGACATCATATTATTTCATCGTCTTCCTTCAAAGTAGGCATTGCCCCTGCCCACTTAGTAAAGAGGTCTACAACGTCAATAATGTACTGATGCCCCCTAGTAGAAACCGGGTTGCATGTCATATAATCAACCCCCACTTAGTGAAGGGGCCCACTGCAATGATGGGTAATAAGGGATTAGGATGTGCCCACATCATTTTGGTGAAGAGCTTACATAGATGATAGTGCTTAACAATTTCCACACAATCCTTGAAGATGGTGGGCTAAAAATAACCGGCACGTAGTATTTTTTGGGTTGTTTCCAACCCAGAAAGATGACCCCCACATGCTCCACTATGGGCATCATTCAGACGAACTCAACCTCTTCAAGAGTTAGGCAACGACGCAAGATGGATTCAACCCCTCGTCTATACAAGGTATCATAAATTATGAGGTGATTTTTAGCATTATTTCAAAGTCTACGTCACTCTTCTCTTGAAAAATATGGTGGACGCTTAAAAGTCTGGAGATAAATCAAAATATACCCATACCACTGATCATAGGTAGAAATGAGGAAGATGTGTTCATCAGCGAATGAATCCTCTTCCATGTTAAAATCCTCACCACTAGGCAACTCATAAATGAGCTCGCCAAACGCTAAGGACTTTTTTGATTTAGTAGACTGAAAGGTGAGATCAAACTCTTGAAGGATAACAATCCATTTATTAAATTTTCCCCCAGTTATGCGCCGAGTTAAAACGTACTGAAACGTATTGATGTCTGCAATGACCGTAGTGGTTTGCAACAATATGTAATGGTAGAGCCTCTGAACTGTATGCACAGTTGCAATTGCCAACTTCTCAACATGGGAATACTTAAGCTCAGGTCTCACCAAAGCGCAACTGAGGTAATAGATGTCGTGCTCCTGAAGTTGATCATCCTCCTGCACTAGAACTATGCCAACTGTGGAATCGGATGCGGCAAGATATAAGATAAAATCTCGAGCGTAATCCGGTGGACTCAATAAGGGGGTTGATAATAACGCTTTTTTCAAAGCTTCAAATGATTTTTGAGCAACCTCGTCCCATAAAAATGGGGTTTCTTGTTTGAGTAGACGCATGAACCCTTTCATTATTTTCGCATAATTAACAATTAAATGTCTTAGGAAGTTGGACATGCCCTGTAGAATTTGAAGTTGTCTTATCTTCTGAGGAGAAGGCAATTTGATGATCGCCTCAACTTTCAATGGATCGACCATAATGCCTTTACTGGATATGATGAAGCCCAAAAGTCTTCCAGACTCGACGCAAAATACACATTTATGAGGATTCAATCGAATCCTTTAGTTTCTACATCGTTCAATCACAAGTCGTAAATGGTCTGTATGATATCGTCTCTTTCGAGATCATGCAGGGAGATAGTCCAGGTACGGTTCAACTATATGTTTGATATCATTGAAATAAAAGTTCATTGCTCATTGGAAAGTAGCTCTGAGTTTCTTTAAACCAAAAGGCATCTTCCTATAGGAAAAGGTACCCCAAGGACAAATAAAAGCAATCTCGTGTTGATCTTCGAGTTTTATTTGAATCTGATTATATCCCGAAAATCAATCCATGAAAGAAAATATTTTGTTACCCACACATGCATCTATGATCTGATCAATGAAAGGCGTGGGGTAATTATCTTTAGGAAATGCTTTATTGAGATCCCTAAAATCGGTGCAAACACGGCTAGTACCTTGCTTTTTGTCAACTGGAACTGGGTTGGAAACCCATTCCGTCATTGCAATAGGATAGATAAACTTGGATTGCAAGATCTTTTCAATATTAGTTTTAACAGCTGCAACTATTCGTGGGTTAACTGGATGAAGCCTCTACCGAACTAGTTTCACATTCGGATATGTCTTAATCTCGTGTTCAACTATAGACGGGTGGATGCCTGGAATCTCCTCATATGACCAAGCGAAGACATCGCAGAATTCTTTAAAAAGATAGGTGTACATGCAAACCTCTTTAGTAGAACAACTTTCATCGATGGAGATATTTTCCACGATATCAGGTTTTATGGAGACATTGATCGGAATTGTTGTCGATATATTAGCCATATTTCCTTCAGCAAAAATACTATGTTTTACTAAAGGGTTAACAGGCTAATCAACATCCCCACTAAGTCTCACACGAAAATCCTCATTCTCAATTCTATCTAACTCTGGAAGGAAATAGGATCTATGATGCATATGTTCCCAAGGGTGATCAATGCCTACCATTGCTTCTGGAATGGCCTCATCTGAAGGAAAAACCATGTATAAGCAGTTGAAAGAATGAGTGGAGTCTACTGCCCATGCCACGAGCATAATTAGCATCTAACTCCTTGGAGGTGCAAGGAGTTAGGATAAGATCTATGGTAATTTCTTGTAATGCTTGATAAGCAACTTCTACCACAGATCGGGGCACCATTGGCTCATTCTGAGTAGGTAATACCCAAGGATCAGTTCTATTACATATTGTGAATACATCCTTAGATACTAAAACATTGTTTTGAGTGCTCGTTGAACCAATGTAACTGACGGAAGTAGCCAAATCAAAGGTGCCCATAAGAAAATAATATAAACCTACTTCCAAACTCTCGTTGGGTGGACGTGCTTAATCAATCATTGGGATATTTGATTCCAAAGAGGTTGTGTTATTTTTATAGGTGAAGGAAAGTTGATCGATTGTGACGATTCTTCCTTCGTGAGGAAACACCAAGACTCGAAAAACAAATGATGGATTAGCTTGCATTACATACGTCCAACTCCTTCCTAACAATAGATTGTAGTCAAGAGGAGCATCAACAACCTCAATTTCTACCGACACAATTTTGCCTACTAACTGGATTTCAAAGGAGGGTAAAATCCCACGTGGACGGAAAGATCTTCCATCGAAAGCAGTAAGCAATGTGATTGAAGAGACTAACTCAGGGGATCCTAAAGTTCGCCAGCAAGAAATATCCATTACGCACGTAGACGTGCTTTCAACAACCATCGTTCATCCAATGGTTTTAGAGCCATGGACTACATCAATTTGGAAAGCAACGTGATACGACAATTAGGGTTTGACACCGGACATATAAAACTTCGCCAACAAACTTGATGAATAAAGGCTTCCTATTACTGCCAGAAGTGCATTATGTTGCGAAGGGAAACTTTACAAGACCTCTAAAGCTGACATGGCACACATAGTTTGGGATAAGTCTTCCACAACATAATAGTTGGGAGCATCCCTCGCATTAGGATTGTGTGATGCCTGCTTATAGAAACCTTTTGGTATCTAAGCATAGGGTCGGGGGGGCTCTCAATGCGAAGAGGAGAAGACACCTCAGGAGACTCTTTTTCTTTGTGCAATGATTCTGGGGTATAGATTTTTTTATTTGTTTTGCAATAAAGTTTCTGAGCGAATCATGTTGATATAGGATTGATCAGATGATGTGGCACCATGGGTGACCCTAACACTAGAGCCTCCAAAAGCCATGTTTTTTTCCTTTGGGAAAAGGAACCTTTAGGACGACAGGTTTCATTTGTTGTAGTAGCTTTTGGGCTTCATCAATTAAGGGGAATTGATGAGTCAAGTGGTCTTCCTTGCAAAGTTTACATGGAAAATTTACTTTCTTCTTTTCTTTCTTACCACCCTCAACATCGTCAGTGGTATTGGGTTTGTTTTGATTACCCTCCCCCTTCTTGCCCTTGTTTTTCTTCCCATTGGGTTGCTGAGTGCCCTTTTCGTTGGACTACACATTGTGCACAATAGCCGTTTGATAAGGGGAGGTGGCAATCATAGCTAACTCCATTGCAGAATGATTTACAGATAGCTCTTGCACTTGCTTGGACAAAGCTGCTATAGTCAATGAGCTACTGAACACACAATTCCATCAGCATGCGGTCTAGGTTTAGGTTTGGAGGGATTAGTATTTGATCTCGGTGCGTCAGGAATAATTTCATACAGGATCCCAACTGATAATAAATCAAGTCTAATTGTTGGGCCCTCAAGATGGCTTCCTCCTCTGCGGTAACCCCTGAAGTAAAAACATATTTAGAGATGTAAGGTAGGAGTGATTTCAAAAACCACTCTAATAAGAACTTTGGGGGAATCTCAGCCTTGATAATCCTTTTCCTCCTTCTCCACTCCTGAATTTGATTAGATATGTGAGTGGCCTTGTTTCTCCTAAATGTAGACAAAAAGTCTGTGCTGGCATCATACCGCACATGAAGTTGGAAATGGTTTAAGAATACAACCGCTAAATCATAAAAACAATGACAAGTAGTAGATGGTAATTCAATATACCATTTAGTTTCTACACCGGTTAAGGTCCTTTGAAAAAGTATCAACCATATAGAATCATCGTTCAGCGAGTTGGAAGAGCACCACAAATGAAAGGTAGTAACATTTTCTCCGCGATCTTCTCCGGTATTACCTTCAAACTTTGGAATGTCTGAAGGAAGCTTGGTTGGAATGGGAGGCCAAGTCAAGTCGTGACGGACTGGATCATTCATGAGTTTCGAAAGGTCTGGCAAGTTTAAAGTTTCCAAAAATGGTAACTGAGGTCTAGCCGATAACAAATGTGTTTGGGGGGGTGGATAAGGAAAGTTTCCTGAGCCATAAGGTTGGATGGGTTTTCCCCTAGCCATCGGTTGTGAAGTGAAAATGTTTTGAAAAGAGCTCCATCCATAAGCAAGTGGATTACTCCCTTGAGACCCACTCCACTGTGGTTGAGTAGAACTAGCTAAAACTGAAAAAGGAGTTGAAGTAGGAGCAGTACTGCCTATTCCACCAAAAAGTGGAAAAGGAACACTCCCTACATGCACATTTGATGTTTGTACATTAGTTTGTTGAAAACCATATCTTGTAAAGGGATTTGAACTCGTAAATAGTGCAGTGGAATGAATAGGCACAGAACCTACAAAAGGTGCAGAGGGAGGAATATGTCGTCCATTCCAAGGGAATCCATGGACAAAAGGAGCCGAACTAGTAGGCCCAATTTGGAAATTTTGAAGGAAAGGGGAGGATGTGAATGGTACTGTAGATATCCCAGTAAAAGGTAAACTAGACGAACCAATATTGGATCCGAAGGGTATAGAAGTTGGAGCACCTTGAGTGCCATGTGGCCCTAAGGATACTCTACTAAAGTTCAAATATGCGATTGGAGCATAAGTTAACTGCAACGAACTAGGCACCTGAATGCTAACATGCAGAGGATAAAACCCTCTAGACATGATAGTATAGTGGGAGTGTAGACATTTCCTGACCCTTCCCCTGTGTTATCCATGATAAAACCTGACATAAACCTATAGACACTTAACTCAGGTTGACCTAAAGAATTTAATTGCACTAACACCATATCATAGGGTCCAATTAAGGGTGGATTAAAGGATCTTACGAAGCTTTCAACTTGCAAGTCCTCAACCTCAATTATGTGTGAAACTAGTGAAGTTTGAGTGATAAGATAAGGTTCTCTAGGTGGATCAGTTGTCCCGGTTAGCTCAAAAGAGCCACTCGTGTTTATTCTTCGCTGCTGAGGTTGCGGTGGAGGCTCCATAGTGAGTGGAGGAGGGTTTTGCAACCTCCTAGATATACGGAGAGGATGATCCTCCATAGCTAAAAATTTAACTTTAAAGCAAACCTAGGGCCAACTAAAACAAGAGTAATCAAACAACACACCACTAAAAATCCTAAGTGATCCAGACCAATCAAACATATGACCTTCCAAAGGAGCGTATGGGATGATGAGGGTCCAAAACAGACCAGTTAAGGGACGAAGAACAGTTATTTGGGGTCCACAGTACATGAACGATGGGGCCAAGCGTTTGAACCACCAACCGCCTTCCCAAAGAACTACAAAGGATTTCCTATCAAATCTTCCCTAGGTATAATGGAAATATCCTTCCACCAGCACCCATGTAGAGCCCTAAAGATATAGATATCATGCTCTAAGGGGCAGGCGGACTCCAATGTTGGCCAAGTGATCACCTTTAGAATTGTGACTTCTTAATACATGAAAAAAGGAACAATTTCCAAAATTCTGCAACACTCCAACTATATGACAATGAAGCAAAGAAGAGGGATTATTTCTATCATCCTTCCTTTGAGTGAAATAGCAAATTGTGATCAAAGAGTCTCCACTTATGGTCAAATGTCTGAAATTATTATGAATTTCTATGTGTATCCCTTGCCATAATTCCCATAGTTCTGCTTGATTGTTCGTGGCATGCCCCAAAACCTAGGCATACCTTTCTTCGTCTTGTTTATTAGGACTAATAAGAAACCCTCCCACTCCAGCTTCCCCTGGATTTCCTTAGAGGCCCCATCGAAGAACAAGAAGTATCATTTGTGCTTCTTCATCCAATTTTCTAGAAATCCTTTCTCCATTCTTAGACAAAAATTGTTCCTTTTCTATAGGCTTGATACACACGTTTCTATTATGAGGCTCGAATTTGATTCCATTTAACCAATTATTTTCTAAATCAGTTAGATTTTCCAAATCTGAATTCTTGATTCCTTTTGCAATGAAGACTTATGTGAGAAGCCCAAGGGCTTTATTGGCAACCATTTGAGCAATAAGACTTTTCTAGTTGAATATAATCTTGTTCCTGGCCAACCAGATCTGCTAGCATAGGAATTTTGGTAAAGCAATCCAAAACCTAGAAAAAATTGAGTTTGATTTCATGGAACAAAAGTAGCCTACTCGCCATTGAACAAACATCTCCTCCTAGGTCTGTGGTATTTCAATGATTTGACCAAGGGTTGCAAAAGCATGACACCAGACTGCATGAGAGAAAGTGTGGGATGAACAAATGAGCAATAGTTTCTTCTGAGTTACGGCAGAAGACACACCAAGAAGGGCCCTAAATTTTCCTCTTTGCAAGATTTTTAGCAACAAGGATTTTACCCTGGGTCAGTAAACAATAGAAAAAATTCACTTTAGGCAATCCATCTTGATGCCAAATGTGTTTCCACAAGGGAGAAATTGGAGGAAATGGGGTATCTTGCATCATACTACCATAACCTTTTTTAACACTATAATTACCACGGGTTAGCATCCAAATTCTTTCATCCTTTTTGTGAGCGATTAAAAGGAGCTTTTCCTTTCAATAGAGTAAATAGAATGAGCTTTTGTTCCTCCAGCTGAGGTGGGAGAAGTTCCATATTCCATCATTGCCACGTGCCTATTTCCATGTTCCAGTCCACTAAGTCAAATAGGTGAGTGATACTGCGATGTTGGGCCCATTGTTTTAGTCCTTGTAAATTGTGTTGTTCTCCAAGAGGTCCACAGTCCACAAGCTTATCTTCCCAAAGGCATATGTTTGTCCCATTACTGGGTTTCCATTCTAGATTATCAATGATGATGCTAGAAGCAGTTTTACATAATCTCCAAACCTGTGAACCTTTCCCCTCCCAGCATAATTTCTCTATTCTTTGAAGATTCACTATTCCAAAGTATTTCATGCCCATAGCTCTTTTCCACCAGTCCTTCTTCCCAGTTATTAGTCTCCAAACCACTTTAGATCCCAATGCGAGGTTCATAGTATTTACATCCTTGATGCCAAGTCCACCTCATATGATCAGAAGCTTCACTTTGTTCCAACTTACAAGATGAAATTTATGCTCGTTTCCCTTCCCTCCCCGCCACATAAACTGTCTTAAAATATCGCTCATCTTATTGCTCACTCCTTTTGGAGCTAGGAGACTAGAACATTGAAATATAGGTAGTGAAGAAAGGGAATATTTCAAGAGTGTGGTTCTTCCAAAAGGATAAATCCACCTAGCTCCCCAAGCTTGGATTTTTTTCTTGAATTTTTGAAGAGTCTCATCCCAGTCTCTTGTAGATGAAGTTCCAAGCGAGATTAGTATTCCAAAATACTTAAAGGAGTGCCAGGTTGAAGAGAAAGGGAATTCTAGAAGAGTAGAGATTGTCCACAGAAGATTGACCGAACAATTCCAAACGTAGATTTGACTCTTCCTTTTATTAATCAGACCTCCTAACATAGTAAGGTATTTATCCAACACTAATTTAAAACGACCAGCAATGATCTTAGAGGATCCACCTAAGAGTAAGTTGTCATCGACAAACTGGGAATGATTTAATGGCTTTACATTTATAGTTATTGCCAACCCCATCAGCCGACACTCCAGCCTTTTCATCTCAAGATTTCTTCTCAAACTTTCAACCATAATAATATACAGCAAAGCTGAGAGTGGATAGCCTTGCCTTAGACCTTGAGAGGATTGAAAGAAGGAAGTTGGTCTACCATTAATAAGGGGGCTGATCCACGGTGAGCTTATGCATGCCTTAATCCATTCCAAGAAATGAGAATCAAATCCTATTTTATTCATCGCTGCAAAAAGAAACTCATGCCTTACCCGATCAAATGCGTTGGCCATATCTAGTTTGATGATGGTTCCTCTCTTTGCACTTTCCTTGTTGGTGTGAAGGGATTATTGTATAAGGATTATATTATCAAAAAATTTCCTATTTTGCATAAATCCTCCTTGGTTTTCCGAGATAATCTTCGGCATAATTTTTTTCATTCGATTTGCCAAGATCTTTGTAAGGATGTTATACACTGAATTGTACTTTGAAATCGGTCTAAATCTGGAAAAGTCTTTAGGCTTTGTTTCCTTTAAGATTAATGCCAAGAAGGATGAGTTTGTCCCTCCCTAGACCTTGTCTTTGACTTTAGTCCAATTCAGCATTTAATCGGGTCCTTTTTAATAAATCTCCAGCATGCTTGAAAAAAGTGTATTCTGAATCCATCCAGCCCTAGTGCCTTGTCTGGATCAAGATCCCATATCGCATTGATGAATTCCTCTTCCAATATTTCTTTATAGAGAGAGTCATTTTCTTCTTATGTAATTACATGTGGTAGAGGATGCAAGAATGAGGCGGTTGCTTCTTTGTCCAAGGTTCGATCCTCACTATATAGAGTCTCAAAATGTTGATGAGCCTCTATTGTAATTTCTTGGTAAGAGGCAAGTTTGGTCCCCTCGTGATTATTTATTTCTTTAACTCGATTCTTTGTCTCTCTTTCTTTCTCCTGCTTGTGAAAGAAACTTGTATTTTGATCCCATGACTTTAGCCAAACACTTCGGGATTTCAAGCATCAAAATTCCTCTTCTTGCCTATTCAGTTGTTACAGCTTGCAGTTCAATTCTTTTTCTTCTTGTATTTTATGTTCAGTCACTTCCCCTTGTTCAATATCCAAAGAAAGTTGCTCTGTTAGATTTTGTTTCAACTATTTTTTCCTCACGTTTGGGGTGTGAAAGTTTTCTTTCGCCCGGCATCGAAGGTACTACTTTGCAACACTCAACTTTGACTCCCAAATGTAACTCGGTGAGCCTGAAAAAGAGGTGGCCAAGCTTTTTTAATTAAATCATTAACTCCCTCCTCCTATATCTAGATTGTGTTAAATTGGAATGGTACTGGTTCAAGATCTTCTTCTTCATAGATTTCCAAGGAAATCGGCTTGTGATCAGATTCAACATTGACTAAGGCCTCCCCTTCGATTCATCCACGTAAATTTTCCATGCTTTGGGGCAATATCCAACAAGTCCCATTCAGAGATAAGATCCTCCATTCTTTCTTTGAATGGATCCCAAATCTGGTTTCCTCCTCTTTTTTTAGAGTTGTACAATATTGTATTAAAATCTCTAGCTACTATACTTTGCTGGTATAATTTTTTTTCTTTGAACTGCAGTAAAGCATCCCCCAAAAAATTATTCTCACTAGAGTGTAGACATTTAATAGACGCAAGATTCGCCCGGTTTTTTGTGCTTCAGGATTGTTAATATTATATTATGCATAATTTTAGAGTCTTGCAATTCAAAGATCGTATCTAGCCACATAATGATGATACCCTCTAATGCTCCTCTAGCGTTGTTGGCAATACATTTGATGTTCCTCCATATACTATTGCCTATGGATATCATTTATGTGTCTTAGTTTGGTCACTTGGATCATGAGAATAGATTGCTTCTCCTCCCAAATCAAATCATTAAGTGCTCATAATTTTTGAGCAAAACCTAATCCCCTACAGTTCCAAGAGACCAATTTCATCACTTACCTTAAAGTGAATAGATCTTGTCGCCTTCTTGCGTTTGTGTTTTCCCTTGTGCTCCTTCTCTGCCTTGGAAATTTAAGAAGCTTTGATGAAAGGATAATATCCTAACCTCTTGTTTGACTCTGCCTCTGATTCTCTCATATATTTATTGGTTGGTCATCACATCTTCTTTCTTTTAATTTCTATTTCACTATTATCCTCCCCCTTTATACTTTGATATTGATGTGTTTTGTTCTTGGTTGAGACCCCAATGCTTACCACTTTCCTAGCCGTATATTTCCCTTCGAGTGAGGTTTGAGGGGGCACATGTTCACTTTCTTCTTCATCTACTTCCACATTTTCAGCTGTTACTACAGAAGCTTCCACATCTTCATGCATGTCTGTGTTCTCCCCTCCATTTCCATTTGCGGTCTCTCTTGCTTCAACAACTTCTCATATTTCACCTTCTTCAACTTCTTCTCCCTCTTTTAGGAGAGATGCAAATGAATTTTCTAATCTTGAGGCTCCTCCAACTATGACTGTGTTTCCTTTTCGGACTACTCCTTTTCCATTCCTTGCATGTTTCTTTGGTGTTTTCCATTTTCCTTCATGGGATTGATTAGCTACTGATTGTGTTGGATCTTTATTGCAATCCCTTGTAAAATGCCCGTACTCATGACAGATCTTACATTTAATCTAACGATTAGCAGTGTATCCATCCTTTGTTCATCAAGTTTGTCTCTTTTGGGAGACCCTTTTCCAGATCCACTTCCACAGATATCTTGGGAAGGAAAATTGTTTCCCTTTTAGATCCAACCTATTGATGTATTTCCCTAAGGCATTTCCGATTTCCTTGAGACAATCATCATTCCAACATGGGAGTGGTAATCGCAGGAGCTTTACTCATACTAGTACAACAGAGGGTATATCATCTTCTGGATCGAAATACAATACCCATTTGTTCAAATACAGTCCTCTTTCTCCATTGAAATATGGTCCGCTTCGAAAAATGAAGTCTTTGTCCTCTATATTCTGGAAGAGGAAAATGAAAAAGCATCTTCCACATGTGAACAAAGCTACATCCTCTTTTATTCACAGTTTCCACGACTTCTCGATTCAATGCTCCATCGACTTTGGTGAGGGCCACATGCCCATAAACTAGCCCACCAAGGCTCGTTCAGAAAATGCCAAAGAGCTGCGTCGAAATGTTGTTGGGGGAAGGGCTACGTTAGGTATATTCTTCAACTTCTTTACAAACCAGGAGGAATTTGATTTAGTCTTTGTTTTTTTCGAGAGTGAAGACACCAATGCTCAGAAGGTTGTAGAATCAGCCTCGTGAGAGGGAGGAGGAGGGGGAAGGCCCCCCTCCAATGACATCAACACTGTAGATGCTGAGCAATAGCTAGGGATCGCAGAAATCACAAAGGTAACGCTCGCGGCTCAGCTTTAAGATTTGTTTGTACAATTCAGCATGTCATAAAAGACCTATTACATTGCTATATTATTCAGGGGCCTACGAACTATTAAAAAGCATCGGTGTTTAATATTAAATGTAGCACCAGTGCTTGCGAACTATTAAAAAGCATCGATGCTTACTAACTATAACAAAGCACCAGTGCAATAACTGAAGGAAAACGCACCAGTAAAGTTGTTTGGGATGTTGATTATCGTTGTATTTTTAAAATTTAATGGTGTGGTTAATATAATGTAGTGCACTAGATAATAATAAAAAAATCCTCGGGGCATGCAGTAAGTATTATGTTGCACCGAAGCTTTGTTGATTTAAGCGCACCGGTGCGACTCTATTTCAAACACACTAGTGAGACATATTCTAATATGCTCTAGTGCGATTAAAACGATCAAAAGCATTGGTGATTATTTTATGTTTGGTGAACAGTGACTACTGACATCGCACTGGAATATCTATATTTTATTTTTATTTTGTTCAATTCCATTATTCATCAGAAATTGAAATATTTTTTATAGTAGTATTCATTTGAATTTTTATTATTGAGTTTGGATATGATGTTTGGATTAATTTGTTATATCATAATTTTTTGCATTTCAGGACGTTGGAGGATGCAATAGAATAAAAAACTTCATTTTATTATATATCAATAAGAGGCCCTTTCGACATCATAAAATCCACAATAATCAAAATGTCAACAAACTACCCAAACCAATGTAAGAGACTAAAAAAAAGTTGATTGTTTTAAAAACCCTAGCGCACTGAGGAGCCCTGCGTGACCCCCGTGCTTGCCCGCGGGCTCCTTCTGAGCCCAGCCATGGATCCGCCACGGGTCCCCTCCCCTAAGGAATGCAAACGTCTCCTGGACGCAACATTCCGCTCCTTGGTTGATTCCACCCCCCTCCACCTGCTCATTCTGACCAGTCGGAGGCTAGTTTCATTAAACGAGTGGCTGCCCCCCGAATCCAGATCCTGTCGATAGCTTCGATGTTAAAAGCCCTAGCTCTGAGTGAACGCGGTTTGATCGGACAATTTACTAGAATCTGGCCGTCACCTAAGTCGATGGACGCTTGGGTTAACAAAAAATGGATGCCTTTGATCTCAGGAGGTTTGCAACATTGCTTCTGTGGTAAGGGTTGTTTTATTTTTTGTTTGAAAACAAAGTTGATAAGGATCTTATATTTCGAAGCAGTCCATACTTCATGGGCCCTTGTGGCCTCTATCTAAACCGATGGAGCCTCTCTTTTGACCCTGAAAAAAATGTTCCCTCTGCTATCCCTATATGGGTCCGTCTTCCTCACCTGCCTCTGCACTACTGGGATGACGATACCTTGCAAGCCATTGGAAACTCTCTAGGAAAATACATTGATAAAGCAGAGCCAGAGGGACCCCTGTTTGCTTGTGCTAGAATTTGTGTTGAGGTAGATTTGGAGAAAGGTCTACCATAAGAAGTAAATCTGCAAATGGATGGTTGGGAACATTTGCAGAAGGTGGACTATGAACAACTGCCCTTTAAATACAAAAAATTTCACGAATATGGACACTTTGTCAAAAACTGCCCCAAGAATGTCGAAGAAAGCACCAAGCAAACCCAGGAGGAAGGATGGAAACATGTTAAAAAGGGGGAAAAACCATGGCTGCTCCTCAAACCGACAAAAGTAGCCAACCCCCCTGTCAAAACAATAGCTTTGGAAGCCAAGGAGGCCACAAATACTAATAGTTTTCAAGACCTGCAAAGTGAAGAAGGATAAATTGCTATTTTGGAGGAAATCCCATTAGAACCAATAAGGGAAGAAGTCGTACTCCCCTCTATTCCCGAAAAAGAGCTGATTGATGAAAACTATGGAGGATCCACCACCCCAGGTGGTTCGTGGGTTGATAAGGTAAAAAGCAAGTTTGTGCCATCCTCCTCGTCCCTTGATATCTCCTCTGACTCTCATGAGGATGGGGATTTGGTGCAACCCCCAAATACCAGAGGTAGGAAATCTCTAAGGTATCATAGAGAAATCGAAGCTGAAAGAGAAATTGAAATGGGGAGACAAAAAAGTCTGGAAGACATGAAGTTACTTCAACACAAAAGCACTCAAAGTGGAGCGAAAAATGGTAAGTCTCGAGCAGGACCTACCCCAGTTAAGAAGTAATGTTAGTAGTCTCTTGGAACTGCAGGGGTCTCGGTGGGCTGAGTAAGGTAGAAGAGATTAAAAATATGTTAAAATCTGAAAATCCGGATCTCGTGTTACTCCAAGAGACTAAGATGCAGAGTGTTGAGACCTTAGCTATCTCAGGCTCATTATGGAAAGACAATCAAGGAAATGCAATCAGTGTTCGTGGAGCCTCGAGGGGTATAGCTACCCTAGTCTCCTCAAAATACTCCATACTCTCCTTCATTGAAAACAGTCATTGGCTTCTCATTGAAATAAGAGCAAAAGAAAGAAACAACTCCATATATGTTTGCAATGTATATGGGCCCATTCATCATAGGGATAAAATCAATTTCTGGGAAGATCTCAGTAACCTCAAAGATAACATGCATGGAGAAAAACTCATCATTGCTGGAGATTTTAATGTCACAAAGTCTCAGCAGGAAAAGCGTGGTGGAAGCATCGTTCGTGACCCCTTTGGGGAAAAACTGGAGGATCTCCTTATTTATATGGATCTACTGGACATCCCTTTAAAAAATGCCAAGTTCACCTGGATCAACAGGAGATGCGGTGTTGGACACATTGCGGCTAGACTGGATCGATTTATGGTAAGTTCCTCATTCTTTCAATCTGATCTCTTAATCGGCTCTTTCATCGTCCCTTGTGCCTCCTTTGATCATAAGCCTATTTCCCTTTCCATTACCGCTTCGGAAAACCTGGGACCAATTCCCTTCCGTTTTAACCCCCTTTGGGTCCAAACCCCCAGTTTCTACAACATTGTCAATCATGCTTGGAACTCAAGATTCTCGAGCTCACCCAGCTTCATTTGGTAGTCCAAACTCAGAGTTGTAAAATATGCGTTAAAAAGGTGGGCCAAGACCTCTTATAAAAATCCCTCTATCTCTAAACTCCTTCTTCAGTCCAAGCTCTCCAATCTGCATCTAAGGTTGGAGACGGAGGAAGTCACGCCTTCTTTACTAAGCAAAGAAAAAGCTCTTGATTTGGAGCTACTTATGGCAGCAAACTGGAAGAGGAAACTTGGAGAATCAAATCCAGGCAGCTTTGGATAAAAGGGGGTGACAACAACACTAAGTACTTTCACAATCAGGCCAAAGCCTGCTACAGTCAGAATGCAATTAGGAAACTTAAAAATAGAAACGGAGATAGGATCAACAGGCTAGAGAGCATTAAACTTCTCGCTCATAACCACTTCAAGGAGCTCTTCTCGGATAGTGGAGAAACTGATCTGGAAGCTCAAGCGGATCTCTTAGAGGGGATTCCCAATCTGGTCTTGGAAAGTGCAAATAGAGAGCTTGCCAAACCAATCTTTGAGCATGAAATTGAGCAAGCTTTTTGGTCTCTCCAAATTGACAAGGCTCCTGGCCCCGATGGATTCACCATAAACTTCTATCGGGCTGACTGGGAGATAATCAAAGAAGATCTTAAACACGTGCTAAACTGGACCAGGAAAAAAGATAAAATCGGAGGAGCTACCAACTCCTCTTTTCTTGCCTTAATCCCTAAGGAGAAAGATCCTAGCTCCATGAACCGCTTCAGGCCAATCTCTCTCTGTAACACCTCCTACAAAATCCTATCCAAAATCCTCGCCACTAGAATGAAAAAAATCATGGGAAAACTCATTTCTGACTCCCAAGGGGGATTCATTGCGGGTTGCCAAATCTTGGACAACATAATTATTGTGCAGGAAGCGATACACTCTAGTATGGAAAAAAATATCAAGGTATGGAAATTAAGCTAGACATGGCAAATGCTTTTGATAGAGTAAATCATAGCTTCCTCTTTGCCATCATGGAAAAATTTGGCTTTTCTAAAAGGTTTGTGAGGTGGATAAAAGCTTGTATCAACACCCCCTGGATCGCCCCCTTGGTCAATGTCAGAACTTCAAACTTCTTCCTGGCCACTAGAGGTCTGCGACAAGGTTGCCCTCTGTCCCCTTTCCTCTATCTCTTAGTTTTTGAATCTTTAAGTAGGAATCTCCACTCCCTTCAAGACTCTGGAGATCTAAAAGGAATAAAAATTGTAATAGGAGTCAGACTTGTGAATCACTCTCAGTTTGCGGACGATACTATTTTTTTGGGAGGCGCCTCTGCAATTATCGCTGCTAAGTTCAACCTTGTTCTCACGTCTTTCCTAAAGGCCTCGGATGGCAAGGTGAATTTTGAAAAGTCCAAAATATACAGTTGGAACTACCCTCGTGGGACTCTCGCAAGAATAGCTAGAATCTTTGGGTTTGAAGGAATAAGAAAATGGAACTCCTTCACATACCTTGGTGTTCCTATCTTCAAAGGCAGGAAAAAAGTGGCTGATTGGCAAGGGCTAATAGTCAAAATTAAAAATAAAATCAGTACCTGGGGCTCTCGTTGGTTAAACACCGCTGGAAAATTAGTGCTCATCAACTCCATTCTTTCAGCCTATCCTCTCTATGCTTGCTCCATCTCTCTCTCCCCCAAAACTGTTATGCTAGAAATATCCAAAGCCCTTCAGGCCTTCCTTTGGCAGGGTGGGAAAACCAATGGCACAAAAAAATTCCATCTGATTAGTTGGGATACGGTGTGCATACCTAAAGCATATGGAGGGGTTGGGATCAAATACCCTTCCTTAATGAATCTAGCTCTCGGTGCCAAAATCCTTTGGAGGATTATCTCAGGGAAGAAAGCATGGTGGAAGGAGATATTCTATAAAAAATACATGCAGGGTAGTAGAAGCAGATGTGTGGAAAATATAGATCAAGAGAAGAAAGGAACGTCGATATGGAATCTCTGCAAGAGAACAACCTTCATCATCCAAAATAATCTCTCCTTGGTCCTAGGCAACGGTAAGAAAATTAATATTTGGAAAGACAGTGATGGCACCTGCACTCCTGCCAATTCTATCCCTGCTTTCCGGGATTTGAGATGCTGGATGGACCAGGCTAACCTTTGCACCCTCTATGATTCATCCATATGGTCTCCTCAAGGAAAATGGTTGGGATGGCACCAACTCGACCTCCCAGAGCATCTCCAACACAACTATAATGCACTCCTCTCCCGGCTCCATGGCACGATCCTCATCCATCTCTCTATGAAGGACAAGTGCATTTGGGGGAAAGGTGGCTACTATACTATAAAGGAAGGCTATAATTATCTGGACGTTCTAAACAACAGAAGCAGCAAAGACAATAAATGGAATAGAGTGTGGGATAGAGACGGGCTCCCTAAAGTGAATGTTTTCAATTGGGCCCTTGCTCACAGAAAGATCCTCACTGCTGAAAATCTCAAGAGAAGAGGAATTGAAGGTCCGGCTAGATGCATCTTCTGTAAAAATGAGGAGGAGACAATTGATCATCTTTTTTTGGAATGCAAGTTCTCTCAAGAAGTGTGGCACAGATCCCTTCATGACATCCACCCAAAACTCATCCTCCCCACCAAATGGGACGATCTCTTTGCAAACTGGAATTTATACTACCACAACTCCTTCTCCAAGAAGTCAAACTTTAAAAGAGCCTGGATAGCCTTCCCAAAATTCCTTTGCTATAAAATTTGGACTGCCAGAAATCATGAAATCTTTGAAGATATTAGAGCAATCCCTGGGAAAATGGTCTCCTCTGCCAAAGCCCTGTGGATTGATTCCCTCAGCACTAGAAGCATGAAAAACCTTTGCAACGAGCCTTTAAGTGTTGAAGAAAAAATCTGGGTGGCCAACCTTTTAACTCCCCCCCTTTCCCCTCATCCCTCCCTCCCCAACATCAGCAAAACTCAGAATTGGCATATCAGAATGGAACCTAAAGATCTCCAAATTTGGATTCGAACGTTGCGTAGTCACATCCTCTTCTTCGAAGGTGCCTCTAAAGGCAATCCTGGGTTGGCAGGTGCCGGGGGAGTCCTTATGGACTCCGATGGAAACAAAGTGAAAAATTATGCTTGGGGAATTGGCAGGAAAACCAATAATGAAGCAGAATGGCTTGCCGTGGTAAAAGGGATGGACATTGCAAGGAGCAATGATGTCAAGGATCTCGTGGTCTTTGGAGATTCTATGTTGGTGATCAGGGAAGCCAGGGCCTTAGTTAAACATCGTCGAAAACCAGTCTCTTCGATGCATCAGCACTTCATTTTCTTGGCTAAGGAATTTCACTCCATTTCCTTCCTCCACATCCTAAGGCAAAACAATCAAAACGCCGACACTATGGCTAACATCGGGGCAGGTTTGAATTGTGGACTTGCTATTATCAATGACCTTCTAAGTGTGGATGTTTGGGTGCCCTAGGTAACTTGTCTCCCTTATCTCCTATGTTCCTTCACCCTTATTTCTCCAACCCCATCCTTTCGGGGGCCTCATTAACTCCCCAAATCCATTTTGGATCCCACCGCTCCTATCAAATGTCCCCTCACCTGAACTGGCGGCCACCCCTGATAGGCACCACCTGTCTCGCATGCGGGGGATCAATGCGGACATCCCCCAAGGCAATCTTAGGTTATTTCATGCGGGGTGGTGGCTCTCACTGCATCCTGCGAACTCCTCTGAGAATTTACTCCTCGTTCATTGCTCCCCTCCGTGTTTCTCCTTGCCATGAAATCCCTGATAACCTGTTGCTTTGGACCGCCATGGAGGAGAGTAACCTGTGTCATCCTGCTCTGCAGTGTAGAAATTATAGGAAGAATGTGCAGGGGCAACCTGGGGCTGGCAATGGCGGCAAGAAACGCTACCTCTTTGAACTCCTTCAGGGCAATGGCAGCATTGAAAGGGGAGGCATTCCAAAATCGGCTTGCAGCAATCACCCCAAAGTGGATGAACATGGTGGCGGAAGGAGATGGGTGCCCCTCGATGCTGGTCATGGCTTGGGCAACAGGGGTCCTGTGCAGTATTCTGGTAGTGGTTTTGACTCTAGAAATGGAAGCTGGAAACTCCTCTCGACTCCAGACTTTGGGTTCCTTTCAACCCCCGTGGAAATTGGTCATGGTACTCCTCGGTAGATGTTTTGTGGTAGCCCAGAGGATCTAGGAAATAAGAACTGGAATCACGTTGGGGGCGTCAATGGAGGCTTGGTTAATCTGGAATCTCCCCGCGGGCAGGGAAGCCCCTCCTCGGAACTCCACACGCAGCTGCTGGACCTGGAAGCCCAATTTCGCTGGCTCAGGGCGACCTCCTGGATATGAAGAAAGCAATTTCTCATCTTTTTACACCTTTGTGCAAATCTCTAATTCAGAAGTCCGGACTAGTACTGGTAAGATGAAGGATTACTTTGAAAATTGATGGGCAAGTACGATACTTTTTACAGTTGCCTCAGAATTGTGGAAGCCAAAGTTGATTGCATTAGGACCAATAGTGGAAGCAACCCCTCTATCATTCTGAATGTTGAAGAGGATAACGCAGGTGCATCTCCAGGTAGCAAGGAGAAAAATGTCTGAACTCATCATATCAACTGACTCGCATTTCGGTTCCTCCTCACTGTGTCTGAGCAGCTCTTTTTTGGTTTGGTTATTACTCTACTAGTTATATGTATTACTTTTGTTGTCTTCTTTTAGGGCAGTTCGTAAATATTTCCAGTTGTAATAGGCATAATACCTTTTTTGAACATCAGAGGCTGGTTTGTGATGAGTTTGTTTCGACAGCTCTAGTTTCTTGGGAACAGCCTCCCCTGCACTTTGTATTCTGTTCTTACTTTTTAATATAAACCTCGTTATCCGTTTGTGTAAAAAAAAGAAATCAAAATGTCAACATGCACATAATTGTTACAATTGTTGGTAACTCGTTGTCTTTCAATTGGGACACTATGTCCAGTACATTATACAAAATATCTGATTTTCAAAGACAATTAATGTTTCAAAATATACATCAGCTTGCATTAACATCCAAAATATATGGATCATCGTTCTTCGTTGGAACTGTTGTCGGTGCTCGAGCCACTTGCATGACTTGGGTTATTTGGCCGAATGTTTTGTTGATTGCCTCGATTGTCTTCCTCTACTTCAACTTCCATCTACAAACATAAAAATAAAGTCTAATGAATGTATCTACATTGGTGAGAATATATAAATGAAAATTAAAATAGATAATATTCATGAATGTAAATTGAAAAGTGAAGTACCATACAAATAATTAAGTTGTGAATGAAAAGTGAAACAACATAGATACTTACAAATTCTACAATTAATTTTTGATACGCCAACATATACTCACAACCCTTACTTAATCCTTACTTAAATCAATTAATCTGATAGCTCTTCTTTGTATGTTAACACCTATTTGAATACACCTTCTTTGTATGTTAACACCAATATGAAATTTTAAGTTGTTATAAGGAAATCACAACTACTAACAAACTTTGCTATCAAGCCCTTTTTTTCTTAACGTCCTGTCTTATGTTTTGAATGGGTTTCATTTTGTTTTATTTTCTACAACAAAACAGTTGATAATAGAAAAATTCAATGATTTCATACATTTGAAGCACGTTTTTGTTCAGATGGCTCCTCCCGCTATGCAATTATATCAATTTCCCTGACCATCTCCTTGTACACTTTTTTGGACATTCCTACTGGTATATTTTGAATATCACCTTGTTCATCCTTTGGGATTTTCATAATCTTCCTGAGATTGTCAAATGACATTAAACTATTTTTATGTTGATATGAAAAATAAATATAGCATAATTAATATTAATAAAGGGATGTTTTGTAGTAGTACATACATATTATATACAAACATGTTTAGGAATATTACTTTTTGAATGATTCTTTTTTGTTTTTGTATGTTTTTGCTAACTATTGCAAATTTGGCATGTCTCATTGACCATTGCTCTGGAAATGCCTCATGTAGTTTAAATATAACTTGATTCTTAGACTCATTGGATTGATTTTTGTACTGTAAGTGGAAAGTACATCTATACACTCTTTCCCCTATATCCCTCATAGTTTTATAAAAGTCCCCCCCCTTTCATTAACTTCGAGCACCACTCTAGATAAGCTAAGGAACAATTCACCTTCATTTACATTTTCCATAATTTGTTTTTTCTTATGATGACATTCCCTTATGTCTCTTTCATTCTCAGCATAACATTCAACATATGTGAGTTAGGTTGTTTGAAACGTAATAGAGAATATTATTAAGTACAATATTACTCAAAATTCAAGAAAAAATTCATACTGATTTCTTTTTTATTCACTTGATTCATCCCTCTGCAACTTCCCCTTCAAGGTTGTACGCTCTTCTGCACTTAGATTACAAATAAACTTATCGAGCTTTCTCATTTTTTGGCTCTACATGTCACACATTAACCAATACATATTAGTTAAATTTACAAATAATTTAAACATATTAATTTGATAAAGAACTTGCCTTCTTCATAATTTTGGATGTGTTCCCATCATGTCAACTATAATTGTTGTTCATTGAACTCTTAGCATGCATTTTCTATCAATAAACAAGTTGTACCATTAAATAGAGAAGTTATTAAGTATATTATATAAATAAATTACATATCTTCAAAATAAAAATAAAAAAACAATCTTCCATTTCGGTGTCTTTTAGTATACAAAATGCATCGGTGCTTCGCATACATGAACACACCGGTGCACCATACTTCAACACACCATTAACTAAAACAAAATAAAAATATTCATATACGTGTTATTGGTGCAATTTATATATTTTTAAGCACTGGTAATCAAAATGGTGTGCTTGTACAATTAACGCATCGGTGTGTTAATACAACTTGACCACACCGAAATATGCGTAATTGTTTTCTTTAAAAATTGAAATATGAAAAAAATGGCATGGCCGACATTATTCGTGCGCTTCTACTAAAAACGCACCAGTGTGTTATAGCAACTCGAACGCACCGAAAAGTGCGTAAGCGTTTTGAAAAAATAAAAATTAAAAGAACTTATAGGGCCGACATGGTTTCAGATTCAACCCAAGAAGTGGTTCGAAGGCACCAAACGCTTTGTATATAAAACCATAAACCCATTAAATCTAAAATCCCTAAAAGAAAAATCATAATTGTGAAACAATTGAGGTATTTAAATCCTAATGTAAAATTTTGCAGCCACAAAATAAAAAGAAGCAACAAGAAAACTAGGGTTCCAACGTTGAAGGTTACTATGATTTTATTATTATTATTATTATTATTATTTCTGAATTTATACATGAAAATAAATAAATCATGCATTGTGATCAACAGTAAAAATTTACATAATTCAATTTTCTATTATGGAGGGTTTTGTTTGATTCATTATACCTTACAAATTTCGATTTTAGGAATAATTTGGTTGCTCCAAAGTCCTCCCCAGCAAGTGTCTCTTCCAAAAATCTCCCTTCGAAATTTTGGAAAAATAATGAAATATTGATTATGCATTTTTTTAAACACTCTATAGAATTATGTTTTGAAATGAATTTCCTGATCCTTTTTCAATTTATGGAAAAATAATTCATGTGATTTTTTATTTTTTATTCTTTGAATTGTGGGGCGCATGCTACATGGGTTCACTGGTGCATCCGAACAGGAAACACAACGTAAAGTTTTTTTAAAATCTTGGAATAACAGTATGTCGAAAAGATATGCATGCACCGATGCATTTCTATTTTTACAACGCACCATGGTGGCATACAATAGAAAAAATTTCAAAAATATATTGTATCGAGATGTGTATTAAAAATATGGATGCATTGTTGCGCCTTAGTATACTAAGTGCACCACCGTCAACAATATTGAAAATTGTATTGATAACTATTTGATATCCAATATATCAGATAATTTATTTTGCAAGTATTTTGTGGATGATCCAACACGGTGCATATGTGGATTGACAACATCGATGCGTTTTGTTAGTTAGGATGCACCAATGCAGTTGTATTATTATGGCACACCGTTTGAATTAAAAATCCTACGAATTTATGTTTCAACTTCAAATGATATATTAATCTCAAATGTTCTTTTAGGATTCAACCATGACAAATATTACGATATTTCATAGTATACATATGTTGCTTAAATTCACCTTATTCTTACAAAATATTTTCCAAACTATATTGGACGTAAGATTATAATATGGTTTTCAAAATTTATTTTTTGGACTATAGACATGTATTTATTGTTGATTTGACTCAAATGCAGGGAGAAAAGGTTATAATATCAAATGGCCAATTCTTCAAATTCCAACTCATTGTATATTGTTCACAATTCAGCAAGGTCTCCCTTTCCATCTCCAGTAAGTTTAGATTTTATTTATATTTTGATTATATGATTGAATTTATTTTAATTATCCATGTGAATCTGAATATTAATGTATTCTATTTTGTAGGATCCCGATTCAGGATCGAGTTCAAACACACAAGATATTCCACTAGTTGCAAAACATCCTAAGTTGTTATTAGGAGCAAGATACCGCAAGTTGGTAGATGAAAATGGGCAACCACTTTACCCTTCCAATTGTAACATGCCATCTTCCAACCACAATCCTGGGTCATCGATGGTAATTCATTGTGAGTTGGATCTCTTTTATGACACCCCAATAGGATGTGGTTGTTCAAAATGTTAAGTGTTGAAGGAGAACCCTCAATGTGTCACACTCACCCATTATACTAATGATTGACTACCCAATGTTGATGGTCTAATAGCCCCTACTGCAGTAAAAAATCCAATAGGTGATATAGAAAAGACATGTAGAAACACTTCCCTATGCTCTTTTTGTGAAAAGTTGGAAGCCAAAACAACTATGTTCCGTCCTAAATTGACTAACCCCTCTGCTTTTGTTCAATCAACTGAAATTTCTAGTGATCCAAAGTATGATATCAATGTCACCAAAACATCTCTACTAGGCTATCCAAAAAGTTACATGATTTGAGAGCAAAAATGTCCAAGTACACACCAAGGTCGATCCAACTATTGGAGAGTAGCGATGAATTCTCTTTCCATGAATTTACAAAGTAAATATCAAACTTGTTACAACCGCACTTTTTATGGCACTTGGCTATCTTTTTTACCTGTGCTTGATGTTGGAACTGGATTCTCCTTTTGTGGTAATAGTTTTATGATTGCGAAGTCTAATATAGATGTTGCGAATCTTGGGTTGTTTATCCTTTCACATGTAATTGTTCCTCCCAAACAGTTAGTAGCACTTGTGTCATTTTGCAGTCCTATCTATTGTTGGTTGGATTACTTGAATATTGTTGAATACAAACATAGCATTTCCATGTATAGTATGTGCATGAATAGTTATGTTTCTGGAAACTTTAACAGGAAAAACCTATTATATATCAATGGTCATCCACGCACTCATGGGAACATTGTAGGGTTCATAAATAGTTCTAAGTGCTCTTTATTTTATGTAAATTGTTTATTTGAGGAACACTTCTATGATTGAGTTTTTTTATAAAAAGGAAGGCATCCATATTTTTTGTTGTGCATGCTATATGTAGTTTGTCTCCTCGTGATGATTTGTTAATAAACTATAACTTTTGTAGACCATCAACCACTTGTCAAAGATGCCTTGCATTGTGACTACCTCTAAACGTCCCATTGGGGTGTAAAAAAAACATTGATTAATTGAATTTTTTATTTTTCAATGGGGATTGATGTTAATTTATTTTTCACATGTGGTTCACAAACCCCCCAGCGACGCTTCTACATCCATGGTAAGAAATCACAGGGGGGGCACTCGAAGGAGTCACACCCCTTTCACTCTGATTATGGAGCTAACCTGATGGGGACATCAAGTGAGGCCCTTATATAGAAATATATAGCCACCCAAGGATTTGATCCCAAGACCTTCTTCTCACAACTTACAACACTCAACCACTTTAGATATCCCACTGGGATAATGGGATTGATGTTAATGTATTGCTCAATTTGAACTTATGTTTTATAAATTGTTTGTGGTTGAACATTTACTATTGGAAGAAAAAAAATCTCATGCTTATGTAATACTTGCTTGATAAATGTTGGAACAAACCAATTGCATTGTGCCTACTAATATCATCAATGTAATGTTTAATATTTTTTGAAATCGAGATTATGATGATGAGCAACTTATATACCATCTTTCGTTGCACCCCAGTACAATGTCAAACCGGGAGAAAGATAAAAAAAGAGCACAACTTAGAGAGGAAGCATATCAAGCATGGTTGAATCAACTACCTATTCAATTCCCACTATGTCCAAACTCACCAATTAGGAATGCCTTCAGTAATAGTATTTCTTCACATGTTGGCATGGAGGCAATGAAATAAATGTTGGTATGGATGAGTTATTACGACATATGAGTTCCATGGACGCAATGTTTTTTGATGCACTCTAGGACAATGAGCTAGGGGGTGATGCTCATATCACTAATACCTTATTCAAAAGCCTTAAATAGGCTTCCACCACTCCTCTCTTTTGACATGGTTGGTTAAATTCTACCCAGTTGGGGACAACAATGTTACTATACAACTTGAAAGCAATGTATGGCATGTTAGAGGTGTGTTTCTCGGCACTTTTGAGGTAATTGACCATTGAGTCCCTTATATTTTGAGGAATCTTGTCAAACAATCAACATTGAAAATGGTCGATTTTATGATTGTTAAATGACATTGTACATTTATATTGCCCACTAATTGTAGGTTATTCAAAGGTAAGGTACTTCTGAGTGATAATGTCTTTCCCGACAACTGTGAAAGGAAAAGCAAATGTTGAAAGTGTTGGGTGTTGAGTACATATCATATCATGCGTGTCTAGATGATTGTATTCTAGATAGAGGTGAATATGCAGACAAAGAGATTGTCCAAAATGTGGGCATGAAAGATACCATAAATCGAGAAACAAGGCTAAATCTCACGGTCCTCCTCGTAAGATATTGGGGCACATGCCTATAATAACAAGGATTCAAAGGCTCTTTCGTTGCAAAGAATTAGTTAAGTTGCAGGGATGGCATGCCTCACACCAAAGTGAAGGAGTTATGTGAATCCCAACAGATTCAATAGCCATGAAGCATATAGAATATACATGGCCCGATAAATTCAAGGATGAAGTATGGAGCCTTCGATTAAGCATAGCCATGGATAGCATGACCCATATTCCATCCAAAACACCAAATATCATGTTTGTCTTGTAGTAGTGATCAATAACAATATCCCCCCATGGTTGTCCATGAATAATGGACATCTTATACTAGATCTTATAGTCCCTAGTAGAAGACAAGTCAAGAATATGGATGTTTACCTTCAACCATTGATTGATGAATTGAATGAATTATGGGAAGGATACAAGTAAAGGATGTATTAAGACCCATCCCAACAGATAGAATTTTTACATTGTATGGCATATGTGTGTACACCACACATGATTATCCGGGGTTAGAAGTTTTCTCCGGTAAATATGTCGTTTGATTTGTTTACATTCGTAGCAATATTTTTTGGCATATTTAATTCCGTGTGACTGTATTGATCTTTAATACTAACGTGCTCTGTATACCATAACACTTCAGGTCTTGTAACAAAAGGGTATCATGAATGTAAATGTTGTGTACCTTTTATGAAGGCTAAGTGGTCCAACGACCTACGAAAGTCGGTGTACGACTGCTCAAGGGTATTCCTCTTGAAAGACCACGCTTATAGAAGAGCAACATTTGTTTTCAATTATAAACCATAGAGAACACAAAGGCATGAACTAATGACATCAACTCATTGGGTTAATCCATATAAAAGAGAGAAGGAGAAGGAAATTGTAGAAATGCTTGATTCACATGGGGAACATATGTTTGATGATCCTAAATTTTTCGACACTTGTGTTGATAAAATTCCCATCGGGATGAAAATGAAATCGTATTCTATGAGCTCCCATATTGGGAGCATCTTAAGATTTCCCACTTACTAGATCCCATGCATATATTTAAAAACGTTTCATCTCCATTGTGGAGGCACATATCATTGAAACATAGTGACACATTGGCTATAAGGAGAGATCGTATTTATTCAAATACTAAATATAAGCATTGGCCAAGACAAGAAAATAAAGGAAAGGTTGGCCCTTCTTGGTCGTTTAAAGAAGGTGATGTCCCATGGGTTTTGAAGAAAGATGATCTTTCTTTGGAAATGAAGTTATATTGGGTGTGAAGGTTCCTTCTTGTTATGGGTCTACTCTATGGCACTACTTCATTGTAGATGAACATTTGTCAAGTTTAAAATCCATGACCATATGAACCTTCTAAGGGTATGTATGTAAAAAAAAAAAAAAAAAAATGTTTTATATTTTTCCCCACAAGTTAAAACACAATTAAATTTTATGTGTTCACTTTGTACTGTCAATATCCTTTGCTCATGCGTGGGTGTGTGAACCATGAATTTCCCAAGGACCTCCGACGTGCCATCTCTAAACTATCTACATTTATACAGTGGATCACATCAAAGGAGATTCACATGGCTAGCATTCCACGGTGGCATCAAGAGATAGATGAGATTGTTTGTATGTTTGAGAAGGAACTGCTGTCAAGTTTCATGGACTTGCAGGTTCATATTCTAATTCACCTAGTTGATGAGGTTGAATTAGTCGAGGTGCTCTCATGTCTTTGGATGTTCTTCTTAGAGGTACATGAAAAAACTGAAGGGATTTGTTCGACAAAGGGAAAAACCCAAGGGGTCTATGGCAGAGGGTACATAGTATATGAGTCATTCTATTATGCCAGTGGGTACATTAAGCAATTTGACCACACACCAGGCAAAGTGATTTGGGATGATGAACATGATGAGGACAAAAGAGAAGGGGAGCTACTCCAAACGAACCAAAAAATGCACATAGTGACTAATTCACTTATCTTTCGTCACATTTCTACATAGTGACTATTCACAATGAACTTCATAATCTATATTTGATCTCATACATACTATATGTTGATTTGATTTCATGAATACAACAACGAATTCAAAAATTGATGCCATCAACAAATTCATTATTTACAATGTGGAGGCAACACATCCATGAGTCACATTATATGAAGAGAAGAGGAGAAAATTGGACATTGACAAGAAATAAGCATGCCTTATCTATATCATTTAAATGAAAATAGGCCTTATTTAGATCATTTAAAATAAAATATGCCTTATCTAGAGAAGATTGAATGGTAGAAGCATACCTTATCTAGATCATTTAAAAGAAGATCTGCCAATGATCTGTCCCAACGGTTGGGTTGTTGACCAAGTCAGAGAGAAATATGGTGCATCTAGTCATTATCCACGTGCCGAAGAGGATGCACTAAACATAGGGATCGGGTGCAACAACTCAGTAATAATGTCTTTGTGTATGTACATTTTTAACTTTATAATGAACCTTTGAATTATAACATCTATATTTATAATTGATGGTTGGGTTATTAGACATATGACACTGTCACTTGTTATTTCACTTTTTATAGGTGCATTTATCCCCATCTATGTGGGCATGTAGTCATCATTTTTGCACCAAGGATGCGGATGATGGGCGTGCCACACAAGAATATGGAGTGGAAGTCGAGTTTGACCAATCTGGTTGTGCTAGCCACCGCAATCAAAACCTAATAGGGAGGAAGTTGGGTTACATAAAAAAGATACAAGATATCATTCATGTGGATTTCTCATCTTTCCAATGTGTTATTTTTAGGTGCAAGTGGCAGGACACCTTTGAATGGAATAATGTAAAGGAAGATCGTGATAGTGGGCTGATATGTATTAACTCTAGAAAGATATGGGATGAAAATAAGGAGCCTTATGTTTTCCCAAAGCATTGCAACCAAGTTTATTTTTACCTGGATGTGTTGGATAGGGATTGGTGGTTCATATTAAGACATGACCCTAGATCAAAACATATTTTTGAGAACAACAGTGTTATCATTCCAAGTGAGGAAAATAATCAGGGTGATGGAGATATGTACATGTTTTATTTCATCACTTACAATGTTGATGTATCATTGTATTATTGTTATGTTTAATTCTCTAATTATATTGTTTATTTTTCATCTTATGACGATCGAATTGGAAAGTTACTTAATAGATGTTTTAAAACAATTTTTAGTTGGTTAACAATTAATCTTATGCGAAATGTGTTTTTTTGTTAAATAATTTGTGATTGCAAGGAATGATTGACTGAAAAATAATTTTATTTTACTTCAAGCTATTGATATACCATTACATATTAAGTATAAAATATTAGAATTATTGTGGCATGCCAATATTGAAAAAATATAAGTCAGTATGTATCATATATGTGTAAAATTTGGATGATTGATTTAGTAAAATTTGTGATAAATAGGAGGTGAGGAAAGAACATAGTTTCCTATTCACATGGCCCAAATTTAATAATGTAATCGGGAACTATACTTAGATTTATACATTAGTTTCTCTTTCTCCTTACCAAAAGCACTCTGAACTTGGTATTTCCATTTCTTATTGCCCTCTGTATCTTGTTATTGCAAAATTGTAATTGTAAGAGTATTATGCGATTGTAAAGTTGTAATTGAAAATGAAATTTGTAAATTTGCAAGCTTGTATATTTTAATTGTAATTTTGCAATTTCGTAAATTATTTTGTAATTTTGCAACTTTGTAAATTATTTTGTATTTTTTAAATTAATTTGTAATCCTAATTGCAAATTTGTAATTGTAATTTGCAAGTTATGATTGTAACTATAATTGCAAATTGAGATTGTAAATTTCTAGTTGTAACTGTCCAAATTGTAGTTTGTAATTTGTAAAACTAATTAGTAATTTGTTATTGTAATTGTAATTTGTAGTTGTGAAATTGTAATAATGATTGTAAATTGTAATTATAACCGATATTGTAACTTGCAATTATAACAGAAATTGTGCACAATTTGTAATTATAATTATAACTAATATAAAAGACATCAACATAAATACATAAATAAATAAGTAAAATTGCATCACACACATGAATCATACTCATCGACATAAACAAAATACTTAGTAATCTAACAAACAATAATAGATCAAGCTGATTGATTAAGTAAAATTTGTGATAAAAAGGAGGCGAGGAAAGAACATAATTTCATGTTCAGATGGCCATATTTAATAATGTAATCGAAAATTTTAATTAGATTTATATATTACTTTCTCTTTCTCCTTACCAAAAGCATTATTAACTTGGTATTTCCATTTATTATTGCCCTATGTATCTTGTTATTGAAAAATTATAATTGTGAGAGTATTGTGCATGACTATGCACTTGTAATTGAAACTGTAATTTTGCAAGTTTGTATTTTTAATTGTAATTTTGCAATTTCGTAAATTTACAATTTTGCAAATTATTTTGTAATTTGTAAATTATTTGTAAAAATAATCGCAAATTTGTAATTGTAATGTGCAAGTTCTGATTGCAAATTTGTAGTTGTAATTGTCCAATTTGTAGTTTATAAATTTTGAAACTAATTAGTAATTTCATATTGTAATTTGTAGTTATGATTTTTTTAAAAACTAAAACGGATATAAAATATATTAAAAAATGAAAATGAATGAGCCGTGGCTGAAGCCAAATTCGGCTAATACAATAAACATAATTTCCAACATCAAATTGTTGTAAGGAAAAAATACAATCGTTGATTGCCTTCACTACTCAATTCTAAACTGGTTTCTTCCTTTGAGTTATTCTGGTGGCTGCGCTTTGGAGGAAAAATTGTAATTTTTTTTTAAAAAATGAAGCTAATCTTTCTTTGAACGCTTTCAGAATTAGAACACTTGTTGACTGCGTTTTCATGTTTCATGTTTGTTGTCTTGGTGGCAGGCATTCAATGAGTAGTGTTTAGGACAAACCAGTCGTTGTTAAGTGCCCAAATTTTCCTTTCTTGCAAGGTCCTTTCGAGGCGTTGAGGCTTCATCTCATACCATTTCAACGCACTCTCTTCGATAACAGAGCTTCCTGCCTTTACAGTAATCCATGTAATTTGCCTGGTTGTAGGAGCTTTGCTGTGTAGATTGGGTAGATCGTTTCCAGCAATCATAACCTATAGATAACAAGATGAGGAATCATAATTTTCATTCGCTGGAGAGTCGTTCATGGGATGTGATGATAGGCAGATTCGTTGTTGGAGAATTATATTTGCCCAGAGTTAAGATTGGTTCCAACCTTTGCTTCTAAATCTGCTTCATAGTTTAGATCTCTGATGATGTGAAATGCTTTGAAATGGATGAATGTGTTTGCAGTTTGCTGAATTCGGTGAATGATTCTTTCTAGTGCCAAATTGTTGAAATTGGTCTTCGAATTGAGGGCTTTGATGATTACTAGAGAATTTCCAAACACCTGAAGTCTTTCAATCCTTTGTTCTTTCGCAATCTGATAGCCTTTTAGCAGAGCTAAGGCTTCCGCTATGTTGTTTGATCAGGTTCCCAATCCCCATCTATATTTCATTCTCAACAATCCACCGACAGACCACAAAATTCCCCCTGCTCCAGGATTCCTTTTGGATGCGCCATCGAAGTGCAGAGTCTCAATAGACTGATTCTTCCTCCATTTTTGAAAACCAGAATTAGAGAGTCTGATTTTCCATGGTGGTAAGTATCGAGGTCGAAGATTTATTTTTTTGGTGGGGCTTGGGAGGATGGCTCTAATCCATCTCAATTCATTTGCGCTAAGGTTTGCATATGTCCTGGAATTGGAAGAGTTCAGGCACTCGATCAGCAGTCCTTTGGATTGTCTAGCGATTTGCAGGGGGGTGTAGTGCGTTTCATGGAAGATGGCTTTGTTTCTGGGGATCCAAATTTTCCAACAATGAATTTGGGAATGGTAGTCCAGATTTGGAGCCAATTCTTTTTTTTGGAGAGGGGGAAGGGATAGGTGGGTTTCCACTGTAAAGGTAGGTGGTAGGATTGAAAATTGGCACGGTTATGTTGAGTTCTTGGAGCATGAGGTTCCAGACCTGTATTGTGAAGTGGCAATACAGAAACAAATGATCTAAAGTTTCTAACATTCCTACAACAAAGAGAGCACTAGTGCGGCCCGATGATTCCTCTTTTGATGAGGTTGTCCCCAGTGAGCACCTTTCGGTGAACGAGTGTCCAAATGAAGAAATTTATCTTGGGGATTCCAAATGGAATCCATACAAGCTTCCATAATCTTTTTCTAGCAACGTCATGGCTTTGAAGGGCATTGAAGCCTAGGGTTGTAGTGTAATTACCTTTTGGACCCCATCCACGTTCATCTTTTCCCTATAAATGAGTAGGAGTGCAGCCTTTCAGATTGTCTATGAGGAGGATTCTGGTGGGTTCAAGATTGCTTGGGATTGCTACGTTTTTCCAACTCTGCCAAGTGTCGAAAGTGTCCCAGGAACTGAAATCATTCAAAGTTTTGATTCCTTGTTGGGAAAACCAATGTGCTATGTCTTGAAGTTCTTGAACATTCTATAGCGATATGTTACCCATGATTTTATCTATGAAGATATATATTTTCCTTCCGTCTCCGGGGACCCAGTATAATTCTTGAGAGAAGAAATCCCATTCTGCTATGCATAAGGACAAGATTGAGGATCCTTTGGAAGTAGGCTTGCAATATAGACATCTCGGGTTGTTTCCCAACATATATTTCTTTCTAAGTACTTGACTAACTTGGTGGTTTTCGTTGTGCAGAATTTGCCAGAGAAGTTTACCACCCATCGCCAAGTTTGCCTGGAGGGGGTCGCAAATTTGGAGGTTGACTGAGTGCTTTGGATGCTTTATGATTCCCCAATTTACTAAATGGAGCTTATTTTCATTGTTTTTTCCTCCAGACCAAAGGAAGTCTCTCATAAATTTGTTGATCTATTATGGTACTCTTTTGGCACCAAGAGGATGGAGAAATTGTAGATTGGTAATGCAGATAAGACGACTTTCATTAGAATCGTCTTCCCAGCTTTGTTGAGCCATTGAATTCCCCATCTTCTGATCTTGGTTTTGATTTTATTTATTATTTCATCCCAAATTCTTGAATTTAAATATTTTTGTGTGATTGGGAGTCCCAAATAAATAAATTTGTCCCAGTGTTTATGGGATTTGATTCCAAGTATTCTGTATTCTGTCGATATTGGCTACGGAGGCATTGTTCAGGTTCCAACTATAGACAACACTCTTGTGGAGGTTGATCTTGCCTCCTGAGGCGTTAGAATACCAATTCAGATTTTGCTTAAATCTTCGAGCGATGATGGAGGAGACTCCACCCAATAAGAGGGAGTCATCGGCAAAGAGGGTGTGAATTAGAGGCATGGAGTCAGAGGTTAAAAAGATGCCTGGCAGAAAACCTATAATCAAGTCTGGGTTTAGCTTTCGGCTAAGGGAATCTGCCAAGAGGAGGGACATCCTTTTCGAATTCCACGCGTGGCTTAGGAAGAATTCAATGGGGTGGCCATTTACTAAAGGAGCAATCCAGGGTCCTTTTATGCATGATGAGATCCAGTTTATAAAGGTCTCCCCAAATCCAAAGCTTTTCATGATTTTAAAAATCAATGAGAGCTTGACACGGTCGAATGCATTGGCCATATCAAGCTTAACCAACGTACCTTTTTCTTTACGGATTTTGCTGGAATGGATTGCTTCCTCGACGAGAATGATGTTATGTAGGATTTGTCTCCCTTCAAGGAAGCCTCCTTGGTTGTTTGAGATGATTTTGTTGAGCAAAGGCTTCATTCTGTTCGTTAGCATCTTGGATATTATCTTGTATGATGAGTTGCAAAGTGAAATTGGTATGAATATGCTAAAGGAACTAGGATTGGTCTCTTTTGGGATGAGATCCAGGAAGGTAGAGTTGGTGCATCCTCCGATCTTTGCTTTTGAATGGAATTTCCTTACCATTCTCATATAATATTTTTTGTTATACTGCCAACATGCTTTGTAAAAGTGTATTGAGTAGTTGTTCGGTCCAGGTGCCTTGTCAGGTTCAAAGGAATGGATTGTATTGTAAACTTCATGTTCATAGAAGGGCTTGTGAAGATCTGCATTATATTCATCCGTGATGCTTTCTGGGATATGCTCAAGGAGGATTAGCTCTCCTTCTTCCCTGACGTTATCGATCTCTGTGTATATTTTGGAGAAATGATTATGAGTTGTCCTTTTAAGATTTGTATGTCCCTTGAAAATCGAACCATCTATTTTAATTTCAGAGATGTAGTTGATGGAGTGCTTGACTTCAGATTGTTTGTGGAAGTAAGTGGTGTTCCCATCACCGACATTGAGCCAAGTATTGAGAGATTTTAATCTCCAATATTCTTCTTCTTTATGGAAGGCTTGGTAGGCCTTGGTTTGATGTATGACTTCTTCACACAGCGTGGTATATTCGATAGGCTGCTCATCCATTGCATTTTGGATTTGTTCTAAATCATCCACAGCTTTCCTTCTAAGATTAGAAGGTGGAGGGCAATTAGATTTGGCCCATTCCTTTAGGGATTTTTTGGTTCTGATAAGCTTATGTTCCCATACATATCTCGGGGATCTTGAGATGGGGTTTCTCCAAGATTTGTCTAGTATATCACAGAAACTGATGTGATCTAGCCATTGGGGACTGAATCTAAATGGAATTTGACCCCAATGTTCATTATCCTGAATTTGGAGTTGGATTGGCTTGTGGTTCGAGGCCAAGTTTACCATAATATTTGAGATGATCGTCTACCCATTGCCCAAAAGACTGCTTTGAATAAGAAATCTGTCTAACCTGGCCATTATGTTTCCTTTTCCTAATCGCTTGTTGGACCAAGTAAACTTTCCCTTCCTGGGTTTGATGTCAAGGAGATCCCATTTCTGAATGATGGACTCTACTTGAGGTCTGAAAATATACTTTCCTTTGATTCCTCCTTTTTTTCCATTACGGAGAGGATCATATTCATGTCACCGGCTAAAATGATATTGTTTGGAGCATATGCTTCAAGGAAATCCTCTAGGAGTTTCCAGTAGTCTTTTTTTTTCGGAGCAAAGGTTAGGAACATACAGGTTGAAAAGAGCGATTTGTTTATTGCTTTGGATATGAATGAGATATGTGTAGATCCAATGTTGCGTGGAGAGGGAGATGCATAGATGGAATTTGTCTGAAGACCATAAGGTTGCGAGGCCATTGGAGGATCCTCTAGCGCTGACTGTTGAACCTATATTCTTCTTCCATTTTTCCTTTCCAATAGTTTGTATAGCCTTTTCATCGAGTTTGGTCTCTTGGAGTAGGAGGATATCTGGCACGTCAGTTTGTTGGAGATCTTTGACTGCTTCAAGCTTGTTGGGACTGCCCAAACCTCTGCAATTCCAAGAGACCAAATTCATTACTTGTTGGTTGATGGGGGTAGACCACCTTTGGGTGTCCTATGTCTGGTATTTCTGCCATAGGCCATGTCCATGGTTCCCTGGATCCATTGCATCCTGTGTCTTTCGTCTTCCTCTTCTCTTATTTCTTTGTTAGATTTCCTCCTAGCTTTCTTTGAGGATCGCTCCAAGAAGTCTTCCTGTGAGGAGGAAACCACTTCCATAGGTTTTATTTTTGTCATCTTTGCATATGAAGGTGAAGATGTTGCCTCTTTTTGCGGAGTCGGTTATTTTTCTTCGCCTTCTTCTTAGAGTTCTCCCTCTTCCTTTTCTTCTGGGGCAGCTTGTTCAGCCGGAGTGCTTAGGATTTTAAATTGGTTTCGTGTGGATTCTGCCCTGGGGAGGGAATTTTCCATATGACTTTTCTCTATTGAGGGGTTCATGGTCCCAATAGGGTCTCCTTTCCCTTTTGTCTTGGAAATGGGTTTTTTCATTGCCTATTTCTGAACTTGTTTCCATTGATCTCCTTGATGTTTTTATGTTTCTTCCTCAGCTTTTTTTTGCAGTGGCGAGCAAAATGGCCATAATCACGACAGTTTCTGCACTTAAAGGGAATATGTTCGTAATCTAGCTCATGGATGTGGGCCCAGTCCATCACAGTTAGGTTTATTGCTTCCAGAATTCCTACTTCGAGATCCACTTCCACACATATCCGCGTGCAGGTGTATTGGTTCTTTTTTCTTCCTTGTCTATATATCGTCCCAAAGTGTTCCCTATAGCTTCTAATGATTCCTGATTCTATCAGTGTAAAGGGAGGTGGGGTAACTCGACCCAGACAAGGACCGTTGAGGGGATGTCCTGAGTGGGGTCAAAATCTGAGGTCCATTTGTTAAAGTACAAACCTTGTGGTCCCATAAAATAGGGCCCATTTCGGAATATAAGATCTCGATCCGCTGTGCTTTCGAAAATGAATACAAAGTAACCTTTGCCTACTAGATAACTTTTGATGTCTTCTGCAATGAGAGCACCCATGATTCTATGGATTTTGGGGATGGCCATAAACCTATGAACTGGCCAATAACACCCTTCTCCGAGAGATTTAGAGTTGTTCTGCAGGCCCGTTCAGCTGGAATAGCTACAGTAGGTATTCCAACGAGTTTTTTATCAAATTTCTGTTGTTTCGATGAAGCTGGTCTCTTTCCTTGAGATTCAATCAGTCGCTTGAAGGAAAAGATCTCAGGAGAATTCGGTGATGGAGTAGGATCCGATCCTCCCCCAGGAGCCATAGTCCGGACTCTGCACTCAACAGCCTCCCCTGGCGAATCCAAAGCCTTCTTGCTGCGATGCCTCCGATCTTTCGTTGCGTTGCCTCTGATCCCCAATCTTACGGTGCCTCGCTTCCTTGCAAGCAATCATGCGAGTTCCCCAATGCCCGATCGAGGCTGCATGCATCATCCAATCGATCTCCTAGAATGAATGTTTTTCCATCCGTCCATCGAATCTTTTTAACAAACAAACAAATAGTCCTGTAGTTATGAAATAATAATAGTGATTGTAAATTGTAATTATAGCCAATATTGTAACTTGCAATTATAATTGATATTGTCTGCACAATTTGTAATTATAATTATAGTTAATATAAAAGACATCGACATAAATACATAAATAAATTTGCATCGTACACATTAATCGTACTAATCAACATAAACAAAATACATCATACACTTGAAGATAAATATCATAAAATAATTTGACAGCCCATTGAGTTCATAAAAAAAAAGTCTATATATACATAACAATAAAAAATATTTACAATGTGATCATCAAATCAATGGCCACCACCACCATCACCTAACATCATGTAACGTACCATCATCATCATCATCATCATCCTGACCACCTACTAAACATAAATATCATCCAACATAACCATCACACATGTACGACAAACATCGTTAACATACACATCTATCATCACCTATCAAACATAAGCACCATCTTACATACACATAAAAAAATAGTCAACATAATCTAACATGCACATCAAACATCACCTAACATACACATGTAAACATTACCTATCATCATCCTAACATATACATTCAACGTATTTAAACATCATCTAACACACAAATCTAATAATAACATCTAACAAAACACAAGATGCATTATCTAACATAAGCATCATGCACACATCTAATAAACACCATCTACATACTCGGTTATCAAGCACACCTAGCAAAGATATCTAACATGGCCTGACATACACATAACAATCAACATATAAATAAACATCAACATCAACATGAAAAATGCAATATATATATATATATATGAACAATAATATCAAACTCATGCTACTTTACAAATATACATCTCCATACCACTTACTATTATGCGATATTTGGTCCACCTCTGGAACGAGAGACATCACTACCTATGACAATAGAACCAAAGGTATCAACACATCTATCAGTAGAGCCATAGGCATAACCAAGAAATACAACAACAAAGAGAGCAACATAGTTAATATCTCCCCCGTTATGTATCTCATCCACTGTGATCGTCGTATCTGGAGCCTAGGAGATGGTTGGAGTAGGAGATGGTGGATGGTTAGGTTAGTGGGGAGGAGGGGAAGAGAGACTGGTCAATGGATCAATGGATCATGAGTTGGAGATGGTGGTGGGTCGGTTGGGTGTGGAGGAGTAGATATTGGCACCTAACCTCCTCTGCATCAAAAGCAAAAATCTTTAGTTGTCCACCACGTGCTTGAAAATTGGCAGGATCAGTGACATGGTCAGTGATATATCTCTGAGAGTAAGTGAGCTAACTATCTATTGCAACACCAGCTGACACATCAAACAAATGAGGAAAATCCTCCCCTCTCTTGGATAGCTTACTGATGAATTATATGTCATTCTTGGTGGGTTGGAACCACTGATTGAGACCAACGTGAAATACCTCCCTACAATTATCCCCACAACAGATCAATTGCAATAACAAAGTAGAGTTCCCCTTGAGGGATGTAGCCTTCTAATAAAACTCCAGGAGGTCAAAAACTATCAAGAGGTGTCGTGTCTAATCAGTAATGGGGCAAGGGTACAAATCCCTCTCCCTCTCTCTCACCTCCCATTCACACACAAAGTTGTATTGGCCAACTTGTGCTTGTTATTATTGATCGGCCTCTCGCCATTGACGTCTTTGATACACAGATAACATCAATTAGTCTCGTAAATAGACATAAAAAAACATTAAATACTTCATTAAATGAGTATCTTATTTATTGACATCAAATAATAATAAAATCCTCAAAATAAATGAATTTGAGTAACGATATGCCCAAATTACAATCACACGCTGTAGACGGTGCTCACACAAGAGCACCACAAACGGTGCACTAAAATAAATAAGCACATTGGTGAGCGTGGTAATTTTTTTTAAATATGTTTAGTTTGGCGATGTGTCCATCAATAGGAAGCACCGATGCATGGTACACACGTCATCACACTGGCAATGGTGCGAAGTATTAATAGAACGCACCACAATAGGAGTGGATCTATGTGGGTTTTATAATTTTTTTGGGATAACAGTGTGCCTATTACACATTAGCACACCATATAATCAATGCGTTCTTGTTTATGATGCGCACCAATTAAAGTTGTGAATTTGTGTTTAATATGTTTAGTGTGGCGGTGCTTTTGTCAATAGGATGTATCAGTGCATTATGGACATGTCATCGCATCGGCAACAATGTGCATGTATTAGTAGAGTGCACCATAGTAGGAGCAACTATTTGTGAACTTTATAATTTTTAATGAGATAATAGTGCGTCGATTACACATTAGCGCACCGTAAATTCGATGCGTTCGTGTTTACAATGTGCACTAGTTAAGGTTGTGATTTTTTTTTAATATAGTTTAACAGTGCATTATGCACATTATAGTGCACCGTTGTTGTGGTGTGCTTCACATACAAAGGCATCGGTTGCAGTGCACCCTGTAAATTTACAGGGGACACAATCAAGCAATGTGAGTTGAATGGCTCGAACGCACCACATAGGTTTTTTGAATTTTTTTTAATTAAAGGGGAAATAAAGCTCAATTTGAAATTTTAATCCACTATAAATTCAAATTAGGAGGTAACAAAGAGTTTACCTGGTCACTTGCATGTTAAGGAGGCATGTTAGCGATGTACACCAAATTTCAAAATTATCCCACCATTTGGAAAAATTCAAAGTCCACTCAACAAGCAATGGAAGCAAGCAATGTTGACACGTGGAGAATGGATGGCGAAGCAACTAAGCATGGAAGGTATGGCACCAATGCTCGGGGGGGGTCAAAAGCACTGTAGAGATGGTAAAAATGGGTTTTTCAAATCGGTAATTTTTTTATTTAACCCTGTTACGGTGCACCCGATTACCAAACAAATTGGTGTCATTAGGTAGCAGAATCACACCACGAATGCAAATAAAAAATAAGAAATTAATATAATTTGTGATTTTTAAATTCGGATTTTTTAAACTCTATTGCAGTGGACCTAAAACTATACCGCACTAGGGCGTTTATTTAAAACAACCACACCGACAATGGAGATTAAAAATATAAATTAATGTATTAGGTTTTTTCCTTCAATAAAAAAATTTATTTAACACTTTATAGTGCGCCCGAACGTCAAACACTCTGGTGTTGCTAGTGAGAACGACCACACCGAAAATGTAAATAAAAAATAAAAAATAAAAAATTAATCCAATATATGGTTACAGTATTTCTTCACCTTAATACTATATGTCATAATGTTGAATTCCCTAGAGCGGTTAATTATAATTACCACATCGACAATGGAAATTAAAAATAAGAATTTATTGTAATTAAGTGCCCCCCGCTTACCCTACTTTGATGCTTTAAAATCAGTTGCGTACTGGTGCGCTTTGGTAATTTAAAGGTATCGGTTGTAAAATTTTAGTTTATTTTCACTTATTGGTGTTTCTAGCCGTGGTGCCACATGATTTATGTCAACACTGTTGCATTTTTGTCTTATATGTACCGGTGCGTTTAGTGTATATAAATGCACTTGGAAAAAAAATCTGTTAAAACCTCCGCCTACTTGCCTCCGCTATACACATATATTTGGGTTCTTTTTAGAGGAGCATTCACTATAACCTTCGCTACAAGGCCTTTTCCTTGTAGTGATTTGGATATCTTGCTCGTGATGCAACATTGGTGATGACATTGAAGTCACTTTCATAGGCAGTTTCGTTTATTAATGAGCATCACCGCAATTCTCTTCTTAGTTGTATTCTTGGTATGAGATTTTGGAATTATAGTTTGGATGTAGAGGAATTTATCATCAATTGGGCAACATCGAGTGGAGGGTTTGTATATAGAATATTTGACATGCTTGTTAGGAATTTCTTGCTTCCATCCTATGGATTGCCGCTACTCGTGGATTCCCTAACTAGGCAATTCATTTTAGGTGGGATAACTATAGATCCACTGTTCAAAAAAAAATCAAAACACCTAGCAAGGAAAAATGAAATGTTAGACCCTGTGCATTTGACGATACAAAAAATGGTAGAACCTGTACCCCTCGCTACAATAAGACTACAACCAATAATTCTTCGAAGGATGCCACACATAATTATTCATAAATATTAGAACGCTTTATATATCGAGAACATGCTTAAAATGGAGAATAGTGTCGTTGGAGAGATAATCGGTAGGAGGATACTTATAAGAAGTGGTGGATCTTAGCTCCTTGTGAAAAGATTGAGTGGATGGTATTGATGACCATTATGGGTCTCAGAAGGTTGTAATATGTGCATCAAAAGTTGTGAAAGAGCGGCAGAATGTTACGAAATATTTGGCTGCAAAAAAACACCTGGAGAGTTACATAAATCTAGGGTTGACTATTTACATTAACATTTGTGCATTAGATTATGGCCTCCTTACGGAAGATTTGCGGAGACCTCATGAATAGTTGTGGAAAGTTTGAGGATGGATCTCTAAGGGTTGCATCTACTTAAGCAATTGTGGATTCGACTTGGCTGCATGAATATTGTAGAAGAATGTAGTAAGAGTTGCGGAACTGTGGAAGGAAGATCAAGTGCTGCAAAATATTCACGATTGTAACTGAAAAAATATTGTGGAAGGGATGTAGAGGAATGTTGCAGAAAGTTGTGGAATGATGTCGAGTGTTGTAGAAAGTTTATGACCTGTTGTGAAACTTGGAATAGTGATAAATTTGGTTTAGTTTGGGATAGTTGATCACGAGTGTAACTTTCAGGCCAGATCACCCTGGTAGTTGTGCTAACTTTTGGTGGATGGATTGCTTTTGGTGCTTATGGATAATAATGATGACCAAAACTTGAGTAGCAGAGTTGCATATTAGTGGTGCAAGTACATATGGACAATGACTATCATGCAACTGAGTTAGAAGATAGAAGAGTATATTAGCTAGAAGATAGTGCAACGAATGTTATACATGGTACGTTGGAGCATGAGGGCTCGCTGCTATGAGATAACATCCAAGAAGATGTTGTGATAGACTATTGGTTTGGCTCAGCCCCATATATAACATCAATCCCTAGTAGACTTGGTAGGTGATAGGGATGGCACATGAGGCATTCTGGTATGATGGATTGATGGCCACAGGGAGAGCTATGATGTAATTTTGCAACATGTTGCATATGAGTTTGAGGAGGTTGTGTCCGACTAAGTAGGCTACACCAGACAAGAGGAAGTTGTTGAGGCTACAACTGAGAGAGGAGGCTGGACCAAAATGAAGAGGTTTGAGTTGGCCAAGACAGTAAAGAGTGAAGAGAATGTTGTGCTTGTGAAAGGAAGGTGCTTGAAGAGTAACAAGTAGATTAGATTAGTTTGACAGCTACATGCAGACGCGATTCCAATATTGATTGACTCGAGGGAGGGTCAATAGATAGCAGTGGGGGTCTGTTGGGGCCTGGTTGCTCATTGTAATGTCCATTTATTAATTAATGGGTTGTTGCACGAAAAGAGGGATTAAATTATTTTTTTTTGTAAAAATGGTCCATAAGCATGATATAGATAAGAAGTGCTCAAGAAGTCTTTGGCATCGTGTAATTGTGCATTCTTTCATATCTCTCTCATTGTAAGAGTCATCGGTGAATAAGAGAAGGCAAGACGAGTGGTTTTCGTAGCTCTCTTGCCCACAAGGGAAAGGGAGGCAACTTATGTAATCATGTTTTTAGTTCATGAATAAAGCATATTTGGGTTGTCTTTGTGTCTTTCATGTGTTGTTTTGTTGTTATTTCATATTTTGATCATTATTGTATGTTCTTGTATGGTTAATTTAGGGTTTAATAAATAATGTTGACACATGGGAAAAGTGTTAACAACCCTTTTGTGATATATTGTGGAAACATCAATGCACATTATTGTGTGTCATTGTGACATGAAGTGAAAATGGAATGTGATGTGTGGGTGCTCAAGATTGTAAGAGTTGGAGTTTCCCGAAGAATAAAGAAGATCAAGCCTTCTCGTGGATGTTTCCCGATTTGGGGTTTTACCATGTAAAATCCGGTGTACTCTTTTCTCTTCCCTTTCCTCTATTACTTGTGTTATTGTTTATTTGATGCTTGTGTAGATGGGAGATTATACTAGTTGATTATGATCTACATGTGTTCTATGTTAATGCATATGCCTTAATAGTCTAACAAGGGGATGATGATGTTCCCACTCAATAAAACTCCTAGTTACCACTATCGTGCATAAAAATATGTATTAGAAGTGCCATAAATGTGAAATCCATGAAATAACCTCACAAAAATGAAGTAGAGGATACCCAAGTGCTAGAAATAGCTAAAAAAGGGTGAAAAAATGTCATGAAAGATGTCCCCCAACACTCTCAAACCCCTAGGAAACTTATTGATTGTTATACATCCTTGGAAAGATATTGGAAAGAGGTTTTCAACCATATGTAGCACATCACAAATAGAACTAGGATGAATGAGACCAACCCTCCCGAAGATGGGGTACCAATTTGTTAAAAAACAACCTAGAAACCAACAAAAACGCCCCATAAAGATGATTCTAGCACTCTCAAACTACTAGAAATTTGGTCGAGTGTTTTGTACCATTGAAAGGGTTTCAAAAGAGATTTCTAACCATATATCACATGCCCTCATTTGAGCTAAGGCATTGGAGAACCAAGGGTTTGAAAGTAGGGTCATGTTTTGCTCAAATTGTCCTATAATAATCATGAAAAAACAACTTCAAAATGTGAGCAAATGCCAAGAGCTCAACACTACCATGGAAATCATCAACATACCATCCAAATCCTTATCAACTAATAAGAACAAAAGGAATCAAATCTCAAGAATCATCCATGGGATAAAATCCAAGGCATCGTCAACACATATATCACCCCTACTAAGAATTGTGATGAAAATTATAAGTGGACACCCATGAAAAATGGGGGGTAACACACTCATTCAAATAGTAGAAGAGCATGGGTCCTGGTGGTTGGACATTGGAGTTTCACCTAGGATTTTATGATTTTTTTGAAAAAGAGATCCTCACAATGGCCGAGGAATCGAAGACTACCGGGGAGGTCCATGGTGCCATAAACTCAACTTTTATAGCCCTCACTCCAAAAAGAAGGATCCATATTTCTTCGAGGAATTCATATATATTTCATTATGCAATCTCATCTACAAAACAATTGCAAAAGTGATCACCAACAAATTGAAATGAATGTTGTCCAATTTTATTTTTGAAGAACAATTTGGCTTTCTTTATAAAAAATAGATTCATTATGCAGTGCATACAACTCATGAAGGTTTTCACTCGATAAAGATGCACAAATTACCTACAGTGGTTTTAAAGATTGATCTAGCCAAAGTATATGATATAGTAAGCTAGCTATACATTAGGTTGGTACTCATGCAAATGGGGATGGATCTTCAATTATCAACTAGATCTTGGGTTATATGTCCTTAGCTTATTCTTTTGTCCCAAGCAATGGTTCTCCCTTAGGGATTTTTATAGTTCAAGAGGTATTACAAGGTCACCCTCTATCACCTTTTTGTGTTTTGTTTGGTTAGTTGAAGGATTAAGTAGGATAGTTAACAAATCCAAAAGAGAAGGTTCCATAAAGGGCATAAAAGTAGCATGTTCTATTTTCATCACTCAGTTGTTGTTTGTTGACGACATCCTGATATTTGGGCATGGCTCTTTAAGGGGAATTAAGCATTGCAAATATATTCTGGATACATATTATGGAGAAACTAGTATGGAAATCAAATTTAATAAATTGTGTGTGCTTCTCAATGGTCTCGAGGACCAAGGACTCAAACATCTAGGATTTTATGTAAAACCTAATGATTACAAATTTGCAAACTAGTTGTGGTTATATAAGAAAATAGAAGCTAGGGTTTCATGTTGGTGTCGCTGATGGTTGTTTAGAGGAGGTAGGTTGGTGATAATAAATTTTATTCTATAAAGTATACCAGATATAGCCCATATCCCCAAAATTATATTGGACAAGATAAAGAAAAAGTGTTTTAGCTTCCTTTGGGCAAATAAGAAGGAAATTAAAGGAATCCCTCTAGTAAAATGGTCAAAGTTAACTAAGACAAAATAAATAAGGGTATGGGGTCTTGAGAACATATATACCTTTTCCTAGGCCCTGGCTGCAAAAAAACTATGGAGATTATTCTTTAATGGAGGTTTATGGGCCAATTTATAAAGTCCAAATATCTAAGAGATGACTTAGTTGAAGACGAGATCATAAAAGAAAGAAAAAGTTTTGAGAGAGATTTTATTGTTAGGAAAGGTTTGGTCAAATCTTCCCCTATGATAGGAAACTAGATAGAATGGAAAATTAATAACGAAGACAAGATGAGAAAGGGTGTAGTGGTAATCATAGACTTTCCCCAAGTTTGATCGAGGAATTACATGTTTAAGGTTTGACAAGGCTCTTAGATATTGCCTCTGAAGGGATACTTAGTGGGTATGCTTAAGGCTATAATACAATAGAAAATTTGAACTTGCTTGGTGATTAGGTAGTTGAATGGACACAATATATCTCACACCTAAAAGATGAGTTAAAATGGTCTATATACAAGGCAACATGAATTCTAACAACTAAACTAGGATATGAAGCTAAGATTGATGAAGACTTTAGGGAGGAAAGGGTTTGATGGTGGAAGTTGATTTGGAAGTTAGAAATCCCCTTGAAAACAATAATGTTTCTTTGGATATCTCCTTCTAACAAAATTCTTACTTGGGACAATGTCCAAAGAAGGGACTAGAATGGACCAGGTAGATGTTCCCTTTGCAAAGTTGATAATCAATATGTGGACCATTTCTTTGTCACATGCCCCTTCTAAATTTACGTGTGGAAATAAGTATTGCAATTAGTAAATGGTTCAATCCCTCGAGATAAAGACACTCTCTTAGATAGCTTTGAAAACTAGATCAATGAAACTTGTACAATGTGACACAAAGCCTTACCTTGTTATGTGCTTTGGGGATTGTGGATAGCTAGGAATAAGATAATGTTTGAAGAATACAACTTGTTTGTTGCTTAGGTTGCTCACAACATTCTATTATCTTATTGTGAATATTGGAAGGATCCAAAGCAAAAGACAACGATAATTTTAAAGGAACATGTCATAGATTTCTCTTTTCCTTGGGGGTTCTTTGATGGGGCTTATCAAGGCATTTTAGGTATGTGTGGAGTGGGGGGAATTCTTTTTTAAACAATCATCACTACTTTCATTTGAAGCACATTGCAAGCATAGTAACTTACAACATGGATGAATTCCAGGCACTATGGCTCTTGATGAAAACAATTGAAGACAAGGGATTCAAAAGACTACAAGTTATGGGAGATTCAAAATTATTAATGGATTGGGTTGATTCAATTAGACATATCACAATTTAACTCGAGCCCACCATGAACATAGTAATAGAGGTTAAAAAATATTTTGATTTTATCTCCTTCACTCAAATCCACAAAGAGTTCAACTCAAAACCATACTACCTCTCTAAGCTAGTGCTTTTGTTGTAGGGAGAACTTTGATCGTTAAAGAATACAAAGAGGATTCTTTTATCCTTTTAATCTTCTCTTTCTCATTTTTGATCTTATTGATTTGGAACCAAGGAAATGCCAGTAATTAGAGAAAAATGTTTTAAGTGGGATATGTATTTAGGGCTTGCTTTTCTTTTGATGTTGATGTCTTGAAGACACAAATGAAGGGCAATAGGGCCTAATCTGTTTTAAAGGATGATTGTATTAAGTTGACTCTAGTAGATTACATATTAGTTTTTAACTTCCGTTATGAGTTAAGAGGAAGGCTTGCAACATTGAATACACTCTAACATGACAATGTCTCAAGGTTTAGAATTTTTTTATAATTATTATTATTTTGGTTGGAAATACGTACCAACATTTGAGGAGGTTACGGCCTATATACTTGCCTCCTCCTCCAATAAAAAATATAAATATTCAAAATCTTTGAAAATATTTTAATTTTAAAAAATATTATGTATAATAATTTTAAATTTTCAAAATTATTGAAAATACTTTAATTTTGAAAAATATTATGTATAATATTTTTTTTCCAATTACTTTCAAAACTATATTAGTTTCTCTATAAGGAAGTGTACTAAGAGCAAGTCATCCTACCTCGACTTACAGATAAAAAATTATAGTCTTATGGTGCAAGCAAAGATTAATAAGTGGTACAATTTATGTATACAAAATGTCTCATACACCAACATAACCGTGAATGGCATGAACAAATGTTAAAAAAAATTGAGTTTAAGACCAAAATGCCCATTAGCTTAACCAACGCCCATTGAGTAAAAAGCTGAAAAACATCAACTTTAAAACATATCACAAAACACAATGCTTTCCCCTATGCAATAGGATGACTCAATATGGGATAGAGTCACATATTACCATGGTCTTTTGGTGTTGACCTCCAACCATCTACAACAATCTCAACCTCAACTCTAGTAACTATTGATTCCCATCTATCATTTAGTAGGTTTAGTAAGCATTTATGTTTTAAAGATAGCAATAATTAGAAGATAAAACTTGTCATTTTATCGTGTAAAAGGTGTTTAAGTGTGTCGATGTACCATCCACTGCACTTTGACAATAAGGCTAGATTGATAGTGTGGGTTAGGTTTGAAATGTCGAAACTTCTTAGAGTGAACTAAATGGGTAGGAGATACTTGTAAAGGTTCGTCGAGTGATAGTACATTGTGCCCCTTTATGCCTCCCCCAACTAATGTCTAGTAGTTACCTTATCTAAATATTTGCACAGGGGTAAGGATTATTGAACTATTGTATTATGGGATGCTTGCGTGTAAGGTGGCTAATTGTGTCAATTTATCGTGCACTTTGACAATAGAGCTAGCTTGATGGCGTGGGCTATGGTTGAAATGTAAAAACTTCTTAGAGTGAATAACCACTCATCCCTAGTGGTTATTACCACTCATATAAAGTGGTTTTCACCACTAATTATTTTGAGCACAAGCACTTAGTTCCTAACATCTAATTGTTTGAAGCATTTAACTTATTACATTCTTGCATTTTGTTGATTAAACTGGTGATAAGTTCATTCTTTGGTTAGAGAAAGTAAAGGCACATTAAATCTAATCGTCCTTGTGCTCATTACGAGCTCTAGTGTTTCACCCTAGAACTTGTTCTTAGTCTTGGACATTTTATTAAGTAAATGAGTAGGAGATACTCGTAAAGGTTCGTCCACTAATAGTACATGTCTAGTAGTGACCTTATGTAAATATTTGCATGGGGGTAAGGATTATTGAACTATTGTATTATGGGACGCTTGTGTGTAAGGTGGTTAATTGTGTCAATTTATCATGCACTTTGACAATAGAGCTAGCTTGATGGTGTGGGCTATGGTTGAAATGTCAAAACTTCTTAGAGTGAATAACCACTCATCCATGGTGGTTAGTACCGCTCATATAGAGTGGTTTTCACCACTAATCCTTTCGAGCATAAGCACCTAGTTCCTAACATCTAATTGGTTGAAGCATTTAACTTATTACATTCTTGCATTTTGTTGGTTAAATTGGTTAGAGAAAGTAAAGGCACATCCATTAAGTCTAATCATCCTTGTGCTCATTGCGATCTCTAGGGTTTCACCCTAGACCTTGTTCTTAGTCTTGGACATTTTATTAAGTAATTGAGTAGGAGGTACCCATAAAGGTTCGTCCATTAATAGTACACAACGTGCCCTCCCCCCCGCCACCTAATGTCTAGTAGCAACCTTATGTAGAGGTTTGAACAGGGGCAAAGATTATTAAACTATTGTATTGTGGAACACTTTAACATTTTTTATTTATTTAATGTTGCATATAAAATCCATCAAACTCGACTAACACAAGGCTCTATGCCCACATAGATTTAAACTTGGATTATTGACATGACAACAACCCTTTATGCATATGATCTGCAATGGATTAGAACAAAGACTCGTGGTTTCTAAAACTCGTTACACAAAAGTAATTCGAAATTAATGAAGGTTAAATAAAAAGAAAACGATAGTGTAAATTTTAAAAACTAAAGAAAAGTAAAGAGGGGAATAAATTATTAAATCACTAAGAGAAATAAAAACATGAGAGAAGTGAGTTGAGAATGAGAAATGAAAGGTTGAGTCTTTTGGTCTTCCCACGAGAGAGAAGTGAGTTGAGAACGAGAAATGAAAGGTCGAGTCTTTTGACCTTCCCATTATCTCCATCTTTGTTTATATCTTCTTGTAATTGCACTCATAAAGGGCTTTTTGATGGCTAAGAGGGGAGGATGCATGAGAGCCCGATTGTGTAATTTTTTGAATGGCTATAGAGCCATGAGTTGCATTGTAACATGAGATTATCAAAATGAAGGCTCAGTAATCATTCAAAGTTGTTTTTTCTATTTGGGTTTCCAAGGTAAAATCTACGTGTTCATTGTGATTGATTGTTGTGTTTACTGTAAATATCATTGCTTGTGCATTTTGATTCCAAGTGACATGATAAATTCATTATTGTATGAATTAATTGGGCATTTCAATTCATGCTCTATGTGACTTGTTGTTGTTTGAATTCAATGACTATCCAACACTCCCACATGAGTTAATTAGATGGAAATTTAAATACCAAAAGTCACCCTGGTCACCATTTGGCAATCAATCCCTTACCCACTCCATTCAATGGTTTTGTTCATTGTGGTAAAGAATTTATTGCACAACACCATATGATTCACATATGCATCAGTGATATTCCCAGTGTGATAGTTAATACCTGTTTGAATTAACCAAAGCTTTGAACACCCAACCACCAAGCAATTTAGACGATTCATATTTACCCAAATGAGATTGATGGTTGAGATATTTTTGTTGCATTCTTTTAACCAAATTTCTATTTTTGTCCTTAAATAACAACAATCCTATGATTGTTGAGGCTGTTGACAACTAGATTGACTATACACAATGAGTTCATGAGCCTTTAGGTTGTCCACACCCCGATTAAAGCTTATATACAACAATTGATAAAGTTTGGAGGTTGTACACAACAAATTCATGAGTCTGGAGGCTGTATGCACCACTGCATAGGTTGTATATTGCTTTAGTAGGCATGTCTATACTCTTATGGATTGTTTGCTAAGTGGGTATCTACATCCAACAATTGAATTTTTAAATTAAACAATACTTGCCATACTTTCTTCTTTCTCTAAATGTTAAGCATTCTTCATAGCTAGGTTATGTGTTGTATAAGTGTTGCAACAATACATTATACATGCAATTGTTTTGACACTTAATGTTGGAGTAATTTATTATATTACCATGGGAGTGTTGCGAAAAGGGCCATTATTGAGAGGCTTCCATAGTCCAACATATGATATAATATTTTTGATGATTTGCATATAGTAAATTATTAATCCATGACCCATATCCATGAGTATTGGTCACAACTGACCAATTTCTCATGATTTTGAATAGTCCACTTAGCACCCATTGCATTGGGGAATGCTCATAGGGGTGAGGAAGTGGGATTGAAACTAGTGAAATGAATCACATGGGCTCAATCATCACCTTCGAGGCTTGCACTCGGTAACCAAGAATTATTGGGAGGTCACCCATCCACTATTACTTCTATTTGAGTGTCATTGGTCTTTATTCATATCAGAGCAATAATTATTGAAGCATTGACATCTCTACCCTGTAATATTTACAAAAGAGCAATGACATTCTGTTAAATGGCAGTGTTTTTTTTGTAAGCTAAACTATAATTATATTAATTAAAAGAGAATATACAAACCATTAGTTTACTAGTCTGCCACAAGGGAAACCAAACCAGCTGCAAAACATAAGATTGCCATTTTTAACTACCATTGTCCTACTTTCTTGACTCCATTGTTTCTTAATCGAAAATTATACCAATGACGTCTAGATGAGCTAAGATAAAACCTAGGATGGCTTTAAATCAAAATATGAACACCAACATAAGAAAATTTAGACAGCTTGATCATCACCAGGAATAAAGATCATAAGAACCTCTTGAACATGAGCTGGTAGATGGTCATGTGGTTGAAATTCAAATCCAGTGCTTTGACAATAAGGTCGATCTTGGCGTCCATTTTCATGACTTGATCTTGAAGTTCATCCATCTATAGTAAAACCTCGTTATGCTTCTCCTAGCCATCCATGAGGAATTTCCCCAACAACTGTTTCATTTGTTAGTGGAGGGGAATCGCTTTTAGATATTTGGTGTCACTAGTGTGCAAGGTTCATGTTTCAGGGATCCATGGGTGCATTTCTCGTTCTATCTCCTCATTGCTAGCTAAACCTTGTTCCATCTTCACTCAATCCTATGTTTGAGAATCTCTTATTGGATATGAGCTGGGATTCTCTACCCGTAGGTTATTGTTGAAGTCTCCGCCTCTTGCATGATTCGAGGTAGGTGGATTTGTCCTCAGTCTCTATGCCCTCTTCATCCACACCCTTTACCTACGATGCCACTTCAATTCAAATAGAAGTTTCCTTCCTGGAGGTGAGGTTCCAACTAATTTTGCAAAAGGTTGAGCGAAAAATCAAATCCCCAACAAGTAATGACCAATGATAGCTCCACCACCAGGTAATAGAAGCAAGCCACTATAGGAGTCCCCGATTCCAGCCGAAAGGAAGAACCCATAAGTGATAATGATGGGCAATCAACGCAAGACTCAGGCTTGGCATATTCAAACTCGGGTTTCCATCTCTCAAAGTCCATAAGTCGAGCATTTAACTGCGACCTCCTCTTGCGATCTCAATTGCAGTGATTAACCACAAATCGTCTCGAAACAATCATTCTTCTCATCATGCCTTTCGTTATTGCTGGTTGAGAAGTCGTCAAGAACATCATGTCACTAAGGGATTCCATGATGGAAACTCCCCTACTCTCATTAACTCTAGTCACTATAATCATGTTTGCCAAGTACCGTGATTTAATTTCCGATCACATGATGTGCGTCTTCACATGCTAATCATCCTCTATCTCACCTTGTGTACCACATCCTTAGGTCGATTCCCCATGGTGCCATTTTGCTTCGATCCTTAAACAATCCTTCCCTACCTCCGTGCGAGGATAGATACCAATGGTTACACAAAGAAAAAGAACCTTATAATCAATCACAAATAAAGATTATAGAGAGTAATACTTTTCCACAAATCCCTCATTTACAAATCACTAACAACAAAGTCTCTACTTGAAAACAAACCAGAAAAACAACAATGCCAAGCGTATATGCCGCGGTCTATATAATTACCAAACTATACATCCAATCAAGGCCGTCTATATAATTACCGGACCATACCTCCAATCAACACCTTATAGGGTTTAAAAAATACTTATAGCATAATAAACCTAAAACCCCAAATTGCGTTGGAAGACAATACAGTCACTGTTATGAAAACTTAGATATTTCTTGCCCAAGTGGTACCAGGTCGCAAGCCACTCATTAATATACCTTCTTCAACCTCAGCTGTTAGGCACTGAACTCGAGCTATTTTTGCCATGGAAGCACCAGTATCAAAGGTGGATCCCCCACCTTCTGCAGAAGAAACCGCCCAGGACGTTTCTATACTGGATGAAAGTCAAACGAGCCCTCAGAAAATCAGAGAGGATGAGGTGGTTTCTCCTTGTTTAGACGAAAATGCCCCCAAGTTGATGGATACTGGAGCAGAGACCGCTATATCTGACAATGGTGGCGGCCTTCTGAATTATCCGAGTGCAGAAGAACTAATAGCTAAAGCCAGGGCTCCTGTAAACAGGGAATACATTCGTCCTGCTCCTGTAAGATCTGTCAATGCGAAGGACGAAGGTGATAACAATGGCACTGTGGCAAAGGTCTCTGTGGAGAAAAAATCAAAGAGGCAGCTCAAGAGAGAGAGAAAAGAGGTAGGCTCGTTTGGCCTTTTTATTTATATTTTCCAGAATATATAGATATACGATAGTATATACCAAAGTCCCACCATTTGGAGATTAACAAACAATCCAGAGAGTAACAGTGGGAAATTTTGGCTAATTGCTTATATACCTAAGCATGTCTTCCATGCGGTTTGAATATGTTTTTTTTTTTCCAGAGAATCATCAGTTCACCTTATCCTTGTCCTATATCATCGAAAAACAAACATAAGATTCATTCACTCCCAAATTTTAGAATTTCTGTTGAGGATTCTTCATAGGTATTGAATCAAAACATAAAGGCATATATGCTTAAGTAGACAAATTGAAAGTTAATAAGGCTTGCTTTAAGGCCGTGAAAATAGTATGAATTCAGCTGCAATATGCACGTAGATGGTTTGCTTTGTCTGAAGTGTTTTGCCCTTAAGGAAGAAAAGATAAATGAGAGAATGAGTTTTTTTCATCATTTTTGGGTTTCATGTGCCGCCCACTGAAATTATGAAACTCGGTGAATCTCGACAAACTCCCCGATCTGGGCGAGTGCGGGCAAGGTTCACTGTGCATTTACTTTCCCGATTATATTTAGCTTGATTTTTAACTGAGCTGAGAAGACCCATTGAGTATTCTGAATACTCAGTGAGTTGTGTAATTATTGTTTATTCCAAAGTCACCAGAATCATTGGTGTGGTTCTGGAAGAAGATGCGATTCGGGAGTGGGAGCAGCACCCATGGCAAATTTTAGGAATGAACAAATCGAGAGATACAATAATATTTTGAATTTTCAGAAATATATATAATTTATACTTGAAAATGATAGACTAAAAATGTTCAAATTTAAATGATCATACTTGATACTAATTCATCAAATATTTGAATTTGAAAATTCAGGTTTGAAATTTCAAAATCATACATACATGACACATGCATATATATTTAGGGGACTTAGAGCCCCACCAGTTTCAAGGTACTTTGTAGTTCTCTACTCTTGTAAATTGAGAAATATTAAGGTCGTGATTTTATGCATAAATGGTAAACGTTATTTTTGACGTACTTGTTGTGAATTGCCAGAAACATCAATAGCATATTTTCTGCGACTGGAAAATGTTATTTCTTACATGGAAGCATTGTAAACATGCGATTGTTATTGATGTATATTTTTGCTGGTTTTTGTATTACCATTAATGCCTTGAGCTTTTCACATTTTTGGAAAGTAACATTTGGCTGAAGGGCCATATTTGTGCCCATATATTAATGGTATTTCTTTTCCAAGGAAAACCTCTTGGGGAAACTTAAGGGATACTTTCCCACATTCATGAATGACATCCCTAGTAAACGCATCAGTGTAGACTAGTGCGCCTCATCTAGGGGAATTTGAATTAGGCATCTGTTGGCATGGAACTAGCCAAATGCCTAGCAACTTTGGCAACAAACAGTTGAACTATCCCCTCTCTCTCTCTCTCTCTCTCTATATATATATATATATATATATATACAACTTTGGCAACAAACAGTTGAACTATCCCCTCTCTCTCTCTCTCTCTCTCTCTCTCTCTCTTGGGATGAATCAAAAGTCATGGAAATGTTTCTAGCAACCAAAAGCATTTCTATTGAGGTTGGAATCATTTAGAACTTTTTAGTGATTTCCAAGGTGATCCTTGGTTAGTTCTAAGATTTTGAGATTCCAAGATGGTTGAGGAGTGAAAATGGGCCCTTTAAGAGCGATCTTGGTTACTCGGGTGTATACTGTATATACATCTTAGTTGAAAAAATTGTTGAGTTGTTTGAGTGCTCTTGAAAGCATGCTTGCAGAAATTGCAAGTCCAACACACATTGCCTCCCCCACCAAGCTTTGCTCCAACGCCTTCTTTCCTTGTCACATACTTCCACAAAGGGTATTTACTCTCTTATGCCTGTTGTCCTGCCAAAACATGGTTAAAATGAGCATGAACTTCACTAGAAGCAGTTGGAGCACTAATAGGAGCAGAAGAGGATATGCTTGGAGGAGGAAGAGGACGAGAGGGATTAGATGGGGCATTCCTCCCTTTCCTTTGCCCTTTAGCTGCTGCCCTAGCTGGTTGAGACATTTTCCTTCTTCCTTGATGGTGAAATCAACTTGGAATCCCTTGCAAATGCTTCCAAACTCCTTCACTTGCAAAAAAACCTCTCCCTAGCTCTCCCTTACTCTCCCTTCAATTCGCAAATGGCAAAAAAAAAAAAAAAACGGGTTTTATTGACCCGTGGGTTCACTTTTGCCGCGCTGTCATATCCTGATATCGGGACACGATTTTTGCAGAGGCAGGACACGACCCTCCCACGTGGGGGACATGTGTTTTATCGTGTCCCGATTTTGGGACACGAAAAAACACGTGTCCCCCACGTGGGGGGGTCGTGTCCGCGCCCAACACGTCCCCACGGGACACTTTTGCCTATTCCGACGTGTCCGATGACTTAGGTGTCGGTCTAAATCTAGCTTGTCCTCTATCTCTAAAGATGTCTCCGCTCAAGATCCTCAGAAAGCTACATGTGGAGTATGAGAGTACAAGGCCAGACTTCTCTGGTCGGGGTACTGAAAGGAATAGGTTAGGGTTTGATGCTCCTTGAGGAGAAGTTCCCTAAAAAGTCAATGGAGATGCCCATGAATCTTGTAGTGAATAGGACAATGGAAGATGACGTTCTCCTCTGTCTCAACCTCTTGAAGGTGACAAACCTTGCAGATCCCGTCTGATCGGTCAATTTGGTGATCTCTCTCAACCCTAAGACGATGGGAACCCACTCTGTATATGCCGAAAGGAATACAAAGAACATGTGTCCAATGGTGGAATGTGCAGTGGGGTTGAACAACGAGTCTGTTCATCATATCCATGAAATGTTAGCATAAAAGGCTATCTTCCGACGTAACCCGCTTTGAGGGTTGATCCAAATATGACATTGTTGTATTGAGGGGGTAGGCCGTTTAACAAATGTCTTTGGCATCCTCTTCCTCTATCGTAGCTTGGAGTTTAATTAGCTATTTAGGGAGAGATTTCAAATTGTTTGTGGCTAGAAATTGTGACTTCGACAAACATCTTTAGTAGGAATAATTTTAACTTTAGAGAAATGTTGCATTCATTTCTTTTGCTCAAAATAATTTATTTAGATTATCCCAAATTTCATTTGATGATTTTCTAGATCTATATGATGCAACTCATAAATTGAGAAAGCAAGGCCAATAATAGCTTTTTGGCTTTATCATCTTTGATATACCATTCTAGGAATCTATTTGGATTTGTAGGCAATTGCTCAATCCTTTTCATTGTTTTAAAATTGGAACCAAGGGTCGAATCGGTCGAGGGTCAATTTGGACTGGAACCAGAACCGGTAATGATTCAGAGCGGTTTGATTTTAGTGACTCGAGTCTTGAACTATTAAAAATTACATAAAAAATTTCAATTTTAATGAAGAAATATTATTGATCCTTATAATTGAAAACATAGAACATGAGTCCTTGGCTTTAAATCACAAGTCTTGTACGAACCTGTGCGTATATCCCAATGGGCCAATTCCCATATGCCTATGCATATATTGTAGGTAATAATAATATTTGTGGTAATATATCCATGCGTATATCATGGGTAATGAGTACGGAGGAGGCTGGAGTATGGATTGTTGTATGGGAAATTTAAAAAAATCCAGGCTACGGATTTTTGTGATCGATAAAATGTTTTTAGAAGTTGTCAAATAATGTATTACTTCTTATCAAATGTCTAGACAACGAAATTCTAGATGAAAAGTCTGATGAAGGCGAGGATTTCTAAGTGCCCGATCAAGCTAGTAATCCTTATGTTCCAATCACTTGCCATATCCCTACGTAACATAACATACTTGTGTGCAAGGGTTTGCATCTATAAATATTTGATACAGAGAACACTACTCCCTCTGGATCAGTCTGAGACCTCAAGTGATATGAATCTCAATGTCAGTACATACTCATACAAACATAGATTCAAATAATTAGATCTGCATTTACCAACTAACATATAAATGCAATCAACCACAAAGACAACAGATGTACCCTGGAACCCTTGCGGGAAAAACCAGTTAACTAGGGGGCTATCTTCTCTCTCGAGCCCAGAGCATATAGATGTATAAAAGACGGTACAATACAGAATTACCTCAGCCGGTAACCCAATCCCTCTCTGAACAGGACAAACTCTAACTTGCATGCATCCAGCTGATGCATGCACTGACGAAGTATGCCCTAACTGCCAAACTGGATCTGAGTGCTCTGACGGTGCCTCTGATAGATCTGCCCTCTCTAGATCTCTCTGCTCTGATATGCTCGCTTTGAAGACTGCCCACTGATGAATTCAGCCCTCTCTGCATGCATAAGTGCGCTCTCCCCTCTGGATGTCAACTGCTCGTACTGGTCGAGATCTCAACAGATCTGAGCCCCGATTGTCCCTAACCTTCCTCAAATCTTGAGGCAAGGCTATCCTGGAAGTCACAGACTCCGAATTGATCAGTCTAGCTCACAACGAGCCTCTCCTCCCTCAGGAAAAACGTTCTCCTCCAAGAGAACTCGGCCTCCTCCAATCTCCACAGTAATCTCACTGTTGAGCTCTCTCAGCTCACAAGAACGAGTATCTAGCCTCTCTGGAACTGAAGGTCACTGATCTAGCTTAGATCTAACCTTCCTAGCTCCTGCAGCAACTCCTCTCTATCTCAGAAAGTCGCCCCACATGTGCAGATTCATCCTTCTCACTCTAGCAGTATCTCTCTCTGATGATACAACTAAGTAACCCCATTTGGGGACCCCCTGCCTCCATAAATAATCTCACCGATGAATTAGGTTTGCCAAAACCCTAATTCCCGGTGCATGCAAAAAGTCACTTTGCATGCAGTCACTGAATGCTGACAGGTCATGCACTGCTCATGCATGCAAAGCTCAATCTCCCCTGAAGCTCCGCATGCAACCCCCACTAGGCTCATGCCACTGAGTAGAGTGCATCTCACTCTCTACTCCATCCTGATGCCTATGCAGCTAATGTACCTCCATGTAAGGCATTTGAACCATGGAGGACATCCCGAAGTTACCATAATTTAACACTCCCTCTTAACGAGGGAAGTCCTGACACTGATGCTTGGATCCAACAAGTCCACTGCTGCTGCTGACACTAATCTACCTGATCTGCCTGTCACTGCTCTCTGACCTGAAGAAATCTGATCAATCTCCATATGTGTGGCTTCAGAAGAAGCCCTCCTGTCAACCACTACTGACTCTGTCACTGCACTCTAACTCAGATTCCCTCTGAGTCTTTGCTGCTGTAACCAACTCTGAATACCTCTGTCAAGTGGATCTACTGCTCTGTAGATCATCTGCCTATGACCCTGAGTTGACTCAGCTCTGTAAGTCAACTCCCTCTGTCTCTGAACTGGTTGAACTGACTGAGTTCTCTCTTGAGCCAAGTCCATCTCAAACATGTCATACCAGCTCACTCTCTGATTGGTGCCTGCATGGGCAACATGCTCATCCATCTGATATGAGCCCAAGGGCTCAATCTCCTGAGACTCATCACTGTCAAGAGCATCTCGCTCATCCATTTGAACTCCAGAATCACTCCCCTGATCCTCATCATGGTGAGCATCTTGCTCACCCATTTGCTGACTAGGCTCACTCCTCCTGGCCTCATCTCTGCTATGAGCATCTCGCTCATCATCCCCCTCAGACTTTGAAGAGGATGTACTCAGCCATCCTGATGTGCCTGAGGTAGGCTGTCCATGAACCAAGTAATCACCATCGATCCTATGACCAAGTAAAACTGGGTCTACTCCTCTCGGATAGGTGAAGAACTGATCCCTGTGAAACACTACAGGGTATCCTGCAGCTGCCAATGCTGCCACTGAGAGAACACTCCCTCTCAATCCTGGAACAAAGAACACTCCTGAAACCTCCATGAGCTCCCCACGGTCAAGCAGAAATCTCACTTTGCCCACACCAGTAACTAAATGATCAACCCCATGACCATCCCGAGTCAACTGTATTGCCGTATGCTCTAGGATCAGGAATGCATCTCGCACTCCTGTCATATGACTGCTGAGAGTGCTGTCCACTCTCCATCTCTGATCATCTTGAGTCTTCGGTGGGCTGCTATCATGTCCTGACTGAACTGTGGCCAGTGAGAACTCCTTCTCGAACCGAGAAGAGAACTCATCAACCTCCTTTGCTGCTGCCACCTGCTCATCCTTCGCCTGCTTCCCCTTCTTCATATGCGGACACTGTCCCGCATAATGTCCATACTCATTACAGGCGAAACATTTGATCTTGCTCAGATCCTTCTTCTATCTACCCCTCTGCTTCCCACTTGCTGCGAGAGCCACATCCTCCTCCTTTGGACTGGCAGAAACTGAACTCTAAATGTACCCTCTCCGGGTCTCCTCCTGTGTGAAATCATCCCATAGTTGATCCCACTTGGGAAGGTTCTCATGACCTATGATAGATTGAACAAACACTGCTCATGACACAGTCATGCCATTCATGGCCTGTCGAACCAGCTCACTGTCCTCTACCTTCTCATTGACTGCTCCCAGCTCATCTCTCACTTGAGAGATCTTGGTGAGATAGGTAACCATGCTCTCATCCTTCCCCATCTTAATGCTTCTCAGCTTCTCTCTGAGAACCATCTTCCTGTTTTCATTGGAGCTCTGGTACAGACTAGTCAACACATCCCACATCTCAAACACATTGTCTTTGGTAGAGACATGTGGGATGAGGTGATCCTTGATCGCATCAAGAAGGATCCTTTGAGCCTTCACATTCTTCTTTTCATACGTTGCTTTACCAGTGGCATCAGACGGAACAGTAACGGGATTTGCTGTTGTGCTCTTCACAACATCCCATAGCTCACTCTCTTTCAGCAAGAGAGTAATACGTGCCCTCCATGCACTATAGTTGGAGGCACCATCCAATCGGTCTTCCACCCTCAAACTAGAAGCCATACTCACCCAACTGAAGAAACTGTAACCCACAGTGAACAAGAGTCTCTCCTGATCACAGATCTGGTAGATCTGTCTCAGATCTAACCACAAACCAATTGAACTGATAGATCTGACCTCTACAACCCTAGATCTGAACGTGAATGTTCAGATCTGGTAGATCTGGTCTCTATCTCCACAGATCTACTAGATCTATCTCAGATCTAGTCACCAACACTGTAGATCTATGTGTGACTGCTCACCCTGATCCTCAACAGGGCTCTGATACTATGTAAATATTTGATCCAGAGATCACTACTCCCTCTGGATCAGTCTGAGACCTCAAGTGATATGAATCTCAATGTCAGTACATACTCATAAAAACATAGATTCAAATAACTAGATCTGCATTTACCAACTAACATATAAATGCAATCAACCACAAAGACAACAGATGTACCCTGGAACCCTTGCGGGAAAAACCAGCTAACTAGGGGGCTATCTTCTCTCTCGAGCCCAGAGCATATAGATGTATAAAAGACAGTACAATACAGAATCACCTCAGCCGGTAACTCAATCCCTCTCTGAACAAGATAAACTCTAACTTGCATGCATCCAACTGATGCATCTACTGACGAAGTATGCCCTAGCTGCCAAACTGGATCTGAGTGCTCTGATGGTGCCCCTGATAGATCTGCCCTCTCTAGATCTCTCTGCTCTGATCTGCTCGCTCTGAAGACTGCCCACTGATGAATTCGGCCCTCTCTGCATGCACAAGTGCGCCCTCCCCTTTGGATGTCAACTGCTTGTACTGGTTGAGATCTCAATAGATCTGAGCTCCGATCGTCCCTAACCTTCCTCAAATCTCGAGGCAAGGCTATCCTGGAAGTCACAGACTCCGAATCAGTCAGTCTAGCTACAACGAGCCTCTCCTCCCTCATGAAAAACGTTCTCCTCCTCCAATCTCCACAGTAATCTCACTGTTGAGCTCTCTCAGCTCACAAGAACGGGTATCTAGCCTATTTGGAACTGAAGGTCACTGATCAAGCTCAGATCTGACCTTCCTAGCTCCTGTAGCAACTCCTCTCTATCTCAGAAAGTCACCCCACATGTGTAGATTCATCCTCCTCACTCTGGCAGTATCTCTCTCTGATGATACAGCTGAGTAACCCCATCTGGGGACCCCCTGCCTCCATAAATAATCTCACTGATGAATTAGGTTTGCCAAAACCCTAATTCTCGGTGCATGCAAAAAGTCACTTTTGCATGCAGTCACTGAATGCTGACAGGTCATGCACTACTCATGCATGCAAAGGTCAATCTCCCCTGAAGCTCCGCATGCAGCCCCCACTAGGCTCATGCCATTGAGTAGAGTGCATCTCACTCTCTACTCCATCCTGATGCCTATGTAGCTAATGTACCTCCATGTAAGGCATCTGAACCATGGAGGGCATCCCGAAGTTACCATAATCTAACAGCATCAATGAAAAATTTGTTCGAAAAACCTTGACGAAATAAATATATCAGTAGCGGATTAATCTAGAAGATTTGGTCGGTTTATGATAGGCTCAACCGATTTGGATTGGTTCGGTACTGAACCGGTCGGTTAGGCATTGGGTCGGTCGGTTCGGTATCAAACTGGACCCCAGTGCGAGTTTTCTGTCATGTCGAGGTTGGAGATGGTTTGGTCGGTCAACCTGTTGGGTTCCAATTCCGGTTGCATCGGTTTTTAAAACTATGGTCCTTTTTATATTCCCCATAGGTTTTTGTTCATTAATTGCATCCAAATTTTCACTTTTCATGTATGGAAATTTTGTCCATTGAATTTTTCTATAAGTGTTTCCATTTAATTTTTTTCTTGATTGAATATATATATATATATTAATATTAGGGGAATCGACAACTGGAGTGGGTCTCGTACTTGTGTGACACAGGGTCGATTCCCTTTTGCTACCACTATACCCCTAGGTGCACCACACAACCCGCTAGCATGGTGCATGGGTTAATCAGGGTTTGAACTTGTGAACTCTTTTTGCAATGTGTCATATCATTTCACTTCTTAGCCAGTCAGTCTACACCCCTGCAGGCAATTTTGATTGAATATTACAAAATACTAGTAAATGCCTTTCCTTTGCAAATTAATACTTGATGGATGATGTATGATACACTGATGTACGAAGATTGTACGACAATTGGCCTAGAAGTTGTATAATGGACGAATGGAAATTGTATGGAGGCTAGTGGATCCCCATACGATGACGACTATTTAGAAATTGTATGACGGCGATTGGTTAGAAATTTGTATGTTGGTGGTTGGTTAGAAATTCGTATGGTCATAGATGGATAGAAATTGTACAACAATTGTTGGTTGGATGGAAATGGTATGATGATTGGCGGAGGACGAGGTTGATGGTGGGCTATACTGTAAGTGAGACATGTACAATGGACTAGCAACTCAGAATGACAATGATGGTTTGCTTGGCCTTCAATCTTGGGCTTTATCCAATTCAATTCTCAATTGAACTTTTCATGGTGGCTGCTTAAATAATACAACGGCTTGGTGCTCCTTTGGCCGCTTATACTCCCTCTACTAGTGGCTGACACGACTGCTTCAAACTTACCCATCAGGATCTCCTTGCTTTGATACCATGTAATGAAAATAATCTAGATTGAGTTAGAGATACACAAAATAACATGATATTACTTGAGAAAAAATACTTCACACTATTATGATGAGATTCACTTGTTTTATATATAGAGAGTATGAGAGGCCTTATTTGACTCAAAATTTAAATGCTAATAATAAGTGCAAACCTTAACTTTTATAGAGTCACTAAGGTGACTTTATTACAAATGTAAGCCTTATATTCTAATAGGAGTGTTGAACTCCTTGCACTTTTTTAAGATATGTGTGGCAAAGGGTCTCTCTTTACTAACCCAGGCTTAATTGCAAGTTCAACTTATCATATGTTGGTGGCAAAAACCAATTCTCTTAGTCATTCAACACTAACATGAAGAATTTTAGGGCGAATAGTCTGGTTCGTATAGTTTTCTCGCAACCTTGGTCACACCACACTATTCACTTGATCCACAAATCGAGCTCCGGTGCAGATCCTAGTAACTATAGAATGATCATAATTGGTCACACTTTCTCAAAATTCTATTCTACGGTCCTCCACATGAAGCCTTTTGAGAAGATTGAGCGGAGGCAACTCAGAGCAAGAAGACATGCGAGATTCCAACCGACACACCAAAACAATGATCCCATTCTTACACCTATTGTTGCTTTGTAGACTCTCGAAAAACATTCAACTCTCTAGAGGCTTGGGGACATTGACATTTTTTGAGACCCTATTGATTGCCATCATGTGTGTATCAGATGATTCTTGGCCGTCTCTATGCAGCCCATGGGGTATCCGACTTTATCAAGAGTACCATTGGGTTTAAACCGGGGTGCCCTTTTCCCCCCACTTTATATGGGATCTACATTGAGGAGTTGGAGTCCTTCATGCATGACCACATCTAGAATGATGATGGGTGCCTTCTGCACCAATTCTTGATTTTTATGTGGTCCAATTGACGAATAGTCTAGTTTGTATAGTTTTCCCGCAACCTTGGTCACACCACACTATTCACCTGATCCACAAATCAAGCTCTAGTGTAGATCCCAGTAACTATAGAATGATCATAATTGGTCACACTTTATCAAAATCCTATTCTGCTGTCCTCCATATGAAGCTTTTTGAGAAGCTTGAGCAGAGGCAACTCGGAGCAAGAAGACATGTGAGATTCCAGTCGACACACCAAACCATTGATCACATACTTACACCTATTGTTGCTTTGTAGCTCTTGTAAAACATTCAACTCTGTTGCTAGAGAGGCATTGCTCTAGACTCTAGAGGCTTAGGGACATTGACATTTTTTGAGACCCTATTGATCACCATCATGTGTGTATGAGATGATTCTTAGCCGTCTCTACACCAATGTTATCGGAACCGGACCGGTCATCGAACCGGCGAAGCCCAAAATGTGAACCGGACCGGAACCGGCAAAAAACCGGGTAAAAAACCGGCCGACTAAAAAATACATAAAATATTCATATTTTGTAAAAAAAACATATATATTCATGTGCATACATATGAATCCAGATTCCAAACCATTAATACACAAATATGCAAAGTTTCTCATATATATAGCAAATATGGGTGCAAATAACCGAAATAACACCTAGTGCAATACATCTCTGAGGTTCTGAACCAAAGTACATCAACAAAGAGACTCTAAATGGCCACTACAATCCAAAAATAAACCATAGTACTAATGAATAACAATAAAGTATAAACTGATCATATGCCACTACCTTGAATCTAGATTCTAAATATAGGAATATGCATTTCTTAACTAGCCTTCAGCTGTGGAAGTATCCTGATACATTCTGTTAAATGTCAAAATATTGAGGGAGATTCACCTGTTGTGTCAACATATTTAAGCTGGTCAACTTAGGAGGAGATGGTCAGTGGAGGAATGCAATAATGTTTATATGGGAATCTTTGGATTGGACAAGGATATCCTTGATGGGCTTACTATGTTGCTTGGTCATGCATGTTTATGAATAGTTAATCAGATCAGATGTTTGCGTGGTAGCTGTAGCTAGTCGTCAAAAGCATGCAATGGAAAATTATGCACTTTATTATTTATGCTTTCTGATAATGCTTAGGAGCAAAGTCTGGCTCCAATCCTGATAGCTGATAATGAGCTTCTTGTTTGAAATGCCTTCTTTTCCACAAACAAGCAAAGGAAAAGCACAATAATTAACATTAAGTTTTGTTTTTTTTAAAAAAATTTGAAATCCGTGGGTCCCCAGGCCGCGGCCGTACGGCAGGGTACGGACCGGTCGGTTTTCTGGCCGGTTTGAAAAAAATTCCGGTTTTCAAATTTTTTTGCCCGGACCGGACCGGCCAAGCCTGTGAACCGGTCTAACCGGCCGGTTTTGCCGGTTCCGGTCCGGTTCCGATAACATTGCTCTACACATCCCATGGGCTATCCGACTTTATCAAGAGTACCATTGGGGTCAAACCGGGGCGCCTTCCCCCCCCAACTTTATATGGGATCTACATTGATGAGTTGGAGTCCTTCATGCATGACCACATCTAGAATGATGATGGGTGCCTTCTGCACCAATTCTTGATTTTTATGTGGTCCAATTGGCCTCACCTTGAGAGGGGTTGGATGCCTTAACCCTTTTTTGTGTTCTTCGCTAGTTGATGGTCAATTTGGGTTAAGCCAAGGTCATGATCTTCAACAGGTTGAAGAAGACCCTCTCTCGGATCACCATTTCTTTTTCAGAGGGATGAGATTGAGATCACCATTTGCTATACTTACTTGGGGGTATAGTTCATGGGACCTCCTTTTAGTTTGCGACTTCCCCAAGGGCTACAAATTCTTAGCCCTTCTTGAGACACTGTTTTTGGAACCATTTCCAGGGCATATCATCCAAAATGTCTCTCATGGACACCCTTGTCCAACATACATTTCTCTATGGTTCAGAGGCTTGGGGGCCTTGCTTAATAGAGTTTGACCGGGCCTTGATAGAGAGAGTGCAAAACCCCCTTCTTCATTGCATCATCAGATGCAAGAAGAAGTACCTCAACCCATTGTACTTGTGGAGTTTGGTGCCCAGTCCTTTTGGCTTGAGATTGTATTAAGCCTTGTTTCACTCCTAGACTGCATTCAGAGCTTCGTTGACTTGACAAAGGGATGGGACAAGTCTCCGTTCTTTGTGATGGATCGACTTCCCCTGTTTAGATACACTCCTTGGATGCACTTGACCACCTCTTTCCTACTTAGTAGGAGATGAACAAGATCGTATATTATGATATATACAGGTAGTTTTACAAGTCACTTGGATCAACCCTTAGGGTGGTTACGTTCGATGATGGCCTTCTATGTTGAGCACTTCATGGATTTGAGGGATGGGCTTATTGTTCAACCCCATTACACACTCTGCCTTTGGGTGTGTTACCAACTTATTTGTACCATAGTTGGATTATCTGAAGAGCCGCCATGTGACAAACATGATAAGTGTTTGTGTTCCAGTGTATCAGATGTTCCATCCTTTGTGCCTGGTCAGTTTTATTTTTCAGTCAAAATGACCATGGCCCCACGAGGTTTGTAATAAGTGTGCTAGTAGGATTTTTGAGTGGCTCGGTTCCCCATGACTTGATTAAAGCAACTAAGGCATTCCAGGGAGTTTTTTCACTCTTGGATTATGCTTTGCCTTCAGCCGAGTAATAATCCCTTGAGTTTTTCTCCCACTTCCTCCAAAGCTGGAATGCTCGATTTTGAAAATCTGAGCCTTGGGGGGTTATTAGAGTCCAACTGATGTATATAAGCCTACTAGACACCATGTATGTCTTAGATGGTCATTTTATAGGGTCCCTGTCCAATAAAAAACACTGTCCGAAATTTTTTTACCGGACGCATTGGATTTGGGTTTTTAAGTATTTTTATTTTTAATAAATTTTTCCATAGTTTAAATGGAAAAATTTCAATTTGTAATATGCCAGTCATCCGCGATCCGAATTCAGAGATTGAAGGCTTGAACCTTAAGCCAAAAATCATTCATGATCCTTGGACCAGCTTATCCTAAGTTTCGGATGTCAATTCAGCCTCATAATTAATAATTTCTCAAAAAACCATTTACAGAGAAATTATTAATTAAAATATTAAAAATTATTATTTTGGAGATGATCCAAATCTCTCCAAAATAATACAATTTGATTAAAATAAAAGGCTAATTGACATGGCACTGGGCATTAATGAAGGTTCCAGTCATCTCCAATCAACTTCAGTTCAGTATACAGTCAGCACAAGTCAATCTTCACCAAGGAATTCACCCTCCTTCATCAAATATACGAATTGGACATGTGGCAATGTTTTAATGGATTGGTGGTGAGCATTAAATTATTGGTAGGCGCCCTCCTTGAGTTTAGGCCACCTCATGGCTTGGCTCTCATTGCAACTAAGCGTAACTCCTACATTAGCTCATCCATTAACTCTAGAAGGGATCACACATATCTCCCATGGGGCTCACGTATATCCTCTTTGGAGCTCGAGTTTACACATGGCAGGAAGGGAATGGAGGGTGATACTTCCAAGGATGAGATAGGGGGCGCCTTGCCTAGGTGGAGGCCGCCTCCCCATCTCCTTCAATGCATTTCGAATTTGTGTGGTGGAGTTAGCACTCCAAGCTAGATTTTGATTGGATTTTGACATGAAGTTCGAATTTGTGACTAGTGTTATTGGCTCCTTCTATGCCATTTCGAATTAGGGTAGGCTAGTGCTCTAGTTTTGTTATATAAGAGAGGTATTCCTCCTCTTTTCTTCATGGAGAGTTTGGCATAGAAACTCTGGTGGAATTTGTAAGCTTCTATTTGTTAATAAAGTATTGAGACTTTGGAGGTCATTTGATGGGCTTTTGGCATTGTGTCTTCATCCTATGTGAAGTAATATCTCTTTCACCCTACCCTTGTATTGCAAATTTGATTATTATGCTTATTGAAGACTAACAATCTAGTACTTAGGCTTCTAATCTATTTGCATTGAGTGTTTGTGTCTTCAGGGATTTCATCTATTAGGAGCCCTCGGCATCTAATACCTTCACCATTCAAGTGTTCCATTGAGTCTAACATTTTGTTTGCAGGGTTGCGAGCTATTCCAGATCTTTCTTGCCTTCTCCAACAAAGCATTCTAAAAACTCCTTTGGTTACTAGTTACTAGTCCTACTCACCTCTAAGCTGTGGATCTTCCTAGTCATACCTTTCTCCAAGCCTAGAACTCTTTGCCAAAGTTTGCCTCCTGATTTCTGGCTTGCCTTGGTCTTTGCCTTCCTTTTTTGCTTTCGTTTTCCTCCATCTTCTTCTTCTCCTAGCCTCCATTCGTCCACCTCCCTATCGTCCTAGTCTTCCTCCCTTCTCTTTGCTCTTGTCTCCTCTTGCTCCAAAGCCCTCCTCTCGTCCCTCCTTGGGTATCTTGAAAACACAACAAAAAACATTAAGTTTGTTAAGGGCTAGCATTAGCTAGTTGCATTTCTTTGGGAAGCTCATAGTTAGATCTCATTTTATCTTTGTATTAGCATTGTAGATCTTAGTTGAATCTTACATTTAGTTTATTTTCAGCTTGCATATGCCTTCTAGAGCTCTCTTTGAAAGATAAAAGTTATCATACAAAAAATAGCTCATTTTTATCATAGTTTAGATCTCTTTCCTAGCATCTTTAGCACTTGTTTGCTTGCTGGTCTGTTTGCATTGTCTAATAATTTTAGGCTTAGTCTCATACCTTTTTTGTACCTTAGATTTCATTTTACAAGCCTAAGTACAAGTATTTTCAAGTATCGTCTTCGATTTGGACTAATGCTAAAGGGTGCTTGTAGCTTGAATCTTTATTGTGTGTAGATGTGAGACAAAGCCAAATCCAAAAGAGCACTTGAAGTGAAAAAGAAGAAGGACAAACCAAGTGAAGAGGAGAACTATTGCAAAAAACAAAGGGAGCTTGAAACCAAACCTCAAACCAAAACTTGGCACTCTCCTCTTTTGATTGTAAAAAACTCTTAAGAGTTCCAAAGTTCATTTCTACTTCTTCTTTTTCTCTTAAAGGTTGAAAATCCAAAATATTGTACTCTGTTAATAAAATAAGGCTAAGTGGGATAAGGCCTCCCACATTTTGGTTTTTCTTCCCCATTTGGGGAAGAGTGTCTTGTGCATTCTTAGTTTAGATTTGCTTTAAGTCTCTGGAATAATTTTATTTGTACTTATAATTTTAGTTATCTTTTTCAGTTTTGACCTGAGAAGTGTCTTGGGATTTGATCCCAAGTGCCGCATTGACCTTGCGTGCTACTTCTCTTTTCCCACTGTGTACTGCGTATGACCAACTAGCTGGAAGTTTCATGAACAGTGTGTAGAAGTCATTTTTGACTTCCTTTGCTAGATTAGTTTCTTTCTGTTGTAGAACACTAGTTGCTTTTTTATTTCATATTGCAAGTAGTTTATTCATTGCTGTATCATTGTTTCTTTTTTATCAATCTTTTTGAGCTATCATTTGGTTTATGTTTACAAGCTGCTTGTCTTATAAAAACGAACCAAAGTCTCTTAAACTTGCCATAACCCAAGTCAAGAGCACTTTCTGTCGGAGAGCATTCCCACTGCATTCTCCTTGCATCAAGCATATCGATTAATTAAAGTCTCTTGAACTTCCTTTTTAAGACGAAGTCAAGAGCACTCTCTGTCGGAGAGTTTCACTGTGTGTTTTTAGTAATAAAATACTTTCAACTCACATTCCCCATTAAAATCTACTTCGTTGCTTTCCATCACCAAGTATGCTCTGCCGACCCTAAAAGGTTGGACTAGTATTCAGAACGGTGATTGGATTTGTTAATCTTACAAGAGATAACCTTAATAAAATCATTACCCCACAACCAACGAACCGACGTTGTTATTTCGAGAAATACTCAGGTAGTGGGCAAAGTTCCTAACTGGAGGCGCCGGAAATCACCGTTGTCATAGAGTTCTAGTGTTGGTTAAATCATTGGACACCTAGCCAAGAATACTGGACGGTCCGTCATGTCTCCAAGGGGAAGCCACTGAAGGTATACTTCTCCGGTTGGATGCATACCTTGCTTTCTTTTCAGCCCTAATAATGAAGATCACTAAAACTTTCAATCAACCAAGATAATTTGCAAAACGATCTCACGAACAGTTACTTTTGACTTGCACTTCTCAGCATTCAAGCACTTTTTTGACTCCATAAGGCACTGGTCTGTTTACATTTTCATATATTAAAGCTGGACCATATGTCCTTGTCATTTGCTTAAAGTTTATCTTGTGGATGCCTATTTAAAATTTCAAGTCATTGTATTGTTCATCTTGCAATCATATTTTGTAATCGCAACGTGAATTGCTTTATCTTGTGTTTTCACTCTTATAAAAACTGTGATCTCATCATTTAAAACTCCTAAACAACACCCATCCGCATCACTCAACACAAAAAACACTTAAAACACAGAGCCATAGAATAACTCTTTGTTAGGGACTACCCCCCTTGGCTTCGTTAGGAGTTAGCTTAAACGGAGGAGCTGGGATTCAGGTGACAGTACCTGGCTCATTGCTTGCCCCCAAGGCCACACCTCTCCCACTTGTAGTGAGGAGAGAGCTTTCGAAAGATTTCTGCTACTGGTGTGCATCTTGACGGACAACAGGGTGCACACTCTTTGTATTCCCTTGGGCCAGTTTAGGGTAGGCTGTCATACAGTTAGTGTGGAGACGGATCACCAGATTGATTGATTTGATAGGGTTTGTCAGGTGTGCCATCTTTAAGAGGTTCAGACTAAGGAACACTTCATTTTCCGCTGCCCTGTTTACCATGAGGTTCGAGGGCGGTTCCATTGTCTTTTTAGGAAGCTTTAGACTTTGGCTAGTTTATTTAGGTAACCTGTCTAGAGATGTTTGGCCTTGTACTTGCAGGAGGCCTTTTGGCTTGGCTCCCTCATCTTCTAGCCACATTCACATTTTGGGCCAGCTTCCACTTACCGAATCACTTCCTTTTGAATGGTGCTCCCATCTGCCAAGGGCAGTGAGAGGTAGATGTATAGCAATCTTGCTTCCTACCCCAGATTTGTGCGGACCCCAAAGGACAACCTCCACTTTCACAAGACCCCAGCGGCATTACCAACCTTGGTCCCATACCAATAGTCAGTCGATATCATCCAGATCACAGTGATGGCTCCCTACTCCAGGCAGAAACACATTACATAGTCTAGCTCCTCTTCCAGGTCTTCCTCCATGACAGACTTGTACCATTTGTATCACAGAATCTAGATCCACTCTCTTTGTAGATCTCTCTATCAAATTGGCTCTCCATCTTCGGAGTTGGTTTTCCAGTATTTAGTCTAGATTCATAATTTATTTTCTGCATCTTGCTTTTCATAGGAATCATTTTAGTGCCTCCACTTCGTATTGACATCATTTTGTACCCAAACAGTCCCTTTGATCTACTTCAGTGGTCATTCACTGGACATTAATAAAAGTATCTTCTCTTATCTATCCATAAAACATAAGTCATGCTAGTGACATAATTGGCATACATACCATACTATTTGCCTTGATATTTCAAAACATAACCTTATGGCCTTCCGGCCAGAGTTTCATAAAACAAACTTTAGGACCATGATGGTGGGCTGTCCCGTGGGTTTCCCTATGATCACACACAAAATGCTGAATCAGGCACAAGCTACTACTTATAGCGACGCGATTTCAGCATTTTAACATGTCAAACTAGGAAAAACAACTTAGAAAATGCTTCCAAATCTAAGAGACTTATCATTCTCTAATTTAGCATTGGCCTTTGGTTGCAGACTAGGAATCTGAATAGGATATCTACATTATTTGGATCAATGTTACTAGACTCGGAACCAGCAATAAATCGATGAGACAAAAGAGTGAAGAGTTTGAATCGGATCAGGAAAAAATCGGCAAATACAAAATATTAAATATATACACATATTATGAATAAAAAAAATCATCAATATTCAAAATAGCCATGTCCATATACTGCAAGATATCAATAGATGTCCAAAATATATCAATTCTCATCCATAAGATGAGTCCAGATAGATGTACAGCAGGTAGAAACCAATGTTTTAAAACTCGGACTCAGCCTACAAGGCTACAAGATCGAGACGCTGTGCCTACAAGACTACAAGATCAACATGATCAATCATCAAAATCATTGCCTATATTGGGATCCTATTCATCAGTAGCACTCTATGTCTCCCTCTAAGATCTAACCCTTGTCTCTACCTCGAGTCTTGAAGTTGATCCTCCAAAGACATATCCAACACCCTACAATTTTGATGAAACTTCCTAATCCAAGCGTTAAAATAAGGTAGAATTAGAAAAAGTTTCCCATGCTTAATAAGTGATTTTGCTTGACTGAAGGGTACTTTTTTATTAAGGTCATGATAGAGGAGTTCAACAATCAGCACCACCAACATCAAGGTACATAGAGAGGTTGATGTGCTTGATTAAATGCCAATTCTTTACCCTCATACATGATAGAATCCAGTGGAAACATTGCAATCCTGAAATCCTGAAAACTGTTAAGTTTGTCGAATTCTGAATGGGATCTAAAATCTACTTTTTGCATATGAACTCCGATGAGGTTGGAACCACTCTCAAACATCCTGAAACAATTAATGGTAATGTTAAAAATTTAAGTAAAATGATAGAAAATGAAAGATAAGGAGAATGTCACTTTTTCTATTACCATTACTACTGAACACCTACAGCAGGCAGACGCACCTACAGAAAGCAAACTAATGACCACAAATAGTCAAAATTGGGCTTAAAAACTTTTCCTAGGTGCACAGTTAAAAAAATCGGAGCTTTAAATTGCGAGCTGGGGAAAAAATCGCAAGTTTGACTCGCGTTGACTGAGTCAAACTTGGTCAACCTAAGTTTGACTCAAATCGCCCTCAAAACGAGCCGATTCGGTTCAGGCCGAGTCAAACTTGGTTTGACCAAGTTTGACTCGGCCTGAACCGAATCGGCTCGTTTTGAGGGCGATTTGAGTCAAACTTGTTATTTTCTGAGTTTGATGTGCAATTCCTTTTACATGAATCTGTATGCTTAGTTCTTTATCTTTTGTAGCATTCAGTATTGTTCTAGGAGTTGCTTGTGCACTCCCAATTTCTACCTACACTGGATGCTTTTAGTCCCACTGACCTACTTTTGTTATCATTTGTTGGACATTAATAAAATCATGTCATCTTTTTATTATCTTATTATATAGTATATACATCACTGATGTGTTTTAGACTCAGCCCAGATGGTTCAATACCCAACAATTGGCCATGCCATTATTTATTTATATAATCTGATCAAATGTATACCACGGTTGAAACCAGGGTATTACAGTATTGGGCCAGCTTAGATAGAGGCCTTGAAACTTCACCTTTCATGCCGGAGAGCTGATCCAATCTTTCTTACTGGCCTGCTTATATGAAGTATTGTGGTAGCTACTTAGCTCATATAATTGTATTAAGACATTTGTGAGCAGAGTCTTTTTCCATCTTAAAGTGAAGCATATATATGTTTTGAAGTATTTATATTTTTCAATTCACACTAAGGATTATGATGACAGCTGTAGATATCTTAGACTACTTGTTAGTTGTTTCATATGCATGCTTTGATAATGAGTTTGAAGGGTGAGGGTTTTCTTCTTGTTTTCCTGAAAAAGTTTTAGCAATTTGTCTGAGTGTGTGCTTGCTTTCAATCCATAGGCATTGATTTGTATTCTAAGTTTCTAACCAAACCAATATAAATAACAGGTGTAGCTACCAGAGCCACTGCAAATAATAGATAAATGGTATTTGCTTTTTCCAAAGGTACTTTTTGTGAAAGTTTCCTTCATAAAAAATTGGCATTTTGTTGACTTCCTTGCTTTAATCTTCTTACTGGCCAAATTTAAAGTTTTATATGATTTTATTTTGTTCTGATGGTTATTCCTTTGATTCGGGACAATTATTTATGTATAGCATATAAATAGAAAATATGTTGAACTTTATCCAAAGCGTGTTTTGTTGACTTCCTTGCTTTAATCTTCCTTTAATCTTCTTACTGGCCAAATTTAAAGTTTTCTATGATTTTATTTTGTTCTGATGGTTATTCCTTTGATTCGGGACAATTATTTATGTATAGCATATAAATAGAAAATATGTTGAACTTTATCCATAGCGTGTTCTTTAAATCTCTTTTTGGTTTCAGGAAAAGAATTCAGCACAAAATATATGTGTTGCTGTAGCAAAGGCAGGAGTTGTCGAAGCATGTCCCTATGGAGGAAATTGCCGTTATAGTCATGATTTGGAAGGTTTTCTGGCGCAGGTATGCTGGCACAAAAGTCAGGTTGCTTGTTCAAAAGTGTTTTCCATTGGAGCATCTTAAGCAAAGTTGGTTGCTTTTGTGATATGCTGCATGCTCCTTTGCATTTATATGGTCCTTTATTCAAATCTTACGAACATGATTTTGTTTGCACTGTGCAGAAACTACCAGATCTGCCTGGAAAGTGCCCCTTTTTGTATAAACCAGAGCCATGCCAATATGGGGTAGCATGCCGATTTGCTGGAACCCATATTGAGCGTGATTCCATGCAAAAAGAGGCTCTTGTTAATGACACCACTTATGAGATGAATGGCCTTCACAAAGATTTGCAAAAGCTTATCTGGAAAAAGGCAGTAAAATTTACGAAGGCAGATGATCAACTAAAAACTTAGGGATTCTGGTATGATATCAGTTGTAGTTATTCAGATTATTATTTTTCTTTGTTTGTTTTTTTAAACTGATCTGTGATGTAATTTGTTTTTTATATTCATTGATTTTGACTCTCTAGAGCCATTTATGTATGTCTAATATCATGTCTGTAACCTGATTTGGTTTTTCAGTTGAGTACCAAGTCTATCATTCTATTCCTTAATTAGATTGGAACAAAATGACATGCTTGGAGGATAAGAGCTGCAAAATTTGATCTCTATGAGTCAAAATTCCTCCTTTTTTTTAAAGAGGTTTTTTAAATTTTAACCACATGATAACTACATTGACCATTAGAAGGGTGCTTTATCAAAGCCCCTATACAATAAAACCATTATTATTTCTATCATAAACGTGGCACCCAAACTTTAAATCCTTATGAAAACTAAGAAAAATTGATTACAGAGCCTGCTAAACCCTTGCAACTATGTTGGGTCATAATCCCTAGGTTTTTGTGCTTGAAGAATTCACTGAACCAGCTGGACAAAATTCCTACATATTCCCCTTTTGCTCCTTCATTATTGTCCCAAACTAAGCATTATTGGTTAACTCCATTGATTCCATGTTCTCTATTCTTAGATTCATCCTGTATAACAGCTGGACATGCTGTTGAAGGACTTTTTGGTTATTGGCAGCTAGCTCCATCTTGTAGGGCTTTCAGAAGTCTAGGGCTTTCAAGAAG